>JARQOC010000001.1:305402679-306002679 GCA_033576535.1 Allobates femoralis | reverse complement strand
GATTTCTTCCCATTTTAATGTACACTATATAGTAAAATAAATGATTGCATCTGAAAGTGCAACTAGTCCCACAAAAAACAAGCCCTCATATGTCTGTTGATGGAAAAATAAAAAAGTTATGGCTCTTGGAAGCAGGGGAGAAAAAACAAAAACGAAAAATTGCCGGGTGGTGAAGGAGTTAAGTGTCAGAATTTTGGGACCACCAGAAGTCTTCCTAGACCTGGCCGACCAGCCAAACTGAGCAATCGTGGGAGAAGAACCCCAAGATCACTGTGGCTAGATGCAGTAAGGAGATGGGAAAAGTTCCACAAAGTCACCTGTCACTGCAGCCCTCCACCAGTTGGGCCTTTATGGCAGAGGGGCCTGATGGAGGTCTCTCATCAGTGCAAAACATATGAAAGCCTGCCTAGAGTTTGCAAAAAAAAAAAAAAAAACACATGAAAGACTCCCAGACTATGAGAAATAAGATTCTCTGGTGTGATGAGACGAAGATAATAATACTTTGGTGATAATTCTAAAGGTACTGTTACACACTTCAATGTTGAAACGATTTAACTAACGATCTCATGGGCGCGCAGTCGTCAGGACATCTTTTTGACACTGTTGGTGAGCTGCCACACGTGTAGATATCATGGACGATGCACCAACGATGTAGTGAGCAGGTATCATTTGCGCAACCCAGCGAACGATACTTGTTCACTGTTGTGAATGGGCAAAAAGTCGTGAATGACATTGTTATTGTGGTCTCACACACCACGATGCTGCAGGTTGGCTGATCGTGGATTGTTTGATTTGTGAACATGTTCTCAAATCTGCAATCAACAATCCAACAATTTATCGTAGTCGTATCTCGGTGTCACACGCAACAACCTCCTAATGATGTAGTTTCAACTACTCCATACCTATGACGTTTCAGTAATATCGTTCACGATATCGTACCGTGTAACGGGGCCATAAGCAGTATGTGTGGAGAAAACCAGGCACTGCTCATCACCTGCCCAAAACAATCCCAACAGTGAAACATTGTGGTGGCAGGATCATGCTATGGGGTTGTTTTGTTAGCTGCAGGGACTGGACGATTGGTTGTAATTGAAGGAAACATGAATGTGGCCAAGTACAGCGATATCCTGGAATTAAAATCTCTTCCAGAGTGATCTGGACCTCAGACTTGGCCTAAGGTTAACCTTCCAATAAGACAATGACCCTAAGCACACAGTTAAAATAATAAAGGAGTGGCTTCAGAACCATTATTCTGGCTTCTGTGACCATTCTTGACTGGCCCAGCCAGAGCCCTGACCCAAACCCAATTAAGCATCTCTGGAGAGACCTGAAAATGGCTTTCCACCAACGTTCACCATCCAACCTGACAGAACTGAAGAGTATCTGCATGGAAGAATGGTAGAGGATCCCCAAATCCAGGTGTGAAAAGCTTGTTGCATTATGCCCAAGAAGACTCATGGCTGTAATAGCTCAAAAGGGTTTTTCTACTCCATGCTGTGCAAATGGTCTGAATACTGTAAGGTAGCGAGCCAGGGGACTCACTTGCTGCGTAATGACGCCAACACGTGTGTATAATTTTGCAAATGTCTACCTGTTTATTTCTCACAAGCATCTAATAATCCGGGTAGTACATTAAACATTTATCAAAAGAACATTGCATAATACATTACTTTATACAATACATTACATAGAATATTGCACATATACAATTACAGTAACCTGGGACCTGTAACCACCTCTCTGTCCCCATTGGAGCTCTAACAACCGCTCCCGTGGTGGCTACAGCCTCCGTCCTATCTACCCGTTCCATACACTTTTCACAGTATATAACTCACCCAACACGATGACTCCTCTGGGTTCAGAACAGGGATTGAGCAACCTGAGTACCGGGTACGCCATGCATTGCCAAGGGGCTCCTTTCCAGACGCGTTTCGCCCCATGTCCAGATCAGCGCCCACCTGGTTCAACCACGGTTTCCCCACTCTAGGAGCCCTTCTAACCCCTGCTTCTGACCTTTGCTACATACCCTTCAACGGGCCCTGTGAGTCCCAATGGCGGTACCAGCCACTCGGCTTTAGTTACCCAGCACGATGATTCTATATCACCTCATAGTCAGAACTCCAGCCTGACCGGGACCTTCCATACCACATATGATCCATCCTACTATATTCATGGACCACATGCCTCTTCACCCCGCACACAGCCCATCATAATCCATCCATGGACTGTGGCTCCTCCATGACCATAACAGGGTCAACTGTACAACCCGGGCTAACCACGCGTCACCATGGCCTTCTCACCACGGTACGGGCCACCAGCCGCCACCAAACCCCCATCTCGTGGCAGGTCCAGTCGACGACTGTACCCTGCATCTGAGTAGCACCCTCCCAGATCTGCCATGGTTACCCTTTCTAGTATCTAGGAGCCTTCTTAACCCATGCGTCTGGCCACAGGTACATACATTCTATTGAAGGACGGGTGCCCCTGCATGCAGCAAGCAAGCCTCCCTCTCGTCCACCAGGGACGGATCGCCTTCAATCTATCATCCATACTGGCTGGGTCTCTCCCACAACATTATACATGGCTCTTACTCATAGGCCATCGTCTCTCATCCAGGGCACTTTTACCTAAGCCCTCACATACGTTCACGGTCCTTTACCGACTGCCTAGTCGGACCAAATGGCGGTTATGCCCACCTGGTATGATTCACACACAGCTCACTCCATCACATGGGAACTGCCATCTTACCAGGCACGGATCCGGGTCTAGCTACCTGAGGTCACGGGTTGACCAAGCATCCCCACGGGCTCCTTTCTGGATGTGTTTCGCCCCACTTCCAGTCCAGCGTCCACCAGATCAGCCTCAGCTTCCCTACTCCAGGTGCTGAAATGACCCCGGTCCTGGCTACCGGCATGGAGCTAGCATGCTCCCTTCACCATCTCTCATCATGGCGGTCTGGACTATCTCTCTCAGTCCCTCACACAGACTGGATCTGCATCTCTGAATGTCTGAATCTCTCCCTGAACTCAGGCTGAATGAATCTCAGAAGTCTGTGAACTCACTCAGCTGGCAGGCTCTTATCATGCCTGCCATGCCCGCATGGACACACCCACTTGGCTGCTAGTAATCAGCCTCCACTAGTTCCTATACAGCTGCTCATCTATGTGCCTGATCTCTACAGCACTCACACCGTTTGTTTAACTCCCTGTGTTCCGGGTAGGTTCACACAGTACACACAATGCTCTCAGCCGCTCATTGGTCTCATGAATTCTTCAGGCATTGACACACTTGGTGCCGGACATGATTACACAGCACACATATGGTAAAAACAGCTCATGTGAACAGGATCCTATACTGATCCTGCCTGTGATGCACCTCGGCTATGGGAGCATGCCGGTGGTGCCTCAACAATTACTCCTATGACCATGTGATTCTTATTTCAGATTAATTCTTATTTTAATAATATTTGTAAAAAGATCTACATTTCTGTTTTTTTCCAGTCAAGATGGGGTGCAGAGTGTACATTAATGAGAAAAAAATTAACTTTTTTGAATTTACCAAATGAATGCAATGAAATAAAGAGTGAAAAATTTAAAGGGGTCTGAATACTTTCCATACCCGCTGTACCTACAGTAGACTGCTGGTGTGCATGTACCTGACCAAACTGTCAGAAATTGACTACAAGCAGGTCTGATATTCTGTAGTGACAGGGGTATATGCTACAAAGAGCTGAAAAGATAAGCCCCGCCCACTACAATGAAAATATCCAACAGAATACATCCTCTTAGAAAAGAAGAATCGGCCACCTGAAAGAAGGACCTATAGAAACTGGAGAATCCATCTCCAGACTGGGAGAAGTTAAAGAAAGCATTGCACTACTTCTCTGACGAAACGTTATTACTAGTGTGTCTGCAGAAAGAGAATGAACAATGGAGGCAGCCACTGTATCATCACTGAGAGTCGCAGACTCACCATGCCTCTGCGATCAAGAGCAAGATAATGCTCTGTCCTCCCAAAGAACACTACCTGCATGGTGGATGGATTTCAAGAAATCCCATGCCCACTACTATGCTTCTCCCCACTGCAGCATGGTGCTGGACTTCCGCCTCTCTGCAGCATGTTAATTTCATGCTGCAGAGTCGGAAGAGATAACCATTGCACGCAGGGAGAAGCCACCCTCTACCCACCGCAGATTGTGAGTACAAGGCGGCTGCATTCTCCCTGCGTTCACCCACGGGTTCCCATAGGTCCAGAGACATTGCGTCCAACACACAGTGCCTCCGGATTGTGTGCACACATCCTAACACAGGTTAAGGTTACGTTCACACATCGTGCATTTTTGAGCACTTTTTTGCGCACGCTTTTCAAAAATGTGCAATGTGCCTTGTGTCTGCCGGCAAAGTTAATGGGAAATTCACTTTGCCATACAGACACAGCATAAAAATACAACGTGCTTTTATGGGAGAAAGTGTGAGTGTAAAAAGAATGGACATGTCAATTCTTTACGCACCTGCGCCTGCGCTTTCTGCCATAGGGCCCGGCACTGCAGGATCTGATGTCACAGAGGGGAGGAAGAATCCTGGTTCCTCCTCCCCTCTGTAACATGTGTGACCGCCCCATTTGGGTTTCGCAATGTATTAATAAACAATGCGAAACCCAAATTAAAGTTAAGCAAATGTGTTAAAAATAATAAATGAAATACTTACCCATCCAAAGCTGTACCAGGAGCCGAGATAACCGCAGATCACATGACGCACACATCACATGACCACGAGCGGCCAATCACAGTGCCCGATAACATCACGCAAGGTCCTTGCAAGTCGATTCCTGCGGTTATGCCGGCTCCTAGCTCCCCGAACACCTGCCACAGGGTAAGGCTGGCTTCACACCACGGTGTGATCCGGTCCGGGGCTGTCAAGGATGACCCTGACAGCCCCGGACCAGATCAGCACACAGAACTGGAGGGCCAAATGTGCCCTCCGGTCCTGTGCAGCCGGACGCAGCTGCAGCTGCTAATGATTCAGGACCGCGGCTTACATGGAGCTAGCCGCTGTCCTGAAACAACAGCGGCGTGCAGCCACCAATGTCCGGTTCCCGGATCCTCCTGGACCGGGGCAATCCGGCCCCTTAGGCTCCCATGTTAAGGAGCGCCGGATTGCCCCGGATCCGGCCGAATCCGGGATCCGGCAAAATGGGGAGATTTTTCTCCCCAGACGCAAAAATGTTGCAAGCAACATTTTTGTGACCGGAGAGAATAATCCGAATTCTCGCAGATTAAACCGCAGAGAGCTGCCATCCGGCTCCATCCGGCCCCATAGGCTACACCGGACAGCCCCGGACCGGATCACACCGTGGTGTGAAGCCAGCCTTAGTATTAATTTTTTATTATTTTTAATACATCTGGCTTTCTTTTAGATTTCGTATATTATTATTTAGTATGTTAATACCAGGAATTGCAGGAATTCTTCCTCCCCTCTGCGACATCACTTTTCCCCCGGGCCCGTAAAAAAGCGTGCTGTGTGAAAGCATTGCTTCTTTGTTTGTGCTTTTTTGTGCGGCCATAATACGTGGGCTAAAAGCGCGCGCAAAAAAAGAAGCAGTGTGTAGCCTGAGACACATTTATGACCAATACTTAAGAAATAAAGGCCTGTGTGGTACAAAGATAATGTTTTAGGCTATGTGCCGACACTTTTTGATAAAGACATTTTCTGCAGCAAAAATGCTGCTAAACTGCACCCTGTGCCAGAAAAACGCACCAAATACGCAAGGTGTTTTTGGTGCAGATTTTGGTCCTGGGTTTTTTTTTCGCTATTTTCAACGGCAGAAAGGGCAGAAGAATATTGCTCACATGCCAAAAGAATTGACATGTTCATTTTTTTCCTCTGGACAAAAAAATTCTGCAAATCAAAAAGGGAATAAAAGCATAAATGGCACAACACTTCAGAATTCTCATAGACTTTGCTGGAGGAAGGATACATGTCTTTTTGTGACAAAAAAAACGCAGCATTGGTACATGAGTTAAGCTCATGAAAAATGGGAGCAAAAACAAAATTTTCTCCTTCACATTATTGGGGGACACAGGACCATGGGTGTATGCTTTTCTGCCACTAGGAGGCAACACTAAGTAGAGATTAAAATTAAGCCCTCCTTCCTGCAGTATACACCCGCACGTAGGTGTAGATCTTCAGTTTTAGCTTAGTGTCGCAGGAGGCACATGCGGTCTGTGGCTCAGACCACATCTACCATTTTTTACACAGAATTTTTATTTTTTAATTGCACTATTTTAATTCTATATTTTTACTATCACTCTCCTAAGAGCATGGGGACCCAAAGGCAGCACCTCACGCAGGGACGACAGACCCTCATAAAGGACCCAATTCTCCCAGCCCAGAGCCAGAAACAGCCACGAGTCATAACTACATCCCCCTGCAGGACAGAGGGATACACAGGCCAGCAGCACCCACAGTGCACGATGCCATCCCCTTGCAGGACAGAGGGACCCATACAGCACATGGACAGCTCTCACCTCCTCCAACAAAGGAGCAGGTGATTGAGCCCTGCAGCCAGCACACAATGTGCACCAATCCATCCCTAAGGGTACCTTTACACACGGCTACATTTGTAGCTTGTCACCAGGTAACTTACTGGTTGCAGTGAAATCATGGATACATGGTTCTATCTTGTTGCTGTGTACAAATGAAATCATGTATCCATGATTTCACTGCAACCAGTAAGTTACCTGGTGACAAGCTACAAATGTAGCCGTGTGTAAAGGTACCCTTAGGGATCTGGTGCAGCAGTGGCTGCAGTATCTGCACCCACTTCGGGCTCCACAGCCAGGGCAGTCTCCTCCTTTCAACCGCGGCGGCCCCAGGCCGGGATGCGCACTGCCGGTAAGTTCGGGGTGCGCGCCCAGGCCAGGGAGCCGAGGCACCATATCCCTGCACCGCCGCTGCCGGATGCCACCGCAGGCACCCGACGCCGCTCCCGGGAGTCTCAGCTACTTTATATATGAATAAATGACGGCATCACCTGGACATGAAAAGGTGCTGGCAAAAAAATATATACATGAATAAAGGGATTAATTGCCGCGACACTGATCATGGTGTGAATGAACAAGCATATGGCTATGTTCAAGGCTATGTACAGCTAAGGTGGTATATATGACAATGAAACACAGTAAATGCTGCTATAGAATATAAGGAAAAAAAGAGAGTCTTAGCTTCAACAATGGCCATTGGGGAAGAGCCCGGTAACTGCGACAAAGTGCTCTCTACCTACCGGGTCCTAACGCACTAGTGCTTCAGCTACTTTAGGCCCCAGTCTGGGCCTTCATCTAGGTGCTGCCCATGGCCCCAGCTCATTGGCCACACGCATGTCACCGCCCCCCCTCATAGGGGCAAGTGCAATGACGCAGACAGCCGCACCATCGTTGGCTGGGCAGCCCATCACTCAGGGTCAAGCCCCCAACTCATTGGCCGAGCCTTACGTCACGGCCCCACGTCCTAGGGGCGGGCGCAAGGACAAGGCCACAACCCCAGCACCACAATTGGTCGCTGAGCATGTCGCTCAAGGCCAAAATGCAGCCCACTTAGTAGGGACACAGCCCCCAATCTCGCCCCCAAGACGGCGCGAAATTCACAAACAAAGCAGCTACAGCTACACAAATACACAACCCTCAGGTTATAAACCTGGAACTAATACCTGCCTACCCCTCCCCTAGTGTAGACACCAGCTAAAGTAGGGTGGGCTTAGCCCCCTCACAAGGGGGGCCGCACAAAGCCCACATACCACCCAGGGACACATTCACATCACAGTTCTTTTGTTCCAGTGCCTCTTCAAGAGAGTGACCTCAGCACCTCACGGACGACACAACAGGGGACACAGGATCAGGGTAAGCTCCATTAGGAGACCCTCTTTCCTGCAGATTGCCACCCCTGTCCAGTGGCACTTCACCTGCCCCATAACAAACCAGTTAGTACACTGCTGTGCCATCGCTGACAGTAAACTGGTACACAATGGCAGACCCCAAACCGTCCAAAGAAAAAAGGAAAAGCAATGCAGGGAACAAGTCATCCTGCACCAGTTGCCAGATCCCGCTCCCACGCAAACATGCGTTCCAATGGTACAAGGACTATGAACCTGAATGTCCCACTAAGACTACCACTGACGCAGGTCCCAGTATGTCTGACGTCCCTCCATGGAGTATGACACTGTCGCGACAGCCAGACTCAATAGTCCAAATATTGCAGTCCCGTCCCGACCCTTACACAGCCTGTGACCACAAACGTCACCGCTCCCACCCTCCCAATATGTCAATCCAAAGTAACAGGTTCCGCTCCCCTTCACCTCGTCACTCCGAATCACGCTCCGAGGGCGAACTTTCAGAACCGGATGCACCGTACGAGAGTGACACCACGGACACCCAGGAATTAGTTAACAGCCTCATTGAAGCTGTTAACAGGACAATGAACATTAAACCACACCAGAGCGCAATTTCTCGTTCACAAAGACAAAACGCTCTCGCCGTCTTTTCTCTAACCACGAGGAGTTTAACGACATAGTCCAACGACACTGGGACCGGCCCGACAAGCGCTTCGCAGGCCGCAAGGCCATCGAAGCCAAATATCCCTTTGCCCCAGACCAGTACAAAAAATGGGCTGAGTCACCAGCCGTGGACCAGTGTCCACACCTAGCTAACAAGACCTTGCTTACCCTATCTGACAGTTCATCTATCAGAGATTAAAACGACCGCCAAGTTGACAGTCTAGTGCGCTCAATTTTCGAAGCCTCAGAAGCATCTCTCTCTCCCTTGTTCGATATGGTGTGGGCAGCCAAAGCAGTGGGATCCTGGATCCAGGACCTGCAAGACACGCTACAAGACCCCGACCACAACCCAGCCAACCTGCTCTCAAAAGCACAGCAGTACTTCCTACTAGTGTCTATAGACGCAGCCAACTGCTCCGCACTGGCAGCATCAAACACCATTTCCATGCGCCGAACCCTCTGGCTCAGGGGCTGGCACGCAAATTCAGCATCAAAAAGATCCCTTATAAATTTAGCATACCAAGGAGATCGCCTATTCAGCGAAAAGCTTGACCAGCTCATCTCCGAAAGCATAGGAGGAAAAAGCAAGTTTCTTCCCCAACAAAGGTCCAAGCAGCCCTTTCGGCTCGCACAGTCACACTCATGCTCCCAAGCTTCCCAGGGAACACTGAAGTGGTCCAGCTCTAATGTTAACACAAGCACAGGTCAGCCAACCCGTGGGCCCAACAGCTCCCCACTCTTGTTCAAGACCAACCAAACATGGAAGGGCTGCTCTAAACAAACCCACTCTAAGGGTGGAAAACCTCAAAGGTTTAACGCATGACTCCCCCCCACAACCGCCCGGCATCAACATAGCAGACGGACGTCTCCAGCTCTTCCGCCACTCATGGCTCAATGTCGTACACTACAATTGGGTCAGAGAACTGGTGTCGTGAGGCTACAAGATAGAATTCGCATCCCGGCCCCCAAATCGTTTTTTCCTATCATGACCCCCAAAATGAGACGCCCAACCATTCTTCGAGGCCATCAATTCTCTATTCAAAACCGGGGTCATAAAACAGTACCACTAAACGAATGGTTCAAAGGTTACTACTCAAACCTGTTCGTTGTTCCGAAAAAAGACGGAACACTGCGTCCCATCCTTGACCTCAAACTTCTCAACAAGTTTCTAAAAATCCGACAGTTCAGAATGGAAGCCCTACGCTCAGTGTTCGCGTCTTTAGAAAAAGGAGAGTTCCTGTCAACCATCGACATACAAGACGCATATCTCCACATTCCCATCTTCTCCCCCCACCAAAAGTACCTGCGGTTCGCGGTACAAAAACGCCACTTCCAATTTGTCGCCCTGCCCTTCGGCTTGGCTACCGCACCCAGAGTCTTCACGAAGGTCATAGCGGCTGTCATGACCATCCTCCACTCACGAGCAGTGGTCGTTTTGCTGTACCTAGACGATCTACTGATCAAAGGCCCATCCTTCCAATCATGCCTCGACAGCGTCCAAATAACAACGGACACTCTCTCTCGCCTAGGATGGCTCATAAAGCTAGAAAAATCATCCCCAATTCTGGCCCAGTCAAAAAACTTCCTCGGAATGACCCTAGAGACTGCAAGAGGGCTAGTCATACTCCCTCAGGGCAAGGTCACAGCAATCTAAAAGGTGTGCACACTCTTCGCAGCTGCTCACCCCAGTCCATCCGCTTCGGCATGAGAGTCCTAGGAAAAATGGTGGCCTCCATGGAAGCAGTTCCCTTCGCCCAACTACACTTCCAAGCTCTACAACTCTCCCTCCTCTCAGCCTGGGACAAAAGTCCTTTCAGCCTCAACCGCAAGTACCGCCTATCTGCCCAAGTCAAAAGAACGCTCAAATGGTGGACACAGCCATCATCACTCTCAAAGGGAAAATCCTTCCTCTCCACTCCAGTGGTTGGTCGTAACCACCAATGCCAGCCTACTCGGCTGGGGGACCGTCTATCACCAGCACACACGGCTCACGGCCGCTGGACCCCCCAGGAGTTACTCCTCCCAATCAACATCCTAGAACTGCGAGCAATCAGATTAGCACTCCAACAATTCCATCACTTCCTGGCCGGACACCCCATCCGCATCCAATCAGACAACGCCACGGCAGTAGCGTACATCAATCATCAAGGCGGCACATGCAGCAAATCAGCAATGCATGAAGCGGAACACATCCTACATTGGGCTGAAAAGACCCAGTCAATCATCAGCAGTCCACATCCCAGAAGTGGACAACTGGGCAGCGGATTTTTCTAAGCCGCCAGGGATTGGCCTCAGGAGAATGGTCCCTACATCCGGACATTTTCCAACAAATCTGCCGGCACTGGAGAAATCCCGACGTGGACCTCATGGCGTCAAGAATGAACGCAAAAGTCCCAACCTTTGTAGTCAGATCCCACTGGCCCTAGGAGTGGACTCCCTGGTCCTCCCTTGGCGCCAGTTCCAACTCCTGTACATCTTTCCCCCACTTCCCTCGAGTGATCAGAAAGGTCAAGCCTCAGGTAATCCTCATTGCCCCAGACTGGCCACAATGGGCATGGTACGCAGAGCTGGTAGAGCTCCTCACCGAAGCGCGCTGGCCACTCCCAAACAGTCCAGATCTCCTCCTACCATCAGAACTGAATGATGGTGATTGAATCCTGGATCCTGACCCAAGTAGGGTTTACACCAGAAGTCGTAACCACCATGGTCAATGCCCGAAAACCAACATCCTCACGCATCTACCACTGCACCTGGAAAACCTATTTCAAGTGGTTCGAGGACCGCAACCGTAACCCACTCCATTTCTCCATCCCCTCAATTCTAGAGTTCCTCTAAAATGGCCTTGACGCTGGCCTAGCTCTAAACTCCACCAAAGGCCAAATCTCAGCCTTAAGCATCCTTCTCCAACACAGGATTGCGTCCAAATCACAGGTCAAAACATTGATCCAAGGAGTCTCCCACACATTGCCCCCTTACAGGACACCTGTGGCTGTCTGGGACTTAAACCTAGTTATGGGCACCATCCAGGAGCCCCCGTTCAAACCTCTGAAAGAAGTCCCTCTAGCCAATCTCTCGTACAAGGTCGTCTTCCTAGTCTCAATCACGTCAATCAGGCGCGTGTCTGAGCTTGCCACCCTATCCTGCCGGCCCCGGCCCCTCTACCTGTCCTTCCATAAGGATAAAGTAGTCTTCTGGCCTTCTCCGTCCTTCTTGCCCAAGGAAGTATCCCACTTCCACCTTAATGAAGACATCGTCCTCCCGTCCTTCTGCCCGACACCAGTACACCGGGTCGAAAAGCAGCTCCATACCCTCGACCTGGTAAGGGCACTCAGACACTGCATCTCCCAAACAGCGCCATTTCGCAAAACAGAAACCCTGTTCGTCATCCCTGAGCGACCCAGAAAGGGGATGGCCGTGTCTAAATCCACATTGGCACGGTGGATCCGCTACGCAATCCAAGAGTCCTACCGCACCAAGGGAATGCCAATTCCAGAAGGAATCAAGGCGCACTCGACCCGGTCAGTGGGCGCCTCATGGGCCATTCGCCTCCAAGCCTCGGCCACTCAGGTTTGCAAAGCCGCAACCTGGTCCAGCCTACTAGGGCCGGACTGGGACCAGAAAGCAGCCCTGGAAAACAAACCCCACCAGCCCACACACTATATCACCCATTAGCCCCGATCAGTGAAGTTTGCTTTTAAAGAGAACCTGTCACCTCCATAAAGCCCCCCAGGCTATCACTACCTGCCCCTGCATCTTCCTATCACTTCTCTAACTATCCTTTCGGTGCTAAATGTGCCCTGTGTCTGTGTAATAAAAGCTTTTTATCACTCAAACGCATCATTTCCAGTACTCCGCAGGCCGGACTTCAGGCTGCACAGTACGCATGCTCTATAGAGCATATTACGTCAGCTCATCTGTGATGATATCTGTGATGAGCTAACGCAATGTGCTCCATAGAGCATGCGCAATGCGCAGCTCTGTGGATGAGTACCGGAAATGACAACGCTCGGCGTCATACCGCCATTCTGCAGAGTGGAGCGAGCCAGGCTGGGGGGTGCACATTTGGATGTCAACATCACGCACATCGGAGCATGATAAACTATACAGGAGGCAGCCATGGGACACAGAGAAGACGCCCAGGGGGTCTAGCAACGGCAGCCCTCCTGATCATTATCATACTAATGAGGGAGTGATAAAAAGCTTTTATTACACAGACACAGGGCAAATGTAGCATAGAAAGGGATAGTTAGAGTAGTAATAGGAAGGTGCAGGGACAGGTAGTGATAGTCTGGGGGCTTTATGGATCTGACAGGTTCCCTTTAAGTTGCCGTGGCCTCATCACTTTCTTAAAGGAGTTATTTGAAGAGCCACATGTGAATGGTGCAGCAGAGGGAATAATCAACCACAGCTCCATTTACATGGTGATCTACAAAGCCACATTTCTCAGGATTGTGGGGTCCCAGCAGTCAGATACACAGCGAAAGGCAAGTCATCACCTGTACAGAAGAGAAGTGATGACACCATATTAGAGATAATCAAATTAAGCAACATTTAAATGCTGAAAATCAAAGTTCAAAACCACCTCTGTGACAACAGGACAGGAGAAGTGGTACTGTGCAGTGTATATATACTGAATAATACAGATGTCGAGGATTACACCCAGTATACAGGACAGGAGAAGTGGTACTGTGCAGAGTATATATACAGAATAATACAGATACTGAGGATTACACCCAGTATACAGGACAGGAGAAGTGGTACTGTGCAGTGTATATATACAGAATAATACAGATACTGAGGATTACACCCAGCATACAGGACAGGAGAAGTGGTACTGTGCAGTGTATATATATAGAATAATACAGATAGGCTTAGCACCTGTCAGGTTCTCCAGAGAGCTTCTTTCTCAGGAAGCTTGGCCACAAATGAGTTCAATCACCAGCACAGCATGTAAAGGGATGGGAGTAATCACAAAGTATCCACACCTGCTAATGAAACTTAGGTGCTTCTAGCAGCAGAAAGCTGACATTAACTCCTGAACTGCAAAAGGAAAGAAACACATTTAAAATGAAGTCTTAATAAAGGAATGAGACAGATGTCTGAAACCAAAAGAAAGAACGGAGGGGCACTCCTAGTGTAATTCTGGCTATGCTGGGAGAAGAGGTGATTAATCTGCTCACCTGTGTGGGTTATGCAGCAGGCATAACCCCGTGGATGAGCGTTGGGGATTAGTGTAAGGCGGCCGTCAGACGGTTCAATATAGTGTGCGATATTGTTAGCGATCACGTGCACGCTAACAATATCGCTCACATCGCTGGTGAGCTGTCACACAGACAGACTCACCAGCGATGTGGAGCAGCGAGAACGCTGGTAACTATGGTACACATCAGGTTGCTAGGTGCCGCGCAGCGCTTAGTAACCCAACGTTTACCATAGATACCATCTCCCAGCATAGGCTCTGCCGCTGGGAGATCATTCATTGTGGTGTCACACACCACGATGAAGCAGATTGAACAAGCGTTTATCGCTTGATATGAGCTCCGGCTCTCATATCTGTGATGTCACGATCAAGCGATTTTACATTGTAAAATCGCTTGATTGCACGCAGCGATGCACAAACGATATCGCTTAAGCGATCAAAACGCAGATCGCTTAAACGATATCGTTCGCAATATTGAACCGTGTGACGGCCGCCTAACAGCCAGCTGGTGCCGGGGATTCCGATTTGCAGAGGAGTGCAACACATGGGAGGTCACATGTTCTGACGTCACCAGAGGTCCTTTGCTTTCCAGCATCTGTTGTTATGGTAAGTCTCCTCGATTGTGCAGCAGCCCACCACTTGCCCTAGGGCTTAATGCATATGTGTATAATAGAAATTAGCGGTTTCAGGGGCGCTCAAAAGAAGAGGCAGAATGAATGGGTTAAGAGTATTTTCCTTTACTTTGTGATAGTGAGGTCTTCACAACGCGTTATAGCGATTAGCTCCGCCTTCATCAGGTGATGACCTCCAACAATACACCAGGTTTTTATAGGGTATAATTACAGTGACATCAAGGTTAACTCTAACACTACCAGTAAAACTCTTAAAGGGGAATACAGACCGGTCTGCTGTTAAAGCATCCACACAAAGGAAGGGAGAGTGCTCCATTGGAAACAGTACTTACACTAGGAACAATCTTTATTAGAATTGATAAAAGATAGTGAATAATGAACAATAAATAAAATTAGTACAAAATAGTAAAAAAAAAGTAAAAAAGCCAGAATTATAAGCCCCAGGTGGTCTGAAGTTGAGATGGTGTTCACCCACTTAGAAGTGGGATAGGGAGGACAAGGAGGACAGGAATGTCAGCGTAGGACTCATCAGATCTGGGGTCAACGTGGAGTGGTTGATGAGCAAGCAGATATTGGCCAATATATGTACCAAGAACCCCAGCAAATAAAAAGATAAGAATATTGAGTTTTTTGAAAAAAAAACACAAGTTTTTACATTTTTTCCTCATATATAAACCGCTTATTAGTATGTGTACATTTTTGTAGTAACTGAGTGCTGCAGTGAATTTTTTATGGTTGTTTGTTCCAGCATCGCAGCTTGCACCAGTTCACACTATATCTTGAGTGCTGTGCAGTTTTTTTTTCTATTTAAATTAGATAGATAGATAGATAGATAGGTAGATAGATAGATGCTAGAATAGGTAGATGGGCTTACCAGTGATCCGCTGCCTGCTTTAGAGGTCGCCCATTAAGCTTCATGCATATTCACTGCATTGACTGACAACAGCCAATCACAGGTGCTCACACTCTATGAGAGTGTCTGTGATTGGCTGTTGCAGTCAGATTGCATTTCCTCAATCTGGACAGTGATTGTGCTTGGTTGCTATACACACTAGTGTATGACAACCAACCTGCCGTCATAGTGTGTTAAATATATAAGTAAATAAGAAAAACGGCATGGGACTTTACAGTGTTTTTCAGTTTAGCCCAGTGAAAGAGAACAGCTGCAAGCTGCCATGCTCAGCTGAATAATATTACCTTGGCTGATAAAAAAAAATGTGTCGGCTTCGCCCTATTTTTCATTGCCAGTCAAGGTAAAACTAGGCAGCTGAGGGCTGGTATTCTCAACGAAGTGAGGGCCCATTGTTTTAGGACCCCCCACGCTAAAGAATAACAGCCCGTCGTCGCCCCTGAGCATTCATCATAGCACCATTTCCAGGCTCTTCCAGCGGCTCTGGTGGCGGTGGCACGCTGAGTAATTAGGGGTTAATACCAGCTTTGTATTGCCAACTAGTATTAAGTCCTGAATTTCTTAATGTCAGGCCAAGTTAAAGCAAGCCATTAAGAATCTCAAATGGTTAAAAAAGACACAACACTGAGACAAATCTTTTTATTGTAAATAAAAACACAGAGACATTTAGTGACCTCATCTTTATTACCCCCTCCACAGTCATAGCCTGGTAAAGCGCCTGGAAATGGGTCTACGATTAATGCATCAATTTCAAGGGGTCTGCGTGTTACTGTTCTTTAGCGTGGGCGGGCCCCGAAAGCAATGGACTCTCACCCTGCTAAGACTACCAGCCCTCAGCTGCCTTAAGGTACCGTTACACGGTACAACATCGTGAACGATATCACAGAAACGTCACGAGTTTGGAGGCGTTGAAACGACATCGTTAGGATGTCGTTTCGTATAACACTGAGATACGACTACGATAAATCGTTGGATCGCTGATCGCAGATTTGAGAACATGTTCTCAAATCAGACGATCCACTATCAGCCAACCTGCTGCATTGGTCAATGTGACACAGCAATAACGATGTCGTTCACTACTTTGCCCACTCATATCAATGAATAAGTATCGTTCGCTGGGTTGTGCGAACGATACCTGCTCACTACATCGTTGGTGCGTCATCCACGATATCTAGACATGAGACATCTCACCAACGATGTCAAAACGATGTCCTAACAACCGCGCGCCCCTGAGATCGTTAGAGAGATCGTTTCAACATTGTAGTGTGTAACGGTACCTTAAGTTTTACTTTGGTTGGCAATTAAAAGTAGGGTGGAGCATACACATTTTGTTTTTGCCAGCTAAGGTAAATTACACAGATGATTGTGGCAACTCGCAGCTGTCCGCTTTCACTGGCCTAGACAGAAAAATTATGCAAATCCCCATGCTTTTTTTATTATTTATTTATTTAACACTATGACAGCTCTGCCATACACTAATGTGTATGGCAACCAAGCACAATCATTGTCCAGACTGAGGAAATACAGTCTGAGTGTCATACCCAATCAGAGACTCTCACAAAGTGTGAGCGTCTGTGATTGGCTGTTGTCAGTCAATGCAGTGAATATTCCTGAAGCTTAATGGGTGGCCCTGGAAGCAGCAGTGGGAAACTGGAAACTAGGTTTTCTAGCATCTACCTATCTCTCTATCTATTCTTTAAACAGCATGGGATTGAACATGTAAAGTGAGCGCACCCTTCTATAGCAAAACGCAGGGGCGGATCAAGGCAAAAACGCATGGAAAACTGATGAAACCGCAGCTTTTTTTGCCTGATCCTGTGCTTGATCAGGCAAAAAAACACTGTGGTGGAATAGCGGTTGACTTGTGGCAAGCCCCACTCATTCTCTATAGGACTTGAGGCAAGTGCGGTTTGGACGCACAAAAAAAAGCCGTCGCTAGCAGTGTTTTTTTGCGCGGCTGCAAGTGGTGGATCCAGCAAAACCGCACTTGCTGCACCTGACCGCAAGTCCCATAGAGAATGAATGAGGCTTGCCACAAGTCAGCTGTTACGTGGTGGATGCGGCAAAATCTGCCGGATCGGTCGCGATTGTAAATTACCGCTGACCTTTCACATCAGCGTTTTTGTTGATTTGTGGCCGATCTGGCAGATTTTGCCGCATCTGCCGCGTAACGGCCGACTTGCGGCAAGCCTCATTTATTCTCTATGGAACTTGCAGTCATGTGCAGCAAGTGCGGTTTTGCAGCTTTTTTTTCCTTTGCTGCAAGTGCCAGATTTGACACACCTGACTGCAAGTCCCATGGAGAATCAATAGAGTTTGACGTAAGTCGGACGTTACGCGGCAGATGCGGCAAAGCTGCCAGATCTGCCGCGATTGGGCAGAAACGCTGATGTGAAAGCAGCCTAAAGGCCCCGTCACACACTACGAAGTCCCAGCGATCCCACCAACAATGTGGATCGCTGGAACATCGTGATCTGATTGCTAGTGAGCTGTCAAACAGGCAGACTCACCAGCGATCAGGACCAGCGAGAACGCTGGTAACCAGGGTAAACAGCGGGTAACCAAGCGCCGCGCTCTGCTTAGTTACCCGATGTTTACCCTAGTTACCGGCACCCAGCGCTTGTCATGCGGCGCTGGGAGCTTGTTCATCGTTGGTATCTCACTGTCACACGCGCTGATGCTGGGTGCCCAGCGGGAGACCAACGACAAATTTATGGTCCAGGTCTTTTATCAATGACCAACGACGAACGACCTCATCGTTGGTCGTTGGTAAATGTCACACGGAACAATGTCGTTTCGACATCGCTGCAACTGGTTAACGATATCGTAGTGTGTGACGGGGCCTTAAGGTTGCGTTAACATGCTGCATTTGTTTACGCGCGAGCTCATCACAAACTAGGAGTGGAACAAGCGTAGGAAAAGTGTAATAGAAACAAGTGCTCCACTTCTGTATTTATTCACCCACTCCTGGTTTATGATGCGCTCATGCGTAAAAAAATGCAGCAAATACGCTGCGTGTGAACACACCCTAAGGGTGCTTTAACATCTGCGGTATTTACAATTCCGACAGATCAGGCAAACTTGAACTTTTGAACTTCAGATTTGCCTGATCTGCTGTTTCACAAATCTGGCGGGATGCTGCCTTTTTTGCAAAAAGCAGAAGCGGCACCTTTGCGGTAGAATTGTGGCAAGGTTGCACTTTTACTAATGTATTGTAAATGGACCTCCAGACATGTCCGAAAACTCATATTTTCCCCACAATCCCGGCGCTGGATGAAAAGCGCTGCTAGCAACCTCCAGTGCCGGAAGTACCGGATAGCTGCCACATTGCGATTTTGCCGAAACGGCAGACTTCTGCCGGATTTGCAAAAACACAGATGTAAAAGAATCCTAAAGGCCCCGTCACACCTGGCGATGGGGCTGGAGATGTCTGCGGCGACTGGCGGGTGCACGCATGTTTTTGGCGTCCCGCCGTCCCCCATTTACACGGGACAACATCTCCAGCACCGCGCCGGCGATCTGACAGGCGGCATCGCCGCCGGGGTGTCTGAAAACCCCAGCGATGATGCTGGAAAATGGGAACCTATGGCTCCCATCGCCTGACAGGTCGCCGGCGGCCAGTTACATGATTGATCGCCTGGTTTCAGAGCACTTCTCTGAAACCAGGCGACCTCCCGGCGGCGCCGACATCGCCCCTCTACATGAGGCGACGTAGGAGCAATGTCGCCGCTGATAGGCCACGCCCCTACGTCGCCTATGTAATTGGCGGCGATGCCTTAAGGCCTAGTCCACACAGGTAAGGTGTTTGTGCGTTTTTGGGGCCAGGTTTTACCTTGGTTTTATGTAAATCTATGCTAATTTAATCCTGGGTTTTTGGTTAATATCAAAATTATGTGATTTCAGGAAAAGCTGTCTACACACATTGGATTTTGTTCTCTGCAGAAAGTTTACACAGAATTCCATATCTACTTATATAATCCGCAGTTGGGAATTCGGGCACTGTAGCCAAATCCCAACATGCTTTGCGGGACTGCGAGTGATGACACGCAGCGTCATCACGAGCCGCAGACCCGCACTACTGTAAAAAAAAAAAAAGTTAATGCTCACCTCTCCCCGAGCCCCCGCCGTCTCCTGCCGTCCTCCTCCAAGCTTCCGGTGGCTGCCGCAGGCTCCGAGTGTCTGCAGAGCTCTTCTACTGCAGTCAAGGACCTGTGGTGATGTCACAGTCACGTGACACCAGCTTACTCCATGGTAACCTCCTGTCACGTGACTGTGACATCACCGCAGGTCCTGAACTGCACTAGAACAGCTCTGCAGACACTCGGAGCCTGCGGCAGCCACCGGAAGCTTGGAGGAAGACGGCAGGAGACGGCGGGGGCTCGAGGAGAGGTGAGCATTTACTTTTTTTTTTTTTTAACCCCTGCCTTCCTGTTTGGAGACCTTTTACTGTACTGAGCACGCTCAGTACAGTAAATGTCTCCTCCAGCCTCACAGCCTCCCCATCCTCACTGCCTCCTCCAGCCTCAGTCTCCTCCAGCCTCACAGTCTCCTCCAGCCTCACAGCCTCCCCATCCTCACTGCCTCCTACAGCCTCCTCCAGCCTCACAGCCTCCCCATCCTCACAGACTCCTACAGCCTCACACCCTCCAGCCTCACTGCCTCCCCATCCTCACAGCCTCCTTCAGCCTCACACCCTCCTCCAGCCTCACACCCTCCTCCAGCCTCACAGCCTCCTCCAGCCTCACAGCCTCCTCCAGCCTCACAGCCTCCCCATCCTCACACCATCCTCCAGCCTCACACCCTCCTCCAGCCTCACAGCCTCCTCCAGCCTCACAGCCTCCCCATCCTCACTGCCTCCTCCAGCCTCACAGTCTCCTCCAGCCTCACAGCCTCCCCAGCCTCACAGCCTCCTCCAGCCTCACAGCCTCCTCCAGCCTCACAGCCTCCCCATCCTCACAGCCTCCTCCAGCCTCACAGTCTCCTCCAGCCTCACAGCCTCCCCATCCTCACTGCCTCCTACAGCCTCCTCCAGCCTCACAGCCTCCCCATCCTCACAGCCTCCTACAGCCTCACACCTTCCTCCAGCCTCACAGCCTCCCCATCCTCACAGCCTCCTCCAGCCTCACACCCTCCTCCAGCCTCACAGCCTCCCCAACCTCACACCCTCCTCCAGCCTCACACCCTCCTCCAGCCTCACAGCCTCCTCCAGCCTCACAGCCTCCCCATCCTCACTGCCTCCTCCAGCCTCACAGTCTCCTCCAGCCTCACAGCCTCCCCAGCCTCACAGCCTCCTCCAGCCTCACAGCCTCCCCATCCTCACAGCCTCCTCCAGCCTCACAGCCTCCCCATCCTCACAGCCTCCTCCAGCCTCACAGCCTCCTCCAGCCTCACAGCCTCCCCATCCTCACAGCCTCCTCCAGCCTCACACCCTCCTCCAGCCTCACATCCTCATCCAGCCTCACAGCCTCCCCATCCTCACACCCTCCTCCAGCCTCACACCCCTCCTCCAGCCTCACACCCTCCTCCAGCCTCACACCCTCCTCCAGCCTCACACCCTCCTCCAGCCTCACAGCCTCCCCATCCTCACAGCCTCCTTCAGTCTCACAGCCTCCTCCAGCCTCACAGCCTCCCCATCCTCACAGCCTCCTCCAGCCTCACAGCCTCTTCCATCCCCACATCCTCCTCCAGCCTCACAGCCTCCTCCAGCCTCACAGCCTCCCCATCCCTCACAGCCTCCTTCAGTCTCACAGCCTCCTCCAGCCTCACCATCCTCACAGCCTCCTCCAGCCTCACAGCCTCCTCCATCCTCACATCCTCCTCCAGCCTCACAGCCTCCCCATCCTCACAGCCTCACAACCTCCTCCAGCCTCACAGCCTCCCCATCCTCACTGCCTCCTCCAGCCTCACAGTCTCCTCCAGCCTCACATCCTCCTCCAGCCTCATAGCCTCCCCATCCTCACAGCCTCCTCCAGCCTCACAGCCTCCTCCAGCCTCACAGCCTCCTCCAGCATCACAGCCTCCTCCAGCCTCACAGCCTACCCAGCCTCACAGCCTCCTACAGCCTCACCATCCTCACAGCCTCCTCCAGCCTCACATCCTCCTCCAGCCTCACAGCCTCCCCATCCTCACAGCCTCCTCCAGCCTCTCACCCTCCTCCATCCTCAGCCGCACTACCTGACACCGCTGCCATCCTGCCAACCGTCGGCCCCGCTCCATCGCCACCGCCCTCGCGCCCTCCGCGAGGTCCATGCTGCCCGGATGCCGCCGGAGCCTTCCGCCCCTCGCCACTCTCTCACCGCTGGGCTCTCAATGTCGCCATGCTGGTGGAGTAACGGTCTACGGGCTGTGGCCGGGTGCCGGGAGCCAGGGACGTCGTCCTGTGGCCGGCAACAGCCAATGGGAGTGAGCGGACCGTGTCAGCCTGCAAAGCCTGACACGCCCCGCTCACTCCCATTGCCTGCCCCTGCAAGCGGATTGGGCGCTGTGTTGTACACACAGGACGCCCATCCCATTGCCCAGGACTTGGCGTCCTAGACCAATCGGATGACCGTCCTGTCTTTACCACACACCGCCCAATCCGCCCCTTCTGCTCAGGTCACATGTGTGACCTGAGGGCAAGAACTGATCCCTCTCTGCATCACCCAACCCGCTGCAGACGACAATGCCGTGTGACTGGGGCTGCGATCAGCCCCAGCACGCACCCACGTCCTGCCGCCGAGCGGTGATGTCACCCCTCCAGCCGCATCTCTCCTCACCCCTCCAGCCAGACCTCTCCTCACCCCTCCTTCTGGACCTCTCCTCACCACTCCAGCCTCTGCTCTCCTCACCCCTCCAGCCTCTGCTCCCCTCACTCCTCCATCCTCCCGCCACATCATACTCTGCTATCCACAGAGCCCCCTCTATACTCTGACACCCACAGAGCTGCCTGTATACTCTCCTACCCACACAGCCGCCTGTATACTCTGCTACCCACAGAGCTGCCTCTATACTCTGCTACCCACAGAGCCGCCTCTATACTCTGCTACCCACAGAGCCGCCTCTATACTCTGCTACCCACAGAGCCGCCTGTATACTCTCCTACCCACAGACCCGCCTGTATTCTCTGCTACCCACAGAGCCGTTTCTATATTCTGCTACCCACACAGCCGCCTCTATACTCTGCTACCCACAGAGCCTTCTCTATACTCTGCTACCCACAGAGCCGCCTGTATAATCTGCTAACCACAAACCCGCCTGTATACTCTGCTACCCACAGAGCCGCCTGTATACTTTTCTACCCAGAGAGCCGCCTGTATAATCTGCTACCCTCAGAGCAGTCTGTATACTCTGCTACCAGTAGCGTAGCTAGCGGGGGGGCAGGGGGGGCGATCGCCCCGGGCCCCCCCCGGCTTGAGGGCCCATTGGCCGCCCTGGGGGGGCCCCGCACTCCCTGGGGGGGCCCCGCACTCCCTGGGGGGCCCCGTGCTGGCAGCTGGCAGCCGCGCGACCGGAGGGGAGGGAGGACGGGACTTCCTGCTGTGCAGATCTGCACGCCCCTCCTCCCTCTCCTACAGCAGACGCACGCACGCAGGCGGCCGGCCGCGGTGAGTATCAGCGCCCTTCTGCACCCGGTCCGGTCCTCCTCACACCTCCACCCCACACCCCGGTCCTCAAATCCCTCCACCAGCACCCCCCCCCCGGTCCTCAAATTCCTCCGCCAGCACCCCCCCCCCCCCCCGTCCTCGCATTGGGGGGCCTGGGCGGTGATCTCGCCCCGGGGCCCGAAGCTGGCCAGCTACGCCACTGTCTGCTACCCACAGAGCCACCTGTATACTTTTCTACCCAGAGAGCCGCCTGTATAATCTGCTACCCTCAGAGCAGTCTGTATACTCTGCTACCCACAGAGCCGCCTCTATACTCTGCTACCCACAGACCCGCCTGTATAGTCTGCTACCCACAGAGCCCCATGTATACTCTGCTAGCCACTCACCCGCCTGTATACACACAATTCATTTCACCGCGCTCCCGATGCAATTGCATCGGGCCTTTTTACTAGTAATCATATATCTGTGGGATTAAACCCACCAAAAACTCATGCAATTAACAAGAAGGAGAACAAGAGAGAAAGTATGCACGAAAACTTGTTTAATGTAAGTACAAAATAACACCAGGCTAGGACCCCAGTTCAGCCTGGTGTTATCTTGTACTTACATTAAACAAGTTTTCGTGCATACTTTCTTCCTCTGCAGAAAGTGTCAACACCACAGGTTTTGCTGTGTTTTTGAAAGAATAAGCATGTCTCTAGTTCTGTGTGTTTTTGCTATAGTTTTTATGGCAAATCTGCAGCAAAAAGCAGCACAGAAAAACGCAGCAAAACCGCAGGAAACCTGCAGAAAACCTCCTACCAAGAAATCACAAGAAAAAAGCAACCTCTAGGATTTGCTGCAGATCTGTTAACACCAAAAACTAAGGTATTTGGACATAGTCTATAGTTCCTATGGCAATTCTGCAGCAGAAATGCAGCAAACAAAAATGCACCAAAAACACAGCTAACCTTCTGCCAAGAAATCAGAAGAAAAAAGCAACCCATAGGATTTGCTGCAGATTTGCTGCAGATCTGTTCACACCAAAAAAACGTGTGTGGACGTAGCCTAAGGCCGGGTTCACACATGGCGTAATTGCCACGTATTTCTGCAAAGGCGCTTTTTTGCATGCAATTTGCACAAAAAAGCACAACTGCATTCAGACGCCGCACATTTTCTGGCACGCTTTTCCTGAACCCATTTTATAATGTAGCCTATGAGAAAAGTGTGCCAAAAAAGGCGCAAAGAATTGACATGGTCATTTTTTTTCTGGGGCACACTTTGCAGTGAAAGCACATCTGCAAAAAGACCCCAGAATATGCAGCATCTGAACGCATTTTAGCAAAAGCCATAGCTTTTGCTGGATGCACTTCCAGCGTTGTGTTTCACTGCATTTACGCTAGCGCTCAAAAGCGCTACGTAAATGCAGGAATACGCGGTAAATACGCCACGTGTCAACGCACCCTTAGGCCTTTTTCACACATCCGTGCCTCTGGCACGTGTACGGTCCTTGCCGACACATGTCGGAGGCACGGACATACGGAGGGCCATTATTCTCTATTCCCTTCACATGCCCTTGGTACCGCAGGGACAGTGTCTCCGTGTGGAGTGATGCATGTCTATGTGCTCCACAGGGCGGCATGTCCATTTTTTACTGGCACCACGGACTGCTTTTGGGCCAAAATGTCCCGCACACGGATGTTAATAGTGTGGCATCTGTGTTCTCGGACCACGGACAAAAGTTAAAAACTTAAAAATAAAGAATTTCATACTCACCTCCCTCCAGCACTGCCTACTTCTCTCACTTCCAGTGCCGCTCATGAATATTCACTTCACTGAGCCTAACAGCGCATCGGAAGTGAGAGGAGCAAGCGGCACTGGAGGCAGGTGAGTATGCACTGACAGGCTGCCCATGTGCTATCCACAGATAGCACACTTGTCAGGGCCACTTTACACACACCAACTTATCTGTCCAACTTCTGAACAACTTACTGGTTGCAGTGAAATCATGGACACATTGTTCCAATTGTACACAGTCACAAAATGGAGAAATGTGTCCATGATTTCACTGCAACCAGCAAGTTGGTCAGAAGTTGGACAGATAAGTTGGTGTGTGTAAAGTGGCCATCAGACAATCCATGACACATGATATAAGCCCCACCCACAAATGGCCTGGTCTCACATGTCCTTGGTTTGCACAGATGTATGAAACAGGCCTTAAGACACTGTTACACGTAGCGATATCGCTAACTATATCGCTGCAACGTCACAGGTTTTGTGATGTTGCAGCGACCTCGCAGCGAAGTTGCTGTATGTGACATGCCACAGCGAATAGCGATGAGCTCGCTGATCGCTGCGGAATGGCCAGGACCATTTTTCGGTCGCTGGTCTGCTGCTGTCATGCATGCATTGGCATGTGTGACAGGTGCAAAAACCAGCGATCCCCAGTCTGCTCTCAAGATCCTGAACGATCCAAGCGACTGTCGAGTGTCGGGCGCATCGCTGGGTGATCGCTGGTAAGTATGCCTGTGTGGCATCTTACCAGCGATCACATAGCGATGTTCCAGGATCCCGTTGGTCAGGTCGCTGGCACATCGTCATGTGTAAGGCCGGCTTCACACCGCAGTAGAATCAGGTCCAGGGCTGTCTGGGGTGAACTTGACAGCCCCGGACCCGATTTTCTCCTAATGCAGCCCTATGGGCTGGATGGAGCTGGATGGCAGCTATCTGCCATCCAGTTTCCATTTGTCAGGGAGGATTCGGGAGAATTCAGATTTTTCTCCCAGACACAAGAACATTGCTTGCAACGTTTTTGTGTCCAGGGCGAAAAATCTGCCCGAATTGGATCCTCCCGGATCTGAGGCGCTCTGGTGCTCCCTAACATGGGAGTCTATGGCGCCGGATTGCCCAGATCCGGGAGGATCCAAGATCCGGACATCGGCAGCTGCAGTTCAGCGTGAGCTACGCTGAACTTCAGCACCACGGAGCTGTCCCCTGTGAAGTGGTTCTGCACCATTTCAGCAGGGGACAGCTCCCTCAGCTGCGCTCTGCAGAATCCGGCTACAAACAGGACCGGAGGGTTAACATACAGCTGTCAGGCTGTGTCCAGTGCCTCCTGCAAAGCACCGAACACAGCCTGACAGGGCAAAAAAACGTGGTGTGAAGGGGGCCTTAGGTTTTTCCCTGATCAGGTTCGATCAAGTTTGTGTGTCAAAACCAGGAGAGGAACTTGCAGAGAAAAACTATCATTGAAAGATTCTGGTAGAAGAAAAGGAAAGGAAGAAAGCGCACCGATCTAAATGTAAATGTATAATCAGATCGTAGGTGGATGTGGATGGCACTCACCTTTTTTAGGTCTTGTTCACTTGCGTATCGGTCACTAGGGACCATTAAGTATCCAGGCGTAGGTTTCCTCAGTAGTCGGTATGCTGCAAATCCCTGGTAGCTAGTAAGTAGCTCAGACCGAGTTACCATAGGAATATAGATCCAAAAGAGTTTTTTACCAGGGTATTTGCGCTCCCAGAGGTCTATGATCCAAAGCTTCTTATAATTTCATAAAGAGTTTTTTAATATTTCTTAAGAAAAGCACATACAACGCGTTTCGACAGTATAAAATGTCTTCCTCAGGTATATTGTTAAAAGTATTCCAAAATTGTAGATAGCTTTATAGGAAATAGTATTATGCTAAATAGGGTGTGGACCACTAAGGTTAGTTACTGACACACCTGCTGTATAGCTGCTATACAAGTTTGGTATATTCAGAAGCACATACTAAAGATAAAACAAAAAAAAACAAAAAAAACACATTACATGTATACATAGAGCATAGTAAAATTTGATTTTGACAGATAAAATGTGAAATATAATTTGATCATAAATAGCATAAAATGTTCAGTATAGTTATATAACAAATTTAAAATTGTTGTATGTGACTGAAATCCATTTAAAATACACATACAAAAAAACAAAACCAAAAAAAAAAAAAAAAAAACCAGTGCTCATTAGAATTGTGAGAAAACACACAGTATCCAAGGAAGGGTTAATATTATATTCCCTCAATCACCTCATTTAATCCGTCCGGGTGTAGAGAACCCATTTTAAAAATCCAATAAGATTCTTTACGATTTAATTTTTCAGTGCGGTTTGGGCAGTTCTCCGGAATTTGCTCAACTGGTGTAACTTTTATATTGAATTGTTTATTATGCTTCAAACACAAGTGCCGGGACAAACTATGTTTCATGAAGCCATTTTTCGCATTGTGTCTGTGGCCATTCATACGTGTTCTCAGGGGCTGGATAGTACGTCCCACGTACTGAATGCCACAGGCACATGTGATGACATACACCACAAATTGGCTGTCACAGGAAAGTCTCTGTGTAATTGGGAATGATTCTCCTGTGCTGTTGCAGTGAATTCCTGTCGCATTGTGATCTATGATTCCACAGCAGCAGCACTTTTTTGAATTGCATCGCATTACACCAGTTTTTTTGTTGTCATTTTTATTAGTTTTACCTGTATTATTTTTTGTTTGATTAATTTTCTGGTTTCCCTGTGATAATTTTTTTAAATGACTGGGGGCAATAATACCTCTTATTGTTTGTGCCCTGCGGAAAGTGATACTAGGTTTTTCTGGTAGGATTTTTTTCAGATATGCATCTCTTTTCAGTAGATACCAATATTTATTAAGTATCCTCCTAATATCATCGTTGTTTCGATTATATGCTGTTATAAAATTGTATTGCCATCTGTTATTTTTCTTTATTTCCTCACCGTTTTGATCTTTTTTATCCTTCCGGTTTAATAGACATACATCCTGAGTTTTTTTCAAAATTGTTTGATAGGCACTCACAATTAATTTTTTCGGATAATTTTTATCATAAAATTTTTTGAATAAAATTTGAGACTGTTTGATGTAATCATCTGTATTTGTATTATTTTTTCTGATTCTATGAAATTGACTAAAAGGAATATTTGTTTTCCACTTTTTGTAGTGCGCACTGTTATAATGTAGGAATCCATTACTGTCAGTTTTTTTAAAAAAAGTTTTACTGACAATTTCTTTGTTTTTATGTGACAATTCCAGATCTAGGAAGTCTATTTTTTCATTGTTTATGTTGGCAGTGAATGTTATTCCCCACTGATTAGCATTCATGTCGCTGATGAATTGCTCTGCTTTCTCCTGACTTCCCCTCCAAATAAAGATCAGATCGTCTATAAAACGACGGTATAGGATTATATGGTTAGCATAATCCTGTTGGGTGATCGGCGATGAGGACTCGAGTAGCCCCATAAATAAGTTTGCGAAACTTGGGGCCACTCGCGTCCCCATCGCGGTCCCAAGCAGCTGTATGTATAGCTGTTCCTGAAATTTAAAAACATTGTGTTCAAGAATAAATTTTAGACCTTTCAGTAGAAATTCTCTTTGAGAATCTGGCATATCCTTAATACCTTTTAGGTAGTGCTCCACTGCTTGTATTCCCAGATCATGCTGTATATTAGAATACAAGGCGTTTACATCCATGGTAATGAAAAGAAAATCTTCCTCCCATGTAATATTTCTGATTTCATTTAGAAGCTGATTAGAGTCCTTTAGGTATGAGGGCAAGGTTTTTACTAGTTCTTGTAGAAACAAGTCAATGTAATGAGACAGCTGACTTGTGAGGGAACCAATGCCTGCTATTATAGGTCGACCTGGTGGACTTTTCAGGCATTTGTGCACCTTAGGAAGGTGATAAAATATAGCAGTATTGGGATTCTTATTCGTCAAAAATCTCTTTTCTTTTTTATTTATAATATTTTTTCCAAAAGCTTCATGAATTAAATCATGATATTCATCTATGTGGTTTTTGGAAGGGTCCAAGAGTAATTTTTTATAATATTTTTCATCACCAAGTATATTTTCTGCTTCTTTCAGATATATTTCCCTGTCCTGAAGTACTATCCCTCCCCCTTTATCAGCCTCCCTTATTACTATTTTAGTGTTATCCTTTAGATTTTTTATGGCACTTCTTTCTTCCCTAGAGATGTTATTTTTGTAACCTTTTATTTTTCTATTTTTGACATTTTTATTTTTAGAAAGATTGGATTTTTTAAAGATATTGTTTTTTTCCTCACTCATATGTCTAAATTCTTCGTTTACCATAGAAAAAAATGTTTCGAGGTTGCTACCCCGATGATGAATAGGGTTGAATTTAGACTGTGGACATACTTCCTTGTGCAGACAATTTTCTTTTTTATCAGTACTTTTTTCCATTTTCTGTTCTAAATCTTTCTTTCCCAAATTTTCCTCAATGGAAAAATGACGTGCTATTGTCAATTTACGTACATATTTATTTAGATCTATAAAAAGGTCAAAGGCTTTTGCTTTTTGTGTTGGGCAAAAACCCAGACCTTTGGAAAGCACTGCCAATTCAGCTTCTGTTGGACTGTATTCAGATAGGTTAAAAATCCGGATTGAATTTCTGGTATTATTTTCCTCTTCTATAGTTTCTTTTCCTTTTCTACATTTTGCAGTTTTTTTCTTTTTTCTCCCTCCTCTGGACCCTCTGGGCCTCCTTTTCTTTTTAATGGTTTTGTGGAGATTTGGGGAAAATATTTTAGAATCGTATTTATTTTCTCCTCTGGCAACGTTAACGGTGCTGCTATTTGTGAACCGCTCTCGATGCTTGGTAATAGTATCTCTGATAGTGGAGGGCGTTTTACCACCAGCTCTAAAAAAGAATTATTAGAGTTTGCTGGTGAGGGTGATGGTGCCTGCATAACCGTAGTGTACAGGTTTGGGGAGCTGGGGGTCTCATGTATAGTAAATTGACTACACAATAATGGAATTTCCTGATTATCCTCTCGGGGACACAATGTTTCTTGGGTCCCCGTGAGGCTCAGTATAGAGTTTTCAGAGGGGAATTCAAACTGACTAGTACTGCCTTCCTCTCTTTCTTTACACCTTTCCTCGCTGATTTCCTCTATTTTTTTGCTCCTTTCCTTGCTGATTTCATTGTTCATCTTTTTTCTCAAGGCATTAGACTGGGAAATCCCAGGTGTGGATGAAACTATTTTACTCGTCCAATTTTTGTTGTTATAATTTTTCGGTATGGCCCCTGCTTCTTTATAAGTAAATTTATTGTTAGAAGTAGTTCTAATTTCCTCCCCCAATATAGATTTTGTTTTCAGATTATAATATGTTCGTAGACCCCTGACCATTTCATCTTGTTTTTTTATAGGACTATTTTTTTCTTTAATGTCTATTTTTTTAGGGCCTGTTGCTTTAGGTAATTCTTTTTCATTTTTTCTTTGTTTTAAATCAAAAAAATCCCTTCTTACTTTTTTTGTTTTTGTTTCTATTAAACCATTCTCAAAAACTTCTAGATTTCTGTTTGTATCCCTATTCAGGGCCTCATATAAAGGGAAGGTTTCATAGGAGGAAAGTTCTTTCAAATCCTTTTCACACAGTATTGAGAAGGTTTTTGCCAGCAGATTACGTTTTTTAATCAACAATTTTATAAGGTTATATGAACAATAATCCAGTATATCATACCATTCATCTGAGAAGATCTCATCATCCTCAAAAGTACTTTTGAAATGCATGCGCAAACCTGCTGGTATGATATTCTGGTGTAGACACAGGTTTAAAAAATCTGCGTCCAATTGGTGTCTGATTTCATTTTTCATATTCTTTTCCAAGCTGGAAAAAAGCTTAGTAATTTTTAATTTAATATCAGGATTACAATCTTTTTGTTGTGCACCTGTATTGTCCTTAATCGGTTCAGTCAATATCAGGGTTGATAGAATATTTCTTCTGCGATCTGCTCTATTCAAGAAATGCTCCATTTTGATCTTCGCTGCTCTCAAATTCCTGATCCAACAATCAAGAGTCCTCTCCTGGTACTGTTACAAGGGATCCTTGCAGTATATAAAGTTTCTGGTAGAAGAAAAGGAAAGGAAGAAAGCGCACCGATCTAAATGTAAATGTATAATCAGATCGTAGGTGGATGTGGATGGCACTCACCTTTTTTAGGTCTTGTTCACTTGCGTATCGGTCACTAGGGACCATTAAGTATCTAGGCGTAGGTTTCCTCAGTAGTCGGTATGCTGCAAATCCCTGGTAGCTAGTAAGTAGCTCAGACCGAGTTACCTGTGACAGCCAATTTGTGGTGTATGTCATCACATGTGCCTGTGGCATTCAGTACGTGGGACGTACTATCCAGTCCCTGAGAACACGTATGAATGGCCACAGACACAATGCGAAAAATGGCTTCATGAAACATAGTTTGTCCCGGCACTTGTGTTTGAAGCATAATAAACAATTCAATATAAAAGTTACACCAGTTGAGCAAATTCCGGAGAACTGCCCAAACCGCACTGAAAAATTAAATCGTAAAGAATCTTATTGGATTTTTAAAATGGGTTCTCTACACCCGGACAGATTAAATGAGGTGATTGAGTGATTGAGGGAATATAATATTAACCCTTCCTTGGATACTGTGTGTTTTCTCACAATTCTAATGAGCACTGTTTTGTTTTTGTTTTTTGTTTTTTTGTTTTTTTTGTTTTTGTTTTTTTGTATGTGTATTTTAAATGGATTTCAGTCACATACAACAATTTTAAATTTGTTATATAACTATACTGAACATTTTATGCTATTTATGATCAAATTATATTTCACATTTTATCTGTCATAATCAAATTTTACTATGCTCTATATATACATGTAATGTGTTTTTTTTTTTTTTTTTGTTTTATCTTTAGTATGTGCTTCTGAATATACCAAACTTGTATAGCAGCTATACAGCAGGTGTGTCAGTAACTAACCTTAGTGGTCCACACCCTATTTAGCATAATACTATTTCCTATAAAGCTATCCACAATTTTGGAATACTTTTAACAATATACCTGAGGAAGACATTTTATACTGTCGAAACGCGTTGTATGTGCTTTTCTTAAGAAATATTAAAAAACGCTTTATGAAATTATAAGAAGCTTTGGATCATAGACCTCTGGGAGCGCAAATAGCCTGGTAAAAAACTCTTTTGGATCATTGAAAGATTGACACTTGTTCTGAGTTTTGGAGACACTCCTGGTTTTGATACAGAAACCTGATCAAACCTGATCAGGAAAAACACAAGGTGTGAAGGGGGCCTTAAGGTGGCTTTACACGCTTCAATCGCGATCCGATATCGCAGTTCAATGGCGCGGGAGCGCGCATTTAGTGCACGTTTCTCCCGCATCGCATTGAATGTTTAGACGCTGCGATATCGGAATACAACGTCCGTGCGATGTCTCCGCCTCCCAACCCAGGATCGCATACTTAACATGGGAGTGAATGGGTGACGTTTCAAATCGCATCGTAGTTGGGCGTTTACACAGCACGATCCGGCTTCAATCGCTATGCAATATCGGAGCATTGAATAGCACGCTCATTTAATCCCCGATATCGCATTGACATCGTGCCTGCATCGTATTGGACGTTCACACCATACAACGCAGGCACGATTTCGGCTCCGACGATTGAACCACGTGACTTTTGATTGAAATCGTACTACGATATCGCGACGTGTAAACCCGCCATAAGGCTGGCTTCACACCACGGTGTGAATCCGGTCCGGGGCAGTCAGGGATGACCCTGACAGCCCCGGACTGGATCAGCACACAGAACTGGAGGGCCAAATGTGCCCTCCGGTCCTGTGTGCAGCCGGATGGCCGTAATCGCAGCCGCAGCTGCTGATTTTTCAAGACCGCGGCTAGCATAGAGCTAACCGTGGTCCTGGAACAACAGCGGCATGCAGCTGCCGGTATCCGGGTCCATAGGCTCCCATGTTAGGGAGCGCCGGATTGCCCCGGATCCGGGAGAATCCGGGATCTTGCAAATTGGGAAGATTTTTCTCCCCAGACACAAAAATGATGCAAGCATCATTTTTGTGTCTGGAGAGAATAATCCGAATTCTCCCGGATTCCACCGGAGAGATGAAACCGGATGGCAGAGAGCTTCCATCCGGCTCCATAGGCTACTATGGGGCCAAAAACCGGTCCAGGGCTGTCTGGTTTACACCAGACAGCCCCGGACCGGACTGCGCCGTGGTGTGAAGCCAGCCTACCCCGGCCTTTAGGTTGCAAGCTGAAACACTTGCAAGCTGACACTTTTTTCCAGCAATGTTTTGTGAAAACAGCACACAGATGCTGCAGAGACTCGGGAGCTAAGGGTGCTTTCACATTAGCGTTCCCCTCCACAGCGTTCTGCGGAGGGGAGCCGCAATGTACACGCAGCACCGCAGGTCCCTATCTTTAGAATGGGAGCTGCGTTTACATTGCGGTTCCCCTCCGCAGAATGCTGCGGAGGGGAACGCTAATGTGAAAGTAGCCTAAGGCCTCGTGCACACATTGAGTATTTGATGAGTTTTTTACCTCAGGATTTGTAGCCAAAACCAGGAGTGGATAATTAAATACAGAAGTGGTGCAGGTGTTTCTATTAGACTTTTCCTCTGATCGCTCCACTCCTGGTTTTGGCTACAAATCCTGAGGTAAAAAACTCATCAAATACTCAGCGTGTGCACGAAGCCTAAATGCTTCATACAGACAGTGAGTATTCACTCCTCCCACACCCATTCCAGGCCTTGGTGCTACACCTGACTTGGATAACCCCCAATTGTCCAGTGGCTGATTCAGTTTAGAATGGCCAAACTACTGCAGACCTGTGACACTCTCCTCAGGTGAGAGGTGCGTTTTTGGATAGTGGTAGCTGCCTGATACCATCAAAAAATGGCGCGTACATGGCACAGACACGAAGTCAGCGCATTGGAACGGAACTATGGTGCCGCACATACGGCACCAGTAAAAGCTGCAAAGCAGCCAGGAAAACGCAACAGCAGGTAAGGGGTGAGAGGAGGGAAATTAAAAAGTCCCGTGTTGGCAAGGGACACCATAAAAACTGGTGATCTCAGGGAGGTTCCCGCTTTATGCTGGAGGAGACACTGGGGAGGAATCTGCAAAACTTATTTAAAGTTCCACTGTGTCCTGCTGGCGTACAGGGACATGGTAACCCATATTCTGCTGCTGTGGACGAAGGGGAAAACACTGCTCTAATGGCACATTGTACCCATTAGGCTACATTCACACAGTGCATATTTTTGAGGATCTTCTTTTTCAGCTGCAAAAAACGCATCATTCATTCACACAGTGCATTCTTTACAGATCCGTTTCTTTGAGCACATTCTACAATAAGGGCAATGGAAAAAGCGTATCAGGAAAAATGGCCAAGAATTGACATGCTTATTCTTTGTGAGGATCTGCCTTCCACAGAAAATGAATCCTCAAAAAAACTGAGCTTTTGAATGCTAAATTTAGAAATGACTTGGCTCAAATGTTACTGCATTTTACTTCACAGCGGATCCTCAAAAACGGACATAAAAATGCACCGTGTGAATGTAGCCTAACACAAGAAGTTTCAAATGTTGATCAATGTAGATTACATTCTGTCTGAAAAATTCAAATGATCATACACTGGCAATCAAAATTAGAGATCAATGTATGTATCATTATATATATATTTTCCTAGCTGGAAACAGTGATATTTATATACCGTATATACTCGTGTATAAGCCGACCCGTGTATAAGCCGACCCCCCTACTTTTGCCCCAAAAATCTGGAAAAACCTATTGACTCGTGTATAAGCCGAGGGTGGACCCCAGCACAGGTATACAGCCCCCAGCAGTGGGGTATACAGGCCCCCCCCAGTGGTATACAGGCCTCCCCAGTGGTAGTATACAGCAGCCCCAGTGGTAGTATATAGCATCCCCAGCAGCCCCAGTGGTACTATATAGCATCCCCAGTGGTAGTATATAGCATCCCCAGCAGCCCCAGTGGTAGTATATAGCATCCCCAGCAGCCCCAGTGGTAGTATATAGCATCCCCAGCAGCCCCAGTGGTAGTATATAGCATCCCCAGCAGCCCCAGTGGTAGTATATAGCATCCCCAGCAGCCCCAGTGGTAGTATATAGCAGCCCCAGTGGTAGTATACAGCAGCCCAGTGGTAGTATACAGCAGCCCCAGTGGTAGTATATAGCATCCCCAGCAGCCCCAGTGGTACTATATAGCATCCCCAGTGGTAGTATATAGCATCCCCAGCAGCCCCAGTGGTAGTATATAGCATCCCCAGCAGCCCCAGTGGTAGTATATAGCAGCCCCAGCAGCCCCAGTGGTAGTATACAGCAGCCCCAGTGGTAGTATACAGCAGCCCCAGTGGTAGTATACAGCAGCCCCAGTGGTAGTATATAGCATCCCCAGCAGCCCCAGTGGTAGTATATAGCATCCCCAGCAGCCCCAGTGGTAGTATATAGCATCCCCAGCAGCCCCAGTGGTAGTATATAGCATCCCCAGCAGCCCCAGTGGTAGTATATAGCATCCCCAGCAGCCCCAGTGGTAGTATATAGCATCCCCAGCAGCCCCAGTGGTAGTATATAGCAGCCCCAGTGGTAGTATACAGCAGCCCCAGTGGTAGTATACAGCAGCCCCAGTGGTAGTATATAGCATCCCCAGCAGCCCCAGTGGTACTATATAGCATCCCCAGTGGTAGTATATAGCATCCCAGCAGCCCCAGTGGTAGTATATAGCAGCCCCAGTGGTAGTATACAGCAGCCCCAGTGGTAGTATACAGCAGCCCCAGTGGTAGTATATAGCATCCCCAGCAGCCCCAGTGGTAGTATATAGGAGCCCCAGCAGCCCCAGTGGTAGTATACAGGAGCCCTAGTGGTAGTATACAGGAGCCCAAGCAGCCCCAGTGGTAGTATACATCAGCCCCAGATGTATATACAGCCCCAGAGGTAGTATACAGCCCCAGTGGTAGTATACATCAGCCCCAGAGGTATATGCAGCCCCAGTGGTAGTATACAGGAGCCCAAGCAGCCCCAGTGGTAGTATACATCAGCCCCAGATGTATATACAGCCCCAGTGGTAGTATACAGCCCCAGTGGTAGTATACATCAGCCCCAGTGGTAGTATACAGGAGCCCAAGCAGCCCCAGTGGTAGTATACATCAGCCCCAGATGTATATACAGCCCCAGTGGTAGTATACAGCCCCAGTGGTAGTATACATCAGCCCCAGAGGTATATGCAGCCCCAGTGGTAGTATACAGCCCCAGTGGTAGTATACATCAGCCCCAGAGGTATATGCAGCCCCAGTGGTAGTATACAGCCCCAGTGGTACTATCCAGCAGCCCCAGAGGTATATACAGCCCCAGTATTAATAAACAGCCCCCCCCCTCCTTATCATGGCCCCCCAGGCTGCGGCAGCTGTCAAAATAACAAACAGTTTATACATCACCTTCCGACGCAGCTTCTCCGCACTCCGGTCCTCCGCTCGCCGGCTGCTTCTTCTTTCTTGTTGTGCCGACTTCTGTGACCGCACGCAGGAAATGACGTCATCTCCTGCGCCCGGTCACATGACACCGGCACAACAAGGAAGAAGAAGCAGCCGGCGAGCGGAGGACCGGAGTGCGGAGAAGCTGCGTCGGAAGGTGATGTATAAACTGTTTGTTATTTTGACAGCTGCCGCAGCCTGGGGGGCCATGATAAGGAGGGGGGGGGGCTGTTTATTAATACTGGGGGACCCATATTAAGGAGGGGGGCTGTGCAGTGCAATATGCACGGCATCCCCCCGCCGCTGATGGACGGGGGGATGCCGTGCATATTCATTGCACTAATGAGGCGGCCCCACGTGACCGCATGCGGTCACCGCGGCCCCCTCCTGCCTCCTCCAGCCACCGGTCACAGCCCCCCCCCACAGCATTACCGTATAGACCCGTGTATAAGCCGAGGGGGGGACTTTTCAGCCCAATTTGTGGGCTGAAAAACTCGGCTTATACACGAGTATATACGGTACATCCCGTCACAGCAAATGCCTCCAAAATTCTGTATAAAATCAGAGCAGCCGTGCTCATTTCCTTACCCTCTGTCAATTCTGTGTTTGTCCTGACAGGCTGCGTTCACACAATGTGTATTTTTGCGTGCTTTTTTACGCATGCTTTTCAAAATACACAATGTGCTTTTTGTCTGCCAGCAAAGTGGGAAATTCACACACACTGTGTACAGACACTGTGTAAAAATACACAGCGCTTTTTCCTATAGGGGCTGGCACTGCTGCATCTGATGTCACAGAGGGGAGGAAGAATCCTGGTTTCTCTTCCCCTATGTGACATACGTGACCGCCCCCATTTGATTTTGCAGTGTTTTCATATACACTGCGAAATCAAAAATAAATAAAGGCAAGTGTATGAAAAATAATAAAGAATTAAATACTTACCCTCCAACGGGTGTTCGGGAGCCGCCGCAGGAATTGACCTGCTAGGACCAGTCATGATGTCAGAGTGATGTTCCGGGCGCTGATTGGGCCGCTCGCGGTCATGTGATATGTATCACATGACCGGGAGGGGTCAATCAGCGCCCGTGACGTCCTCTGACATCATGGCATGCCCTGGCAGGATGATACGTCGCCTTGCCTCTGCACCGGAGAAAAGGCGTCGGAAAGGGAAAGTATTTCATTCTTTATTATTTTTCATACATCTACCTTGATTTAATTTTGATTTTGCAGTGTATTTTAATGTACTGCGAAATCAAATGGGGCGGTCACAGAGGGGAGGAGGAATCGGGATTCTTCCTTCCCTTTGTGACATCACCTGCGCTTACGGGCAGAAGAAACCGCGGTGTGTGAAAGCACTGACTTATTTTATTGTGCTTTTTTGCGCGGCTGAAAATCGCGGCAAAAAGGCGCAACAAAATATGCTAATGTGTGAATATAGCCTAAGGGTGCTTTCACATCAGCGGTTATTTCAAATCGCGGCAGATGCGGTGAAAAAAACGCATCTGCCGCGATTACCGCATACTGGCTGCACTTGCGGCGCGGTTGCGGTAAACGCCATACAAGGTATAGGCGGACTTGCGGCAGGTGCGGCAAGTGCGGTTTTGGCACTTGCAGCAGGTGCGGCCGCGAAAAAAACCGCAGTCAGCCGCGTTTTTTTTCGCGGCCGCACCTGCCGCAAGTCCGCCTATACCTTGTATGGCGTTTACCGCAACCGTGCCGCAAGTGCAGCCGGTATGCGGTAATCGCGGCAGATGCGTTTTTTCACCGCATCTGCCGCGATTTGAAATAACCGCTGATGTGAAAGGGCCCTTAGACTGGTTTCACACTGCGTTTTTTTTCCCTGATCAGGTTTTGTGTGTCAACCAGGAGAGGAACTTGCAGAGAAAAACTATAATTGAAAGATTGATAACCTGTTCTGAGTTTTGGAGACACTCCTGGTTTTGACACACAAACCTCATCAGGTGAAAAACTGCAGTGTGAAACCAGCCGCTTCACAGCACGGCAAGATCTGATCCGGGGCTGTCAGGGATGAACCTGACAGCCCCGGACCGGATCAGCACACAGAATCGAGGGCAAATATGCCCTTCGGTCCGGTGTGCAGCTGCCGCTGCTGATGATTCAGGACCGCGGCTCGCGGGGAGCTAGCCGTGGTCCTGAACTTAAAGCCGCAGGCAACGCAAGCAACGTTTTTATGTCCGGGAAAAAAATCTGAATTCTTCTGGAGAGATGGAAACCGGATAGCAGATAGCTTTCACTCGCTCCATCCGGCCCCATAGGATACTATGGGGCCAAAATCCGGACCGGGGCTGTCCGGTTTATGGATCTTGCCGTGGTGTGAAGCTAGCCTAATGGTACCGTCACACGGGGAGATATCGCCGGCGATGTTGCGGGCGATCTCATGAACGCGAACATCGCTGGTGAGATGTCACGCGTAGCAATATTACCGTCAACCCTGGTCGTACCGGCGATTCCGGAATCGCCTCAAACAATCCTGAAGTGATGTTGGTTTTTCAGATCACCGAGTCACACAGCACCACCTCACCGTCAATGTGGTCTGAATTTTTCCCAACAAGGTGTGCCACACAGTATTTGACCGCGCCCCTACCACTCCGATTAGTCGTCACACCAGCGTTTTCATTTGTCTGCCGCGGACTGATGTCTGTTGGTTGTCTTCACCCACACAATGCGTCGTAGCCCAAATTTGCAACAGGAACGCTTGTGTGTGGCACTATGCAATTGTGAATGAATTTATTGATCTGGCCACGGAGCCGCACATACAGCATACACTGGTGACCAAATGCTGAATCCAGTGTACAGCACATTTGCAGGCAATGCTACAGGTACAGTGCTATGCCCTTTGTCTCTGTAATACCTTTGTGCTTTGCCTAATGCAAGGTTATATTGACCCCATGGCGAACCAAAGCAATCACATAGGTGTTTGTGTTAGGCTGGCTTCACATTGCAGCGTGATCCGGTCCAGGGCTGTCAGAAGTGACAGCCCGGCACCGGATTTTGGCCCATAGGATACTATGGGGCCGGATGGAGCTGGATGGTAGTTATCTGCCATCCGACTGCTATCTCGCCGGATGTATCCGGGAGAAGTGTTTTTTTTTCTGCCGAATCCAAAAACGTTGCATGCAACGTTTTTAGAGCCGGCAGAAAAATCCCATTTCTCCAGGATGCATCCGGCGAGATAGCAGCCGGATGGCAATAACTGCCGTCCAGCTCCGTCCAGCTCCGTCCAGCTCCGTCCAGCTCCGTCCAGCTCCGTCCAGCTCCGTCCGGCCGATAGTATCCTATGGAGCAAAAGTCCGGTCCCGGGCTGTCACCTCTGACAGCCCCAGACCGGATCATGCCGCAATGTGAAGCCAGCCTCAATCTTCATTTAATGTCACAGATTAAATAAATACATTTACTGAGCAATGTCTGTCCTGCTCAAACTCTTTTTTTTTTTTTTTTTCCTATTACATTTCAGAGTTGAAAAATTTATTAATGAAATCTAAAATGAACAAGCATGTGTATATAACAGTAATTAACTTTCAGACTTTTAAGGTACCTTCACACACGGCAATATTGCTAGGCAATATCACTGGCAATTTGCTGGTTGCAGTGAAATCATGGACACATTGTTCCATTTGTACACAGCAACAAAATAGAACAATGTGTCCATGATTTCACTGCAACCAGCAAATTGCCAGTCAAATTGCCTAGCTATATTGCCGCGTGTGAAGGTACCCTAAGAAGAGTGCCAGGGAACTGCTGGTCCTGACACTAACAAAAAAAGTATATAATTTCCAAAATTGTGCTGATATAAAGTACACATGTGGGAAATTGTTATTTATTAACTGTTTTGTGTGATATTACTCTCTGGTTTAATAGTATAAAATGTTAAAGTTTGAAAATTGTGACATTTTTGCCAAATTTCTCTTAATTTTTTTTTTTGTAAAAAAAAAAAAAAAATTGATCCAATCATCTAATGCAGAGGTTCCCAACTCCAGTCCTCAAGGCACACCAACAGTGCAGGTTTTCAGGGTTTCCTTAGTATTGCACAGGTGATAATTGAATCACCTGCACTGGGGATGATTCCAATTTCTAAGGAAATCCTGAAAACCTGCACTGTTGGTGTGCCTTGAGGACTGGAGTTGGGAACCTCTGATCTAATGAATAAATAGCATTTTGTTTGTTGGGCAATTGCTGACAGGTTTACACCTAGGAACTCTGGCATAGTTGTAGAACTAGCGGCCAGAAGTGACTGATGGAGATGGGTAGGGTGGGCCTTACAGAGGGGCGTCATTCTCAGGCCACAGTGGGTGGAGGAGGAGGTGTTCAATGGGCGTGACTAAATGCCCGAAATTGATGGGCCTGTTCTCAATGCTTAGAGGGCGTGATTGAGCTGCCTGCCCCTGTACGAGGGGCGGAGCTAGTCCCATACAGTGGGGTTGTTCATTAAGGAAATAACCCTTACTTTACTATCCACATGGACATAGAGTTGATTATAATAGAAGTGGGAGTCTGGGGGCAAGATGCGCAGATTGAGGTGGGGAGTGCAGGGGGGCGAAGTCACCCCTTGCATAATTTTGTCTTCTAATATTATATTATGCAGCTCTTTAGACAAGTAAATTACCCCCAGCCCCCCGCTTGTATTATAATCAACTCTATGCCCATGTGGGTAGTAAAAGTAAGGGTTATATCCTTAATAAACATCCCCACTGTATGGGACCAGTTCTGCCCCTTGCACAGGGGCAGAAGCTCAGTCACGCCCTCTAAGCATTGAGAACACGCCCATCAATTTTGGGCATTTAACCACGCTCATTTAATACCTCCACCCACTGTAGCCTAAGGCTAGCTTCACACTACCGCTGAGATCCAATCCGCGGCTGTCCGCTTGAGGCAGACAGCCATGGTCTGGATCAGCACTGCACGCAGCTGCCGCCGCTGATGGGTCAGGACCGCGGCTCGCGGGGAGCTAGCTGCGGTCCTGAACTGTCAGGAGGGGCCGGTGCTGAGCTTCAGCACCATGGAGCTGTCCCCTCTGACAGATCAGGAACGATCAAGGAGTGAGCCATGGCCCCGAGTTATTAGCGGCGGCAGCTGCGCCAGCTGCACACCGTACCCAATGGCAAATTAGCCCTCCAGTTCTGTGTGCTGATCCAGTCTGCGGCTGTCTGCCTTGAGCGGACAGCCAGGATCGGATCCCTAGTTCTACAGTTATGCCAGAACTCTAGCCTGCACTGCAGTAACTTATAAATGTGGATGCTGTACAGTATGTGCCACACACACACACACACACACACACACACACACGTATTCATACACACAGCACACATATATATACAAAGCATATACGAGTGTGGCACCCTAGGGTCTTAGTGCCACTGTGTCATCACTGCTCCTGGGTGGTGGTGCCACGCTGAGAGCAACAAACGGGTCTTCTCATCAGGCAGGAAAATCACACACAACACCATTTGCCTCCAGACCATAAGGGGAGACCATGCCCAGGTGAGCTCCCCTATAAAATCTGGTCTGGGATGGAGCTAGTTAGTTCAGTTCCCGTGAGGACTGTGAAGAGTACCTGGAGGATCGAGATGGGCTAAGCCAATCAGTTCCTAGGAGGACTGAGGCAGGCATCCTGGTTAGAGGCTGCAGAGCTCGTCCCAGGATCGCTGACTCGGTGCCAGGCCTAAGGCTAGGGTCTCAGTGTGCTCACCCCAGAAGAAGGCGCAGAGAATGGACACCGGGTCCAAGATTGTGCAGGGTCTAACGTCCCGGCAGGCAACACCGGAAGGTGGTGAATTCCAGGTTCCTCAGCCACACCATGCCCGGAGACACAGCAACGGAGAGAGTTCAGGAAGAAATACCCAAGGTAAGAGTTATACCAGCACCTTGCAGGAAGAGACAGAGCCAGTAGCTTAGCTGAAGCAGGAGCCAACAAAGAGCGCAGTGAGGGAGCCAAAGACCCGGCCGGTTGAGAAGGAACCCTAAGTTGCTCTCAGCAAAGACTCCATGTACCACTGCCTGAAGTCAGCTACCCAAGTAAAGACTGAGTGACCAACAAAGCAGTGAGTCTGCCCATTGCTTGTGCCCGTCATCCTGCACCCTACACTAAAACTACTTTCACTGCCCTGGGGAACTGGTCTACCTGTGGAGAGCCACTCCATCCCAGCTTGCCCATCCATCACCCTGGAGGTTCTGTAGCAGCGGTAGCCCACTATAGCCACAGACCACGGTGGCATCATGAAAAACTCCCTTTCATAATCCTCTTTGCCTACCAAGCCAATAAACCCCACCCTTTTCAGCTGCACCCAGGGTCACGGAAACCGGGTCTCGATCCCTGTGGCTCCCCAGAGACAGTATCACCCGATTCCGAGTACCCCACGACCCAGGGGCCCAACAGCCTATTTCTGTCACTAACAGGATTTCGTAGCTCTGTATCACCGGGTGCTGTGTGCCGTGAACTGAGTAATGACGACAGTCAAAAACACGTATTTTACAAACGCGCGCGGGAAGCTGAGGGGGTGAGTTATCGTGGGTGCCACCCTCCCAAGAGCCAAGCGAGGCCCAACCTGTGCTCTGACGACATCCGGTGGGGCCGAAAAACTGTCGCATCGGTGAAACTCTCTGCCACATGATGTTGTAATGAGTGAGTCACTACTAAAATTTAAGAATGGCCTGGATGTCCTTCTTGAAAAATAGATTCTTTGATAGGGCGTTGATCCAGGGAACTAATCTGATTGCCATGTGTGAAGTCAGGAAGCAATTTTTTTCCCCAATGTGGAGCTTAGTGTTGCCACATGGGTTTTGTTTTTGCCTTCCTCTGGATCAACGTTAGGCTATGGGTTGAACTAGATGGACTTAAGGTCTTCCGTCAACCTTAAATACTATGTAAATACGTGTTTTTGACTGTCGTCATTACTAACACGTGCGAAAAGCTGAGGGGGCGTGTTATCGTGGGCCCCAACCTCCCAAGAGCGTGAAGCGAGGCCCAACCTGTGCTCTGGCGACATCTGGTGGGGACAAAAAAACATTTTCCACCGATGGAACCAAACTTGTACATCCCTACAGAAGTGAAAAGACTGGAAGAGTCAGGATTCACTAAGGGAGCGGAAAGATGTCGGAGCCAAGAGAGCCCGTGCAGTGGGTAGGCGCAGTTGGCCCCGCGGCAATTGAGCACCCGGCGGTGCTGCAGCGCAAGCAATGACCTTAATCATGCCATTCCTAATGCTGTTTACCCCGGGAGCGACGTGGCTGCCGCAATACTCAGGGGAGCCCAACACCCTGATGGACTTTAGATGAAAACTAAATAGCTAATATAGTGCGTACCCCTTGACAGAAGGCCAGCTCATCAGCATATTAATGGGACAATTAACTGTTAATGCACAACGGGAGACAAAATCATGGCCGGACACTGACAAAGACACTGTAGGACATGTTCTCGCCAGGCTGAAAGCTACTTTTGAAACCATTACCGCTGCACGAATAAAAATGAGATTCTTTGGGTGCAGGCAGAAGCCACAGGAGAGCGCATGGGACTTTGCATTAAATTTACAGGAAGCACTCTGGGCACTGAAACAAATAGTAACCATTAAAGTGGGGCGGGTAGAGTTAAACGGTCAAGAGTTGATAATTGTTGATATTGACTGGCATGAACATAATCCAATGATTATTTTGCGTACTAATGTGATAGAGAATTGTCTTGCAGAAATAATTGTTGTTACAGCAGATTGCTGAGACTGCCAATAGTGGGCAATAGCGAGTCCTGTGGAAGGAAATAAAAGCATTGGTGCAAAGGCCGGGTTCACACCACGGCAGCATCAGGTCCAGGGCTGTCCGATTCACAGACCTTATCTGGACACAGAACCGGAGGGCCACATATGCCCTCCGGTCCGGTGTCCAGCCGGATTCTTCTTATAGCAGCCGCAGCTGCTGATAATTCAAGATCGCAGCTAGCGAGGAGCTAGCTGCGGTCACGAACTATCAGCAGGGGACGGCTCCATGGTGCGAAGTTCAGCACCCGGCGTCCGGCTCCTGGGTACGGCGCCGGCGCAATCCAGCGCCATAGACCCTCATATTAGGGGGCGTTGAATCACACTGGACCGGGAGGATCCAAGTGTCTCAGATTTTTTCCCCTCAGACACAAAAATGTTGCATGCAATGTTTTTGTGCCCGGGAGGAAAATCCAAATACACTCGGATCCTCCCAGACAGCTGGAAGCCGGATGGCCAATAGCCCCGGATCGGATTATGTCATGGTGTCGACCCGGCCTAAGCCAGCAGGCAGAGTTGTCCAGAGGAGAAATTGGCAGTGCCAAGGGTAAGTGACCTGGTACCCATTGTGATTACACCCCCCCCAAACTGAAATGTTGGTTTGGTGTAGATCCGCAATAGGCCTTGTAAGGCGAGACTATCAAGCCCTGGTGGAACCCGTGTACTTGGACAGTAGGCCCACTGTACTGACGGCCAGAGGAGTAGTTGAGGTACACAGGGGGAGAGTACCAGTACGCCTTCTTCAGATTACAAAAGCCACCAGAATATCAAGGAATCATCTCCTACATTACAAAACTAGAGAAGAAAACAACAGAGTTCCTCTCATAGTCACCTACAATCCAAGTCTGGAAGTGCTAAGAGGAGCTGCGCGGAAACTGCAACCACTACTACAAAAAGATGCACAACTAAAATCAATATTTCCGGATCCCCCACTTCTGTGCTTTTAGACAACTTCTGAATCTAAAAAACATCATTGTCAGAAGGTCCTGTCTAGTGATGAGCGAGCACTAAAATGCTCGGGTGCTCGGTACTCTGGCCGAGCATCTCAAGATACTCTTGTACTCGGCCAGAGCACCGAGCCCAATGTAAGTCAATGAGTGTCAGGCTCCGCCCACAGACTTCCAGTTATAAAACGAGTAATTCCGGAAAAGGGCAGGAGGGTGGGCTTTTTCAAATCGCCGCATCATAGAACACCTTGCTGTGGCCCCCAGAGGGATCCTAACAATTAATCTGCTCCGTGTGGTGCCAGCTCACTGTGTGCACTGAAGGGAGCAGTGTGTGTGTGTCAGATCGCTATTTATTACCGAGCAGTCCGAGCATCTCGGCAGTACTCGGTGCTCGCCGAGCACCCCGAGTACCGAGATACTCGTGCGAGTACCGCGGAGCATACTCGCTCATCACTAGTCCTGTCTACTCCAGCAGCAACCAGAACCTTTCCCTGCAACCAGAACAGGTGCAAAACCTGTCCATCTATAATGACAACCGACAAGATAAAGATTCCTGGGACAGATCAGGATTACAAGATCCCAGGTAACTTCTTACACCACATTGCTTGTGGTGCATTTTAATTATATGTACCAAATGTCCAACAGGTGGCATGTACGTAGGGGAGACCGGGCAAAAAGTCAGAACAAGAATGAATTCTCATTGCCACTCAAAAGTAAAGCATATGGAGCTACCTGTAGCAAAGCATTTTTGCAACCCTGACCACAACACTAGTATAAATCTGCTCATTTTAAAAAGCAACTTCAAATCTCAGAGAGAGAAGAATTTCTGAACACAAATTAATAACGACCTTTGACGTCAAAACAGGATTAAATGTTTCCATGGATTCATGGGTTTTTGTGTTAAAATGAAAGGGCATTTGGGGATATCGTATCTTGCAACAGACTCAAGTTAGAGAACTATGAACTTTTGACACTTCTTCCTCTTACCTTTAGAGTTTTGGTTTCACTTTCCCAGCTCCTTTTCCCCCCTTCCACCCCCCCCAACCTGACTCTGCCTTACATCACCTGTCGTATTTACTACACCATTCATCCTGTTTAAGTATAGTATATATGTATGTGTCTTCAGAATCTGTGTCATTATCAGTCTGACAATGGGCCATATTGTCCCGAAAGCTTGCTATGCTTACCAGCTTCTCAGTTAGCCATTTAAAGGTATCAACCTACTGCCAGCAATGTGGGATTGGGAGTGGTGCTGTCCCAAGTGCATGGAGGTAAAGAGAGAGTTATAGCCTTTGGAAGCAGGAAGCTCCGTCCTACTGAAAGAAATCCTGAGAATTTATTCATTCAAGTTGGAACTTCTGACTGTAGTCTGAGCTGTTACAGAACGCTTTAAACGTTATCTGGCTGCAGCAAAATTTGCCATCTTTACCAATAACAACTCGCTTACCCACCTGGACTCGGCGAAACTAGGTGCGCTGGAGCAGCGATGGATGGCCCGACTGTCTAATTATGATATCACCATCAAGTATAGGGCAGGCTGCAAGAATGTCAATACAGATGCCTTATCCAGGATTCCACACCGGAAGAGCTGGAAGAGAGAGCTACCGTCCTTTCACCTGCCCTAAAGAGCAGCACAGTACAGAATAGGTGTGTACCACAAACACCAGAAGGCGACACTGAACCTGATACCTCATCATAGATGGGCTCAAACCCAGAACAGTGATCCAGCTGTAAAGCTAGTCAAGAAGCTATTGACGCAGGAGGGCTCAAACCCTGGTCCAGATGCCCCATCTGAAGCTCAACAGACGTGAAAAGAAGTACACTGTTCCTGTATGAAGGTAAACTGTGCAGAAGACACACGAACCCCAGAAATCATTAATTGGTTTGGCAGATCATAGTACCAAAAAGGATGTCAAGATATACTGGAAGCCTACCATGACGGCGCAGGGCATTTTGGATGGAAGAAATTGGAGGTTCTGCTGAGGGATTCTATTGGGTTGGCATGAGAAAATCAATTGAATATTGGAATTGCGGAAACTGTGGCCCATGCTGAAAGAAATAGTTCGTTAGTTCTTCCTTTGTTCGATAAACTCCATAGACTGCGTCTTCAGAACCAAAAGTGGGTTTTATTCGGGTAGGAAAAAATACAGAGATATACAGCAAAAGCAATATGACAGGCAGGTTTCAGAATGACAGGCACGCATGGCACACAGGATGGAATAGTGTCGCCCCGCCTGTCTAAAGCAGGGGGTTTTTATGCAATTTTTTTCCATTGGATAACATTAGTGACCATTATTGTCAATGGATACATAATGACCTCATCCTGACAAAGGCAATACTTACATTTCACGTAGACCTGAAAAAGACACACTAATTTCATTACTAACTACATACTACACTTAAGTTTATCTATACAAATTATCTTATAATAGCCTTTTTTGGGGCCAAGCACAAATCATTACTTATTGACATTAATTAGCTCTGTTCTTGATTATAAGAAACGTCATATTAGCCTTGAGGGATACAATACACCGTAAAATATCCCTCAGATTTGAGAAATACTTGTAAAAAAGGAGTAAATAGCGAATTGGTTAACTATTATCTTGATGAACTTTTGATATATCTGCCCCCTCGCGTTTTTCTTCCAGAGCTAGTTTCCTTTTATTACCTGAGACCTACAACAGAGAAATTCAATAGTTATATTTTCAAGCTTAAACTGAAACTTTTAGACAACATGGCTACAGAGGCCTTGGTACCCATGGCCTCCGTCTAACAAATCCCTCTGTTGTACTTATGGTAATTTTGATAATTTACCCTGAAGTACAAATTGGCATATGAGTCTAGTCCTAATTCTCATATATGGTATTGAGGGAATACATAATTTCGTACACTCCCTGGTCAGTAGGAGTGTTGGGAGGGACTGAAGGTACCCTTGTAAGAAGGGCCCTAACAATAGGTGTAAAACCTACAAGTGAGCATGGTCTGGGAGAGGTACCCTACCCGCGCCAGGTCTCCGGTATGGTCTGATAAAAGTGGTACTATGTGTTATTACACGGGCCTGAAAGTTATGTAGCTCCTCAACATGAGCCAAATTCTTTTTAAAAACTTTTAAACTTTTAGGTTACTATCTATTAAACACATATAGAAAAAAACAAACAAAGTAGACAAAAAAAATCGACAGTAAATATCACCAACTTAAGAGTTCTTAAAGTATTAATGAGTCCCGTTACAATCTTTCAAAAATTCAAAAAATTCAAAAATTTTCTTTGTTCCATGGCTCCTAAGGTCTTATTGACAGTTCAGGTGTGGGCAAATAGTCCTAAAAAGAAGCAAAAAACACAACAAAACAAAAAAATCATCACAGAAGTGAAAAAAACCTAAAGTGTCCGAGTCCCAAGTCCCATAACAGTTCTGAGTCCTTTGATCCGTGGCTCTCGATCTTGTTCTGTTCCCTCGGAGCTTCCACTGTCTTCCCCCTCGATCACACTGTCCGGGTCCCACTGGATGGTGTGAAATGTCATCTCCAGGAAAACAGGCGGATTCATGGATCCCGATCCAATAGGGGACCTGCAATAAATAAAAGCGAAGTATCAGTTCTCACCAGCATCACTAGGATTCTCAACTGGCAGTATAACAAGCTTACATTGATCAATATGAACAATTTTAACACCTTTGTCTCTTGGCTTGCTAATCCTTAGCACTCCCAAAACAGTTGGGCCCATCACTTGTGTGATAACAAACGGGCCTTTGTAATTGGAATCTCACGGTCCTTTTTTTCCTAAGATTCTTAACCATGAGCTAAGCTCCCACAACAAATTTGGACTCGTATAATTTTTGTGTAGTTCTATGCAACTGTACTACAGCTTGCTGCGGGCTGAGCAGCACAATGTCACTAGGCAACAAGACAGGCATCTGTCTTCCTGTCATCAGCTCAAAAAAAGAAATTCCTGTTGACTTTGAGGCTACAGCTCTGAGAATTCACACCCCAAGCTTTGCCTGTAAGCAGTGTTTTTAAGGTTACATGGGGGTCTGCAGAATCAGGGTGAAAAGCCAATTAAAGTGCATGTTTTAAATTTTCAAAAGCCTGCAGGGCGTCTCCCTCTATTGTGATCGTGATAAACTCATTTTCAATACCTTTTAGGAGATCGTACAAAGGTTTAGCAAGGCAAGCAAAATTTTCAATAAATTCTCTGGAAAAATTCACAAGACCTAGAAACGTTCTGAGTTCTGTGATATTGATTTGGCACAGGTACAGCTTGAATGAATGTCCCCTCTTTTGAAACTGACACACTCAAATATTTAACCTCTGGTTGCATTCAGCTGTACTCTGACCCGACTCACATTTAATATTGAGTTGCACAATGCATCACAAATATTGAACTAAATCTCTTGTGTTCAGTTTCATCAACAATTTGAGTCTATAAATTTTAAATCAAGAAATCATTGACATATTGCAGGACTTTTTGTCTCCGCACCCCAGGGGTTCCAATACCTGTGCCAACACCTGATGCAATTAAATTGGACTAGAATAAAACCCTTGGGGCAAGCGTGTGAACAGGTATTGGTCATTTTCAAAGGTAAATGCAAAATGGAGAGCTGACTCAGGTGTAATAGGTACGCAGAAAAAGCCATTTGCAATATTCAAACAAGAGGAAACTTGACATTCACTCCTCAGCTGTGACATCACTTCAGGGACCGAGATGTGTTGCTGAGGGGTGTATTTGTTTACAAGTCTTAAATCCATGACCATGCGATAGCTACCATCCTCTTTTTTTACAGGCAGGATTGGGCTATTGCACGGGGAGTTGCCCCGTACAATCACGCCCTTGTTGTTCCAATTCACTGACAGCAATCCTTATGTAAGGAATTGCTTCCTCAGGAATACGGTATTGGCGCTGAAAGGGTGGTAGACTGGTCGCTGTCAATCTTAATTAAAATTTGCATCAGTCCACAATCTGTACATTTTGAAACCCATAAATGAGGAAAAGATTGTCTCAAAGCAGTGTCTGCAACATTTATCTCAGGCATGTCATCATCATCAACTGTGCACAAACTAGCAACGGTTAATTTATGACTGTGACATTTTCAACTCTGCAGCATCCATAATAACTGAACAGACAGTAGTTCCTTTGTCACGCCATAAGACCTAATTACACAAATCAACAATGATACCCATGGCTGACAACACATCTGTCCCCAATAATGGAGTACTTCAATTGCGGATTGATCCAAAATTCACACCGAATGCCTCTGCACTTCGATGTCCCCGTGTCCTGAAATTTCAGGTTTACTGGACTACTGCGCCTCGCTTGGATGCAAGATCCCTCGAACCCAACGAGTGTTGTGGTGTCTGGCAGCCCGGGGGGAGCTGCAATTTGTGTCCTGTTACTGAAACAGAGGCTTCTGTATCAATTAAAAAATCTTCCCAATTTTTGGTACCCTCTATCCTCCCTCTGACATAAGGTCGTCCATCTCGGCCTAGGGATAATTGTGCCAAGAGGTACAGGGGAACAGGGGGGTTCAATGCATCAATCAGTACCGGCAGTAGGAAGCCCAAAAAAATCCACCAACCTCTCCAGAGGCAATTCTACGGCCCACTGCTGTCACGTCCGAGCCGGACAGATCGCTTGAAAAGCCATTTCCTCGTCCCCCCCAGCTCCTGAATCAGTGGAGCATAAGGGTGGGAGGAATTCCTCCCGGAGGAGGGTGAGCTCTCCTCACAGCATGGATCTTTCTGCTGGGATGGACAAGGGTCGCATAATTGGGTGACGGGCAAAAGGCTCCCGAAAAACAGGGTTAACTATCTGAGGACCATTGTACTGCTGGCACGGTTTGGGGCCATTAACCACTGGCTGTCCAGGGTTCTTAACAGCAGGATCCTCATACGGATCTCGGGACATTGTAGAAGTAGGCTGCTGCTCACCTGTGGATCATCCCTGGGAGCTAAATGGGAACACTTACGTCTAAGATGCCCTGATTGCCCACAAGGATAACATACAAGAGGACCCATGGAGTTCCGAGGGGCTTCTGCCGACTGTGACCAGCCCTCTTTCGGCAGTTGATCATAACCCCAGGAAGTCCTGGTCTCCTGTCCACAGCAGATGCCATCCGGGCAGGGCGATACGCAAAAACATTTGTATCATCGCCCTTAGTCTAGGATGGCATTTTCCCTAACAATGGTTACCAATGCCCTAATTTTGTCCTCCACAAATTTAGCATTATGTAAAATTCCTAACTTGCAAAACTTTCCAAGTATTCTCTACAATCTGTTCCATCACATCATAATCATCTTTCTGATCTATTCTATCAAAAAATACTTATCAAACATTACACACCAGGCAGCCCATCTTCTAATTCTAAGATAATTTCCTTTCCTGATTCTAAAGGATTCTAACAACTATGGATGGATTTTTCTTCCTCCCTTCTGTTTGCCTGCAGCCGCTGTATCTCATACCCCTCCCTTTGTGATACTACTACTCCTGTCATTGTATCAGTAGCTGCTGTGTTCTCTCCATACACTGCTCCACTACCCCTCCCTGTGTAACCACATTAACGTACTGTCTTTGAAGCTATCACTAGCCTGATCTGAGCTATAACTAACTTGCACAAAGCCGCTATTTGGCTGCCCTTTCTGCTAATAATTTTTTCTTGTCAAGATGTCTACTTTCTTCTGTGAACCACTGCATACAATTTAACCAAGTGGTTCAGCATTAACCCCTTCTAGCTATGGGGTTTCAGCGTGCCTGTCAGTCTGCTCCCTCAGCCATTAAATAGTGGTGGGAGAACAAGGACGACTTTATAAACTGCTTTTAGTATCAACTAATGCAATTACAGGCAAAAGTTAAATACTCACACCTCTGTAATGGAAGACACGTGCCGGCTTTGGTCAACCAAAAGAGGTACAGCCGTATGTTCAGCCTCACTCGTTACGTTGCCACACGTCTCCTTCTCCGTCTTTATCACCCTCGGCGTTAATCACGTCCTTGTATAACTCACGTAGAGGCACTGTAGTCTTAGTTACTCAGGGTAGACAGGAGCGCAAACGAGAGATTCTCAGCGGCTGATTTCCTTAATGCGATTTCACGTGATGCATCACGCTTTTTAGCAAAAAAGGCAAAAAAAAGAGAAAGAGAAAGAAAAGTCCATTCCTCACCCTCTCACCCATTTGGTTCACAGCTTTACTTGCAGGAATCTTCTAGGTTCTTCAGAAAGGATGTAGGATCATCTCCCCCCTTTCGACCGGGCTGGCTCGCCATTTGAAAGAAATAGTTCGTTAGTTCTTCCTTTGTTCGATAAACTCCATAGACTGCGTCTTCAGAGCCAAAAGTGGGTTTTATTCGGGTAGGAAAAAATACAGAGATATACGGCAAAAGCAATATGACAGGCAGGTTTCAGAATGTTAGGCACGCATGGCACACAGGATGGAATAGTGTCGCCCCGCCTGTCTAAAGCAGGGGGTTTCTATGCAATTTTTTTCCATTGGATAACATTAGTGACCATTATTGTCAATGGATACATAATGACCTCATCCTGAAAAAGGCAATACTTACATTTCACGTAGACATGAAAAAGACACACTAATTTCATTACTAACTACATACTACACTTAAGTTCATTTATACAAATTATCTTATAATAGCCTTTTTGGGGCCAAGCACAAATCATTACTTATTGACATTAATTAGCTCTGTTCTTGATTATAAGAAACGTCATATTAGCCTTGAGGGATACAATACACCGTAAAATATCCCTCAGATTTGAGAAATACTTGTAAAAAAGGAGTAAATAGCGAATTGGTTAACTATTATCTTGATGAACTTTTGATATATGCTCGGACCAAACCTAATTAGCTCCATGCCTGTTTTTCTTCCAGAGCTAGTTTCCTTTTATTACCTGAGACCTACAACAGAGAAATTCAATAGTTATATTTTCAAGCTTAAACTGAAACTTTTAGACAACATGGCTGACAGAGGCCTTGGCACCCATGGCCTCCGTCTAACACGTGCAACCTAAGAAGAAAAGACAAAGACAGTCAGAGAGCTCCACTCCAGTCCATAGTAACAAAACGGCCATTGGAACTGGTAGCCCTAGATCACGTCAAGTTAACGCCAAGCAGATCCGGCTATGTCTATGCCCTGACCATAGTGGACTACTATTCCCGTTTCTTAGTGGTGGTGCCTGTAAAGGATCTAACAGCCAGAACAGCAGCTAAGTCGTTCCAGACTTACTTTTGCAGACCCCATGGCTATTCGGAACAGTTCCTCACAGATCAAGGTCCAGCATTTGAGGCTGAAATCTTCCAAGAATTCTGTCACTTGTATGGGTGTAAGAAAATCCGGAAAACGCCATACCATCCTCAAACAAATGGTCTTTGTAAGAAGATGAATCAATAAGTCCATTACAATTTGAAGACTTTGCTGGTGGCAGAAAGGAACTTGTGGCCAGTGAAGTTACCACACCTGGTAGACTTGTACAGCCATGTCCCAGTCAGTTCTACCAACTGCACCCCAGCCTACCTAATGTGAGCAAGACCTGGTAAGCCGACAATAGATTGACATGGGAATTCTGAAACCAGATGTTGACGTACCAGAAGCCAATTAGGATACCATTCGCGAACAGAAGTATCGCCAAGTACAAGTGTGTGTAGAAAGGAGTCTGCAGCAAGCTAGAGAGAGACAAAAAAGAATCTACAATCAACATGCTCCCGCAGCTCCTTTACAACCTGGTGAGCAAGTGCTTAAAAGAAAAAGGCGTACCCACAAGTTGGATGACCAATGGGAAACAACCCCATACACCATCTTGCCATCAAGTTTTCACAACACTAAAGTGTGATTGGTTAGCAAGGGTGAAGGGAACACCACTTTAGTTGTATCCAGAGACCATCTAAAGTTGTGTCCTGAAACCCTGACGACACCATAGATCTCTGTTCCTGTAACTCCTCAACCTGAGAAAGAGGAGGTGTTTCATACAGTCCTCGGAGACTTTCCAAAGACTTGGACAAACTACCATAGAGCTGATATTGTACCTATGTTAGCGTTCCCTCAAGTGGTAGTACCTGACGCAGTACAGCAAGAAGCCCCAAAAGTGGAAGAACCAGAGATGGCTCCTGTAGAGGAAGAACAGACTCCTGCTCCCAGTGAATTTGCCAGTCCTGCTGTCAGATCCACATCTCACTCAGTCAGAGATACCCACAAGGTACACCTCCACACACAGTATCGTACTCTGTACACCTTCAGTAGACACTCGAGAGCTTATGAGATCACTGCAAAGTACAAAAGGTCAAATCCCAGCCCGGTACAGGGAGTAAAAGTGTACTATGATTAGAGTATGTATATATGTTTTGTTTCTGTAAAGGTATGTAAATAGTAGTGTACAGAAGGGTGAAGGAACTGGATTTACCCCAATGCACATTAAGTTAGGAAAAGAAAGTTCCTGGGGGTGGAAGGTAGAAACCAGGACTCCTAAGCCAAGACGCCCGTAGGGAAAAGTAAAAGTAACCGGTTAAAAAAAAATGTTTGTCGTGTACAGCATAAATCTGTATCCGTGCAACCACCAAGCTACAGAGACTTTCCTGTAAGAACTTTTACATATTCTTGAACTGTTTACCTTAAATTATGGACCATAATACCACTGGACTGGTTGTGGCAAAGACATTCTTGTAAATAACTTCATCAGCCAAAGGTAGAAAGACTGACCAGTGGAGTGACTGCTTTTTGAATTTTTGACTTTTTACATTTTCTTGGTTTTTGTAATTTTTATATTTTAAGACTCTGTAACATATATTGCCGTTAACCTTGAGTTGTTCTTGTTTAACTTTTGAAAGGTTGTCACAGTCCCGGAGTGCTGTCTTTCACTAAGGGGGAATGTGGCACCCCAGGGTCTTAGTGCCACTGTGTCATCACTGCCCCCGGGTGGTGGTGTCACGCTGAGAGTAACAAACGGGTCTTCTCATCAGGCAGGAAAACCCCACACAACACCTTCTGTCTCCAGGCCAGAAGAGGGAGACAATACCTGGGTTCAGGGTGAGCTCCCCTATAAATTCTGGTCTGGGGAGGAGCCAGTCAGTTCAGTTTCCATGAGGACTGTGAAGAGTACCTGAAGGATCAAGCTGTGCTAAGCTGATCCTAGGTACCGCCGATCAGTTCCTAGGAGGACTGTGGCAGGCATCCTGGTAGACTAGAGGCTGCAGAGCTCATCCCAGAATTGTTGATTCGGTGCCAGGATTAAGGCTAGGGTCTGAGGAGAGTCGCAGGAACACCTAGGGAGCCGAGCGGCATCGTGCTCACCCCAGAAGAAGGCGCAGAGAACGGACGACGGGTCCGAGACTGTGCAGGGTCTAACGTCTCGAAAGGTGGTGAATTCCAGGTTCCTCAGCCACACCGTGCCTGGAGACACAGCAACAGAGAGACTTCAGGAAGAGATACCCAAGACAAGGGTAAGAAAGGACTCGAATTGCCTTTCATACCGGCACCTCGCAGGAAGAGACAGGGACAGCAGCTTAGCTGAAGCAGCAGCAGAAGCCAACAAAAGGTGCAGTCAGGGAGCCAAAGACCCGGCCAGGTGAGAAGGAACCCTAAGTTGCTCTCAGCAAAGACTCCGTGGACAACTGCCTCAAGTCAGCTACCCAAGTAAAGACTGAGTGACCAACAAAACAGTGAGTCTACCTATTGCTTGTGCCACTCATCCTGCACTCTACACTAAAACTACCTTCACTGCCCGGGGGAACTGCTATGCCTGTGGAGAGCCACTCCATCCTAGCTGCCTGTCCATCACCCTGAAGGCTCTGCAGCAGCGGTGGCCCACTATAGCCATAGACCTCGGGCAGCATCACGAAAAACTCCCTTTCATAATCCCCCTTTCCCTACCAAGCCAGCCCCCCCCCCCCTTTTCAGCTGCACCAAGGGTCACGGAAACCGGGCCTTGACCTCCGTGGCTTCGCAGAGACGGTATCGCCTGGTTCAGAGTACTTCACGGTCCTGGGGTCCGAGACCTAAATACACACACCTAGCACATACGCATTTATATACAGCACACACACATGTATGCACACATAGTACCTTGTGTTGTGCATTGTGCCTGTGAGCGGCACAATTGCTGTCCGCTTATCACCATGAAGTGACTCCCTACTGCAGTGACCTCTGATGTCCGGTGATGTCACGTCAACTTCTAGATTTAGAAAGTTGACCTGGCCTCACTGAGGTGGGACCCAGTCTCCCTGAGTAACTGGGCTGTGGACAGAGCCTCACCGCACATCACAGGCCAACATCATGGCGCTGTCTCTTTCACTCCTTACATTACCAAGGTGCTGCAATGTTGGGCTGTGATGTGCGGTGAAACTCTGCCCACAGCCCAGTTACTCAGGGAGACTGGGTCCAACCTCCGGTAATGCAGTCTCCAATATCATGTCCACTCTCTATCTGAAACTCAACCTTTCCAAAACTGAACTTCTTCTGCTCCCACCCTCTGCCAACCTCCCTAAATCTGACATCTCTCTCTCGGTGTGCGGCACCACGATAACGCCCAGTCAGCAGGCTCGCTGTCTCGGTGTTTTGATGGACACTGATCTCTCCTTCACCCCATACATACAATCTCTCACCCGCTCCTGTCGCTTGCACCTGAAAAATATCTCCAGAATTCGCCCTTTCCTCACCACGGGAACAACTAAAACCCTCACCGTGGCCCTGATTCATTCCCGCCTTGACTACTGTAATTCTTTATTAGCTGGCCTCCCCCACAGTAAGCTTTCCCCTCTCCAGTCTATCCTCAATGCAGCAGCCAGGATCACCTATCTAGCAAACCGTTACTCAGATGTTTCTGCTCTGTGCCAGTCACTACATTGGCTGCCCGTACACTATAGAATCCAATTCAAATTGCTCGTTGTCACCCACAAAGCTATTCATGGTGCGACACCTCCTTACCTCTCCACCCTCATCTCTGTCTACCACCCCACCCGTCCCCTTCGCTCTGAACATGACCTCAGACTAACATCGGCATTAATCCGAACCTCCCATTCCCGACTTCAAGACTTCTCTCGAGCTGCACCAAAACTCTGGAATGCTCTACCCCAAGAAATTAGGACCATCCACAACTTGCATAGCTTCAGACGCTCCCTAAAAACACACCTCTTCAGGGCGGCCTATCCTTCTCCCTAACAGTAGTCACTTAGACGTAAGATATTCATTGTTATAAGCCCCTGTACTTTGTGTTCCCATCCCATCTTAGATTGTAAGCTCCTTCGAGCAGGGTCACCTTCATTTTCTGCCTTTCTTATTGTATTTCCTAAGTTGATTCTATGTTTTTGGTATGTAACTACTGTTCTGCATTACGTTTCTGTACCGTATATTTTTCTTATATGTACCGTTGTACTGTAAAGCGCTGCGGAATATGTTGGCGCTATACAAATAAAGTTTTATTATTATTATTATTATTATTATTATAATGCGGCATCAACTTGCTAAAGTTCACGTTACATCAGAGGCTGCTGCAGTTGGGAGCCACATGGTGGTGATGAGCGGACAGCGATAGTGCCAATCACAGACACAATGTACAACACAATATTTGTGAAATTACTTGTTTAACTGCTTTATATCAATGCATTGCAGTTAACCACCTCTTTAACCCCTTAACGACTAATGACGAGTATACTCGTCATGAAAAGATGTCAGTTCCCGCATCATGACGAGTATACTCGTCATGGCTTTGAACTGTCACTGCTCCTAAACGAACAGTGACAGCTCAAATCTAAAAGCTGTCAGTGACAGCCAAGGGTTAGGGGAAGAGGTGTGGGCACCCCTGTTAACCCCTTCACCCCCCTCCCCCACCGCAATCACTCTTATCTGCGGGCGGGTTGCACCGCAGCCGCCGGCCATGAGCTGATGCTCCAGCTCCCCCTGTGTCCTGTCCCAGCCCCCTGTGTCCAGCTCCCCCTGTGTCCTGTAGCCCCCCCCCCTGTGTCCTGAGCCCCCTGTGTCCTGTCCCCGTCCCCTGTGCAGCCCCTCCTGTGTCCTGTCCCCGTCCCCTGTGCAGCCCCTCCTGTGTGCGGTCCCCGTCCCCTGTGCAGCCCCTCCTGTGTCCTGTCCCCGCCCCCTGTGTCCAGCTCCCCGTGTCCTGTAGCCCCCCCTCGTGCCTTGAGCCCCCTGTGTCCTGTCCCCGTCCCCTGTGCAGCCCCCCTGTCTCCCGTCCATCCCCGCCCTCCACCCTGCATTGTTTGGCTGCCGGCGGGCTTGTGCGCCCGCCGACGAAGCTGCAGGGCCCCCTCCTCCTCCTCCTCCTCCCTGCTGGTCCCGGTCCCCAGCCCCCGGTCCCCAGCCCCACTCACCTATCCCGGCGGGCTGCACGCTCGGTGCACCCGCCCACACCGTCGGGCCTCCTCTGCAGTGTGGCTCCTCCTCTTCTCAGGGGCTCCTCCTCCTCATCGCTGGGTAAGTATGAATGAATGAAAGAATGGATGGATGGATGGATGGATGGGTGGATGGGTGGATGGATGGATGGGTGGGTGGATGGATGGATGGGTGGATGGATGGATGGATGGATGTGTGCGTGCGTGGATGTGCTTGTGTGGATGTGTGTGCGTGGTTGTGTGCATGCGTGGATGTGCGTGCGTGGATGTGCGTACGTGGATGTGCGTACGTGGATGTGCGTACGTGGATGTGCGTACGTGGATATGCATGTGTGGATGTGTGTGCGTGGTTGTGTGCATGCGTGGATGTGCGTACGTGGATGTGCGTACGTGGATGTGCGTACGTGGATGTGCGTACGTGGATGTGCGTGCGTGGATGTGCGTACGTGGATGTGCGTGTGTGAATGTGCGTGCGTGGAAGTGTGCGTACGTGGATGTGGATGTACGTGGATGTGTGTGTGGATGTACGTGGATGTCAGCATGCGTGCGTGGATGTGTGCATGCGTGGATGTGCGTGCGTGGTTGTGTGCATGCGTGGATGTGCATACGTGGATGTGCGTGCGTGGATGATGGGTGCATAGGTGGATGGATGGGTGCAACAAGGGATCAAGTGTCCTCTTGTTATAGTCTCTGGGATCATAGTCATGGTGCACTGTATGACTGATCATTGTCATACAGTGCACCATAACTCTGACCCCTGAGACTGTAGGAAGAGGACACTTGATCCCTTGCTGCAGTCTCTGGATTGAGCAGAGGCGATCGAGCGTCGTGGGACCTTCGTTGTGGACTACGTCGGAGGCAATCGAGCGTCGTGGGACCTTCGTTGTGGACTACGTCGGATCTTCATAATAAAGATGGAGTCCGAATTTTGTTTGTGTTTTTTTTTTCAAATAAAAAGATTTTTCTATGTGTGTATTTTCTGACTATTTACCAGAGATTCCTAATGGCGGGTCTAACATTGGCCCTATATTATGAATCTCGGGCTTAGCGCCAGCTGCCAATATAAAGCTGGCATTAACCCCTTTATTACCCAGTTCGCCACCGGCACCAGGGCAACTGGAAGAGCATGGGTACAGCGCCAGAAAATGGCGCTTCAATGAATGCGCCATTTTCTGGAGCGGCTGCGGGCTGCAATTCGCAGCATGGGGGGCCCAGAACGCTTGGGCCTTTCCATGCTGAGGATTCCAGCCCCCAGCTGCCTAGTTGTACCTGGCTGGGCCAAAAATATGGCGGAGCCCTACGTCATTTTTTTTTCTAGAATTAGTTCTAGAAATGAAAAAAAATGGGCTTCACTGTATTTTTGGTTGCAGCTAGGTACAACGAGGCAGCTGGGGGTTGCTGGCAGTCTGTAGCTGCCAAGTTGTACCTGGCTGGACCAAAAATATGGCGGAGCCCTACGTCATTTTTTTTTCCTAGAATTAGTTCTAGAAATAAAATAAAGCCTTCGCTGTATTTGTAGCCAGCCATGTACAACTTGGTAGCTGGCTGACTGGAATCCTCAGCGTGGAGAGACTCAAATGTTGTGGGTCCCCCACGCTGCAAATTTCAACCCACAGCCACCCAAGAAAATAGCGCATTCATTAGAGGCGGCATTTTCTGGTGCTGTACCCCAACTCTACCAGTTGCCCTTGTGCTGGTGGCACACGGGTTCTCCATATGCGACATAGTGTCCGCTAACAATTTCAATAGAAAATTAGCTCCAATTGTTAGCGGAAACCATGTCGGGTATGGAGAGCCCCTCCCTGTGTGCCTGAACATTGGAGCTCCCCCACAAGTGACCCCATTTTGGAAACTAGACCCCCGAAGGAACGTATCTAGATGCATAGTGAGTACTTTGAACTCCCAGATGCTTCACAAATTCATCCATAAAAATGAAAAAGCACGTTTTTTTTCCACAAAAAGTTTCTTTTTTCATTTTTACGGATCAATTTGTGAAGCACCTGGGGGTTCAAAGTGCTCACTATGCATCTAGATACGTTCCTTGGGTGGTCTAGTTTCCAAAATGGGGTCACTTGTGGGGGAGCTCCAATGTTTAGGCACATAGGGGCTCTTCATATCCTACAAGGTGTCCGCTAACAATTCCAATTGTTAGCGGACACCATGTCGCGTATGGAGAGCCCCTGTGTGTCTCCACATTGGAGCTCCCCCACAAGTGACCCCATTTTGGAAACTAGACCCCCAAAGGATTATATCTAGATGCATAGTGAGCACTTTGAACCCCCAGATGCTTCACAAATTGATCCGTAATAATGAAAAAAGAAATTATTTGTGGGAAAAAAGTGCTTTTTCATTTTTACGGATGAATTTCTGAAGCACCTGGGGGTTCAAAGTGCTCACTATGCATCTAGATACGTTCCTTTGGGGGTCTAGTTTCCAAAATGGGGTCACTTGTGGGGGAGCTCCAATGTTTAGGCACATAGGGGCTCTTCATATCCTACAAGGTGTCCGCTAACAATTCCAATTGTTAGCGGACACCATGTCGCGTATGGAGAGCCCCTGTGTGTCTCCACATTGGAGCTCCCCCACAAGTGACCCCATTTTGGAAACTAGACCCCCAAAGGATTATATCTAGATGCATAGTGAGCACTTTGAACCCCCAGATGCTTCACAAATTGATCCGTAATAATGAAAAAAGAAATTATTTGTGGAAAAAAAGTGCTTTTTCATTTTTACGGATGAATTTCTGAAGCACCTGGGGGTTCAAAGTGCTCACTATGCATCTAGATACGTTCCTTTGGGGGTCTAGTTTCCAAAATGGGGTCACTTGTGGGAGAGCTCCAATGTGGAGACACATGGGGACCCTCCAAACGCGACATGGTGTCCGCTAACAAATTGAGCTCATTTTCCATTCAAATTGTTAGCGGACACCATGTCGCGTTTGGAGGGTCCCCGTGTGTCTCCACATTGGAGCTCCCCCACAAGTGACCCCATTTTGGAAACTAGACCCCCTAAGGAACGTATCTAGATGCATAGTGAGCACTTTGAACCCCCATATGCTTCCAAATTCATCAATAAAAATGAAAAAGCACTTTTTTTTTCCACACAAATTTTCTTTTTTCATTTTTACAGATCAATTTGTGAAGCACCTGGGGGTAGAAAGTGCTCACTATGCATCTAGATATGTTCCTTTGGGGGTGTAGTTTCCAAAATGGGGTCACTGGTGGGGGAGCTCCAATGTGGAGACACACGGGGACCCTCCAAACGCGACATGGTGTCCGCTAACAATTTGAATGGAAAATGAGCTCAAATTGTTAGCGGACACCATGTCGCGTTTGGAGGGTCCCTGTGTGTCTCCACATTGGAGCTCCCCCACAAGTGACCCTATTTTGGAAACTAGACCCCCAAAGGAACATATCTAGGTACATAGTGAGCACTTTGAACCCCCAGATGCTTCACAAATTGATCCGTAATAATGAAAAAATAATTTTTTAGTGGAAAAAAAAGTGCTTTTTCATTTTTACGGATGAATTTCTGAAGCATATGGGGGTTCAAAGTGCTCACTATGCATCTAGATACGTTCCTTCGGGGGTCTAGTTTCCAAAATGGGGTCACTTGTGGGGGAGCTCCAATGTGGAGATACACAGGGACCCTCCAAACGCGACATGGTGTCCGCTAACAATTTGAGCTCATTTTCCATTCAAATTGTTAGCGGACACCATGTCGCGTATGGAGGGTCCCTGTGTGTCTCCACATTGGAGCTCCCCCACAAATGACCCCATTTTGGAAACTAGACCCCCTAAGGAAGGTATCTAGATGCATAGTGAGCACTTTGAACCCCCAGATGCTTCACAAATTCATTCATAAAAATTAACAAAACACTTTTTTTTCACAAAAAAATTCTTTTTGCCTACATTTTTTCAGTTTCACATGGGCAAAGGGATAAAATACATCCCAAAATTTGTTGGGCAATTTCTCCTGAGTACACCGATACCTTATATGTGGTCATAAACCACTGTTTGGGCGCACGGCAGGGCTCAGAAGTGAAGGAGCGCCATTTCACTTTTTGAACGGAAAATTGGCTCTAAAATTCAAATTGCGCTCCTTCCCTTCTGAGCCCTGCCGTGTGCCCAAACAGTGGTTTATGACCACATATGAGGCATCGGTGTACTCAGGAGAAATTGCCCAACAAATTTTAGGATGCATTTTATCCTGTTGCCCATGTGAAAATGAAAAAATTGAGGCTAAAAGAACATTTTTGTTACAAAAATTAAAATGTCCATTTTTTCCTTCAACATTATTTTAGTTCCTGTGAAGCACCTGAAGGGTTAATAATCTTCTTCAATATAGTTTTGAGTAGCTTGAGGGGTGCAGTTTTTGGAATGGTGTCACTTTTGGGTGTTTTCTGTCATGTACACCCCTCAAAGGGACTTCAAATGTGATGTGGTCACTAAAAAATTGGTTTTGTAAATTTTGCTGGAAAAATGAATAATTGCTGATGAACTTTGAACCCTTATAACGTCCTAACAAATTTTTTTTTTTCTTCCAAAATTGTGCTGATGTGAAGTAGACATGTGGGACATGTTATTTATTAACTATTTTGTGGCACATAACTCTCTGGTTTAGCAGAATAAAAATTAAAAATTTGAAAATTGCTAAATTTTCAAAATTTTTGCCAAATTTTTTATTTTTTCACAAATAAACGCAAAAATTATCGACCTAAATTTAATACTAACATGAAGCCCAATATGTCACGAAAAAACAATCTCAGAATCGCTAGGATCCGTTGAAGCGTTCCAGAGATATTACCTCATAAAGGGAGAGTGGTCAGAATTACAAAAAATGGTCTGGTCATTAAGCTGCAAAGTGACTCGGTCCTTAAGGGGTTAATACCTTGTAAGTGCTGCCTAATAACTGTACAAATTTAGGAGTGAAGGAGGTAGCCTAACCCTAATTACACTTATAGATAGGTTTACTAATATACTAAAAAATAATCATATCATGAACATCCGAAGACTGAAGCCTGCAGAAAATGCTCCTATTGCTGCTATATGGCTATTACAAGAATTTTTATCCATTCACTCCCAATTTTCTATTTTTATTTATTTTTTGTTTTTTCCTGCCTCTCTTCCAAGAGCCATAACTTTTTTAATTCTCCCATCCACAAAGCCATCTGAGGAGTTTTTTTTGGATGAGGATGAGTTGTAATTTTGAATCAAACAATTCATTCTAGCAGTCAGGGGAGTAACAACCGGGGATGCAAGTGCGACCGGGCCCAGAGGTACAGGGGCCCAGCGTCCGCTGACCCCTGCGACCCAGTGCCTGCTTCACATGGATGTGCGTACCCGAGGACGCACATTCATGTCACTGCGTGTCTCCTCACCTGTCCTCAGGCGGCTGGTCACGGTTTCTGAAAGGATGGCAGGTATATCACTAAGGTTGACATGTTACAATGAGTTTGATGTGTGAGATATAAGGTGAAGGTGAAGTAATCATGTTTTTTATTTATTTTGTACCTAACAATTGCTATGTTTATTATATTATAGTGTGTGTGTTTTATAAAGAGGCTGTGTGTGTGTGTGTGTGTGTGTGTGTGTGTGTGTGTGTGTGTGTGTGTGTGTGTGTGTGTGTGTACAGGGGGCAGTGTGTCTGTGTGGCGAGAAATCTGAAGGGTTGTGAGGCTGTATTATGCTATACGAAGGACTATGAGGCTTCATTATATTATCTGGAGGGTTATGAGGCTGCATTATATTATATAAAGGGTTATGAGGTTGCATTATGGTATATGGAGGGATATGTGGCTGCATTTTGCTATATGGAGGGCTATGAGGCTGTATTATGCTATATGGAGGGCTATGAGGCTGTATTATGCTATATGGAGGGCTATGGAGGCTGAATTCAGCTATATGGAGGGTTATGAGGCTGTATTATTGATGCGACCAGGGCTAGGGGTACTCGGACACTGGAACTGATGGCGGCTTGGATGGAGAGATAACGGGTGGTCAGGATCCCGGTTCCGTGCCCTGGTGATCATTTGAGTAGATGGTGGTGGGGGAGAAGGGAGTATTTTTACAGGGGATCGTGACGCCACCTGTAGTTCCCAGTAATATAAGTACCGGCGCTGCAAGCCGACCGCTGAGGTGATGGTGGGTGCAGCAGAGTGTGGGACATCTCCCTACAGGTGGAGCTATTACCTCAGGGCAGCAGTTAAGAATTGGTGATGATGAGGGGGATAAGGGGAGTTGTAGTGTTGGTTGGTGTTGCAGTTCTTACCACTCTGCTGAGCTGCTGATGGTGCTGAGCTCTCTGGGCACCGCAATATGGATAACCAATCCAATTCAACTTTAACTCCACTTTAATGGGTACCGGCAGATGGTGATGGTATACAGTACAGTCTGGTTTACCGGGGGTCTGTTACTAGTTCCAGGTTTCCCATTATGGAGTCTCTAGATGTTCTTCCTACTATGGCTTTCTGGGTCTAATTTACTCTTCTTAACTCTACCACCCTCGCAGAGCTCTCCCGCCATTCCCTTGATCTCCCACAGTGGGGAACAGGTGTCCTTTAGTGGTTCTGACGAGGCCTGATCCTCCCCCGCCACCGGAACTTGGGCCGTTGCTCCTGTGATCTTGGATCTAGTTTTTGGTCCTGAGGTGAGGTACCTTGTGGTGCTGTCAGCTACCCCTTTAGTGATGGGCCTGCAGCTTGTCGGTCTGCAGCCAGAGATAAATGTCTGACTGCTACGGCTACCCTCAATGCCGATGCTTCCCCCCAACGTGACCAGCCGGCTCCAACCAGTCCTGGCCCATTGCCCTCTGTCCTGGTTCCCCCCCTTGAAGGTTGGGGTTCCTCTCAGCAGCGTTGCTGTCAGGCTTGTCCTTGCTGACTGCCTTCCAAGCACTTGATGTCTAACTAAAAACTTTCCCTCCCACTACTCTATCCTAGGCTCCACCCCCACCCTTTTGGGACCTACTAAATTAGCGGCCCCCCTATTCTAAGTGGTGTGGTCCTAGGTGGGTGTAAAAATAGACTCCATAAGGTGAACCTTGAACTGGCAACTTTACAGGATTAACACATTATTATTAAGGTGCAATACTACCCTGTGGCGCCTAGCCAGAGGGGCGCCACATTATGCTATATAAAGTGTTTTATAAGGTTGCATTGTATTATATGACAGGTTATGAGACTGCGTTATGGTATACGAAGGGATATTTGGCTGCAATATATTATATGGATGGCTATGAGGCTGCATTATACTATATGAAGGGCAGTAAGGCTGCATTATTCCATGTGGAAGGATATGAGGCTGCATTATCCTATAATGGAGGACCAAATATACCAGGATGGAGGATGTATATACCAGGATAAGGGCATATTCCAGGAGGAGGACCATATATAGCAGGATGAGGGACATTAATAATGAAGGGGAGAGAGGTCAATTTGTGAGTCTTTATAGGATTTAAAACGTTACATGGAGCCCATACATTTGACCAATGTGGGCGCGCGCAAGGAGGTAGGGGGGCCCAGGTCCAAATTTCACACCGAGGCCCATCGGACTCTAGTTATGCCACTGCACTGCAGTATAGTAGTAGAAACAGAAAAAACATTTCAAGGGTCTTGAAATTGGAAAAAAAAGTGCAATTCCACAAAGGTATTTTGAGGTGTTTTTTTTTTTTTTTTCAACATGTTAATTATATGGAGAGGCGTAACAACCACGGTCGCAGGGGTCGCAAGAGCGATCAGGCTCGGAGGTACAGGGGTCCGGCGCCTGCTGACCTCTGTGCCTGCTTTACATGGATGTGTATCCCCGAAGACACACATCCATGTCACTGTGCAGTGGTCTGCATTGCCAGTCCCCAGGAGGCTGATCACGGCCGCCGGAGGACTGGCAGGCACTGCAACTTTAAAACTCCCGCAGCCGCTGTGTGCTACACTGAGATGAGGTAATGTGACCTCATCCCAGTCAGAACGCAGATGTTGGCGGGCACAGCAAGTGTGAGCTCCATTCAGGAGCCGAAGAGCGTTTACAGCTTCCAGAGAGGGAGGGAGGAGGGAGGGCGTGTCTGTGTGTGTGGAGGGGGGAGGGCTCTACAGTGGCCCGTGTCTGTGGGGGGCTGCACAGTGAGCTGTGTGTGGGGGGGCTGTAGAGGGGACAGTGTGACTGGGTGTGGGAGGTGCTGTGCTGGGGGCAGTATGACTGGATGTGTGGGGGTCTGTACAGGGAGCAGTGTGTCTGTGTGAGTGGGACAGGTTGTACAGGGGGCAGTATGTCTGTGCAGGAAAGCTGTATGCTATATGAAGAGCTATGAGGCTGCATTATGTGATAGGGAGGACTATGAGGCTGCATTATTGCGTTGTTATATTATATGAAGGGCTATGACGCTGCATTATACTATATGGAGGGCTGTGACGCTGCATTATACTATATGGAGGCCTGTGACACTGCATTATACTATATGGAGGGCTGTGACGCTGCATTATACTATAACGGAGGACCATATATTGCAGGATGAGAGACATTAATACATAGTGAAGGGGAGAGGAGTCAATTTGTGAGTCTTTATAGGATTTAGAACGTTACATGGAGTGAATTTGCTGGGTTTATAGAAAGAAGTTTCACAGATCTGGGTGGATGGCCTTCTTCACCAGGACCTGGGAGATTATACATGTTGGGTCTGGTTAAAATCCTCCCAGCAACCATGCCGTGGGGATGCCGCCATTCCATGTTCGTGTAATTTGAGCTATTTTTTAGCAATTTGATTGTTTATCTTTGATCGCTTTGCATGGCATAATAAATTTTTGGCAGATTATTTTTTTTTTTGTCTGACTCAAATGATGTTCACCTTATTCAAACTACTCTCAAGCCTGTCCACTTTGTAGTTTTCTGATCTAGTTTCACTATCTTTACTTTTTCTCACTTGAAATAATCCACTTTTATTTATGCTTTCATATTTTTCGATTGTACTTTATTCTTTGCTTATTTACAATAACAGATTTTCTTCCCCGGACATACAGTTGTGGCCAAAAGTATTGACACCCCTGCAATTCTGTCAGATAATACGCAGTTTCTTCCTGAAAATGATTGCAATCACAAATTCTTTGGTATTATTATCTTCATTTAATTTGTCTTCAATGAAAAAACACAAAAAGAATTGTCCTAAAGCCAAATTGGATATAATTCCACATCAAACATAAAAAAGGGGGTGGACAAAAGTATTGGCACTGTTAGAAAAATGATGTGATGTTTATCTAATTTGTGTAATTAACAGCACCTGTAACTTACCTGTGGCACCTAACAGGTGTTGGCAATAACTAAATCACACTTGCAGCCAGTTGACATGGATTAAAGTTGACTCAACCTCTGTCATTTGTCCTTGTGTGTACCACATTGAGCATGGAGAAAAGAAAGAAGACCAAAGAACTGTCTGAGGACTTGAGAAACCAAATTGTGAGGAAGTATGAGCAATCTCAAGGCTACAAGTACATCTCCAAAGACCTGAATGTTCCTGCGTCAACCGTGCGCAGTATCATCAAGAAGTTTAAAGCCCATGGCACTGTAGCTAACCTCCCTAGATGTGGACGGAAAAGAAAAATTGACGAGAGATTTCAACGCAAGATTGTGCAGATGGTGGATAAAGAACCTCGACTAACATCCAAACAAGTTCAAGATGCCCTGCAGTCGGAGGGTACAACAGTGTCAACCAGTACTATCTGTCGGTGTCTAAATGAAAAGGGACTGTATGGTAGGATACCCAGGAAGACCCCACTTCTTACCCTGAGACATAAAAAAGCCAGGCTGGAGTTTGCCAAAATTTACCTGAGAAAGCCTAAAATGTTTTGGAAGAATGTTCTCTGGTCAGATGAGACAAAAGGTAGAGCTTTTTGGGCAAAGGCATCAACATAGAGTTTACCGGAGAGAAAAAAAGACGCATTAAAAGAAAAGAACACTGTCCCTACAGTCTAACATGGCGGAGGTTCCCTGATGTTTTGGGGTTGCTTTGCTGCCTCTGGCACTGGACTGCTTGACCGTGTGCATGGCATTACGAGAGTCTGAAGGCTACCAACAAATTTTGCAGCATAATGTAGGGCCCAGTGTGAGAAAGCTGGGTCTCCCTCAGAGGTCATGGGTCTTCCAGCAGGACAATGACCCAAAACACACTTCATAAAGCACTAGAAAATGGTTTGAGAGAAAGCACTGGAGACATCTAAGGTGGCCAGAAATGAGTCCAGACCTGAATCCCATAGAACACCTGTGGAGAATGTAAAAATGGCAGTTTGGAGAAGGCACCCTTCAAATATCAGGGACCTGGAGCAGTTTGCCAAAGAAGAATGGTCTAAAATTCCAGCAGAGCATTGTAAGAAACTCATTGATGGTTACCGGAAGCGGTTGATCGCAGTTATTTTGGCTGAAGGTTGTGCAACTAATTATTTGGCTGAGGGTGCCAATACTTTTGTCTGGCCCATTTTTGGAGTTGTGTGAAATGATCAATGTTTTGCTTTTTGCTTCATTCTCTTTTGTGTGTTTTCATTGAAGACAAATTAAATGAAGATAATAATACCAAAGAATTTGTAATTGCAATCATTTTCAGGAAGAAACTGAGTATTATCTGACAATTGCAGGTGTGTCAATACTTTTGGCCACAACTATATTTCCCTGCTCTACCCCTCCAGCCCCCCGTTTTTTTCTTTTTGGGAATTTTTATTAGACAATTGGAAATTACCGTATTATATATATTTTTTTTTTCAACCAGGATCCTGGAGGTTTGGTGATGGCATTTGCCGCCACCAGCCTATTTTTTCTGATCAGTTTTTACTGGTTAAGATTTAGCAGTGAAAAATAACTTGTTTCTCTAGGTGTATTCTCATTTGTTGTCATGGTGGAATCTGTAATGTAGGCTATGAATCAAATGCATAGAGTTAATTTCTAATACTGTATGTTCTCTGCCTAAATACAAATACACCTGATTCCTTCCTCAAGTATATTTTGATAACTAGCTAACAATTTTCTCTGACCTTTGTGAATACCCTTTTAATTTATATAAAGAACCCATCTACCAAAATAACATGTCCAGCGCTGTTATAACTACAGGCACTTGTATCAAGATGGAGCAGCGCTTTACTGCACAAGTGCCGCAGCCGCCATCTTGATACACCTTCGTGAGGTCTGCTACTCCTTCCGCGCATACACATTTGCACTGCGTATTTCAGTGAAAACATACGGTTTGCTTACCTCCGGTATTGGCTGATGTGACGGCAGACAAACACACCTGCGCGCCCTACAGACCCCCATTACAGGTAATATGAGTGACTACTACTCTATGTAAGGACTGAGTCACTAACCCAGCGTGTACCCCTGACAAAGTTTGACACTCTGGTCAACAAAACGCGTAGGGATAGACATCGGTTCCCCTGTACACAGCTGGCAACCACCCACATTTTGGTGATCCTATTGTTGTTATTAGAACCTGGGTTTGGTTTTTGATGTCATGGTTGATGTTACCACCTGGGTGGCTGTAGTAAATGATTTACATCTTTTCAGCCACAGTGTGCAGGTACTCCTCACAGGAGAGCTGTTCATCACTGCTGTTTGACATAACCTTGCTACAGCAGCTGGCTTGCCAGATGGTTGTTTAAGGACATTGCAGGATTACTGTGGTCCACCATTATACAATAGAGCTTGGTTTGGCTCTCTTTATACTTTATATCAAGTGTTCATTTTCCTTACTCGGGTATGTGTTGTGTGCTTACCCTGCAACAACACGTAGTCTACCAAGGTGGTGGTTGATAGGTTGTCTGTGATTTACACTGTTGCTGCACTTTACTAAGCACTTGTTTATTAACATTAAAATATTTCTATCTGTAACAGCATATATCTCTGTATTTTGTTACTTGTGTAATGAGCTGTGATTACATCCAGGAGTAACGCCCCTCACCAATGGGCTATAAGCCTTTTAATTGTTTTAAATGTTTTTTCCAGTTGTGTGTAACATACACTGTGTGCAGAATTATTAGGCAAATGAGTATTTTGATCACATGATGCTTTTTATACATGTTGTTCTACTCCAAGCAGTATAGGCTGGAGAGCCAACTACCAATTAAGTAAATTAGGTGATGTGCATCTCTGTAATGAGAAGTGTGGTCTAATGACATCAACACCATATATAAGGTGTGCAACTTCCTTTCCTTTGGCAAAATGGGTCAGAAGAGAGATTTGACAGGCTCTGAAAAGTCCAAAATTGTGAGATGTCTTGTAGAGTGATTCAGCAGTCTTGAAATTGCAAAACTTTTGAAGCGTGATCACCGAACAAGTTCATGGCAAATAGCCAACAGGGTCGCAAGAAGCGTGTTGGGCAAAAAAGGTGCAAAATAACTGCCCATGAATTGAGGAAAATCAAGCGTGAAGCTGCCAAGATGCCATTTTCCACCAGTTTTGCCATATTTCAGAGCTGCAACGTTACTGGAGTATCAAAAAGCACAAGGTGTGCCATACTCGGGGACAAGGCCAAGTTGAGAGGCTGAAAAACGACCACCTTTGAACAAGAAACATAAGATAAAACGTCAAGATTGGGCCAAGAAATATTTTAAGACTGATTTTTCAAAGGTTTTATGAACTGATGAAATGAGTGACTCTTGATGGGCCAGAGGCTGGATCAGTAAAGGGCAGAGAGCTCCACTCCGACTCAGACGCCAGCAAGGTGGAGGTGGGGTACTGGTATGGGCTGGTATCATCAAAGATGAACTTGTAGGACCGTTTCAGGTTGAGGATGGAGTGAAGCTCAACTCCCAGACCTACTGCCAGTTTCTGGAAGACAACTTCTTCAAGCAGTGGTCCAGGAAGAAGTCGGTATCGTTTAAGAAAAACATGATTTTCATGCAGGACAATGCTCCATCACATGCATCCAACTACTCCACAGCGTGGCTGGCCAGTAAAGGTCTAAAAGATGAAAAAAAATGACATGGCCCCCATGTTCACCTGATATGAACCCCATAGAGAACCTGTGGTGGTCCCTCATAAAATGTGAGATCTACAGGGAGGGAAAATAATACACTTCTCGGAACAGTGCTGGTAGGCTGTGGTGGCTGTTGCACGCAATGTTGATCGTAAACAGATCAAGCAACTGACAATCTATGGATGGAAGGCTGTTGAGTGTCATCATAAAGAAAGGTGGCTATATTGGTCACTAATTATTTATTTTTTTTGGTGTTTTGTTTTTGCATGTCAAATGTTTATTTCTAAATTTTGTGCAGTTATATTGGTTTACCTGGTGAAAATAAACAAGTGAGATGGGAATATATTTGGTTTTTATTAAGTTGCCTAATAATTCTGAATAAACCTGCACAAAAAAATATCCTTCCAAAGGTACCGTTACATGGCACGACATAGTTAAAGATGTCGCTGATACGTCACAGGTTTGGAGACGTACCAGTGTTTTGCCAATTGTTTTGACAAACAGGTTCGGATACGATTTAAAGAAGGTAATCAAGTAATTTTATTAAAAAGGTTACTTTAGAATACAAAACTATAAAAACAACAGTATGATATTGCATACACTATTTGTATAATCAGCACATAAAGATTTTGAATACAAAACTATAAAAACATTAGGATAATCAGCACATAAAGATTTTGAATTTACTTACATCACATCACCACGGAGTTGCACATCATCTTGTCTTGTAACATCAATCGGAGAAGCACGATGAAGACAGGAGAGCTCAGTGGGAAAACACAACACTGTATTCAGGTACACAAAATGACTTCTTCATCAAGGAGCTTATAAGAACTCCTGCAGAAGTCCCGAATACAGGTACACAAAATGACTTCTTCATCAAGGAGCTTATGAGCATCAATCTGTCCAATTGACAGAGAACTCCTGAGAAGTCACCACCAAAAATGCTTCAGTCTGTATCATGATTCCAGCGACTTTTATATGGCTTAAACAATGGCCTGGTTAATGTTTATAAGCTTTGACTTGTCGATCAAACGGAATTGGCCAAGTTCCGTTATCTCGAGAAGTTTACTTACATAGATCGATTGTCTAGAATAATGTTTGTATTTCTCATGGAACATAATGCATACATATACATACACTATTTGAACCAGGATTTTGGTTCCAATACCACTGTTTGTCAAAGCAAATATCACAGTGGTCACTTGTGTACAAATTAGGATAATGAATCCTTGAAACACACACAGCTTCAAAGACCACTGAACAATTAACATTGTCTTACTGTATCAACACAGAGCAAACACTCACTTTGTGGATAGCAGACAACCAAGACAGTTCATTTGAATGAACTAGTTTCTCAATATTAAAGTATATCAATACACTGCAATATATTGCAATATATAGTGCTTGGATTCAGACAACCATATTACATATTTGCAATACATTCCACCCTTGGTCTGTTGACCACACTTTATCAAAGCATATAAACAATATGTTACATAATGTAGGCTATAAAATATCCATATTTTTTTATTAGCAATACAACCAGCGACATCGTTAAGGCGTCATTGCGTGTAACACCGAGATTCAACAACGATAAGTTGTTGGATTGTTGATTGCAGGTTTGAGAACATGTTCTCAAACCACACGATCAACAATCAGCCAACCTGGTATATCGTTGTGTGTGACACTGCAATAATGATGTCGTTGACGACTTCGCCCATTTAAGGCAATGAGCAGGGATCGTTTGCGGGGTCTGAGAACGATACCTGCTCACAACATCATTGGTGAGTCGTCCACGATATCTAAATGTGTGACATCTCACCAACTGTCAAAACGATGTCTGCAACCATCGCGCGCCCCCGAGATTGTTGCAGACATCGTTCCAACGTCGTGCCGTGTAACAGTCCCTTTAGATAGCCAAATCTAAAAAGAAAACCACTCCAACTTCCAAAAATATTAAGCTTTGATATTTGAGTCTTTTGGGTTGAGTACATAGTTGTTGATCAATCTAATATATAAAGCTGAATGTGTGTGTGTGTTTGTATGTCTGGGATTGACATCTACACCGTCGCAACTTCAGCCACAATTTTGCAGTCACACGTCTGGACCCCGAGAGCGTCATAGGCTATGTTGTGAGGCAAAATTTTAACCCCGCGCGTTCCAATTCACCAAACAATTTTGACCACTGGGACACACACACACCCCAGGGACACACACACCACACAGACACAGATGTGCACAAATCGCCTCACACAACTCGCCTCATACATCTGGTATCTTTAATTTCCAAAAATAAACATCTGATTTAAAACAGCCAATGTGCAACACATGTGCCATATAGGGAATTAAGGCAGATGTCAGTCACATGAGCTGTGTATTATGTGTATGTGTGAGGCAACATATAATGCCCGGGCGGGGGGAGGATTTACTGTTGGCTGGAGATTTATCAGGCTGCCTATAGCAACCAATCACAGCTCCGCTTCTATTTTCCTACAGGTCATTAATATGACATATTCAAATTCTATTTTGTTATAGCTAACAGCAGTTATTTATTAACCCGGGCATAGCCGGGTAGTACAGCTAGTCCTCTATATAAATGGTCCCTCACTGTTCTCTTCTGTATCCCTTGCCCTGGGGTAGAGGCCATTTTAAATAGGAGACACGGTCCAGGGTATTTACTTCCTTTGGAAGTTCACTGAGCTGTAGGTTGGATTTCTGCTGAAAAATGAAAATAATCCTCTACAATACAACTTGCCTAATAATTCTGCACACAGTGTATTTTTTTTAATTAAGATTCAATTTTGTATACTGTGGTGATCACCATACTATTACTTGTCGCTTTTCCTTCTACAAATTGGGACCCATACATCTGACCAATGTGGGCGTGGGGGGTCCAAATTTTCCACTGGGGCCCTTCGGACTCTAGTTACGCCGCTAATTATATAGTGAGACTGATCTCAGTTCAGTACGAGATTGTATATATCAAGCATGTGTAGTGTTTTTTTTGTTTTTTTTTCCATTCATTTAATAGGTGAAAAAAAGTCCTGAAATCTGTAAAAAAAAAAAAAAAAAAAAAAAAAAAAAATAGCTTTTCTTGCTAACAAAACTTGCAACATTTTAATATTTAACAGGAGGATTTAGGGCTGGCGGATGGCTTATTTTTTGTGCCCTGAGCTGACCTTTTTTACTGATACCCTTTTCGGGTAGGTGCGATGTTTTGGTAACCTCTTACTGCATTTTATTGCAATGTTGTAGTGGCCAAAAGATGTAATTTTTTTTTTCTCATTACGTCATTGACTGATCAGATTAATTTACTTTTATATTTTACTACTTCAGACTTTTACGAATGCATTAATACCAAATATGTGTATTTTTGACGGTCTTTTTAATTGTTTTAATGCTTTTTATCAGTGTAGCTTTTACTGCAGACACTAGGACCACCAAGGGAGTGGGGGCCCTGGGCAATTGCCCAGTCTGCCCCCTCCTTAATGCTGTCCTTGTGTGGTATACATGTTCTTTGCAGCCAGACTACTAGTGGGCAAGCGGGATTGCTCAGTACAAGTGTATCGAGCAAAGCCATGCCGACTAGTGGAACACACCCTCTCCATTCACTTGTATTGATTGAGACAAAGACCACTTGTGTTGTTGCTGGAAACATGGATACCGCATAACTGCGGTCCGTTCCTGGCTTAGAAACTGGTGAATTCTTGCAGGCACTGGTGGGTTTGTGAAGTCTGGAGGCCACCCAGAGTGAATGCAGAATTATTATTTTAGATCAGGCAACTCCTTTAGGGTCCGTTCTCACTATGTGTATTTTGCCAAGTATCTGCTGCGCATAAATATGCAGCAGCGTGTTTTCCCAGCAAAGTCTATGGGATTTAAAGAGTCAGTGGCATAACTTTGAAGCTCATGGGCCCTGATGCGAATGCTGCAATGGGGCCTCCAATTATTGCAATTCTTTAATAGCAATAGTCTTTTTTTTTTTTTTTTTTTATAGACCAAAGAGACTTTTGGGACCCCTGGGCTCCAGGGCCCAGGAGTGATTGCAACCCCTGTACCTGTTGTTATGGCCCTATGAGGAGCCCTATCCACATATTGCGTTGATTTTCTGCTGCAGATACGCTGCATATTTTACTGCATAATGTGCAGCATGTCCATTCTTCATGCAAATATACTGCAGATTTGACCACAAAAATGCTGAATCATCAAAAAGTCAATGGCAAAAAGCACCAAATCCACAGCAGATAAAAATGCAGCGTGCGGACGGCCATGTTTGGTGCGGATTTGTCTGCAGGTGCCATACAGTAAAAAATATGCACCACTTTTCTCTTGTGCAAACAGACCCTTATGGTAAACCATACTGGTGCGTAGTAGCTGGCAAATGTATGTGGCACAATGCACAGCTGCCCATCTCTCAGGTGCCAAGCTGCCAAAGTTGGTATTGACTTTGTAAAAGTGTTTTTTTTTTTTTTTCTTTCTTCATAAAGGGAGAAGGCTGTCATCCAACAGAGCATAGAATGGATAGAAGAGTGTACTGTGCCTGAGGGCGCCATGTAGAGGATGCAGCTGTGGGTGATTGGTGTGGCCATGAAGCATTTAGGACAGAGAAAAGTTTGTAGCGAGTCATGTGAGGGCTGCGTGTAGTGTACAGCCGCTGTGGGCAATGTACGCGTGACTGTGTCCTTGAGGAGTGTTCCCCCATCCCCCGCCGAGTCTCGCCTGAGTGGAGAGAGGGCAGGGGGCTGTTCCCACCACAGCCAGCCTCGGTCTCTGTGTCCTTCTGCGGAAATGACACACGCGGAGTCCCGTCACGTCACGCGAGAACGCACGGACACGCAGCACACAAAGACACGCCGGGGGGAGGCAGTGGGGAAAGAGCCCGACAACAAGCTGAGGCGGCTTCCCCCCTCACACGGAGCCGCCGTGTCCACAGAGCGCACACACAGCTGACCGCTCTAAATGTGAGGTAAGTGGGAGCGCGACGCCAAACACGGGGGTGACACAGCTCTGCAGGTGACTGGAGGTGGACATTGTGCGTGTGGAGAATCAATCGAGGTGGAAAACCCACACAACTGCCCCGCCATTGGGTCCAGGGATGAGGCGCGTCGTGTGGTGGATCCGCCGTCACCTCAAACACTGCCGCGGTGACGTCATGGCCCGCGAACTGCCGCTGTGGAGCTAGAGCCGGCACCTCACCAACTTTCTACAGTGAGACAGGACCTGCTGACTACTGGGGTGGCAAGGGTTACTTGTGAGGTATCCTGCACTGGAAACTGCTGCAAGTTTAATATAGCTGCCCATGCCAAGTAATCAGCTGCCTCAAAACATAGGTATCAACCACCAATAGTCCGGATTTTCACACAACGACCCCTGGTCCGGCTTTCCTTCCCAGTCCAGATTTGTTTCTCCTGTTAAAATAATATAATCAGCTGGGGAAATAATATAATATAATAAGATGGGGAAATAATATAATATAATCAGCTGGGGAAATAATATAATATAATAAGATGGGGAAATAATATAATATAATCAGCTGGGGAAATAATATAATATAATCAGCTGGTACTTCCCCATCTCCACAATGGGGACGTCACAACAACAGCGCTGCAGCCAATCACTGGATTCAGGGGTGCGACATGTCACCTTCCACCCCCCCCCCCCCCTCAAAATCAACAATGTTTGGATATGTATGTGCATGACTTTTCCAGAATCTTAAAGGTTTTGCTGGGAATCTAAAATGCTTGTTTTTTTTTTTTTTAATTTTTTTATTTAGCATATAGTTGCAAAACAACAGCAAACACCTCCTTTGTGAACATACCCTAGTTGCCCAAGCAAAGTCTGTGATTTCATGAAAACGCCTACACTGCCCGTGTTGTTGACCTGTGCGTTTTTTTTGTTGCATTTTGTCAATACTGGTAATCAAAGTTGTAGAACAACACACAATTTTCCTTTATGTAAAGGTCACTGTGATGTCCTATATGAAAACATCCTAAAAGGAGTGAAATGGCAGTAATTTAAGCTTATTTCTTTTATTGATTGTCCAGGCTTTTGCCATTATTGATGTGTATGTAGGCTGCAAAATGTTAACAGTTTGTAATATGCATGCTGTCAACATTTTGCTGGATTACCTAGATATCACATATTTGCAGCAGCCAGAGAACGTCCATGGGGCGTGTTTGTATTCGAGCCTGCATAGAAGTGGGAAACTGGTCGTTAGCTCCCAGTCTCCTACAAACATGCCCCTCCCCCACTCTACACTATGGCCAGCCACCACCTGGGCTCGTACAGCTTTCCCCCCCCCACTGTAAACTATTCCCACCACCCCCAGGGCTCCTACCACCCACCCCCATTGTGCACAGCATTCCTCGCTGCATTGACACTGTGCCGAATCTGCAGCTGTTAAGGCAATTCGGCACAGTGTGTGAGTGCAGTGGGGACTGCTGCATGTGTGTACACTCACCCTGTGGACTCTGTGCAGTGAAGCCAAGGTCCGCTCTCCACAGCCTGGAACTCTGCTTCTCTCCTGATGTTTCTCTCTCTATACCTCCAGTACCACAGAGCCGGTGGAGCTGTCCTCTCTATACTGATCCAACAGGTCTATGGTACTGGAGGAATGGAGAGAGAAGCATTGGGCGCAGCACCACAGCAGGGTTGCGGATTCGGCACAGTGTGTCAGTGCATTGGGGACCACTGTGTACAACTGGGATGAGTGGTGACATTAGGGTTTGGGCGGGTTGTAGGAGCCCTGGGGGTGGCTGGGAATTGTAATGGAGGGGTGGCTGTAGATCTGGGATGGTGGCTAGTGGGGAGGGGTGGGCCTGAGGATCTGGATGTGGCCATAGTGGGAGGGTGGCCTGTAGACCTGGGATGGTTGGCCATAGTGGAGGGGTGGGCCTGTAGTGGGGATGGGCCTGTAGGATCCCTGGGTGTGGCCGGCATAGTATAGGAGGGGAGGGCTGTATGAGCCCTGGGGTGGCTACCATAGTGTAAGTGTGGGGGGCGTGTGTGTAGAAGACTGGAAGGAAACGACTGGTTTCCATACAAACACACCCTCAGGACATTCTCTAGCTGCCACAAATATGTTATATCTAGGTAATCCTGCAAAATGTTGACAGCATGTATATTACAAACTGTCAACATTTTGCAGCCTAAATACACATATCAATTATAGCAAAAGCCCAGACAACCCCTTGAAATGTAATATGTTCTAAAGCACAGAATAAAAATGTAAATGAGATAAATGAAAAAGAACACTGATCAAAATTAGATAACTTTCAGATACCAGCAAGTTATTGGTATTTAATGTGGCACCTGGTGCTAATTTCCTTAATTATCTGTCAAATCCTATTTAATTGACTGCCTAACTTTCCAGTTTGCTCTCACTTTGCAAAAATGGAAAAATGGTGTGTCATTCCAAAGTGACTGAAATCCTCCAGCAGCAGGTTGTTCTGATAAAGGCCAAAGGGGTCACCCTGTCAGCCATAGCAACAGAGGTTCGTTGTTCCAGGTCTGTGATTTCTAGAATATTGCATCTTTAAAATATCACAAACTCTTTGAAGTCCCCCTAAGAAGGCTGGTCGCCCTCAAAAGACAAATGCAAGAGAGCACAGGATAATGTGGAGACTCTCCGTGGGTAATCGTTTTAACACAGCAGCTGCACTAACTTGCCAGTTCAGCACTGAACAGGGTAAGGATCTGTCTCATCATGCAGTGTCACAACGTTTAAGAGCATTTGGACTGAAATCCCACTCTGCAGTGACCAAACCTCTCAATAGCAGAAAGAATCAAAAGGCTAGACTCACCTTTGGAGAGGAGAATGCTGTGTACACAGAGAAGTAGTCCACAGTTCATTTTAGTGATGAAAGCAAGTTTAATTTGAGTTTGATAGGAAACATTATGTTCATCTACAAGCTGGGGAAAGAGTGAACCTGAAATGTGTAAAGAAGTCAGTGAAAGGTGGTGGAGGAAGTGTCATGGTTTAGGAAATGTTTTCTGCTTCAGGAGTTGGACCTTTCTCACCTCTACATGGCAGAGAGAATGCAAGTGTGTATTAGAACTTTCTTCAGCAGCACGTGGTTTGTTCCTTACTTGTGTTCAGCACTCAATCAGCCAGCAATTTTCATGCAGGTCATTGCACCCTGTCACACAACAGGCTGAGTAAAAGTAGTTGCTTGAAACAGAAAACTTTGAAAACACCCCAAATGGGCAGCCGAGAGTCCTGATCTAAACCCAATAGAAAACCTCTGGAAAATCTTTGGTGACAAAGTTATGGGCAAGAAACCCACAACAGTCACAGAACTGTGGAAGGGACTGAAAGAAGAGCGGCCCAAAATCCCACCAGAGCAGTGTGAGAGACTAGTGATGTCCTGTGGCCGCAGATGTGCTGTAGTCGTTCAAAGCAAAGGCCTGTACACTTCCTACTGATTGGTGACTGTTGTAACCTTCACAAAATTTAGTTTTAGTCTTTCTCTGTGCTACAGTCATTGCTGTTCTCTAATTATGATCATCATGTTTTGTGTAAAATAAAAGTTTTAAGTTGACAAACTTTGGTTATGTTGGAAAACACTATTCTAGTGACATAGTGTACCTCTTACACAAAACGTTCAAATGTTGATCAATGTAGATTTGATTTTTTTCAGACAGAATATAATGACCATACATTGTTCTCTAACTGTGATCGCCAGTGTACCGTATATACTCGTGTAAAAGCCGACCCGTGTATAAGCCGACCCCCCTACCTTTGCCCCCAAAACCTGGGAAAACCCATTGACTCGTGTATAAGCCGAGGGTGGACCCTAGCACAGGTATACAGGCCCCCCAGTGGTGGTATACAGCAGCCTCCCCAGTGGTAGTATACAGCAGCCTCCCCAGTGGTAGTATACAGGCCCCAGCAGTATATACAGCAGCCCCAGTGGTATACAGCAGCCTCCCCAGTGCTATATACAGGCCCCAGCAGTATATACAGCAGCCTTCCCAGTGCTATATACAGGCCCCAGCAGTATATACAGCAGCCCCAGTGGTATACAGCAGCCTCCCCAGTGGTATATACAGGCCCCAGCAGTATATACAGCAGCCTCCCCAGTGGTATATACAGGCCCCAGCAGTATATACAGCAGCCTCCCCAGTGCTATATACAGGCCCCAGCAGTATATACAGCAGCCTCCCCAGTGCTATATACAGGCCCCAGCAGTATATACAGCAGCCCCAGAGGTATACAGCAGCCTCCCCATTAGTGGTATATACAGGCCCCCCATCAGAGGTTACAGCCCCCCCAGTGATATATACAGGCCCCAGCAGCATATACAGCAGCCCCAGAGGTATACAGCAGCCTCCCCATTAGTGGTATATACAGGCCCCCATCAGAGGTTACAGCCCCCCAGTGATATATACATCCCCCAGTGATGTATACAGGCCCCCAGTTGTATATACAGGCCCCCAGTTGTATCTACAGGCCCCCCGCAGTATCTACAGGCCCCCCTGCACTATCTACAGGCCCCCCCGTTTCCCCCCCCCAGTGGTACATGTACACAGGCCCCCGGTTGCAGCCGCACACCTGTAAAAGAATCGCTTTCATACTTACCCTCCTCGCTGTTACCCGCGCTCCTCCGGTCTCCTTCCTGCTTCTACCCGGAATCATGTGACCACGCACAATGACGTCATTGTGGATGCGCCGGCCGCCGGGTAGAAGCGGGAAGGAGACCGGAGGAGCGCGGGTAACAGCGAGGAGGGTAAGTATGAAAGCGATTCTTTTACAGGTGTGCTCCTGCAACCGGGGACCTGTGTACCACTAGGGGGGGAAACGGGGGCGGGGCCTGTATAGGGAGCGGGGGGCCTGTATATACTACTGGGGGAGGGAGCGGGGGGCTTGTATATACTACAGGGGTGGAGCGGGGGGCCTGTATATACTACTGGGGGAGGGCAATGTAATATGCACAGCTCCCCCTGCCGCTGATGGACAGGGGGATGCAGTGCATATTGCATTGCACTAATGAGCGGCCCCACGTGACCGGGCGCTCATATTACAGCCTCCCCCTGCCTGATACAGCCCCCGGACAATGCGCTCCCCACACTCAGCCGTATAGTGACTCGTGTATAAACCGAGGGGGGCACTCTTCAGCACAATTTTTGTGCTGAAAAACTCGGCTTATACACGAGTATATACGGTATATAGACGTCTATGGGAACCTGAAGAAATGCCTTTAAAAAAAAGTTGTTTTTAAAGGGAACCAACCACCTAAAAATCCCTATCTAACCTATAAATATCTGTCCCTGGAGCCTAAAATTACTATTCTAACCATCCCTGACTGACTAAATCTACCTAACTAAATGCACAATAAGGGTAAGTGCACACTGGCCGGGTTTTCGGCGGTTTACCTGTGTAAACCGCCGTTTTGTTTACATTAGTTTTATGTTAATTTATGTTAATCCAAACCGGCGTTTGGATTAACATTAAAACTAATGTAAACAGCCCAAGGCAGTGCACACACCGGCGGTTACCCAGCGTCATCCGTTGCTAACCCGCAGGTTTCCCAGCGGGTTAGCAAAGAATGACCATGTTCTAAAAACCGGCGGTTCTGCAGCGGCTGCAAGCAGAATCATGTGCTGCTTCCAGCCGCTGCAGAATCGCCGCCGAGAACCCGCTGGGCAGCCGCCGGATACCGCCCGCACATACCCGCCAGGAAGCCGGTGGACGGCGCCGGAGCTTCCTGGCGGGTCCCGCCCAGCCGCCGCCGACCAACCCGCCGGGTAATGTGAACTTACCCTTAATCACTTTTTATACTTACCAAATCCTTGACTGATGGACGTTCCTCCAGTGTCTTTGTCAGATAGGCGGGTCTCCTCGCTGCGCTAGCACCCGCCTCGCTGCTGTCCATCTTCTTTCCAGGATTCAAATTACCCACCCATCGCGTCCTCGCAATGAGCGTGTCACGTGCTGCAGGCCTCGCATCACTTCCGCTCGCCGCATGAGAAAGACCATGTTAAAAAAGCATTGCACTCGGACACCACTCGGATGTCCGCTGAGAAAAAAAACGCACACTCGCATCAAACTCTCTCCACACTTGCATGACCATACGGAAAGCATTTGCGTGACTGTCATGCATCAAAAACTCTCGATTTACATGCATGCTAGTTTGCTTGCACCCTCAGTGTGAGTCCGGCCAAAACTGGATGCACCCTTATCCATTTTTGGCCCCATTGACTTTCAATGGGGCTGGAGACACATGCGAGTGCATCCGGATGTATCCCGTTTGCCCCTGATCCGGGTGTCAGCAGATTTGTCATGGAGACCAAAACCGCATCTTGTTGCAGTTTTGTTCTCCGTGACATATCTGCTGACACCTGGATGTGTAGCACCCCGGCTAAAATTTCAATGGGGGTCTATGAGTCACGGAGAGGCCTGGACTCCAGATTCTGGTGGGTCTGGATTTCCAGCCCTTGCTCAATGTTTTGCGCATAACTCATCTCTAAATATCTCTAAATAACATGCCCCCTAGGGGGCATCAACCAGATCCCTGCATAATCTGCAACCAGATGCACCAGTTTCATCATTGCGGGGGAATCTGAGGGCATGCAGGCTTTTTCTGCATGTCCTCGGATTAAAAAAATGGTAGTTTGAAACCAGCCTTATTCAGTATAAATAATCCTAGTGTCAAAAATAAATAAATTATTAAATACATTTAAAAAGTGCAAAACAATTAATCACAAGACCTACTAAAACACGATGATCGTTGTTTGGATCAAAAATACTCCCATATTATCATGTAAGGTTAAATTCCCAAAATTAGGTTTTTGGACAGTTTTTTTGTGTATTTTTCGCTTAGCAAAATATGCAGAAGTTTTCCATCAGTGTATCTTTGTGTCTGTTCTTACCATAAGGGTGTCCTCACTGTTTTTCATGCTTGGAAAAAGTAATTGGGCTGGTTCACATTAGCGTTTGTGAATGCTGCGCATCATCTGCATGTGCAAATGACCCGCCCCAGATGTCACTGGTGCCTGTGCCCGATCCCGTGGCCAAGTGGTCGCTGAAAAGGGGGGATTAAGTCAATAGATATAAAATAAAGGATAATTCATGACGCCACCTACGGTTTCGGTAATGTTACCGGCGCTGCGGGACAGACCTCCGGAGTGATGGTGGAGCAGTGAGATGGTTATGCTCCCCGTAGGTGGAGCGGGATCCCTGGGGCAGTAGTGGAAGTTTGTGGTTTCACACAGGGATGCAGCTGCGCCAGGCCTTGTCATTAGTCGTCCTCCTTGCTGCGGTCGGCGGCTCCTCAGGTGGAATTAGAAAAGGACGCCACACGTTCTTTTTACTCTCTACAAGTTTACTGGCAGTTTTTTTATGTCTTTTCAAGTCTGCCTGGCTTGGGTAGTCACTGGGAATTAGGATGCTTTATTCAGGACACTCAGTGGAATGCCTGCCATTCCTGTCTGGTCTCTTCCTCTTCCTGCGCTCTCCCCCGTTTCCCTCCGCTCTCCCGCACGCAGAGCCTGATGCCAGCTCCTATGGATCTCTCAGCGGAGGACTCTTCTCCGGGTCCCTCAGACCCTATACAGTACATTTTTCTGGATGCGCCAGGGATCGGCTGCGACTTCCTCTAGAAGCTCGGGCCTCCGATTCGACGGCTCGGGGATGAACACCTGCACCGTGATCAGAGCCGGTCCTCTGTTTCGGGACAGATCCCTCCAGTCGGTAATCGTACCGGCTCCGGATTCAGGTGCACCTCACTACCTGGTGCCCTTAGTATCCCCTTCCTTCCTGACGGCCTCTCCGCTGTCCCACACTCCTCACTCCCCAACAGAGCTCTCCTCAGACTAACCTAACTCTCTCATTCCATCCAAACACTTTTTATCCTGTCACTCCTCCCATGGCACTGGGTCCCCCCTGAAGCCTGTCCACCCCTAAATAGGTTGTGTGTTGCGTGAGGGTCCTTTGTGCAACATCCCAATTCCCTAGTCACAGGAATAGTACACACACTTTTATAGGTACAGTAGCCCTCTGTGGCGTCCTAACCAGTGGGGCGCCACATTCCCCCTTGGTTAAACTCACTTGTCCACGAGTGACATGACCCGGTACAGATTAATATTAACAACATTACTCAAAGCTTTTCTTCCCCTATGGGGGGGTATGTTTACTTTTAACGTTACTGGGTCAACGGGACCAACAATAATGAAACATCAAAAGCACAATACCGTGGTATCCTTTACTCTCAACAGTATCCTTTTGGTTGAATCAGATTTTATTCAAACAAAATTTATATGTCATTACAATTTTAACATGTAATAAAAGAAAGAAACCGCATGTTATGACAAGTATTTTAGAAAACTATAAGACCTCAAGGGCCTAAAGACTCGATATATTTCTTAACCTCTGGTCATATATTATATAATTATATAATTTCGAACGTAAATCTTAATGAGCTACAAAAAGTTGTTTGTAAAGGAAGAGGGTATTAACCAATAAAAAGGGTAATTAACTGAAGGTCTTAAATGCTAGACCTAGACCTCTTCCCCATTCTATAACACTCCATAACTTTGGCATCTTTAGTATAGAATAACTCCTTATATTACCTAAAGAGGAACAAAAAGAAGAAAGAAAAGAAAGTTTAGAAAAAACAGGAAATAGAGTTTAGAAGGTCCCAAACAGGGAGAGAGTAAAGGTAGTCGGACCAAGTTAAACACGTCCTCATCTTTCATTTAACTTATCAGTCAAAAAAGTGCCTACTCCAATATTATTATAAGATTTGAAGATGTATGAGGTTTATATGTTTTTTCTTTAGATTGTAGTTTTTTAAGGATACTGCCTTAGGAACATGTGAGCAAGTCTGCAGGAGAGCACCCAAGTTAGTGGGGAGACCCCTCCCAAGGTCCGCTCAACAGTATCCTTTTAACCACCGTGCTGGTTAAATAGCACACACACTGAGTCCATCGCTTAACGGTTTCAGTCCAGGTTCAACACAGTAAAAGTTAACTTATCGTCCTTCATTGTAATAAAGCAGCATACAAATATAACTATTTACACTGAGTTTACTTTCTCTTTATGCTACCAATTTATAAACCCGCAGAGCATACCACCCTCTGGGACTAAGGTGTCGCTCATGGTTCACCTTATTGTGGCGGTAAAGGTCTCTGTCTGGGTGCCCTTTGGGAAGGTATGCTTCAACGTCTCGTCTACTAGCGAAAAGCTCCTCCAAGAGCCCCAGCTCCCGGATGAAACCATGCCTATTCTCCAAGTTAAATCCCGCCACAGTACCTGATTTACGGTTGTCTTGCAAAACTGGTGGCATCCCTCGGGCTCGATTCCTTGTCAGGAGGTTCTCTTGTTCTTGGGCCCACCAACGCTCACGGCGGCAGTGCCTCTCTGCCTGGTCGGCCAGGAACCTCTGATGGGCATAGTCAAGCTGATCCGGGGCTGATACTGGAACACGATCCTGCGTCCCAGTAATGGTGAAAGCTGCAACCCACCCAACCAGTCAATTATGGAGACAGTCCCACCACAGAGCGTGGGGCCCGGATGCCCCGACTTCCGTGTCGGTCTCGTCAGTCTCGGTTTCCTCCTCTACGGGATGCGGCTGGCTGGATGGCTCCTCGCTCTTGGCCTCCACCATCACGTCAGACTCTCCCGCGGGGACCTCCCGCTCAAGCTCGGCGGCCTCCTCCTGGTCTTCCGGCTCATCTCCGGTCACCTCATCAAGGGCAGGCACTTCGGGGATCTCTGGCTCAGCGCGGGGCCCAGATGCCCCAACTTTCTCCTCCTGGATGGGTTGCAAGTCCAGCTGCTGGTTGCTGCTGGCAACCTCAGGCTCACTCATGGACAGGTCTCTTGCTCTTGGTTCCAGCTCTGGGTTGCTGGACTCTCGATGCCCTGCCCGATGGGCCAGGGCAAGGTATGTGTCAGCGCTCCAGCGCCTAAAGACCCGGTCCAGGGTGTCATTTAACTTGGTCTGTAGATCTTCCAGGGCAGTTTCCCAGAATGTGTCTTCTCCTCCGTGAGACAGGAACGAGGCGGCACCCTGCTCAGCAGTTCCAGGGCTGCCTGCTTCCTCCACTCCATGGGCCGGGTTTCCTTGGTTAGCTTCCGCCATTACTACAGACACGCGGACCACACCCGTACTTCGTCGTCTCCTTCTTGCCTCACCTTTCCTGCCGCCACTTATAAGCTCCAGCAGGGGTACTTTAATCTCTGGCCCCCTTGGTTCTTCCTTGGCAACTCAGGTGGGTCTGGATTTTCTTGCCTCTGGCAGAGCTCTCCCATGACAAGGGGCTGAGGCACGCCCCCGAGCCTGCACATGGCGTTAAGACTCTGACCCCGCCATTTTGGACTCCTGCAAACAAAGTCTTTTTAAACACCGTTCAGAACACAGAGGGAGAAGATGGCACAAGGGAAGAGACATGGCCACCACCCCCAGCCCGTCCCCATTGTGACGTCACCGCCCTCCCGTTGTGATAGTATCGGGCCTCAATCTTGTATACTGTATTATTGTTATTCAGTTTGAATGATCCATTTTATATAACTACCCTTTTTCTTGTTTGTTGCTATACAGTACTTGCTTTGTTTGATAAAAGGGCTTGTAACACCTATTTATTATTATTATTTTTTTTTCCACACTACTTAGGTGGTGACCACTCCTCATGTTTTTATTTAACGCTTGCAGATAACAAGTATCAGGAAAAAAAACATCTTAACACTGTGTGAACACAGCCTTAAAGTGATCCTAAACCAAGAAACTGACCCCCCCCCCCCCCGTATCTTTAGACCTGTCCCTGCACCCCCTCTTATCATTTCTAGCGATCCCTTTTGCAGAAAAAAATCGCTTTTGTAAAGTAAGAGAAAAAGTTATATTACTTTGTCCTGTGTGAGTTCTGTTTCTGAGCAAGCCGCAATGGGCGGGGCCTGTGTGCTGCTGCCTTGTAATTATGCACGCCCCTCTCTGCTTCTAAGAGCCTGGCCGCGTCATGAAAGGGGCGGGGCTAAATCGCGCCATGCCAGAGCCCTGCCCCCTTTCATGACGCGGCCAGGCTCTTAGAAGCAGAGAGGGGCGTGCATAATTACAAGGCAGCAGCACACAGGCCCCGCCCATTGCGGCTTGCTCAGAAACAGAACTCACACAGGACAAAGTAATATAACTTTTTCTCTTACTTTACAAAAGCGATTTTTTTCTGCAAAAGGGATCGCTAGAAATGATAAGAGGGGGTGCAGGGACAGGTCTAAAGATACGGGGGGTCAGTTTCTGGGTTTAGGATCACTTTAAAGTGAACCTGTCATGTGGAAAAATTGGGGTTATTCTGCAGGTTAATAGCATCCTGAACGTTCTCAGTTACAGGGATGAAATGAACTTTAATCCTCCTGGCAGCGTTTCCGTCTTGGTCATGGAGGAGGTGCCAGTGCGGATTCTGCCACCGCTCTGTATGGAGAGCGGTGGCTATAACTCCTTATGCAGAGCAGTTGACAGTGCCAAGAAGGAGGGGGGGGTGGATGCAGTTACAGCTACCCCTCTCCATACACAGATCGGTGACTGAACCCTTGCTAGCACCGCCTTCATAACTAAAACTGTAATGCTGCTGGGAAGAAGTGAAATTTAATCCTCCCGGCAGCCGTCCGGCTTCAGTCATGGATGGGGCGACAGCATGAGGATGGAATGTTCCTGGGAGAATTAAAGTTCATTCTTCCCCAGAAGCGGCGTTTAATGCGCAGGCATCGGGCAGATTCAGGAAGTTATTGAGCTGCAGATTAACCCCATATCTGCAGGTTAATAGCATTTTGGACTGTGAGCCCTCGCGGACGGGGTTCTCTCCCCTCCTGTACCTGTAAGACTTGATTGTCCACATATATTGTGCTTGTCCTCGTCTGCCCTTTCCATATGTAAAGCACCATGTAATCTAATGGTCCTATATAAATAAATTAATAATAATTTTTCCATGTGATAGATTCCCTTTAAGGTCAATGCCATCACCTTGCCTCAAATGCTTGGTGGCATTTCTTCTTTTTAAAAACTGGCTGTTACTTACTGGCTTAATACAGTATGTAACTATAGTAAAAGGGGCTATCCACTTAAGAAATTCTTGGTCCCTAGGTTATTTAAACAACAAAAAGAACATATTGCATTGTACTCCTCTTCCCCAGGCCAGCGTCAGTACTGTGCCACTGTTGTGTGTCTGGTATTGGCTGTAGCACTAACATCACGTTGATAGCCTGGCAGCAAATCGGTGGTGAGCTCAGCAGCTGTTATCTGGGTGTTCGCTCTACATGGGTAGAGCCACTGAGCTCCCTGATTGGCTCTCTCACTGTCAGTAAGACATCAACACTGCAACAATGCCAAATACTGGAAGAGGTGGCGAAGAAGAAGAGGTGGAATGAGAGATGGTGAGTGTAGCACATTGTTTTTTGCTTTAAAGTGTAACCGCCGTTTCAATTTTTATTTATTATAATCACTTGCTCTTCATTATTATTAAACTTTCACATATACATTAATAAAATCTGAATGAAAACTATTCCTAAACCTTCCACAAGATGTCCTCAGCGCACTGTGTGTGAATCTCATTCTCTGTCAAATCATTATTCACAGTGAATACGGGCATGTGAGGAGATAAGGGAGGGGGTGTGGCCTACTTTGCTGACTGTAGCTCGTGAATGAACCTTCTAGAAGGTTTTTTGAAAGGTTTTCTTTCAGAATTCTCTTATAACAAATTTTCACATATAATTTTATCACTTGCTGTACATTATTATTTCATAAAAATTTAAACGGCAGTTACATTTTACCAAAACTGCACCCAGAGACTTAAGGCCACGTTACACACACAGATAACTGTTCAGATATTGGTCACAGATCTCTGGTTGCAGTGAAATTATGGACATATTGTTCCATTTGTACACAATGTGTCCATGATTTCACTGCAACCAGAGATCTGTGACTAATATCTGAACAGATATCTGTGTGTGTACCATGGCTTTAAGATTTTGTGATTTTTGGCCTGTATGTTTAGCACACACCATTGCTGTGCAAACACCATGTTTACTGTGTATTTTCGTCTTATTACCCACTGTATTGTAAAGCGCTGCGGAATATGTTGGCGCTATATAAATCATTTATTATTATTTATTATGTTTAGATGTGCTTAAAATTTGCTCACCAACATTTAGAGAAGCCTGTGAAATGCTGGGAAAATATAGTCCAAGTTAAACTCTTTGGATGCTATAATACACTCCTTGTTTGGAGACCAAAAGGTGCACTGCATATCACCCCAAAAACACTAAACCAATAATGAAGTTTGGAGGTAGGAATATCATGATGTAGAGCTGTTTTTCAGTATATGGCACTGGTAAACTTGATGATTGTGGAAAGCATGAATGGGCAAATATACCAAGAAATTCTTGATTAAAAATCTCATGCCATCTACCAGGATGATGATGAAATGAGGGTGGAAATTTCAGCAAGAGAATGATCCCACACATGACCAATAATACTAAATTCATATCAGAAAAAGAGAAAATAAAGCTGCTAGAATGACCCAGCCAATCAACTGATCTGAATCCAAAAGAACATTTATGGAAGGAGCTAAAGCTCAGAATTCATAGAAGGAGCCCACGTAACCTTCAGGATTTGAAGAGTGTTTGTGAAAGCATGCACGTTTCTACATACAGGAGGCATCTTAAAACTGTCATCACCAACAATTGCTTATGTACAAATTATACATTTTAGTAAGTCTGTCCTCAGACAGTTCTTTGGTCTTTTTTTTTTTGTCCATGCTTAATGTGGTACACACAAGGACACAGGACAGAGGTTGAGTCAACTTTAATCCATGTCAACTGGCTGCAAGTGTGATCTAGTTATTGACAACACCTGTTAGGTGCCACAGGTAAGTTACAGGTGCTGTTAATTACACAAATTAGAGAAGCATCACATGATTTTTCTAACAGTGCCAATACTTTTGTCCACCCCGTTTTTTATGTTTGGTGTGGAATTATATCCAATTTGGCTTTAGGACAATTCTTTTTGTGTTTTTTCATTGAAGACAAATTAAATGAAGATAATAATACCAAAGAATTTGTGATTGCAATCATTTTCAGGAAGAAACTGAGTATTCTCTGACAGAATTGCAGGGGTGTCAATACTTTTGGCCACAACTGTATGGTAATATCGCCCATACATGGTAATGTCACCCATATATCGTAGTGTATGTATTATAGCTGTGCCCCTCCACCCCTACATAACCATATTCCTGCTGATAGTCCCACCCCTTCATAGCTCCACCCCTCCATATAGTGCTGAGGGCGTGGCCAGTTCTGTGGCCCTTGAGGTAGCAGCTATTGTTCTCATTTTTGTCTTGCCTCCCTTTCTTCCATTCTGTAAGTCTTGCTCAGCTTTTCTCTTAGCGTGTGATCAATATCATCCAGTCACAATCGTGTTAAACCAGAGAGTTAAATGACACAAAATACCGTATATACTCGAGTAAAAGCCGACCCGAGTATAAGCCGAGGCCCCTAATTTTACCCTCCAAAACTAGGGATACTTATTGACTCGAGTATAAGCCTAGGTGTGGAAATGAAGCAGACTCTCATCACGGTATACAGCCCCTCTCATCATGATAGATGGCCCCCCATTACTGGTATATAATGTCTTATTTTCAGGGAATGTGTTATTTTCCATGATTTCCATCATTCGCTGCAGCACACTAAATCATCTGCCCGCACCACACTAAATCATTCGCCCGCGCAGCCCCCTTCATACATACACGGTCACTGCTGCTTCCCAGGCGCCGTGCTGAGGTCTCTCAGCTGTAGTACATGTATAGCAGCGGCCAATCTGATACATCTCGTACGTGTACTGCGGCTGAGAGACCTCAATACAGCACCCGAGTAAATGCCCGCCGCTGAAACCCCCCTGTGCCCTGCTGTCTACCTACCATTTGACCCACTGCAGTGCGGTTGCAGCAGGGCATGGTCGGAGGGCACTGGGGTGCTGCAGAAGCAGGCAGCAGCAGATTGCAGGGTATCAACGGGTCCTGTGTATCAATATACCCGTTGAAGCGCACATCGCGTGAAACAGCAAGCCGTATATCTGCTCCCCCTCCCTGCACTGATGTAACCCGCATGTTTAATAAAATCTGCACAATCAGAAAACTGGTGAGTGCTGTCCATTTCTATTATCAATTTTCGTATGTCCATGTGGATCTGAAGACGAGTAACACGGAAATCCAGGATGTCTCTGTAAAGGCCCAGTTACACACACAGATAATTGTACAGACTTTGTTCGCAGATCTCTGGTTGCAGTGAAATCATGGACACATTGTTCCATTTTGTGGCCGTGTACAAATGGAACAATGTGTCCATGATTTCACTGCAACCAGAGATCTGCGAACAATCTCTGCACAATTAATTGTGTGTGTAACTGGGCCTTAAGGGCAACTGTGAGGTATACCAAATCGGTTGTGAATGATTGTTAGTCTGAGTGGTGCCCGGTTTTTATTGTTCCTTGGACTAATATTTATAATATATCCTGTGGCATAACTAGAATCTAATGGGTCCGGGTTCAAAATTTGGAACTGGGCTCCCCACCACGCGCATGTTCAGATGTACGGGTCTCGTGTAGTGTTCGAAATCCTACAAAGATTTACAAATTGACCCCCTATACCCCTTCAATATGTATTATTATATTATAATGAACCCCCATATTCCTCCACATATAATGCACCCCTATATTCCTCCATATATTGTACCCCCATAGTTCTGTGTTATTATGCTCTCCATAGTCATCCATGCATAAGGTAGCCCCAATAGCACACCTTTATATTATAATGCAACCCCATTATCCTCCATATATTATTATGCAGCCTCATATCCTTCCATAAAGTATAATGTATCTTCCTATCCTTCCATATAGTATAACTGAGCCTCCTATCCCTCTATATAGTACAAATCCATCTCCTATCCCTCCATATAGTATAATTCAGCCTCATATCTTTCCATGTAGTATAATTCAGGCTCACATCCCTCCATATGGTATAATTCAGGCTACTGTGTACTCACTGATTAAAAAAAAAAAAAAGTACTCACCTGTCCTCTGTTCCCCTGCAGCTCTGGTCTCCCTGCTAGTGTCCTTCACTCTGTACATCTCAGTACAGTGGCGTGCAGTAGTTAAGTTGCCACATCCTGCTGTGCTGAGATATCAGCACAGGTACAGTGGGAGAATGAGGAAGGGTAGAGCGGACTATGAAGATCTCTCTTTATTGTGGGAAACAGGAGGGCCCGGTACCAGAGATTCACGGGCCCAATGACGGCCACCTAGTCTCCTTGGAGACGCACATCCTTTTGAAGCAGGTGCTGGGGTTAGCTGGCTTTTGAATCCCCGGGCCCTGTTGCAACTCCTGCCACCGCAATTGTTATACCCCTGTATATGTCAATCATCCTTTGGCAGCAGTTCAGGTAGGCACAATCAGCAAACCTCCATAGTACACACTATTGTCGCTATTTGAAGTGTAGCAGTAACCAGAGCTAGTACAGATCAATATACAATATACGTGGCAGGTGTAAGAAATCTGTTAGGTGACTGAACGGCCCATGTAAGCTGACATGAAACATGAATCCCCATAGGACATAACTGAGTTAGGCTTGATCGTGCAGTGAGACGGTCGATCATGAACATTTGCTTCCCATGGAGAACTCGGACTGCTTATGTGCCAACATTCCACAGGTCAAGATGGCTGAACTTATTGATTTCATGCCCAACTGGGTTAAGGCTTTGAAGATAGCAAGCTGTGGGACAACAGAGTTTTAATATGCATACTTAGAATTTTTATTAAGTGGGTGGATTCTATGACATAAAACACTATTTTGGACTTCTACAATAAATATACTCTAGATGTATACTATTCTTCCTGTATTGCAGAAGATTGTATTGAATTGGCATCATGAAGTTTGCCTAATTTAAAACAATTAAAGAATAGTTAACAGGGTTTTGCAGTCATTTAAAATAAAATTAGGTTGTATCCATTTTTCTGCTGCATCTCCTGTATATTTAAGGCAGTGGTGACATCACGATGACTGTGCACATACTGAATTTAATCAAACACTTCTAAAATAGCTACTGCAACTGAAAAAATATATATTTGATCAATGTATGTACAAAAAAAAATTGGTGTTTTTCACATTTTATTTTTTATTTTCTGCTACAGGAGAATAAAAATGAATTCAGTTGAATTTCGAGATCAAGATGATGAAACTGAAGGTTTGTCAGTCTTTTTTTGCATTTAAGAGCAGTATAAAATATGAACGTGTTACGCTTTGGTTGCCTTGCTATTGATAACGAAGGCTATTTTTTAAGTTATAGAGATGATAGAAACTTGATTCCAGCTCATCCAGTTGCTCTATGCTCAGTCACCGGCCTCGCCATTTTCTTTTGTATGTGCTATATTTTCTTTAAGTTGGATTATGATTGGTAGCTAAAATTCAATTTCTTAACCCCTTCATAACCTTTGATGTATGTGTACATCATAGGTCTTGTCCCTCATTTTGATGCAGGGTTGCATGCATCTTTTTTGGCAGATAATGACTGATAGATATATTCAGCCATCATGGGCAATCCACATTTGCAGGTGTGCATTTTTACACCCACCCATTGGTGCGCCTGTGACCTGATCAAGTGGTACCCATGGGTTGCCATGATGGCTAGGGGTCTGCTAATGACTCTTGTGCCTGTCATTTCAATACTTCTGTGAAAGCCAGAGTTTACCTGGCTCTCTCTCACAGGAGATCGTGATTTAAACTATACATGACAGTGCTAGTGTAAACGGTGTAACGAGAAAAAGAATTATGAAAGACACAATTACAGGGATGTTTGGCCACTTTCACATTGCAATAAGAGGCGATCAAAACATTGCATCTCCCCCAAAATATGGTATCCGTAAAAAAGATCAACTCTGCCGCCCGTGTATTATCCCTGGTTATGATTGTATATCTAACCAAATGAGGACCTAACATCTCTGGAGACAGAAAAACGAAAAGGAAAATGCACTACTATAAGTACTGTATACGACACAAACAGACAACGTTGAAACAAACTCTTAAAAAGACTTCACTTGCCTTTATTATGGAACTCGTATGGTAGTTCCTACCACTTCTCTTGGTGTTTCTTTTTGTTATATTGTAACATGTCCTTGACTATGTTCTATTGTCAATCAATAAATATTAATTATGAGAAAAAAAAAAAAAAAAGATCAACTCGGGATAATAAAAATAAGCCTTCACAAGCCCCACATCCCAAAAAGTGAAAGTGTTAAATGCTTTAGAAATGGCAACACAAGCAATGTTTTGTTTTTATTTATTTTTATTGGAAAATTCCCAATTTTTTTTTTTTTTTAACTCCTTAACTTAGAAAAAAAAAAAACTATGCAAGTTTGGTATCTCCATAATCGTACTGACCTAGAAAATATTACCAGGTTAGCTTTACTGTATAGTGAACATAGCAAGTAAAAAGACAACAAAAACCTGAGAAACAACTGTGAAATTGCGCTTTTTTGGCAATCTCAACTCGCCTGGCGTTTTATTCCCACTTTCAAGTCTTTTTTTTTTTTTTTTTATAACTGATAATGTTTATTGAAGATTTTTAGAAATATTACAACCAGCGAAAGGGAATATACGTCCACCATATCAATGATACATATTCTTTCATTGTTCAGCGATAATAGACATTCAAATATCCCTTTAAACCCAACTATCCCTCCCTTTCCCCTCCCCCTCTCAAGCCCTTGATCAAATGGGAGACCGGAAGAAGGTATTTCTCCTATACACTGTGTAAAACATGGATTCCACCAAGCTGCCCACCTATTTGTGGTCTAGAACCTGTTCATTTTCTTTTTCTCTTCTCTCCGTGAGTGAGGTAAGTATGAACGGATGAATTGATGGGTCGGTGGGTGGGTGCATGCGTGTATGGATGGGTGCGTGTATGGATGGATGCGTGTATGGATGGGTGCGTGTGTGGATGTGTGCATGGATGGATGTGTGTGTGCATGGATGGATGTGGATGATGGGTGCATGGGTGGATGGATGGGTGCAACAAGGGATCACACGTCCTCTTGTTGTAGTCTCTGGGATCATAGTCACATTGCACTGTATTGACAGATCATTGCCATACAGTGCACCATAACTCTGACCCCAGAGACTGTAGGAAGAGGACACTTGATCCCTTGCTGTCAGTCTCTGGATTGAGCAGAGGCAATCGAGCGTCGTGGGACCTTCGTTGTGGACTACGTCTAATTTTTATAATAAAGATGGAGGCCGAATTTTTTTTTCTTTTTTTTTTTCCAAATAAAAGATTTTTCTCTGTGTGGTGTATTTTTTGACTATTTACTAGAGATTTCTAATATCCGGGTCTAACAGTGGCCCAACATTATGAATCTCTGGCTTAGTACCAGCTGGCATTGACCCCTTTATTATCCAGTTAGCCACCGGCACCAAGGCAACTGGAAGAGCCTGGGTAAAGGCACTTCAATGAATGCGCTATTTTCTGAGGCGGCTGCAATTCACAGACATGGGGGCCCAGAACGCTTGGGCCTCTCCATGCTGAGGATTCCAGCCCCCAGCTGCCTAGTTGTACCTGGCTGGACCAAAAATATGGCAGAGCCCCACATCATTTTTTCTTTAAAGGGATCCTGTCACCTCCAAAACACCTCCTAAGCTAGCAAAACATGTCCCTGCACCATCCTATCATAATATCACACTCCTTTTGTCTCCTAAAAGCATCCTGTGAAAGTGCATAAAAACGTTTTAATACTTATTAGTGATTATAATTAGCAGGGGCCATATTTTTAGTCACCAGGGGGTGTTATTTTGCAGCTCCAGGATCCAGCCCTCTCTCTGTCTGTGCTACTGTGAGAAACTGAAGGCAGGACTAATGATTTGCATTCTGTGAGTGATAGAGAGGGGGAAGGGCAATGCCTGCACATCACAGCAGAACACACAGAGACAGGGTGGATCCCTGGAGCTGCAAAACAGCCCGCCTTGGTGACTAAAGAATAGTCACTCTGCTAATTATAATCACTATAATGAGGAAGTATTAAAACGTTTTTATCCACTTTCACAGGATGCTTTTAGGAGACAAAAGGAGTGTGAGATTAGTGATACTATGTTTGCAGAGACATGTTTTGCTAGCTTAGGAGGCGTTTTGGAGGTGACAGGATCCCTTTAATTACTTTACAAATAAAATAACATGGAGCTTTGCTGTATTTTTGGTTGCTAGCCAGGTACAACTTGGCAGCTGGGGGGCAGGAATCCACAGCGTGGAGAGACCCAAACGTTGTCGGCCCCCCACGCTGCAAATTGCAAATCACAGCCACCCCAGAAAAGAGTGTATTCATTAAAGGCACGATTTTCTGGTGCAGTACCCCAACTCTTCCAGTTGCCCTTGTGCTGGTGGCACACAGGGGCACTTCATCTGCGACATGGTGTCTGTTAACAAGTTGAATGGAAAATTAGCTCCAATTGTTAGCGGACACCATGTCACGTTTGGAGAGCCCCTGTGTGCCTAAACATTGGAGCTCCCCCAAAGAGCTAGAATGTCCCCAAAGGCTCAAAGACAGAGGCCCTACAAATCGTCAGGAGACAAGGATAGATGGAAGAGTTGTTGAGTGGAATGGGAAGTGACCAGAGACGATCTACAGACACACATGAGAGGGTGACTCATTTGATAGTGGCAAAGAAGGAGGAGGGAGAGTATTCTTCCTCTTCTTATTATTTTTATTTGATATGATAGTTTTTCTAGAAACTGCCAGGGGGGGCAGGATAGAGGTTGGCAGGAAAGTCAGAAAAGGGAGTCCTGTGAGAAAATGACTTTGAGAGGTAAAATGGAAAGGAGCTGCATTTTTTTTCTGTTTCCTTTTATTTTTACTGGTCCCTTCCATGGACTGTAAGTTAGAGGTTCAAAGGTTTGTGTGTTATAAGTTGGGAATTATAAGGGGTATCACATGGAGTAGTGAATTTAATGGAGAAATAAACTTGCAGAATACACAGCATGTAGATCTGGACCAGAAAGAAACAGTTAAATAATGAGTTCTATCTTGGAACGTTAAATGGTTGAAGGCCCCAACAAAAAGAAAGATGATATTACGGCATCTGAAAAAACTGAAGGTGGATTATTGCCCTGATACAAGAAATGCACTTTGGGGAGAACGACTTGTTTAGGCTGAAGAAGTTATGGGTGGGACAAGTACATGGCTCTCCCTTGATGGGCAGAAAAGAAGGGGTACTCATTTTATTGCATAAAAACCTAGCCTATAGGGTGAAGCGGCTTGACAAGGATACGGAGGGGAGGGGGATGTGCCTTACCTTGGAGGGGGCGGAGGGTACCGTAACCATGCACAACATCTACGCTCCAAACACTGACCAGAAACCTAATTGCTTACAGGTAATTTGATTTCCAAGAAACATGACAGCACGAGAGTGGAGGATCCACCCAGGAACAGGAAACCCTGCTGAAGATAAAAGGGGCGACCCCTCTCTCGAGCCCTTGAGTGTGTTTTCAGAGACTCCAAGAATGCCCAAGGCCCAACCGATAGTGTCGGGAAAAAGTAGAAGACGACCAGACTGCTGCGTTACATATCCATTCTAAAGAAGCATTAGCTCTTTCGGCCGAGGAGGTGGCCATGGCTGTAGTGGAATGGGCCCTAACCACTTGAGGGGGGATCCTGCCCTGACGAAAGACAAGCTTGGTTAATGGCCATTTTAACCCACCTAGCGATAGTAGATTTAGTAGCTACCTGTCCCTTATTAGGTCCCTGAAACAGTATGAACATACCTGTAGATTTTCGCCACAAACTATTTCTAAGTATTCGAGGACACAACGGCGGACGTCAAGGGTGTGAAAAACTAGTTCACCTACGGATCGAGGGTTATCACAGAAGGGAGAATGAGTTCTTGATTTCCATGGAACTTGCAATTTACTTTTGGTAAAAAGGCAGGGTCCGATTTTAAAACAATTAGTTCATCTAAAATTGTCGTAAACAGAGGGTTGATGGAAATGGCCTGTACTTTGTTTACCCGCCTAGCTGATGTAAAGGCTATAAGAAGCACCGTGTTGAGGGTTAAGGTATTTAATTGTATTGGAATTCAGAGGCTCGAAGGGAGGTTTTGTGTGAGCAGTCAAGACAAGCTTTAAGTCCCATGGAGCAATTTTGGGACCGTGTAGGGGTCTAGACATAAAGGAGGCCCTAATAAATCTATGGATCCAGGGGTGATCTGCAAGTTTCTGATCAAAGAGCGCTCCTAAGGCTGAGACTTGGACTTTTAAGGTTCTTGTCGAGAGTCCCTTTTCAAATCCTTTTTGTAGGAACTCTTAAGACTTCTGAGAGAGGGACTTGTTGAGTCTCAGAAGTAAAAGTACGGCCTGAAAATTCAAGGAATTTACCCAAAATGGAAGAATATTTTAATAGACGTAACCTGTTTTCTACTAAGCATCAGGGGGGAAACTAAGATTTGTGAAAACCCCTTAGCTGACAATAATCCAGCCAAGCCGTCAGATGTAGGTTGTGTACCCGAAGATGACGGATCGGCCCGTGAGTCTGGAGATCGGGAATTTCAGGAAGAATCCACGGGTCCGAGGCTGACAACATATTCAGGTGTGTGAAACAAGCTTGTTTTAGCCAGAATGGGGCAATTAGGACAACTCTGGCCCGCTATTCTCGGATCTTCTTTAACACTAAGGGGATCAGAAGAAACGGAGGGAAGGCATAGGCAACTTTGAACTTCCACCTCCGCAGAAGTGCATCTATCTCGTCTGGATTTTCTCGGGGATTTAGAGAAAAAAAAATCTGTCCACCTGACTATTTTGTCTGGTTGCAAAGAGATCTATGTCTGGTACTCTCCATTTTACACAAAGCTGGTCGAAAATGTCCTGATTTAGGGACCATTTACCCTGACAGAGTATGATGACTCAAAAAATCTACGACCATGTTTTCTGAACCTTTCAAATGATAAGCCGTGAGAGACAGAAGATTTTGTTCGGCTATCCTGAAAAGCCTGTGTTTCTAGCATCAAGAGTTGTGATCTGGTGCCACCCTGATGGTTGACATAAAACACTGTGTAGTTGTCTGATAGGATCACTACATGTTTGCCTGTAATCTGGTGAATAAAGCCTTGCACTGCCTTGGTGACTGCAGTTAGCCCTTTCAGATTGGAAGACCCCTCTGTCAGCTGTGACTCTCAACTGCCTTGTAAATACTGCTCTTCCAGATGGGCCCCCACTCCATGGGACTGGCATCTGTAATAATTATTGCTGGGTCTGGATTGGACCAAAGAACCCCTACTCTCAGGTTGGATTCCTCCACCCACTAAGGAGTCCCAGACTACTGCTGACAACTGGAATTTTGTAGCTAGACTGATCTATCATTCTGACTGTACTGCCAATATCTGTTTTTGTAATGTCTGAGTATGAAGCTGTGCCCAATGCACCGCTGGAATGTTGGCTGTTAGAGACCCCTGCAGGGACATTGCCCCTCGTAAGGTTATGTTTTGTTGCCTTAGAGCTCTCTTTAGCATTTGAATGAGATTCAGGAGTTTTTCTTCTGGAAGCAGAGAGATCTGAGCGACTGAATCTAGGGAAATCCCCAAAAACATTTGAATTTGCGCTGGTTTCAATCTTGATTTGTTCATATTCACCAGCCAGCCTAAAGGGCCGGTCACACACAACGATATCTGTAACGATATCGTTGCAACGTCACCGCTTTGGTGACATTGCAGCGATGTCTAAACTACATCGTTGCGTGTGTCGCCTATCAATGATCAACGATGAGTTGTTGATCGCAGATTTATGAACCAGTTTATAAATCTATCCTTGGTCGCCCGCTGAACATGCAGCATCGCTGCGTGCGACATTGGGAGACCAACGATCAGCGAGCACCCAGCGCCGCACAGCAACGCTGGGAGCTGGTATCCAAGGTAAACTGTTTACCTTGGATACCAGCATGCTCGTTGGTCCGGATCGCTGGTGAGTCTACCTGTGTGACAGCTCACCACCGCTCAGCCTTCAATATCCCAGCGATCCCGATCATTGGTGGGATCGCTGGGACATTAAAGCGTGTAACACGGGCTTTAGTCTTGAAGGACAGAGAGAACTCTTTGTACTGCTAACATGCAGAGAGGTCTTGTGGCTCCTATCACAAGAAAATCGTCCAGGTAGGGGAATAGCATGATGTTTTCTTTCCGTAGAACAATCCATGTCTGCCACGATCTTTGTGAAGACTTTCTAGGGAAATGCTAAAGGGCAGGTACTGATATTAAAGATGTCAGGATGGCGTTGAGGTACACCGCCAGTCTGAGATACTTTTGATACTCTTTGAAGATGGGGACGTGGTAATAGGCATCTTTTAAGTCGATTAATGCCTTGAAGCAAGCAGGATAAAGGAGTCTGACTGTGGATTTCAACGTCTCCATATTGAAATTCTCTACGGAAACCACTTGATTCAAACGTTTAAGATTAAAAATTGTACAAAAGGAACCATCCGGTTTCCGAACGAGAAAAAGGTTGCTATAAAAACCTTCTGACTCAGGTTCAACTTTCGAAAAGAGAACTCCCTTTTTCAGCACTTCTTGCTCTATGTGAACTTGCTCTCCTGGCTTTGCTTAACATATCAACATCTGATTGGGGAAAGAGAAGAAAGTGAGTTTTACGCCTTGAGAAATGGAGTTTACCTCTCAATGGGCATCACTGCCAGCTTCCTAGTGGGTGGTAAAGTGTTGTAATCTACCCCCTACAAGCGGTTGGAATCATTGTCGCTAACCTTTATCCTGACTTCTGTTGCTATGCCAACTCTGACTACCCCTACAGGAATCCCTTTGCTGATTACCTCTACCTCTCCTTCTAGCTGAGGTGGAATAAAAGGGTCTTCAAAATCGGGGAACAGAAGAACGAGGAAAATTTTTCTTTTTATCTGCTGCTTTCTCGAGCACATCATCAAGGGCCTCGCCGGACAGGTAGTCCCCCTGACACGGAAGGGCACATAAACGCATTTTGTACTGAAAATCAGCCTTCCACTCTTTAAGCCATAAAGTCCTGCAACTGGAGTTGGTGAGTGCGCAGGCTTGGGCTGCTAGTTTAATACTACTGTCCACTGAGGCGTCTGCAAGAAACCCACCTGTTTTGTGCATAGCAGGCAGTGCCTCAAGGAGTTGTTCTCTAGGCTTCTTTTCCTTAATTTGAGACTCCAGATCTTTGAGCCACTTGAGTGACCGTGCGGCGCAGGTAGCTGCCATATTGGGCTTAAAGGGAACCTGTCACCTGATTTTAAGTCCCTACACTATCTCTAGCTGTCCCTACACCTTCCTAGCAGCTCCCTATCTATCCCTTTCTTATCTAAAGTGTCCCTATTAAACATGTGTAAATGAAGTATAAACTTACTGCAGTCCCCGTGGTTGGGGGACTGGGTAGGCGTGGCCACAAAGCCTTCATCACTCCTCCGTGTGGTAATGCACGCCCCACTGGGCGGCATTATTCTGTGTCCTCTCTGCCCCCAATATTTGGAATCTCCCGCCCTCTGTAGTTCTATACACCGGCCGGACGTCACATCCGGCGCGGTGCATTATGGGGGACGGTCACGTGATCGGCCCTAGTGCATTATGGGGCCAATCACGTGATCGGCCCGGCTCCGCGCATGCGCAATGCGCTTATTGAAGCCAGGCCGATCACGTGATCAAGCCCATAATGCACTGGGACCGATCACGTGACCGGCCCCATAATGCACTGCGTGGGGATTTTAATGAGTTGCATTTTATTGAGGTGGATAGAACAAGTGAGAGGGGTGAGAGGGGGATGACCAGAGATAAGCCAAGTTTCTCTCAGACACAGGTCTGGTTGATGTGTGGAGTCCTCAAATGAGAGGGAATATACCTTTTTTTTCCAACCTGCACAAAACATGGTCTAGAATTGATTATTTATTGATAAGTGGAGACATGGTGGGTAGGTGTTGAGGACCAGGGATAGAAGATCTGGTGATCTCAGATTAAGCACCAGTCTCGTTATACGTAGAAGATTGTTACCCTAGGGCAGTGATGGCGAACTCCAGGCCTCGGGTGCCACACACAGTGCAGGTTTTCAGGATTTCCTTAGAGTTTGACAGTTGGTAATTTGATTGCCAACTGTCAAATGCAATGGAAATCCTGAAAACCTGGACTGTGTGTGGCACTCGAGGCCTGGAGTTCGCCATCACTGCCCTAGGGGATCAGATTATATCTGGAGATTCCCATCCTTCTTACTTAGAGACCAGTTTCAAAGAGTGATGCAGGAGTGGTGGCAAGACTGTGAATTTCACAATAGTGTACGAGAGATGCAACCACAATTATATTGGGATGCAGGAAAAGCGGTGTTAAGAGGGCGTTTGATTGCGTATGTGTACAAAGTAAAGAAACAGACTAGATTACAGTTTGAAAAAACTAGTTAACGGCTCCGCACAGCATACACTAGATACCCGAGAGACAATTCATCAACAACCAGAAATGAATGGATGATGGCAAAGAAGGACTTTGACAGGTGGGTGGTAAAACAGTAATTTATGAGAAAGTCACAAATGGACATAGAATTGAGATGATACGGAGATAAGGCAAGGCAAACTATTAGCTAATCTGGCTAAAGGGAAGATACCAAGAAACAACATCATAAGTCTTATCTGTGTGTGTGACCCCAGCTTATCTGGGCAGATATTGTTCACAGATCTCTGGTTGCAGTGAAATCATGGACACATGGTCCATTTTGTTGCTGTGTACAATCTGTCCATGATTTCACTGCAACCAGAGATCTGTGAACAATATTTGCCCAGATATCTGTGTGTGTGACCCCAGCTTAAGAAAGATGGGAGCAAAGACACCGCCCCGGAGGAAATAGTTAAAGAGCTGCAGGTTTATTATAAAAATCTATACACAGAACAAGGGAAGAGGAATGTAGATGGGGGAGACTTTTTGGAAAAAATGAAGATGCCCAAATTAACAAAGTTGCTATTAGACTAGCTAAACAGGTCAATCATGGAGGAAGAGGTATGAGGGGTATAGATTCTTTGCCAGCGCATAAATCGCCAGGACCAGATGGGTTTACGGGGGATTTCTATAAAGTAACGGCCCAGCAAATTGTTCTGACACTGGTAAAATGGTACAATGAAATCATACGAGAGAAAACTCTTATGGAGGGAACAAATTTGGCACATATTAGCCTTATTCCGAAGGATGGTAAGAACCCAGAGGACTCTTCACCTTATAGGCCGATATTATTGATTAATCCAGATATGAAAATAATTTAAAAAATCATGGTGAATAGATTGGCAGATATACTACCATCATTAATAGGCCCTTCACAAGTAGGGTTCGTTAAAGGTAGAAGTGCAGTGACTAACATCAGGTGCACATTGCTAACAAAAGATGCAGTGGTATGCATACAGAAGGCAGGACAGCGTTAGTCACCCTGGATGCCGAGAAGGCGTTCAACAGTGTTAGGTAGACATGGTTGGAAAGAGTCTTAGGCCGGCTTCACATCACGTTTTTTTTCTGGTCCGGGGCTGTCCAGTGTGAACCTGATAGCCCCGGACCCAATTTTGGAGATAATGTAGCCCTATGGTGCCGGATAGGGCCGGATGGCAGTGATTTGCATTCTGGCTTTGTCCCTGTCCTGCATCATCTGGCTGCTTTCGATTTTTGCCCCGGACACAAAATCGGAGCTTGCAGCATTTTTGTGTCAAGGGCAAAAAGTTAAACAAAACCGGATCCACCCAGATCCTCTTGGATCTGGCGCCCAGTAACATGGGAGTCTATGGGTTCTGGATCGCGTCGGACCCAACAGAAAATCCGTCCGGTTCCCGGACGCTTTGAAGCTCAGTGCCGGCCGACGCTGAACTTCAGCACCTGGAAAGCTCCCCGCTGAGATTTCAGAACTGCGGCTAGCGGGAGTTAACTCCCGCTAGCCGCAATTTTGAAATTTCAGGACCTGGACAGCGGCAGTAGCCGAACAGTCCTGAATCCAGAAGAAAACAGAATCGGAGGGCATATTAACCTAAAAAGCTAGAACAAGTATTTAAAGGCTAGAGAAGGCAATTAGGGGGGATAGGTGGAAACATAGGGGACAAAATCCTTAGTGGCTGGGAGACTCTGAGGAAGCATGTTATGAGTGAGGTGTGGAGGGGCTCTCATTTAGGAATCATGCATAGGGCGATCATAGTCTTTAACATCCCGGTGTCGGCATCAATGACAAGTCTTATGACTAAACTCAAAGATGCTGATCTATTCCAAGGCCTATGGGAATGCTTGAGGGTTATAGACTTGTTGGAAAAAGTAAGACAATTAATGAAAGACCTATGTAGTAGAGACATACATCTAGAACCTCTCACATATCTTTTTCATTTTTCAGAAGAGGTAGAGGGAAGAGAGGGAGAAGGTATGGTGAGGCTCCCGCCACTACTTCATACACTGGTTTTAATAGCTAAAAGATGCATACTGAGACAGTGGTTGCAAGAACAGGTGCTAAACATTCAAGAAATAATGAACCAAGCCAAAAATTCACTATATAAAGAAAGGCTTGAGCCAGAACGGGAAAAGGAAACATTTGTAAAGGCACTCATGCTAAAAATGGAGAGCATTTATACTTAAGCACTATTCGGATAGCGAAATACACCTCTGTAGGTACCATTCTGTTCCGACAAAGGGTTTCATAAAGTGGACATTAGAGGTACACTAGGGAGTCTAAGTGTAAGCAGTGACAGGTGAGCAGAACAGAGATTGGTTAGATGCATAGAAACTAATGAGAGTAATTTGGTTGCAGTATAAAAGATTAGGTTGTGCATTAGCTCAATGAGATGAATACAGCAAAGAAAACCTGCTATGGATGTGATGTGGAGGGTGGTGGGGGGGGTTGGGGAAATGTTAAAGTTTGATGATATTGTATACCATTAGCTGATGAAACTTTGTATTGATTTCAAACCTGACTGAGAATTGAATAACGGAAAGTTTCGATACAATGTGTAAAATAAATTGCAATAATGTTACATGGTGTAAAATAATAAACTTTATTGGTTAAAAAACAAAACAAAATAGTGCAGGGAGATGAACGCTCCCGTCACACTAAGCGAGATTGCTGCTGAGTCATAAGTTTTGTAACAATACAGCGACCTCAGCAGCGATCTCGCTACGGTTGAGACGTACTAGCAACCAGGCCCCTGCTGTGACATCGCTGATCGTTACAAACAGTTTTGGACCATTTTTTGGTCGTCGCATTCCCTCTGGGCAGCGTGCATCGCTGTGTTTGACAGGGACAACAACCAACGACCTCAATACTATGCCAGAGAGTGACAGGTTCCCAACGACCTCTGTATCGTTGTTGTGTCACTGGTGAGATCTGACTGTTTAAAATCTCACCAGCAATCACGTAGCGACGCACCAGCAATCCCTGCCAGGTCGTATTGTTGTTGGGATCGCTGGAGCATCGCCAAGTGTGACGGTACCCTAAGGCCCTGTGCACACAGTGCATTTGTTTATGCGTTTTTAAGTGCAGTTTTGTAAAATCCTTTTGCCAGCAAAGACAATGAGAATCTTGGAAGTTGTGTGCACATGTAGCTTATTTTTCCCTTGCAGATTTGGTGCAGAAATAAATCTGCAGCTTGTCAATTCTTTCAGTGTTTTTTCAGCCGAGGATGCATGAAAAACGCATTAGAAACGCATCTCAAAAACTAGCCTTTTTTCTGCCAAGAGATGCAGATTTGGCACAGAAATTTCTGCAACCAAATACTCAAAGTGTGCACATATCTTTTATGGTATTTTTGGCCAGCAACTACTCAATTACTGTTATCTGCATTCTATACCTTGATAATTAAATACACATTTAATATTCTTTTTCTTTGAACTCTACAGTTAAAGTTGTAAAAGTGGAATTACCGGGTGAAGAGGATCAACTAGTTTGTTCCCGTTCCATTTCTGTGAGAAAGCTGATTCCAGAATCTACTCTTAATTGTCAGTCCAGTAAAAGGAAACAAGTCCTTAATACATATGAAACTTCAAGCAACAATTCTAAAATTCTTGTAAAGAAAAGAAGACTCGGCCCAGAGGTGACTAAAGCTCATTTTTTAGTTTCCAAGTAAATATTGTTTTAATGAAGTTGTTCCCTTTCAGAAAACTTTGGGCTTTAAGTTGCAGTGGTCATAATAAAAAAAAAAAAAAAAATTGAGTATTACTTACCCTTCCCCACCAGGTCCAGCTCTGGCTCACCGCCGCTGCTCTTGTTCTGCATATCTTCATGTTGCGCAACGTTTTCAAGTTGATGTGACGTTAGAGCTACAGACAATCGGAGACCACAGGGCAGCGGTGGAGATCTAGTGCTGAACCCAGGGAGGGTAAGTAATTCCCAATTTATTTTTATATAACAGTCACAGATCTATGTAACACAATTTTTGTTCCTGGCTTCCAAGTGTAATATTTCAACTGCTTATGTTTAAAGACTATGGAAAAACGACTACATTCAGCACAAACATTTATTTTATGACCACAGCCCAGAAAAACGTTGCATTTATTGTGACCAAAAAAGGAAATTTTTATATTTTCGTTCATGCGGTCTGATAAAAAACAACACTTGCATGGTAAATAGTCAGAGGCAGTCAAAAATCATTCAAAAAGGTTCAGAAATGAGTAGGTTTTCTAGATTTGCGAGTGTACTGCAAATCGCTTTTTCGAAGAAGCCCCCAAATGTAGTCCCCCATCATGTTTTCGTTATACTGTCCTTGGTAATAATCAAAGTCCAATATATCTTGATGAAAGCACTTGCTTGCTCCTCTGAGAAAGCTCACATGTTCTCCTTGAACTTGTGAAGATGATATGAACTTTAAGAGACATTTTGTATCCCATTATGGCATAATTCTTTGAGAGCTGAACCAACAGCACATAGTTTTCAGCCTTGTGATTACCCAGGAAGCCATGAACCACTGCAACAAAACTGTTCAAAGCCGTTTTCTCCATCCTGTTCAGCAGCTTGGCGAACTTGTCACATTCTATGATCTTCTTGATCTGCGGTCCAACGAAGATACACCAGCCTTGACCTTTGCCTTCAACAGCTTTGTAAAGAGATATTGGAGGTATTTGAAAGCTGCTGACTGAATGTCAAGAGCTGTGAAAAATTGCTTGATGAGGCCTAACTTGATGTGCAGTAGTGACATGAGCACATTCAAAGGTTCTAATTAGCGGCTCCCACTTGACGTTGCTCTTCCCCACAAAGAACTCTGTCCGCTGTGGCCTGTCCTTTCTGTAATAGTGCGCCTTAGTGTCACGGCTGTCCCAGAGGCACAGGAAATTTTGTTAAACCACCTTGAAGGCCCATCAGGAATGACACCATTTTGAAGTCTCCATTGACCTCCCATCCATAGTTGTCATACTTAAAGGTACTCAGCAACATCTTGACACTGGTGTAGTTAGTCCTCTTTGAGATACAGAGTGAGCCATACGGAGAGACGGGTAGTCGTTTCCTGTTGTGAAGCAGCACAGCTTTGAGGCTCTAGGATGAACGGTCTATGAATAGGCGCCATTCACTCGGGTTACAGGTGATACCTATAGTCCCCAAAAAGACTGGCCACATTATTGCAGAAGCATAACCCATCTTCCTGACTGAAGAAGGTGGAAAATGTTTGACGCTTTCTCTGATCTGTGACTTGCACGCGTTCATCCAACAAGTTCCACTGCTTGAGCTTGGATGTCAGAAGCTCGTCATTGGATTTGGTAAGATGAATGTCTCTGATCAGATTCGTTGACGTCTTTGTGGTTAGGAAAGTATGGCCTTCTCTCCTCAACCACATCTGTGAAAATGTAACCTTGATCTCCAATATCTTCTTCGTTGTCTGACTTGCTGCTTTTTCCTGAAGATGGCTAATCCGTCTTCGGGGGAGTTGGAACAGGAAGCTCTGGGCAGTGTGGTACTGGGGCAATGAAAGAAGAAATGTCTGGATAAACCATTTGAGGCGCATTATTGCCTGTGCGGCATTTGGCAGGATCCACCTTGCAGAAGTAGCAGTTGCTTGAGTGGTCGGTCAGTTGCCGCCAAATTTGCAGAATAGCAAACTTCATGGTTCTCTTTTCTCCCTGTACTAACATGTAACATACTAGATATAATTAATTATATAAATTTAAAAGCAGGAAATTTTACACATTACTTAATACATATTTACTATAGTGCATTGACATATGTGAAAATGTTGTCAATTGCAACTCCTTAAACTGTACTAGATCTGAATCATTGAAATTCTACAAGCACTACATTCTAAACGAGCAGCAATTGTTCACCTCACCTTCAAGAGTTTTCTTGCAATATTCGCATGTGAATTGAGGTGCCTAGGACTTGTCTTGATCCCTGACAGGCATGCCGAAATATGCCTTGTAGACCTCGCACATCTTACGACATGCTTTCACTGAATACTTTCTCGCTCTTGTCTTTATAAATTGTCCACACACGCAGAAAAATGCATCTGCTGAGCACAAACAACCTCTTGATGCCATCTAAAACAAATAATTGCTCTTTAACTTCAATTCGGTATTCTCTAACTCAGCAATAACATTAACTGAAATGTTGGTTTGAGTCACTTGTGATTTTATATTTGTATGACTACTATTGAACAGTCTGAGAATGTTCTAGAAAGTTCTAAAAGTTTCTAGAAACTTCTAGATAATTCTGGAAAACGTAGAAATGTCTGCTCAATTCTAGCAGTTCAAAAATATTCTAGAAGACTACTCTGCATTGAATTTGAATCGAGAATTTTCCCGAAAACAGACACATTTCATTGTCCTGAGCACAGAAGCAAAGTTTTAGTGGAACAAGAACTATTTTCTATTTGTTTTAGGCATAAAGGGTTAGAAAAACACACTTTTTACCCAGGAACAAAAAATAAATAATTTGTTACATTGTATAGTCCAAAATCTTCTGAAATGTATATGCTGTGTTCACATGTAAAAAATGTCCATTCTCTGCAGAAACTGATAATTGTAAAACCTGCACAATTAAAATTATCATAGCCATTTGTAAATGTAATTGTTGCTTTTAGTGACATTCACAGTAGACATTTCTACCTAGCATGCGGATAACCTCCACAGATAGGCAATTTTATTTTAGGTGACATCTAGGGGCAGGTAGGCCTTACCTGCCTTACTTGAGTGCCTTCTATTTTCCTAGTGACCTGTCCTTATCTTATTTCAAGTGTCTATGCTTTAACATATATTTAATAGATATATTTTTTAGGGGGTTTTCTTTTAGGAGGGTAATTTTAGGCCCCTACTCTATACCTTTTCTGGTTGTATTGTATAGCATGTGGCTCTCAAGTGTCATCACAAGGCTCGTAAGAACCCTGACCTCAATCTATACAAGAATAAAAATAAATCAAAGACAATAAAAATTTTAAGAAAAAAATACACTGATGGTTGGATCTGTAGAGATATATGTGGAATGATTCCTTGTATATTTCTTATAGCTAATTGTAATATTATTAGAAATTTTTAATTACAAAAACTGAATTTGAACTATTTAGAAGGGTTTGTTGCTTCTTTCTGCTGCTTCATCTACAGTACTCTACATATTCCCTCATGGTGATTGCTTAGATCATTAAAGGGATCCTGTCACCTTCAAAACACCACCTAAGCTTCAAAATTATGTCCCTGCAGCATCTCATCACCAATCTAACACTCCTTTTGTCTCAGAAAAGCATCCTGTGAAAGTGGAGAAAAACGTTTTATAACTTACTCATTAGTGATGTTAATTAGCAGGGGCTATATTCTTTAGCCCCTAGGGCGGGCCCTCTTTGTCATAAGATCACGCCCTAATAGGCGTGATCTTTTATTCATCTTGTATTCAGCGCCTCCCTAATCTCCATGGCGCTGCCTGGGCTGTAATGACGCGAATCGCGTCATTTCCGGCATCGGGTGACGCCAGTACACCCACGCCGCTGTGTACTGCTTCAAGCACCGCATGCGCAATGCGGTGCTTGAAGCCTACAGATGCAGTTCAGAGTTTACATAGGTGAATGGGGGTGGGGGGGGGAAGGTGGGGGCTTCTAGGAGACTGGATATAAATGAAGAGTAGTGGTGTTTAAACCTAGGCTCCAAAACTAAGACACCTCTGGTCGGGGGCTGAGGCTGCTCCTCCACACGCTGAAAGCTGAGATCCAGGTAACAATGCAAAATGCTGACATGGTGTGAATTGCAAACTGTCAGTATTTTGCAGCCTAGATATACACCGAGATTTTATAAAAAGCCTTAAAAACCCCTTTAATACCCTAAGCTAAATAGAACATATATTTATTTAGTTATTTTAACTGCAGTCGGGGCCAAACATCTGAAAGGATAGAAAATTATCCAGAGCAAATTACAAGGTAGATGTAGACAAGGGTGGAGTTTAGTAATGTATAATAATAAGCAGATATTAGAACTGTTCTGAATTTTGTAATTTCTTTATTTGTAAGCTTCTAATACGAGCACACGTGTGTTAATTACATGTCTTTTGCATTTTAGACTTTACTTTCATGCATGAGAAACAGAGAGCCCGAGCCTTCAAACCTTGAGATACGAAATAATTCTGTGAACCACAGTGCTTCTTCCGATGAAGGAGACGAAATGTATAATGAATTTGCCTCTTCTCATAAAAAACCTTTATATGGAATTTCACATAAAATCACTGAAAAAAGAAATCCTTTTACTTTGGATCTTGCATCATCTAATGACATTTATGACAGGGAAAATCAGGTTAGCACTTCGAATATTCGCATACTTACTGACTTGCGTAAACGAGATTGCAGCAGCAATGGTATGAGTTCCCAAATGAGTGATGACTCAAATATATACGCCTTAATACAAAAAATGTTTTTTACACTCAACACCCTTAATTCCAATATGACACAGCTTCACAGTAAAGTTGACCTTCTGTCTCTTGAGGTAAATAGAATAAAGAAAAAAGTGAGCCCTCTTGAAATGGTGGCAGAATTTCACCCACCGCCTGAGTATCAGCTAACTAGCACTGAGCTAAAGCAGGTCTTGGATCAAAGTTCCTCAGCGGGTGATCTCGCATGTCGACTACTGGTTCAATTGTTTCCTGAACTTTTTGGAAGTAATATATTGACTAGGAACTGTAACACTTGTGGATTCTCCAGTAAAATTAAACTTGAGTCCCTTCATCTTCAGCTCATTAGAAACTATGTGGAAACATGCTATCCCGCTGTTAAGAACACTACTGTATGGCAAGTTGATGTTTTGCCTCAGATTAATGACTTCTTTAATCGATTTTGGGCTGAAAGAGAAATGGAGAGCACTCATGAAATGCAGACCACCAGTATTTTTGAAAGTTCACCAAGTGAAAATGTTCACTTTATAGATAATAAGGAGCAAGAAGAAAATGAGAGTCAAGAGACGTCCAATCCTCTCATCTCAGAGTTGTCTCTCAATTCACAGGACCTAAGCGAATATTTAGAAGAGGCTTCATCTCCAGGTGAATTTGCTGTGTTTTTGTTTCATCGATTATTTCCTGAAATATTTAACCAAACAAAATTTGGAGACAGGTATTTTGGAGATCCTGAAGGTCTTACTTTAGACCCACATCGATTGCAAATGATTCGCCAATATACCGAGATCTATTTTCCGGAAGTGCGAGAAGAGGAGGTTTGGCTGCAGCAGTGTATACATAGAATAAATGATGAGCTGGAAAACATATTTTTGGATGGGAGTGAATGTGATGATGCTAGGGATGACTGTTTTGAAACAAACTTGCATGATGATTTGTCTGGAATAAAAATAGAAGATGGTGCAGATTCTGAAAAAACAGGAAGAAGAACTAAAAAAATATGGCTTGTTCCATTTGACTTTGATAAGGTTGACATTCCCCCACCAGACTTTGAGGTTCCTTTTCCACAATTCCTTCTTAGCAAAGAGCAAATTAAAAATATATATGAGACTAGCTTGTCAATTGGTAATTTTGCTTCACGGCTTCTTGTTCGTTTGTTTCCTGAACTTTTCACACATGAAAACCTCAGAAAACAATATAACTGCAGTGGATCACTAGGAAAGAAACCACTTGATCCTGTTCGCATAAAACTTATCCGACATTATGTGCAGTTACTTTATCCCAGGGCAAAGAATGACAGAGTTTGGACTCTGGAATTTGTAGGAAAGCTGGATGAGAGGTGTCGCCGAAGGGATACTGAACAAAGGAGATCTTACCAGCAGCAGAGGAAAGTGTATGTTCCAATTCCTGAGAGGCAAGACTTTGTGTCTTTTGACTTGAACACTGAAAGATTCAGAGATCTTATTGAAGGACCACCTCTCCCTCCTGAACGAAGCACAAAGGACTTCTGCAAGATACCACTAGATAAGATTGTCATTCCGCCTCCAGACTTTCCTGTGCCTTCAGTGTATGTGTTAAGTGATAAAGAAATTAGGGACATTGTTCAGCAGAGCCTTTCTGTTGGAAATTTTGCAGCCAGGCTATTGGTAAGACTTTTTCCAGAGTTATTTACTCCAGAAAATTTAAGACTTCAATACAACCACTCAGGTGCATGCAATAAGAAGCAGCTTGATCCTCTACGTCTTAGACTAATTCGACATTATGTGGAGGCAGTGTACCCTGTGGACAAAATGGAGGAAGTATGGCATTATGAATGTATTCCTAGTATTGATGAAAGGTGCAGACGCCCAAACAGAAAAAAATGTGACATACTTAAAAAAGCTACAAAAAATCAAAATAACTGCTGAAGAAAACTGTTAGTAAAATATTCTGTTTTTGTAATTTTTTTCTAGTGCTGCTTTAACATGTTGACTGCATATTACAGTTGTAGGACAATGTTACTAGTACTTTCCAGAATGTGAGACCGATTGCATATTTGCACTCCATTATTATTAATTTTTTTCTTTTTTGTTTGCCTTTTTGTATTACATCCTGTTAAGTTTGTTGGTATTGTCATAATTTTTATTTTTTTTTGTTTCATTTTAGAAGGTATACTATTTTTGTAGACAATGTTTTGTAGGCTTTTAGGGTATTAAATGCTTGACTAGCATTTTTATTGCTGAGCAGAGACGTATTTCTCACATAACATCAATAGAAGGTTCTTTATGGTTTTGTTTTTTGTACATTCCCTTGAAAATTAGTTTTCCACAGAATAATGTTTAAGCTAGTAATAATGTCACTTTTTTAATATGCGCTAGAAATACTATATTTTTTTTATAGAAAATAAGAATGTTGCTGCAAAAAGGTAATATAAAAAGTCTAATTGAAAAACATGGTAAAAAAAAAGTGTCTTCACTGAATCCTACAGTTTACATATCTTCATCTGACCTGTCACAGCATAGCTCTTACTTGTATACATTATGTAAAAGCTTTTTGACTTGATGTACGGAGTGGATATTAATACACTAGTTGGGGTCTGTGATGCCTTAAACATCTAAAATATCTACTTTTTAAAAGAACAACCCTAAACTAAGTAGCTAATTTTATTGCTCTAGTTCTGACTTATGCTGTATTACATATTTAAATTATATCTCTCCTTTCTTCAGGCTCCAATCGACTAAAAAAAAAAATCATAAAAAGCATAAAAATGTATGTTTATTTGAATCTGTACCCAATGTGCATACATGCAAAGTGTGAGATTTAGTCTTAAAAGGGGTTGCCTAGTTCAAAAACGCTAATAAACTCGTTATAAAGGTTACTTTTATAAGCGATCATAATGTAGTATTTGTATGATCCTTGGCAGTAAGTGTTCACTACTATTCCACATTGCCAGAGGGGAAGCATTTAACATTGTATGTTAAAATTAGTTGGTAATGTAGTGATGCACTCTAACCCAGAATGCAGTTCTGTACCCCCAACAATTGGGACACACACATTCTTATATGTACCTTGGTAGTTTGAAGGACAACTGCATTCTTCTTATGCAGAGAAGCAAGTTCCATTATTAGAGGTTAACTACTAAAGTCATTTCAAATCGCAACTCTCTGCCTTGAAGAAACAGTAAAAGAAATCTTGAAAAAAAATATGCTAGCCAGTAACTGTTACATTTGTAGACCAAGAAGGGAGAAAAATTATGGAATCACTCAATTCTGAAGAAAAAAATTACGTAAACACCCTGTAAATTTTCATTCCCAAAACTAACACCTGCATCAAGTAAGATCTTCTCGTTAGTCTGCATCTAAAAAGGAGTGATCACACCTTAGAGAGCTGTTGCACCAAGAGGATTGACATAAATCATGGCTCCAACACGAGAGATGTCAATTGAAACAAAGGAGAGGATTATCAAACTTTTAAAAGAGGGTAAATCAACACACAATGTTGCAAAAGATGTTGTTTGTTCAGTCAGCTGTGTCTAAATACCAACAACATGGGAAGGTTGTTAAAGGGAAACATACTGGTAGACCAAGGAAGACATCAAAGCGTCAAGACTGGAAACTTAAAGCAATATGTCTCCAAAACAGGAAATGCACTACAAAACAAATGAGAAACGAATGGGAGAAAACTGGAGTCAATGTCTGTGACCGAACTGTAAGAAACCACCTAAAGGAAATGGGATTTACATACAGAAATGTTAAACTAAAGCCCATTAACACCTACCGGGACTGTGGACTGTGGATGACTGGATGAAAGTCATATTCAGTGATGAATCGCAAATCTGCATTGGGCAAGGTGATGATGCTAGAACTTTTGTTTGGTGTCGTTCCAAAGAGATTTATAAAGATGACTGCCTGAAGAGAACATGCAAATTTCCACAGTCATTGATGATATGGGGCTGCATGTCAGATAAAGACACTGAGGAGATGGCTGTCATTACATCTTCAATAAATGCCCACGTTTACATTGATGTTTTGGACACTTTTCTTATCCCATCAATTGAAAGGATGTTTGGGGATGATGAAATCATTTATCAAGATAATGCATCCTGCCATACAGCAAAAACTGTGAAAACGTTCCTTGAATGAAGACACATAAGGTCAATGTCATGACCTGCAAATAGTCCGGATCTCAATCCAATTGACAATCTTTGGTGGAAGTTGAAGAAAATGGTCCATGACCAGGCTCCAACCTTCAAAGCTGATCTGGCAACAGCAATCAGAGAAAGTTGGAGATTGATGATTAGTACCGTTTGTCACTCATTAAGTCCATGCCTCAGAGGCTGCAGGCTGTTATAAAAGCCAGAGGTGGTGCAACAAAATACTAGTAATATATTTAAATGTTGTTTTGTTTGTTTGTTCATGATTCCATAATTTTTTCCTCAGAATTGAGTAATTAAATCATTTCCCCCCTGCCTGGTCTACAAAAGTAACTGTTACTGGCTAGCACTTTTTTTTTTTTTTCTTTCAAGATTTCTGTTAGTGTTTCTTCAAGGCAGAGAGTTGCCAGTTGAAATGACTGTAGTTTTGTGCCATGTATGTGATCTGCTTTTTTTCTGCAAAATTAAACAACTGAATGGACAATTCTCCGAGCCAGGTGATTCCAAAATTTTTGTCAGGGGTTGTATTAACATAGGTCTGGCTCATTTCTTTGGTTTCCTTCCCTGTTAAAGTCAAAGATTTCAATGCAGGTCTTGTTGCTCAAATTTCCATGTTGGTATCATAATAAAAGTACGGGTGAGGCAGACCCTAGCAGCCTTGGAAGCCTGTGATGTCACATGATATCTGCTGGACTATTTGATCAGTGGTGTCAATTGTATATTACCACAGACACACTCAGCTGATGAAAATAATTGCATTTTGTAAATGTACAAAGGGCTTAAAGGCATATACTGTTAATGTCAGAAAAGTTTCAGTTGAGAATACCCAACTAAAGACTTTGTCTTTCATTTTGTTATATATTGCAAGGGATAGAAATGTCTTGCAGTTTGGAGGAAGTTGGAGACTCCTATTCTGCACTCACACTAAACGCTTAGGCTGGCTTCACACTTGCAGATGTCGCGTCCATGGTGCATGCGGGAGTGTGTGATCTGTAAGCAGGCATCCGCCTGCGGACGGTTCACATATAGGAATGAATGAGTGCTTTCAGACCACGGTGCGCCCCATTATAAACATAGCGGCCGCGGTCTGCATGCTGATACTTGCAGATGCATCTGGAAAACGCTGCAGATGCATCTGCAAGTGTGAAGGCAGCCTTAGAGTATTTAGAAGCCCTCGTATGCAGAAGTACAGTACTAAGATTAGGAGGCCAAAGCGATCATCTGCACGTATTTAGTGTTGTACCAGCTCAATAGATGGCAAATCTATAGGTATATACGCTGCACTGTGTGCACACTTAAAATGAGTGCTTCTATAGTATTTTTGAGTGATCAGTAGTGTTCTCTTAGCCAGAACATTTTGGTCCCTGTTACGTATAACAAAACTTGTGAAGGTATGCTTATTATTATATGACTCTTGGTAGTGATGCAGTCTGACAATGTAACTTTCAGACAAGCCCAGTTGTAATGGGGTAATGTACTGTTAATTTGAGCACGGTTTTCATCTTTTTTCTTTTATTGAATTTGGTTCTTGCAGACAAAACAGGGGAATAAAGAAAATAGTTTTGAAGATTATTTTAAGTGGTCTTACAGCAGGTCTAAGAAATTCCTCAATACAAACTACATACATTATTAAATGGATATCTTAGATCGGATGATGTTGGCATACTTCATCTTCCACTGTGATATTTCATAGAAGTTCATTATCAATCTGGCTCTAGCTAATAAAAGGAGTTTATAAATTGTAAGGTATTTGAAAATTGTCTTTGTAAGGCTCCATTCACATTGTACATTTTTGGTCTGTTTTTGCTCATCAGTTTTTGTAGCTAAAACCAGGAATGGGTGATAAATACAAAATTGGTGACGTTTTTCTATTATACTTTTCCTCTCATTGTTCAACTCCTGGTTTTGGCTACAAAATTTGATGAGCAAAAACAAACTAAAGATGCACAGTGTGAATGGAGCCTAAACCAGGCAAGTGGGTTTCAGCTGAAATATGTGAAGGCACTTGGTTTTCTATTGATAATACAATCTTCTACCTTTTACTCATCTGCAAACCATTTTCTACTTTAAGCACAAGCCCATACCTGTCCTCTCAAAGCAGCCCAGGAATAAGAACTACCTTCCTATGTGGCCTTAAAGATGAAGTCTTCTGGCACTGTTCTATTACTATTTATATTATGGTCTAAACTCTGTCGTCCCTAAATCCAAAAGTGATGCCACGTGATTGACCAATTCTGAGCAAAGTACAGTTATGTGCAAAATAATAGCATTATGTTTAAAACAACTTAGAAATAACTCAATCCTCATAATAGCATTTATTTCCATATATACAAAGGCACTGGGAACATTATACATTTAATTCCAAACGAAAACATGAACAAAAAAAATCAATTTTAAACTGAAATTAAAGAAAAAGGCGTAAGCTATTAAATAAAAGTCTGCGTTTTCATTTACAAACTCAAATATTTACAAAATAAAGAGAACCTTTTATTAGACTTCAGCTTCTCTGTTGATCACACAACTAATATTTAGTTGTAAAGAAGTTATCAGAAATAAAGGTTATACATCTGTGTGACATGGAGTCAACTAACTTATGACACCCTCAAACAGATATTCCAGCTCAAGCTAACTGGACTACATTCCACAGTTCTTTTGCATTACTAGGCTTTTTATCAATCATAGCATTTTGATATCCCTCCACAAATTCTCAATCGGTTTGAGGCCTTGGGAAGGCACTGGACATTTCAGAACCTCAGTCTTGTTGGTTTGGAACCAGGATGTTGCCACTTGGTGGTTTGTTTGAGTTCATTATCCTGCTGTAACACCCATTTCAAGGGCATTTCTTCTTCCAGTATAAGGCAACATGATGTCTTCCAGTATTCTGATATATTCAAACTTGTCCATGGTGTCTGGTATGTGATAATAAGACTAACTCCATAGTATAAGAAACATTCCTAAACCATTATGCTGGCACCTCCATGTTTTACAGTCTTCAAAATGTATTCTCTCAAGGATTTAATATTTTATTGGTTGTCTCACAAACTGTCTTTAATCCAATGAAAACAGTCTTGCTCTTATTTGGCCATAGATTGTGGGCACCACTTCTCTTTAGGCCAGTCAATGTGTTCTTTGGCAAACTGTAACCTTTTCAACACTTTTTTTTCTAGCAGTGGTACTTTACGAGGGTTTCCTGCAAATAGTTTGGTTCACATAGACATCTTCTGATGGTTGCAGTACTCACAGGTAACTGAAGATCCTCTTTGATGTCCCTGGAACTGATCATTGGATCTTTGCCGTTCTTGTTATTCCCTGATCTATGCAGATGGTAGTATTTTTTTTTACTACAATGTGTTCTGTTTGCCAGTTATATCAATGAAAATCTTTTAGCTAAGCAGCCAATTCCCCTCTCCAATCAACTTCTTTATCAAAGTTCTTTCTCCTTTGGTAAAATGTCTGAATGACCCATTTTACTTAAGGCCCAGTTACACACAGATAATTGTGCAGAGATTGTTCACAGATCTCTGGTTGCAGTGAAATCATGGATACATTGTTTCATTTTGTGGCCGTGTACAACTGTTAGAACACCCATCATTAATTAAATGAGTCAATTACACCTAATTAGCAGTGTGCATGTCATGACTGTTTATACTGAAGGCCCCATTACACGGCACGATAACGTTTAAACGTCACAGATTTGGAGTCGTTCAAACGACATTGTTAGAACGTTGTTGCGTGTAACACCGAGATTCAACTACGATAAGTCTTTGGATCGCAGAACGCAAGTTTGATAACGTTCTCAAATCAGGCAATGATGATCAGCCAACCTGCTGCATCGTTGTGTGTGACACCGCGATAACATTGTTGATCACAACTTCGCCCATTAACATCAGTGAACAAGTATCGTTCGCTGGGTTGCGCAAATGATAGCTGCTCGCTACATCGTTGGTGCATCATCCACGATATCTACACATGTGACAGCTCACCAACGATGTTGAAATGATGTCGGAAACGACCGCACTCCCTCAAAACCGTTGCCGACATCGTTTCGTCATGCTGTGTAACAGTATCTTTAGGCCTGTTTCACACCACTGCACTATCATGTCTGGGGTGAACCTGACAGCCCCGGACCTGATTTTGCCATAATACCGCCGGATGGCAGCTATCTGCCATCCGTTTTCCATCTGTCCGGGAGGATCCGGGTGTATTTGGAATTTTCTCCCGGACACGAAAAATCTGCCCAAATTGGATCTGGAGCAATCCGCGCTCCCTTACATGGGAGTCTATGGGGCCCGATTGGCCCACACTGACTCACACTGCAGTTTTTTTCCTGATCAGGTTCAATCAGGTTTGTGTTCCAAAACCAGGAGAGGAACTTGCAGAGAAAAACTATAATTGAAAGATTGACACTTGTTCTGAGTTTTGGAGACACTCCTGGTTTTGAAACACAAACCTGATCGAACCTGATCAGGGGAAAAACTGCATGTTAAACCAGCGTTAGGCTGCCTTCACACTACGGTCAGGTCTGATCCTGGGCTGTCAGGTGTGAACTCTGCCCTCCGATCCGGTGTGCAGCCCAACGCAGCTGCCGCTGCTGATGATTCAGGACCGCGGCTCGCAGGGAGCAAGCCGCAGTCCTGAAATAACAGCGGCGTGCAGCCCCAGCTGTCCGGTTCTCAAATCCTCCCAGATCGGGGCAATCTGGCCCCATAGGCTCCCATGTTAAGGGAGCGCCGGATTGCCCCGGGAGACGCCAATTTTGGGGAGATTGTTCTCCCCAGACTCAAAAACGTTGCAAGCAAATTTTTTGTGTTCGGGAGAAAAATCAGACTTCTCCCGAATTCTGCTGGAGAGACGGAAGCCGGATGGCAGATAGCTGCCATCTGGCTCCATCTGGTCCCATAGGATACTATGGGACCAAAATCCGGTCCGGGGCTGTCACCCCTGACAGCCCTGATTCGGACCTGACCTCAGTGTGAAGGCAGCCTTAGTTGTCCATTACTCACCTACACAAGTGTCTTTTTTTTTTTTTTTTTCTTCTATGTTATATATCTTTCCTACCAAAACCAGTAACTAATCATTAGTGATATTAGGCTGGTTTCACCCTGGGGTTTTTCGCCATCCGTGTGTATCCAGCTTAAACTGAATGCACACGCATCAGTTTTCGGCCCCACTGACTTCAGTTGTGTCCATTTTGCTCCGATCTGTGTGGATGCAGGTGTTCACATTTTTCACGGATATAAAATCTGCATCTTGGTTCGATTTTGGTGTCTGTGGAAAAAAACATGAAGGTGGGATCCACAGGGATTACTATTAGGAAACCAACTGTGAAATCACAATCAGGGCATATGGATCATGGTGTGGACCGGACGTTCAGATCCCAGTGGACCTGTACTTCCGGTCTGTGTTCCATGAACTGCATATGCGTCATACGCAGAATGCAGTTCTAAATGACACGCCCCCAAGGGGGTGCATCATTTAGCATCCTATGGATTTCTGTAAAATATGCAAACAGATGCACCTGTACAGGCTGAAAGTGCATCCAATTTGTCATTGCATGGGAATCCGAGGGCATGGTTTTTCCTGCATGCCCTCGGATTAAAAAAAATACGGTAATGTGAAACCAGCCTTAGGCTGTTATTTTGAACATAACTGTACGGTTTGTTCCTGGCCATGGTGATCCTGTTTATTTGCAGGACCACACGGACAGGAACGGACAGAACTGGATTTTTAACTCCGGATGCCATTTCTATATCTGGATCCAGGGTTTTAAGGGATCCGGACTGACAGAGCTGGGAGGAGCTGAGCCTGCGGGACACTCGGCGGAGTTATTTTGAACACACAGCTTTCTTTAATTTCACTTTAGCAGTGCATGTACACTGCTAAAGTGAAATTACAGGAACAGAACATGCTCCGTACACTAAAACCGGATCGGGAAACAATAACTGTTGGACTCCCATGTTGTGTACCGAATCGCCTCAAATTTGTTTCTGTCTGGTTTTTCCACCGGAGCCCAAAAACGGTGCAGTCTCCGATTTTGGGGCTGGAAAAAAACAGGACAGAAATGAATCTGGGACTGAATTGACAGAATCGGATGGCCATTTATGACCAATCCGGTACCATAGGGATACATGGGAGGCAAAAACAGATCCTCTTCTGTTCTTTTTAAAACGGGCAGAACAGGATCCCAAAAAATGTGACGTGAAGCCAGTCTTAGAATGAACAGTGCAGAAATGAAAACATAGGCCAAGTTCACATGTTGCAGTTTTGTTTGATTCAGATTTACAAGTTAATGGTCATTGCAGTCCAATACAATTGATTGCGATTAAGCCCAGTCGCATGTTGCAAATCTATTCTTTTGCTAATTTGAAAAACACAAAAGCATAACCAATCCGCAGCATGTCTAGTATCCTGAGGTCCAAGGATTTTCAGCAAATTCTCGTAACAAACATCAATGTATTTGGATGTAAATTTTGAACTTGCCCCTTAAGGGTACGGACACACTGGCTTGAAATTCGGATGACTGCAATGCAGTTTTTCTCACATGGCACTCGGACCAATGTTAATCAATGTCCGAGAGCACATTGGCGAGTCTGACGTTTTTTCTCGTCCGCTTCATGGACGACAAAGCAGGTGCAACATGCTGCGACGCTGCGATTCACGTGTGAGACTCGCCAATGCAAGTCTATGGGTCTGACAAAGCTCACGGACGGCACTCGGACTATCCGACTTGGATACGATTTTCCACAGCTGAAACAGTGCTCAGAAGGAGGCGTCACATGACTTCTGAGGAAGTAGAAGGTGTCTGACATTTGCCAAGTGTTTGAAGGAAGCCCCATGGATTACCACATTAACGTGGAAATGCTCATTGCCCTTGTCCAGGAGCAAGTTGAGCTTTGGGACCCAAGAGACCAAGGGTATGCAGACAGGAGGAAGAAGGATGCTTCCTGGACCTATATCACAAGGCAACTGTTCCCATCTTTTGATGACAGTTTGCAGGACGTCCAGATCAAACTTGGGTTTTTTTTTTGTTTTTTTACAATCTGCCCTTAAAATGATTTTGCACTAGAGAGGTCAGTGCGTAATGGGTGCTGTATGTTGACATTTTAATGTTTGGCTTTTTATTATATGCAGTGGACATGGTAGCCTAGCGGTGGCGTAGTTGCCGGTACCAGTACCGCTGGGAGCTAAGCAAAGTGCCACTCAGTGTTTCAGCAGGCACAAGGAGGCATTTCTATATTACTTTCAGCGGCTGTCTTTCCTGGCACCTGTTATGCATCTGAGACCGTATGTATTGTTGTATCAAGGTCCAGTTCATGCTAATTATTGTGTTTGAAACACGTGTCGTGATTTGTGTATTTTGTCCTACCATAGAACTCACACAAACTTGAGGCAGACATCTGCGTCTGAGCCCCACGGCTGCCAACATGGTGAGTCCGGTGACGAGGGTATGGGGCCTTCGTTGTCGCATGAAGATCCGCAGGCATCATCCAGTGCTGTTGTTCCGGGGTCCCGGTCATCTGATGAGGCCTTACAGGGGCCACCGTTGACGTCTGCCCAACCCCAGCCACCAGGGGAGCAAGGAGAAAGTGCCACAGCCACCTTGCCCAAGGTCCGATATCCCGTTTCTCCACTGGTGGTATGTCGCTCTAGGCGTCGGAGGCAGTTGTCATCATCCAACCCCCAGCGTGTCATAGACACAGGGGTCTTGCAGTACCTTGTGAGGATTGTGAGTGATGATGGGGAGGAAGCCTTTGCACGCAGCCTCGGCAACTATTTGCATGAGATCCCGCGCCACAGAGGCTTAGTGTAAGGTCTGCCATCCATACAGTGCTGGATGCAAGTGTACCACAAAATCACCCTCGAATGCTGTTCAACCTGCTGGATCACTGGGAGAACTCTCCTGATAATTTACTGTACAGGACAAGCAATCAGTACCATCAGCCAAAACATCCTCACAGCGCTCGAATAGTGTTGGAAGACCTCCGATGCCTTGTCCACTGTGGCCACCATTGCAGCAAATGTACAATTTGCCAAATGAGGCACCTGTCATTCTCAGGCCACCCACCCAACATGACAACAGTGACAATAAGAGGGTCACACACACCAGGTGGAATGATGGGCAGCCTCATACAATGCCCATTACAACAGACCACCACACACCTCAGACAGCACATACTGGTACACTGGACCCCAGTATGGTGCACCATGTCAGCAGCCAACTCAGCTGCAGCAGGGTGGCCATAATGCGCAATACAGTGTGGATTTTGTGCGCATCCCAATACCTATGAGACACCACCCCTAAGCAGCTGTAGTCACTTAACATCAGGAGCACATGGGGCACATTCGGCCACCACTTACCCAAACGTGTCCAACAGGCCAGTAATAGGAGACTGACACCAGGCACTCGGTCTTGAATGCACATGGTAGCCAGGGAAGTGTCCAAGGGCCATACACCAGACCAGACCACCTACACCAACATATAGGGATTTTCGGACTCAGTGTAGGCGTCACCTGTGGGTCCTGTACACATAATCTGTTTTATTTTGTTGATGTTTACCCCAAAAGGAAATAGACATATGAGGCAAATATGTATTTTTTGTGATTTTTATATTCGATCAATGACAAGTGTGTTTACAAGGCAAAAAACAAATCTGTGTTTTCTTCACGCATAACACATAATAATGAAATATTATAATGGTCACATTACACAACACGTGTTGAGTCACACAATGTGTGTTGATTGTTGCTGGGGAGACAATCATATTTGATATATGGATGTGGTACAACAAAAAACAATTAAGGGCCAGTAACAAAGTCATCCTGCCAGGGAACTGACCCTTCGGGTGACACAAAATAGTCCGCATATTGTTCCTGCATGTGGAGTGCAGATGGCTCCTGTCTCCGCCTAGGAAACAATACTAACGGCGGATATGGGTGTGTCGACTGGGGGAGACATGAGGACTCGTCATTAGGCGATCATGCAAACGTGTGAAATTATGCAATATGAAACAGGCTTTAACACTAGAATTACATGAGGTAGTCATTTTGATACTTCGCACTATGTATTTCTCCTGTGACTACGAGCTCAGTAGTCTATGTGTTAATGACAGTTATCCACATGTATCTCAGTTGAATGGGTGATATCAGTTGCGCCATTTTGCAGGTAAATCCCAATGTGCACTCCCCATTCGTCGAGCATGTGATAATCTGAAATTAAAAACCCGAGCTGGTTGTCTTAGGCAGTCTTGGGAATGGGCGCATGACTTTCGCCTCAACTGAATGCCTCATCAGCCACTAGAACAAAAGGAAGAGGTCTTCTAAGGCCTGGGTAGATGGTGGTACATTGAGATTGTGATGATTAGCGTTGCCCCAAGACTGAGTTGCGGATAGTTGGCATCACCGGTACGGCTACAGCCCCACATCCACTGCAATAAAACGTAGTTGCTGTCCACTAACGCCAACAGAACTACCGAAAAATAATGTTTGTAATTAAGGGATCAAGAAGCCACCTTTTTTTTTTTTTTTTTTTTTTTTTTTATGTGCTTCCCATCCAGTGCCCAGATGCAGTTGGGGAAATTGCATGTCGCTTAGAACACATCGGCAATGTTGTACCAAGAGGCTTCTGTGGGCTCAGGCAGGACAATTGGCTGCAAACGACCCCACATCTCAGCGCAGGTCTTGGCACTATTTGGCCGATTGTCGACTTCCCAAGCAGAAATTTGACGTGTAATCCCACAAACGTCAGGCCCATTGCCAGAAACCTGCGAACATACAAACAACAAATATAAATAACAAAACATGAGCAGACAAACACAAATACAAGGGGAAGGTCAGATGAACAAATTAAATAAAAAAGGCCACAATCCGTACATTACTACATGTTTACGGTAAATGCAATTTAACATGAGACGTATCAAGCTACTCATTACATGACAACCCTAAACAAAGAAATGCAATGCATACCAACCTCAGGGTCAATATCAGCCACTCCTCAAGTGTAATACTTTTACGCATTTGGGTGTCCTGGTAGGTGATGCCAGGACGCAGCAACTCCAAGAGATGGTCGAATGTAGGTATGGTCATCCTCGTGTACGCATAGTACTTATCAGGATGGCTGCGTAACTGGCCATACAGCCTATTGAAATGGCCACAAGACGTCCGCTGAAGGAGAAGCGGATATACCCACATTCGACTACGCCTCCTTGGATCACACGCACATGGGGGTATGGAGTGCCATACCGTTGGGATATGACCCAATTAAATAACACCCGCTCAGTGGTGCTAAGGGTCAGGTTCACTTCCATTCTGTATGTAGGTGCACACATACACCATGTTCCAAATTATTATGCAGAATTATTTTTCTCTGATTGTCATTTGCACCGACCATTGAGGAAAGTCAGTGTAATAAGTCATCACCCGAGTATACATCAAATTTTAAGAAACCTTCCAATGATAACAGTATAGTCTTCAAAATTAAAAAAAAAAACTAAATGCACTGTTCCAAATTATTAGGCATAGTAGAGTTTCTAAACATTTGATATGTTTGAAAGAACTGAAAATGCTCATTTGTTGAATGAGCAGCATTACGAGGTCGCATTCACTGAAATAAAAAGCTGACAGGCCAAGTTGCATGTTAACGTAGGAACCCTTCTTTGATATCACCTTCACAATTCTTGTATCCATTGCACTTGTGAGTTTCTGCTTGTATTTCTTTGCATGATGTCAGAATAGACTCCCAGAGCTGTTTTCATGTGAACTGCCTCCCACCCTCATTTATCTTTTGCTTGATTATACTCCAAAGGTTCTCTATAGGGTTGAAGTCAGGGGAAAGATTGTGGCCACACCATGAGTTTATCTCCTTTTATGCCCATAGCAACCAATGACACAGAGGTATTCTTTGCAGCATGAGAATGGTGTATTGTCATGCATGAAGATGATTTTGCTGCTGAAGCCGTTTTTGCTTTTTGTACCATAGAAAAAAGTTCTGTCAGAAGCTATATACTTTGCAAAGGTCATTTTTCACCGTTCAGGAACCTTAAAGGGGCCTACCAGCTGTTTGCCAATGATTCCGGCCCACAACATGACTCCACCTCCTTCCTGACATCGCAGCCTTGTTGGGACATGCTGGTCATCCACCAACCATCCACTACTCCATCCATCTGGACGATACAGGGTTGCTCGGCATTCGTCAGTAAACAAGACTTTGAAAATTAGTCTTCATGTATGTTTTGGCCCACTGCAACCATTTCTGCTTGTTACCACTGTTTAGGGGTGGCCAAATAGTAAGTTTATGCACCATAGAAAGCCTTTGAAGGATCTTACACCTTGAGGTTTGAGGGACTCTAGAGGCACCAGCAGCTTCAAATATCTGTTTGCTGGTTTGTAAGGCCTTTTTAGAAGCTGCTCTCTTAATCCGATCACCTTGCCTGGCAGAAACCTTCCTCATTCTAACCTTTATCTGCACGAACACATCTGTGCTCAGAATTAGCCACAAATCTCTTCACAGTATGATGATCACGCTCAAGTTTTTGTGCAACATCTAATGTTTTCATCCCTTGTCCAAGGCATTGCACTATTTGTTGTTTTTGGGCAGAAGATTCTTTTTCTTTCTTATGTTACTTGAAAACTGTGGCCTGCTAAATATTGTGGAACATCCAGTTTTCCTTTTATTGGGCTTACCTGTCAAACTAATTATCACAGGTATCTGAGATTGATTTCAGTAAACCAAAGAACCCTGAGACACAATACCATCAATGGGTTTCACTGGAAAAAAACCCTATGACACTTAAAACCAATTTGCATAATAATTTGGAACATAGTTTAGATAAGACTGCTTACTAATGGGATAGAGGGTCAACAGAATGCACACGTGTCCATGGTCTATAGACTAACAAGAGCCGTGATTGGCACACAACAGTTTCTCTCACAATTGACACGCATTGCATGCAGTTTGAAGGCTAATTACAAGCAGAAATTGCATGTGCTGCGCTGATTGCGCACGGAGCGCACTCTGATTACAGTCGGACATCTGTCGGATGTGATCAGACGAAATGTCGGGCAGTCGCAGTTGGATGCAAATTGGACCAAAAATCGGACGACACTCAAACGACTCTCTGATACGTCAATCGGACTGTTTTTTTATTTAACACGCCATTGTTTCCAGCCTAATGCCTACGGTTGCGTATTCGCATCTGCCCAGTTCATTTGTAAGCAGATGTGATTTTAATTTAGGCATTAAAGGGGTTAATGTGGATTAAATCTGAAATGTCAATTTATCTTAGGCTGGGTTCACATTTGCGGACCCCTCCGCAGCGTTCTGCGGAGGGGATCCGCAATGTGAGCGCAGCACCGCCAGCCCCTATCTTTATAATGGGAGCGCACGGTGCTGCGCTTGACAGTGCATGACCGTGTCGCACCCATTTACTCCCATATGTGATCTGTGCACACAAATCAGTCTCGTCCGCACCAGGGACACGACATGTTGCGTCCCTGGTGCGGCCGAGAGTGTGTGATTTGTGCGCAGGCATCCGCCTGTGCACAGATCACATATGGGAGTGAATGGGTGCGCACGGTCATGCGCTGTCAAGCGCAGCACCGTGCGCTCCCATTATAAACAGGGGCTGGCAGTGCTGCGCTCACATTACGGATCCCCTCCGCAGAATGCTGCGGAGAGGTCCGCAAATGTGAAGGCAGCCTTAGTCTGTTCTGCGCACCATTCTTGATGCTGGAATTCAACAAATAAATTTAGTGATGCGTCACTCTTCCTGAATATGGTGCATCTTCAAGCTGCTGTGTGCATTCCATGAAATGTATGCCAGTCACTGACTGAAGACCATCTCTGTTGTAATTTACATAACTTTTTTGGTATGGTGAATCATGGCTAAGCTTCCTTGCACTTTGCAAAAGTTTCCTGGGACAAACAAAAAAGAACAAATGCAGAAAAATTGAGACACTTCAGAATTCGAGTTTGATGAATCGGTCTGAAAGTGTATGCTGTTTTATAGCTTAAATTGACCAGTGCAGCAAACGTCAACTCTGCTGGATGTAAATTTATTCTAATCATTTTGTATTATACCATGTGTATTGCAGCTCTCCAATACATTTTTTTCCAATAATGTCCGCTGTGGATGATTCTTTGACATCTCGCCCATGGGCGGTCTGCAGCAAGGATGTTTCATCGGAACATACTGTTTGACAAATGTACAAATTTGTATGTGTCAGGTCAACATCTATGTAGCCACTATGAATTGCAATTTTTCTTTGTGGTTTGGAATATATAGCACAGCAGACTGCACTATTCAATACAAAAGCATCCGGTAAAAAAAAAGTGTACTGTGTGATATGTATTTTTTCCTCTTTACATGGAACTCATCCTTTTCACATAGGTACCAGAGCATGCCATCCATAGAGGGCAGGATAAAAGGACCATAGCAAGGACTGATAAGCAAATGTGTTACCATAGAGACATGTATGTAAAGAAGCTCTACAGGTAGTTGCTCAAATATTCATTTTATATTTTTTTGCTCTAGCAAGTAGATAGAAAAGGTAATGCGTATTTAAATGTTACTTCAGAAGTTGCATAAAAAGAAACATCTGTTACCTTGCTGCAGGGAAATATAATATCCCAATGGCCAGTTGACTCACACTATGGTGGTACCTCTTCCATTCTTTTGTTTGTCTCTCTGCGCTCGCTATTCTCTGGGGGCTGCGGTTGGGAAATGGAAATTATTTTGTGATGGTTCCACATCTGTCAGGTGTCCATTTACAGTTAAAAGGTTTCATGACATGGATTTGTCTTCAGGAGACAACTTTAAATGCCTCAGTTTTATTATTTTCTTGATGCAAACATTTTCCTTGAATTACACATTTCTATTGAAGTTTGTTGAATAAAATGTTAACATTCAATTAAAATATTGTCGATAAAAACCACTGCTTTATTTTTGTATCATGGAACCAATACAGTATTACACCTGAATATAGAAAATAAATTCTATTTCTGGTACAATATTGGTTTGTACTAGGTTAAAAGGCTTATTCGGGCTCTGCTCTCTTCTATATTGAGAAGTGAGTGGGCTGGTAGCATCATGTTTGTCAATAGCTGCTGATTACACTTGCGTACCGGCAGGTAATAGTAGATGTAGCGTCACCCAATTAGTCATTCAAGTTGCACATTTTTAATTTTTTGATCCACTCAATTTCTAATTGAAGGAAAGAATACAATTTATGCTTGGATGTGGACTGATGTTCTTGTTAAGTTTCATTAGTGTGATTTCTACTGAATTAGTAAATTGTACAAAGATCGGAGATGTCATATTTACATCTCTGTAAGAACATTTTGTATTCGATAATGTCCATGTCAAACAGTACAGTATTTGTACCGAATCCTGTGCTACCTACATCTCAGGTTAGATATTCAATATGCAGTCTATCACTTAGGTGAAACTTTATATGTGTCATCGTTTTAATATCAAACATTTAAAATATTTTATGTTTGTTATTATCAGTAGTAAGTGTAATGCACCAATGTCGGTAACCTATACTAGGGCTAATAAACATGATTTTGTTTTACCAAAGAAAACATTTTGTTTATTTCATACTGAACAAAGCTGAAAAGGGGTTCTTTGGTTTCTATAACCTGAAATTAAGCACTAAATCTGTGGCTATAGACTATGCCTCTAAAAACAGAAAACTAAGTAAACTTTCAACATTTACATGGCCAGGGTACAGAAAAGCCAGAACGAATGCTTTTGTGGACATGCTGTATTCATACAGCTAGTCAATAGAAAATACTACGGTATATGAAAGGGAGTATGGAATAGACAGCCCTTCAGCAATACATTCCACTTAGTACTTGGATACATTAAAGGGGTAAACTGGCACCACTCACTTTCATATTAGGAGTTTAATGCGGCAATGTGTGAATGTTATTTCCAAAGAAATTGTTAGAAAATACCACAGTTTTTGTGTCCAGTACATTGTGGCTGGCTATATCATACCATCAATAATGTATCACCATATATTAATAATTCTGGCCAATATAAGGACCTATAATCAAGCATGACCGATCACACAAATTACTATCAAGATAATCCCCAGAGGGGAAGGAAAACGATCATATGGTCATTTGTATGAAAATATAAATTTTTATTATTCAAAGATTACTCGGTACAGGGGGTGAGAGTAAGGTAGAAAATCGGCAATGATACAAATTGATTTCAAATTATTATACCGTATGCATACTTCCAATATATAATTTAGAAACATTCATTATCTGTTGATCAAGAGTATACATATATCTATATAAGGTAATGAACCATCTCATTTTTTAATTGATATCCAAAAAATCCTGTATATTTATTCATGCAGTATACATTACACATTACATACCCATAGTAATCTGGTTTATAGGTTTTTTTTTATTATTATTATTACAGGTAAAAGTTGGGTCAGGGATGGCATATCATTATAGTGCCCTGCATGAACAACTCAGTCATTCCCATATAAGTGTGGTTAATAGCTATCTGCATATAATTAAATAGTGTCCAATATATCTGAATTATATACAATGCAGATGACTTATGCAGACAGCAATTTATACTGTTTCTCAGAATTCTAAAAGAGGATATTGATTATCACAAGCATGAGAATAACATGTGTATTACATACTAATATCCTCATAGTATTATTAAAGAGGATATTTATCATGCATAGAGGCACACAGTCACCTCCATAAAGTGCAGCTGCACAACTTGCGTGCGATCAATAGTCTCAAAAAAATTAAGGCACTGCACAAAGGAGAGAGACACCTGTGCCTGCAGCATTAATCAGCCTCTCATTATTTCAGGAGAGGACATCTGCTGCTACCATCCTTAAAACCCATACTATATCAGTTAGGTATGACAATAAACCACCTAGTAATAATCCTCAAGCTCTAATGTACACTGCAGTTATAAGGAGATCAATATATAGTTGTTACCTCACGGTTCAGTACCTGTTTATATCGGTAATCGTATCATGCATGCGCCCTTATGCGCATTTCGGATTTCTCCTTCGTCTGAGGGCTTGTTAATGCAGGGCACTATAATGATATGCCATCCCTGACCCAACTTTTACCTGTAATAATAATAATAAAAAAAAACCTATAAACCATATTACTATGGGTATGTAATGTGTAATGTATACTGCATGAATAAATATACAGGATTTTTTGGATATCAATTAAAAAATGAGATGGTTCATTACCTTATATAGATATATGTATACTCTTGATCAACAGATAATGAATGTTTCTAAATTATATATTGGAAGTATGCATACGGTATAATAATTTGAAATCAATTTGTATCATTGCCGATTTTCTATCTTACTCTCACCCCCTGTACCGAGTAATCTTTGAATAATAAAAATTTATATTTTCATACAAATGACCATATGATCGTTTTCCTTCCCCTCTGGGGATTATCTTCAAAGAAATTGTTGTAGTGACAATCATGGCAAATTCCCTTATTTGTTATAGCAGAACATATTCTAAAATGCTTATTACATTTTAGGTCTTTCCCACTACAGAAAATTATAAAACCTCTGCAGGTGATTTGACCGTACAAAAATTTACAAAGCATTCCTCAGTGTGGGGCAGGTCATCGTAAGAAAGGAAGCAAGAGACTTGAAAAGACCACAAAAGGCAGTATAGACCACACATTACTAAGGTTGTAAGACCTTTAGGGGCCAAAGAGATTATTGCTGAAATATTAACAGCTATAGTGAAAACTATTCAGTGGTTTACCCTCTGGTAGAAGGTATTATACATTTATGTAAAGAGCAAATTGGTTAAAGGGTTTGCCCGGCCTTGGGGTACACGTCTGCAGTCACTATGTGATTGTGCTTTTGTGAATCCTCACAGAATTCCCTGGTGCTGGTGGCTTATTTCACTTGTGTTGAGCATGGCTGTGGACATCTAGTCAGCATGTGTATGCAAATCGCATACTTGATGTCACATAACCGGAGAATAAGACCTCAACCCAGCCTCAGAGCCTGAAAAATGAGAATATTATGGGTCTCGAAAAATGGCGACAAAAGCACATTTTTTTTAATTTTATAAAAAAAAAAATTCTACCAATTAAAATAAATAAAAATATTGGTTTGGTAACTGCATACTCATTGATTCTCTGGAAATCTGATCCTCAATAAGAATGATCATGTCAATTTCTTGGAGTTTTTCCGGCTGCACTATTTCCATTGCCCCCATTTGATAATAATGTGCTCAAAATAACATCCTCAAAAACGCAGTGTGGAGATGCCTTTTTTGAAAAAAGCAGATCTGTTTTGCAGCTCATGTTTTGCAGTGGATCCTCAAAAAAACATACCAAAACTGCAGCGTGTGAACATAGCCTTACACACATACCAGCAACTCCCAACTTATATGGCATGTCAAGTGTATCAAGAAAAGTCTGCAGTCACTGTGTGTACACTGTCATGCTCAGAGTTGCCAATTTGATTTGTCACTTTCTGGAGAGTTTATCAATAACTTCAGCCCATAATTTTTATGGACACGATGGAAAACCATAATAAATTAATTATTAGTTATCTACAGTCCATAATTGTAATATGAAGAATCTGCACATTCTCTGTAAACTAAGTACAATACAAAATAATATTGTGGTACCGTGTTAGCCAGAGAAATCGATGTAAATACTTAAGTCCCAAAAAAAGGTTGAGAAAAGTATTATAGGAGTGATACCTTTATTGGCTAACATGAAAAATTATATTTGTAAGCTATCAGAGCTCAAGGCTCCTTCATCAGACAATATCACAAATTAATTACTGAGACATTTAAATACAAAATACAGTAGGACATAAGGAAATGGAGGTGTGCTAAGGAAATTAAAATGAAGTCTTTGTTAATGATGTAGATGACGTGCAATGGTCTTTTACACATCAGAAGATCTTCTTGTGGAAGTGTTAATTGTGTCTAGGTAATGAGTCATGAATCCAGGTGTAAAATTAAGCCCTTTTGTTAAGGATTGGAACATTCTTATGCATTTGAATTCCCAGATTTTTCATTCTCCATCATTTTTAAAGTGACCTTTCAATATCAGGACTGTTAGGTCGGCCATGCTGTGTCCAGGCTCAGAGAAGTGTATTTCTACAGGCATGTCCAGCTTATTTTTTATTGTATGTCTATGTAAATTCATCCTTGTTTGTAGCTTTTGCATTGTTTCCCCAATATACATTCCTGTAGTGCACTTTGTACATTGTATCATATACACCACATTGGAGGGTGCACATGAAAAGAAGTCCATGATCTTATAGTCCTGGTTTGTGTTGGGTATAGGGACTGTATCTGTTGGTAATATGTGGGTACAAGTCTTGAATTTCTTGCTGTTACAGGGGAATGTGCCTGTCTGTGATGGTGATGTGAGGACACTTCTGGCAAGGAGATTCCTTAGGTTTGGGGGCTGTTTATAGGACAGCAGTGGCAGTTCTATGGCTTTAAGTCTATGGTCTTTGTGGACTATGGGCTGAAGATTTTCCTTAGTATGTTCATTTGAGGATTGTATGTGATCACCAGAGGCACCCTGCTGTTGTCCTCCTTCTGTCTGCAATCCAGGAGGCTGCTTCTTGGGACCCTTGCAGCTCTGTGGATCTGTTCATCTATTACCAGTGGATGGTATCCTTGATTTAGGAATGTTTTCCTCAGTGATAGTAGTTGTAGTTCCCTGTCTTCATTGTTTAAACAGATCCGAATGTACCTCAGAGCTTGACTGTAGATTATTGATTTTTTTTTTTGTGTGTCTTGGATGGAAGCTGTTCCATCTCAGGTATGCCGGACATTCTGTGGGTTTATGGTAAATAGACGTTTGTACGATATTGTCTTTAATGTATATGGTTGTGTCCAGAAAATGTATTTGTGACTTTGAAAAGTTGAGGGTGAGCTTGATAGTAGGGTGAAACATGTTGTGGAAGGTAAGCAGATCATCCTTTGAGCCTGACCAGATTATTAGTAGGTCATCAATATAGTGGAAGTAAGCTAGAGATTTGATAGTACAAGATGCCAAAAAGTCATGTTCTAGTTTAGCCATAAACAGGTTAGCATACTGTGGTGACATTTTGCTTCCCATGGCACTACCCATACACTGTTGGTATATATTGTCCCCAAAGGAAAAATAGTTGTTCTGGAGTACAAACCTGATGAATTGCAGTGCTGGTTCTGTGGTCAGATTGTTTGTTTTTTTTTAGGAGGAAATATTTGCATGCAGCAATCCCATATTTTGTGAGGAATGTTGGAGTAAAGGGACTCTACATCCATGGTGGCTAATATTGTATCCTCTGGAAGTGGACCCAGGGCTGACAATTTGCAGAGAATGTCTGTGGTGTCCTGGATGTAGCTCGGTGTTTGCCTCACCAAGGGTTTTACAATGTCCTCCACCCAGCCAGAGAAATTATTGGTTAATGTCCCAATACCAGAGATTATAGGTCTCACTGGATTGCCTTCTTTATGTATTTTAGGTAACATGTAGAAGGTGCCTGTTTTGTGGTTGTTTGGTATTAGGTCCAGTAGAGAGGATGACAGAGTCGAACCCATTGATGATCTTTGTTAAATCCTCTTTGTAATTTTTCTTGTTAACCAATAAAGGTATCACTCCTATAATACTTTACTCAACCTTTATTTTGGAACTTAGTTTACAGTTGATGTAAATACTTAAGAAATTATAGCTACAGTCCAAATAATCTGTATACGTTTTGTCAGCCAAAGAAAAAAAAAAGACTGATGCCTTAAAAAATGTGCCATGTTTTTATGGACTATCCTGCAATGTCTGGATGGTTTGCAACTCAGGCAGTGGCGGATTATAATGAGGTCAATTTGGGCTGTAGCCCCGGGCCCAATGCTGTGACGGAGCCCACTAGCCCAGGGTAACTAATTGCCCCATTATAATCCGCTGACTGCCACCACCGCACACTCTGCACTGGCGGCTGATGCTGACGCCGGTGCTACCGCCCCCTTCTTCCTCCCCCACTGTACTGTACATCATGACGTGGTGATGTTTGAGGCAGAGGATATGGGGTAATTAGAATAATTAGGAACAGTATGGAGCAGTGGGGAGCTTTATAGGGTAATTAGAAACAGTATGGGGCAGTGGGGGGCTTTATGGGGTAATCAGAATAATTAGGAACAGTATGGAGCAGTGGGGGCTTTATAGGGTAATTAGGAACAGTATGGAGCAGTGGGGGGCTTTACAGGGTAATTTGGAGCACTATGGGTAGTTTTTTTTTTTTTTATAGGGTCAGAGCGGCTCATTGTGTGTATTGCTAATAAAAAAGGAGATTTTTGTGTACTCACCGTAAAATCCTTTTCTCTTAGCCTCTAATTGGGGGACACAGACCGTGGGTGTTATGCTGCTGTCCACTAGGAGGCGACACTAGGCAGAATCTGCAAAAGAGTTAAATGCTCCTCCTCTGCAGCATTACACCCCTGGAGGCAGGAAGTGCTTCTCCAGTTTTGTGCTAAAGCAGTAGGAGAGTTAACAGATAATAACAGTGACACAGGAAGTCTACGCAGGTAACCTGTGCAAACAAATATAGTTAACAAGGTAATTACAGTGTAACACGGCCTGAACCAAACAGGCACGTGTGTAAACCGTTAAGAATTAGCAGAGTAATGCCAGTACCACAAGGCCTGTAACTAAGCAGGTGCATGTGAAAATCAGTGAAGAGTTAACGAAACAATAATCGTACAACAGGTCCTGTAACTAAACAGGCTCACAGTACTACAAGGCCTGGAGCTAAAACGGGCACAAGTTTAAACATTCAACAGTTAACAGAGTGATAATAGGCCAACATGTGTAAACATGTCAACCATATAACAGCTGAGAAGCTATGTGAGAACTGTAGAAAAAAAGGCCACAAGGGCAATAGGGTGGGTGCTGTGTCCCCCAATTAGAGGCTAAGAGAAAAGGATTTTACGGTGAGTACACAAAAATCTCCTTTTCTCCTTCGCCTCATTGGGGGACACAGACCGTGGGACGTCCCAAAGCAGTCCCTGGGTGGGAAAGAACAATGGAACTAGTGACACTGAGCATGGTTAGTGAAGAACCATGCACCGACAGGCGGTTTGCAGCCGCCTGGAGGGCACTTCAAGCCCTATAGTGGCTTGAGTATGTGTGTAGGCTGACCCCCTTTTTGCTGTCTACACACTCGTTGCACTGACACCCGGGCCGAATGGACCAGGACGCTCTCACTGCCGTTGTAGAATGTGCCGTGACACCGCCGGAAGAGATGCGTTTCCGACGGTATAAGCTTCTTTGATGGTTAGACGAATCCACCTGGTTAGAGGAGCCTTAGAGGCTGACTTGTCATTATTTATGCCCTTTGGAAGAAGGGAGAAAGAGAATCCGACCCGTTATAGAGGCACTGGTCGTGGGTACTTAGATGCGTAGGGACCTGAGAAGGACTTGCATATGTAGGTCCTTTACAACCAGACAGACTGGGGTCGGGCGCAGCGATGACAGAGAGAGGTCTTCAGTGAGGTGGAAGGAGTATACCGCCTAAGAAGAAGGATGGAATCAGCCGTAAGACAGTCTTGTTGAGGTAGAAGACTAGAAAAAATGGTTTACATGAGAGCGCTGAAAGTACCGATACCTCTGTATAGAAAAATTACTTGGCACCAAAAGACATACTGTTTGGATGAGAGTGCTAAGGGTAATATCCCATAGAAGCTCAAAGGGAGGATCTTGTAGAGCCGTGAGGACGAAGATCAGGTCCCCCAGGAGTAGTCTTATTGTATGGAGACCTTAAATGGGAGACCCTTTGAAAGAAGGAGTTTCCTAGAGACCTGGTGACAACACGTTTTTGGAAGAAGGTGAAACAGGCTGATAACCTGCTGTGTGAGAGACCTCAAGGACAGACCTGAGTCTAGGTCTGAGTAGAAGAAACGGAAGTTCTTTGCATGAACTAAGGCCAGGGGGAATGACCCCTGGAGGTGCTCGGAGATAAAGAAAAACAAAACGATTACACTCGTGGTTAATCGTCGATAAGGCTTGTGTACTTGCTGTGACTATGGTCACTACAACATCCAGGGAAAAAACCCCATGTGTTAAATTCCAGGTCTTAAGGGCTACGCAACTATTTTTCGAGTTGAGGAATTCCGAGCGAGAACTGGCCCTGAGAGAGCAGGTCTGAACTATCTTTGTAGTTGTCCTGGTACTGCTGGTATGAGTTGGGCGAAATTTCCGTCCGAGCGCATCTGGGCCAGTCTGAAAATACAGGGAGATCTGGCGACATTCTTGTTTGACCTTCCGCACTATCCTGATAGTGGGAAGAATATAGGGGAGACTGAGACATGTCCAGTCTAGGACTAGTGCGTCTGTCCTAATGACTGTAGGTTCTAGGACCTGGCCAGAAAGGATGGAACCTTAGCATGGAGACATGAGGCCGTCAGGTCCACATCTGTAGTTTCCTGGCGCTGGCAGTCTTGACACAGGACATCTAGATGAAGGCCCTGCTTCCCTGAGTCCGTCCCTTGGCGGGTTAGCCTGGTATGAGAACAGCTGACAATACAGTGTTCAAGGATTCCACCCGGTGAAGGATGTGGCGAACGTCTGTCATCACTTGGAGACTGCGGTTTCCCCCTTAGTGGTTGACATATGCCACGGCCGTGGCATTGTCTGACTACATCCTAGCAAGACCGACTGCCAGACGGTGACTGATTTCAGTACTACAATTACTGGCCGAATCTTTGTAGATTGAGGGGCATCCTCGTGTGTGGGCGGGACTATTGGCATGTGCCTGGTGATGGGAGTACATCGCACCACATCCTGTTCCTGGGACATGTCTAAGCATGGATAGTGGAAAAAAGCCGTAGGTGCAGCTGAGGCTATGGAACTGCCTCCCATGCTGCCACTATCCTGTCTAGAACTCTTATAGCCGTTGTGAAGGATTGAGGAGATCGCTGAAGCGGATTTCCAGACGAAGATCCGCGCCTTGTCTGGGAAAAACCAACATGGCTGATACTCCATATGTGATGCTGCAGCATGTGGCCATCAGGAGTACGTAGCGGAGCTGGGACTCCTTGAGTTTGTGTGCTGTGCTGCAACGTGTGTTCTGGCAATGTGGTAGACTCATGGAGGGAGATCTGCCAACCGAGTCTTCTTAATGTGTCCAGTGGAAGCGGCAGCGTTCGCAGACTCCGAAAATCATGCATTGATGAATAAGTCGTCCAGATATGGGAGACTCCTGGAATGTAATATAGACATTTCCAACTTCAGGCTGTATTTATGAGCTTTAGGTCTCACAGTCTTCACTTTTAACTCCTGAGAAGAGAAGAGACTGACTGCGTGGAAGAAGGTTTGGACCACAGCCACACGGGGATCCGGAAGGCCCATCCATTGGGTTAATGCATTCGCGAGTCTGCGAGGTCCTTCTTCGAAGCGGACTGAGCAGAGGCATTGGGTGTGTTATCTCAACCCGAGTACCTAATATAGGTGCAGTGAGGAGATAGGCAGCTGGGCTTGGGTTCCACAGTCTGCAAACTAGAGTTTCGTTTTATTAGTCTGGGGATGGATGTCGAGTAGACCTTGTGCGGTCGCAACTTCAACCCGAGTCCTCAACAGTGGGGAGGCAAGTAAGGAGTATACTATGGGTTGAAGGTTCCCGAGACTCTTAGCTCAGTTCCCCGTGCCGCTGCGGAGCACGGTGTTTCAGCCTGTGTCTTGTGAGACTTGGCTGTCGTCACCGCCAACCGGAGCTCCAGATGTGGGGTCTACTGAGGATTGGCGAACAGACTTGGGACGCCTATGGTTGTCAGGTAATTGCGGGTTACATCACCGTCGACTGGGCTCTCCACCGTGGGGGCCCGGAGAAGGAACCTGTCGGTTTAACGCGTAGGAAGTCCACCACAACCTAAATGTGCCAACTGTGTGGAGGCCCTGGGAGGGGTACATTGGACGACCTTTTTGAGACGTTTGATAACAACTGAGCTTTGCTAACGTTGGGGGGCCGGAAGGGAAAAACATGTTAGTGTTTCCCTTATTAGCTCCCTCCGGGTACCTGCATCTGGCAGGGTGGGGAAAACCTAACACGTCCGGTAGAGACTTTGCCCGTACCTCTCCGAGGATCCGGGATGTGGACGACATTGGGAATCAGGGACATTCAGTATTACTGCAGGGACAAAAAAACAGTGCTGGACCATATGGCGTGTTGTACTGCCCTGTGTAGTATGACGATGTTCCTTGCACGGTGTGCAGAGGGTGGAGGGCGAATTGCCGCAGGGTACATCCCTGTGCTATTGGAGACTGCTGCACAGCGAGGCTGTACCGAATTTATCCTCCGGGAGTCCCTTTGTACCCTGCACAGCGGATGCTGTGACACTGAAGTGACTATAGTGGCTGCGGAGCTACAGTCCTTGAGGAATAATCTTATATCCCTATCACTTCCGCCAGGAAGACAGGGGCAAAAGGATTATGCAGCGGGGGCGAGAAAGGAGTCCGTTTGCTCTGCCACCCCAGTGTGTGCTCCAGCAGGCATTCCACCTGAGGCCGTGCCCCCACATGCGTACGCTCTGCAGTGGCTAGGCGACTGCAGGCTGCGGTACCCTAGTGGCATTGTGCTCCCTGAAGTGCAAGCCTGTGGAAGATAAGCAGGTGTCTGCAGGCTTCTGCACAACAGTGTGTGCCTTAGCAGACCCTCCGCCTGTCACAGTGCGCTCACATCCGCACACGCTGCTGTGGCAAGGTGACTGCAGGCCTCTAGTGTGTGCTGCAGCACACCATTCACCTGACATGTGCCCCCTGAAGTGTAAGCCTTGCAGTCAAGCAGGTGTCTGAAGGCTTCTGCACATTTGTGTGTGAGTGCCTTAACAGATCCTCCACCTGGCAGAGTGCCCCCACGTGTGCAAACTCTGCTCTTTAGGCTGTTTGACCCTTTGGTCAGCCTGTGCCCCCACATATGTAAGCGCTGTCTGCCACTGCTATACAGTGGCGACAGCGCTGAATCTGTAATGGCTGCGGGCAAGGAGAAGGGGGGCGGAGCTGAAAGGGACGCGCCAAGCAATGCTGAATGGCGCCCTTTCTGTAGCCTTGTCCCGCCTCTTGTGCTGACGTCAGGCGGAGGCGGGGGAAGCACATCGATGTGCGGCTAGGCCGAAGCGAGGCCTCACGTGATTCGCGGGCCCGGGAGCGGTGGAGGCCCGGCGCGGAGGTCCGCGGCCGGGAACAGTGGAGGCCCCCCCCAGGCACAGTGATGTCTTCCCGGACGCTGCGTCCCGACAGGCTAGGTGAGGGCCCCTGTAAGGGCAAGCATTGGCTGCTGAGGGTCTGGTGCTCGGTTGCAATAGCGTTGGACATGTAGGCTATGCCTGCTGTCCAACCTGTGCCGGCCCCAGTATGCAGCAAAGTTGTGCTCATGAAGTGTGCCGCAGCATTAAGATGTGCTGCGGCATTTTGGGGGGGGGGGGAGCACGCAGTTGAGCTGGCTGTGTGTGTGCTGCAGCATTGAGATGTGCTGCAGCATCTTTGCCTGGGAAGCATGCTGCAGCTCATTTTTGCCTTCACGCAGCAGAGCTGGTTTTGGGGGGGACCCCTCGAGGCATGCTGCAGCGTTTTTCAGTGCAACTATGTGCCGCTGCTCCCCATACCTTGCGGCGTCTCGACCTAAGAGCCCCGAAGGGGGAATTAGGGAGAAATGCTGTCATCCACATTCAGAGGTCACTTCTGCTGTAACCCAGCACACCAAACGTGGGGAGCTGAGGTGGAGGTCGTCTTTGCCGGTTTTCTTTTTCCCTCTATCTTGCTGCTTGCGGTGGGGACATGGAGCATTACTGCGACCCAGAGCCCCAACTGTGGGGACTGGGGAGGAATGCGGGCCTCAGAACCAGCAGGTCTGGAAATCGCTTTAACCCAGCACCTCCAACAGTGGAGGGCCGAGGAAGGAATAGCCCATATCAGACAAAATAGCTCGACCCAGAGTCCCAACTGTGGGGTCTGGGGAGGTATCTGTGGTCGACATGTCCCATCAAAAATAAATAATGCAGCTTCAAAAAGTAAAAATAATGGAGAGAGAAGTAAGAAGTGTGCCTCCTTTCAGACACTAAGCAAAAACTGGAGAAGCACTTCCTGCCTCCAGGGGTGTAATGCTGCAGAGGAGGAGCATTTAACTCTTTTGCAGATTCTGCCTAGTGTCGCCTCCTAGTGGACAGCAGCATAACACCCACGGTCTGTGTCCCCCAATGAGGCGAAGGAGAAAATATGGATATCTTATAGCCTACATTATGTAACATTGTTTATATGCTTTGATAAAGTGTGGTCAACAGACCAAGGGTGGAATGTATTGCAAATCTGAAATATGGTTGTCTGAATCCAAGCACTATATATTGCAATATAGTGCAGTGTATTGATATACATTGATATTGAGAAACTAGTTCATTCAAATTAACTGTCTTGATGTCTGCCATCCACAAACTGAGTGTTTGCTCTGTGTTGATACAGTAAGACAATGTCAATTGTTCAGTGGTCTTTGAAGCTGTGTGTTTCAAGGATTCATTATCCTAATTTGTACACAAGTGACCACTGTGATATTTGCTTTGACAAACAGTGGTATTGGAACTAAACTCCTGGTTCAAATAGTGTATGTATATGTATGCATTATGTTCCATGAGAAATACACAGATCGATTGTCTAGAACAGAGGTTCCCAACTCCAGTCCTCAAGGCACACCAACAGTGCAGGTTTTCAGGATTTCCTTAGAAATTGGAATCATCCCCAGTGCAGGTGATTCAATTATCACCTGTGCAATACTAAGGAAATCCTGAAAACCTGCACTGTTGGTGTGCCTTGAGGACTGGAGTTGGGAACCTCTGGCCTAGAATAATGTTTGTAAGTAAACTTCTCGAGATTACAGAATCTGGCCAATTCCGTTTGATCGACAAGTCAAAGCTTATAAACATTAACCAGGCCATTGTTTAAGCCTTATAAAAGTCGCTGGCATCATGATACAGACAGAAGCATTTTTGGTGGTGACTTCTCAGGAGTTCTCTGTCACTTGGACAGATGATGCTCATAGCTCCTTGATGAAGAAGTCATTTTGTGTACCTGTATTCGGGACTTCTGCAGGAGTTCTTATAAGCTCCTTGATGAAGAAGTCATTTTGTGTAGGACTTCTGCAGGAGTTCTTATAAGCTCCTTGATGAAGAATTAATTTTATGTACCTGAATACAGTGTTGTGGTTTCCCACTGAGCTCTCCTGTCTTCATCGTGCTTCTCCGATTGATGTTACAAGACAAGATGATGTGCAACTCCGTGGTGATGTGATGTAAGTAAATGCATAACCTTTATGTGTTGATTATCCTAATGTTTTTATAGTCTTGTATTCAAAATCTTTATGTGCTGATTATACAAGTAGTGTATGCAATATCATATTGTTGTTTTTATAGTTTTGTATTCTAAATTGGACTTTTTACTTGATTACCTTCTTTAAAGTCGTATCCAAACCTGTTTGTCAAACCAATTGGCAAAATATTGTGCCACCGGTCTGGTCAATCCTTGGCAGCTGAGCCCTTCTCTACTGACTCCAGACCTCCTGACTAAGTCTATCACAGATTCACCGGCCGCCGTCCACCACCTCCAGGCTGGGCTGCTTAAAGAGAGACTGGTCGCCACCTAGTCCAACACAGTTACAGGCCAGCACAGAGGAGGAACGTGCCCGACAGACAGTGAGTGAGTGATATGTTGAACTTGTCCTGCTGCTGTGCGGTGTCTGTGCCAGTCTGCCAGATTTGCCCCACTACTATCTTGATTAACATCAGCGTGTGCACCTACTATGCTGTTCAGGTGGAGCAGCCCGCTACCTTTTCCTGGCTCCTGCATCCCCGGTGTTAATGCTGTTGAGGCACTTTTCCTGTTCCCTTATCCCTGATTACATTGTGCACCCACTGCCCCTCCACGTTGGATAGACACATGTGAAATGCATCTACATGCTATGTGTGTCCTGCCCCTATATGTGGATATTTTCTTTGGCTCATATATGTATGGAGTCCATACATACATGATTCAAGAAAAATATCCAGACTGAGGGGCACACAACACAGCATGTAGACGCATTTCACATGTGTCTATACAACGTGGAGGGGCAGTGGGTGCACACGCTGAGTATGGTGAGGTTTTTACCTCAGTATCTGTAAGGCCTCGTGCACGCGCGGAGTATGCCAAGGTCACACATGAGCCCTGGATCCGTTATTTGCATACGTTTTTCAACTCAGAATGTTGTGGTAAACTGATCCGTTAACGGATCCATAGGCTGCAATGCAAAAAAACGCAGTATCAAAAGTGCACTTAAAATGCATTTTCGAAACTGCATTGAAAAACGCGTTTTTGGGTGCAGAAAAAAAAAAATATGCGTTTTTTTAACATGGGGCCCTATGGGAAACGCATGCGTTAACGCATAGTGTTTTTTAGATGCAAAAATGGCATTTTCAAAAAACGGAATCAGGTTTTGGAAATGGAAAAAAACTGATTGGTATGTGTGACCCTAGCCAATTTGGTGTATTTTACCTCAGTATTTGTGAGGCCACATGCACAAGCCAAGTATTTGGTGAGGTTTAACCTCAGTATCTGTAAGGCCTCGTGCACACATTGAGTATTTGGTGAGTTTTTACCTCAGTATTTGTAAGGCTGCTTTCACATAGCGTTATTTTGCTGTCTGAGGATCCTTTTTTTTGCAGGACCCCTCGGACAGCAATGGATCCAAAATGATGCCTGCAATCGGATGCCAAATAGGCATCCGATTCTGATATTTTGCAGGATCAGTTTGGATCCTATCAGTCTCTCCCCGCTCCTCCTGTCACCTCGCTCCCCCTCCTCTCTCCCTCCTGTCACCTCTTTCCCCCCCTCCTCTCCCTGCTCCCTCAGTCTCTCTCTCCCTCTTCTCCCCTCTCCTCCAGACCTTACAAAACAGGGTGGATAAAAATCAATGTTTTTTAAAAAAAAAAAAAAAAAAGGAGAATTTTGTGTACTCACCGTAAATTCCTTTTCTCTTAGCCTCTAATTGGGGGACACAGGACCGTGGGTGTTATGCTGCTGTCCACTAGGAGGCGACACTAAGCAGAATCTGCAAAAGAGTTATGTGGCTCCTCCTCTGCAGCATATACAGCCTAGAGCAGGAAGTGCTTCTCCAGTTTTGTGCTAAAGCAGTAGGAGAATGAACAGAAGAATGACAAGAATCACAGTAAAATAAGGCCTGTTAAGTAAACAGGCAGCCACATAATAACAGTAAGGTAAAACCTGTAACCGAACAGGCAATTATGTAATAACAGTATAAGCAGGCCTGGAAAATAAACAGGCAACTATATAACCTCTCAGGAGTAAGATGAGAACCTGGTAACGGCCCGAAACGGGCAACAGGGTGGGTGCTGTGTCCCCCAATTAGAGGCTAAGAGAAAAGGAATTTACGGTGAGTACACAAAATTCTCCTTTTCTCCTTCGCCTCATTGGGGGACACACCGTGGGACGTCCTAAAGCAGTCCCTGGGTGGGAACAGCAATGGAAATCACTACTGAATAAAAACAACAATGCACCTACAGGTGGGCAACTGCCGCCTGGAGGGTACGGCTTCCCAGACTTGCATTTGCCGAGGACTGAGTGAGAACGTAAAACGTTTGGTAAGCATGTGCATGCTGGCCGCGCGGCTGCCTTACACACTGGTTGTGCTAACTCCTGGTGCCTAATAGCACGGTAGCCTATGAGACCCCCGCGGTCATGGAGAATGTGCTGTGTCCGTGGCTGGAAAAGATACAGCACCATGGATGAAAGGTGCTACCTAAATAAATAATAATAATAATAAGAGTAATAATATCATTAATGATATAAAGTATTCAGTAATACTTATTCATTTAATTCCTTTTTTTTTTTTTTTTAAATAATGCAATCAGCACCCAGCCATCTGATTAGGTATGTGTAGAGCCTGGCCTGTTTGCTGTGTTTATCCTTCTGGAAGAAGGAAAGAGAGTTTTTTTTTTTTTTTTAAAGGAAACTTGTCCTGGGCGCGTACATGCGTAGGGTTCTGACCAAGGCCCAGTAATGTAGAGCTTTCTTGTCCCGATGAGCTGGCATGTGGCTTAGCGCCGTCAGAAATATATCTTCTGGTAGGCGGGCAACAAAAGACACCACCATCTTAAGGGAAAAAACTAACCGGACTTAGGACAACCTTGCCTGGGTGGAGACCAGAAAAAAACAAAAGGCGGTTTACATGAAAACGCTACAAATTCAAAAACTCTGCGGAGAGAGGTAATTGCTATCCAGAAAACCACTCCCTGTGTGAGAAGACGAAGGGAATTTTTCATCATGGCTTAAAATGTGGTTAGCGTAAAGCCGCGAGGACGAGGGACAAGACCCCCTTGTCTAAAAGACTTTGAGAGGGAGGAACAAGTCGGCAGACTTGAGGTCTGGCAGTAAGACGGTGCCGAGAAGGAATGAAAAAGGGGTTGAAGCTTGTCGTTAGAGAGGACCTAAGGACAGGCGTGAGTGTAGATGCGATTGGATGAAACTGGGACCCCTTGAGAGGGACCAGTGCTAAGGTGAAAGCCCACGAGAAGAAAAGAAAATGGCCTTCCATGTTGATGGGATAACTCTTCTGAAACCGGTGTCCACGCCTTGACTGAGGTCGCGACAACATTATGTGAACACCCGGGTCTCCAGGGTCACGTCGTTGAATTTCGAGTCGATGAACTATGATGATAAGACGGCCTTGAGAGATCAGGTCTGGACGATCCAGTAGGCCGCATGGCACTTCTGCCATGAAGTGGACAAGATCGGCATACCAAGCGCGCTTGGGTCAGTGTGTGTGTGTTCACAAGGATGATTTGCTGACAGTCCAGATTGATTATCTTCACTACCCTGGGATAGTGGTAGCCTGAGGAAAATGTAGTCTAATTGGAATTGGGTTCAGTCCAATATCAGACCTCCCGCCGTCCATGATAGGGGTCGTGGGACCTGGCTATGAAGCTAGGCACCTTGGTAATGAGGTGTGACACCATTACTGGTACTTCTGGAGTTCTCCAGTGATGTCAGAGTTGTTTAAAAACATCTGGATGTAGGAACCCTTACTCTGAGGTAATCTCTCAGCATCTACAAGCGGTAGAATGACAGCTAAGAGTACAGAGTTTGAGAATTCCGCCTATTGAAGAATGTGGTAAACTTCCTTTATTGGCTGGGAACTGCGGGATATGCTCTAGTGAGTGAACATATGCCACAGCCGTGGCATTGTCAGACTGCCTTCTGATATGGCAGTCCGCCAGAAGAGGGGATCAGGTCTGCAGTGTTGGGACGATGAGTATCGTTGATTCCAAACAGGACCATTTGTTCCTAATGTTGAGATGTAGGTACAGTGCACGTTAACTTGGCAGAAGAAAATACTTCCCCTGTGCACTAGTGAGTGGCTGAGCCACCACAGGAGATACTACTTGGCTGGTACTGGAAGGAGACCCCTCCTGAGGTGACCGTACAATGGTATCTCATGACGTGAGCATGGAGAACTGGGAAGTCTTGAGGAGCAGCTGCGTCAAGGAATAACCACCAGTGCTGCCGCCGTCCTGCTTCTGACCCTCAATTCAGGTCCGACAGGCTGAGGAAACCGTTGAAGGAGAGTGCGGACCTCTAGTTGAAGTGCCTATGTCTAGTCTCAGAAAAAGTCTGACCGGAGCTTCGAATGTATTGAACTGTATTCCGAAAATACGAAGACTGCAGTGAAAACTGGGGTAGACTTGTGGAGGATGCCCAGCCAACCAAGTCTTAAGAAAGTGTTCCTCGTAATAGAGACACTGCGTTCTCAATCCGTGAAGGTCGTGTGTTGAGAAGTAAACGTCCAGGTGTGGAAGAGAGACCTCGTCCCTGGAACGCAGGAAAACCAGACGACTGCCATAACCTTTGTGACCAGTTAGGGAACTGTAACAAGTGTGGACGGAAACGCCACCATTAGGAATCGTCTTTGTAAATTGTAAATATGATAAGCGGCTGCAAGAGGAACATGCAGGTATTCATCCTGTATATCTAAGGATGCAAGGTATTTTCCGTGTTCCCTAATAAATTATCATTATGGAGCGGAGAGGATCCGTGCGGAAAAAAACTGTCCCAGGTATGTTTGTCTAGCTGTGTCAGTCTAGCACAGGATGTACTGCACGTTCTTGTTTATGGACTACAAGGGAATTGGAGTAGAGCCTTTAAAAACCTCGCTGTGCATGTGGCACCGGCATAGAACCTTTTAACACGTTCTGCGTGTAACACAAGCATAATGAGTCTCTGAATTTAACGGGAGCTTTAATTTGGAGGGTTGTCTGTGAGCGCTATATGTGCGTTGATCGAGTTTGTGTCGATCTAGACTATGATCCGCCAAATGAATTCCGAAAAGGTTGGAATCTGGATTGCCGACGGCGAGTGAGGCACCGTTTGGTGCTGTGCGATTGGCATTCCCAAGGTATGGTAGCGGACTCTGAGGCCTGCTGTAGTGTTCTGTTCAGCAGAGCTGTGTCCCTACAGGAACCTTGTTGTCCGATAGGGTACCGTACGAACCCTGCCACGGAAAGGCAACCCAATAAAACTCCCGTATGGAAAGCGGGGCCCTGAAGGTCCCATGGGTACGGTCTTGTGTCCTTTGAGACACAGATGAATGTTCGAAGTATCGACATTTAGCTTCCTGTGAGATGGAACGTTGATTTAGAGATGCATGAAGGTCCGAGTCTGGGGTTGGATTGCGAAAAACTATCAGACGTCTGAGCAATCATCCTGCTGCATGCTAGTCTCCAATAAACTGCGACAGTTGCAGACGTAACAACTGTCTATCTAGATGTAGCATTATGTGCTCTGATAGGTACTGGTATCAGTGGCTGACCCGGTGTAAGGAAAGCCAGGCTGTGCCTATTAGAGTGTCACCCACACTAGGCAGAGGAACTCTGCTCGCTGGGTGAGAGGCATAAGAGGTAAAACGTCAGACGAACATAGGCGAAGCCGTGGCACTGTAACGACACAGACTAAACACATTACATTCATAGGGCATTGGTGGATCACGTGTCCCCTGTGCGTACTGAGAATATGCTGACGCCTAATTTCTTCACTGACATTATGTACAGCTGCTGAAAAAAAGGTTTACAGCAGCACAGAGTATGTCAGGAGAGATCTTGTAGGGCACGGTACGCTTATTGTGATGTCAGTGAGGGTAGCGCTGTGCTGCAGCAGTTAATTGTATTCACAGCAGCACAGAGTATTTCAGGACAGAATATGACAGTTTGCCCACTTTCTGTACTGGCCCTCTATACTTACGGAGTCCGGAGGGAGGTATCACACATGGCACAGACATGATGTACAGGGGGAGAGGAAACTGCAGCAGGGAACTATATCCCTGCTGGCAGTCCTGCATCTGCCCCACAGCCTGTCACACCTGGTGTGCAGGGGGGGGAGAGAGCTGCTGCAGGGAAACCATCCCTGCTGTTCTGTATATGCCCCCATAGCCTTATGTGGCCGCTGTGCTGCACAGTGTGTACGCCTATAATGACGCCCAGAGCCGTTTTGGCGCCACCAGAGGGAGAAGGAGGGGGCGGGAACCTGATTGGGCGCGCAATACAAGCGCCCAAAGGGACTTCCCGCCCCTCTCTGTGATGCGGCGACGCGTCATTTGACGCTATCCGGAGGGCGGGCGGTGGGCGGGGATAGGCGGCGTCTTCCACGCTAGGCCTGAAGCCGGGGCCTAGCGTGAATTGAGGCCCCGCAAATGGCGGGGGGTCGGCGCGGAGGTCCGGAAAGCATCCGGAGCCGCCGCCATGGAGGATCCCTGCCACCCCAGGTACCTTGCTGCCTGCCTTGCAGGGGCAGCTTGGGGGGGAGCTGGGTACCTCTTCCCCCTGCCTTGACTGTGGGAGCTGCAGGGAGAATGGAAGGAAGTGCAGGGCTGAGTGGGGCTGAATCCGGACCCCACCGGGATCCTGGGGAAGATAAGTGCAGCTGCACTTGTGAGCCTGCGCTCCTGCAGGCAGCCAGGTGCCTCAGCATAATGCCCACAGGGTGATATGCTCCAGAATCTCAGCCCAGAATGCAGCATGTGCTGCTGGGCCCTGTGGTGCCACAGCCTAATGACCAATAGGGAGATTAGGGGTTCGTCTCTGCGCCTGTCTGCAGCTAGAGGCCTAGGCCAGAATGCAGCATGTGCTGCTGGCACTTGTGGTGCCACAGCCTAATGACCCATAGGGTGATTAGGGGGTCGTATCTGAGCCTGTGCTTCTGCAGGCATCCATCTAGAGGCCCAGGCCAGAGTGCAGCATGTGCTGCTGATACCTGTGGAACCTCAGCCTAAGCACCCAGAGGGTGATTAGGGGGACGTCATCTGGCAGGCAGTCCAGCTCTGGCTTCAACTCAGAACCCCGAGGGAGTGAGGAAGGTGGATGTTATGCTGGGCTGTCTCAACTTTAACCCAGCACCCCAACAGTGGGAGGCCGAGAAAGGAGTACGGCATATGTAAGGATTCTCAACTTCAACCCAGCGCCCCAACAGTGGGTGGCCGAGGAAGGAGCATGCCGGGGGTCACACCGGACCCACTTTTCTTCATTGGAAGAAAAAAGGATGAGAAAAAATAGAGAGTAAAAATGGTCGTGTGCCTCCTTCGACACTAAGCAAAAACTGGAGAAGCACTTCCTGCTCTAGGCTGTATATGCTGCAGAGGAGGAGCCACGTAACTCTTTTGCAGATTCTGCTTAGTGTCGCCTCCTAGTGGACAGCAGCATAACACCCACGGTCCTGTGTCCCCCAATGAGGCGAAGGAGAAATCGGATTTTTTTGATTTAAATCGGAATTTTTTGATTTAAATCGTTTTTTTTTCAATAAACTGCTTTTTGAGGAAAATATTTTACCATCCAAAGGTTCTTCCATCATGAGATAAAGCGGAGTTGTTTAACTCAGTAGAATAAAGGCTGTACATGTGTAACATTCACAATGCCATGCTCTTCCAGAGGTTTCTGTAGGATTAGTGGGCAGTTTCTCTCCTATATTATCACAGACGCTCGCTTTACTTACGCAGTTCTCAAAACTGAATTTGACTCCGCAGAGGTCCCAGCCTCTTCTTCACGGCAAAAATGTTACAACATGAACAGAGTTGAGAAAAAGACCTTAATCCTATTGTTCTACAAACCTATGAATACAGAATCAACCCCTTCAGTGCCAAGTCCAAGAAGTTAGACAATATGTTTCTGATTGTTTGGAGTGGAATAGATCTGCACAACACAAGAAGAATGTGAATCTAAGTGTGAGGAGGAGGAAGGGCAAGCAGACAAGAAAATGAAAGTGAAACTTTGAGACACAATACTGCAGCATAGCCACAGACAGACAAGTCTGGATCTGTTTGTGTGTACGATCTGAGGTTTATTACATTCTTTCCTTATAATGGCAGCAGGCCGTAAAAGAGACCCAGTTTGGGAATATTTTAATGAAGCTCCTTCGCCTATCGGTAAGGCAGGCATGTGTGCAAAATGCAAACGATGCAACAAAGATGCAAGGCCTGGTGGCGCGAATGAGGCAACATCATGAGAAGTGCGGTGATGAAGATGACCAAGGAAACACTTCTGAACAGGCAGGATCTTCAGGTTGGTAAACATTTTTATTGAATCCTATTTCTAAAGACTGAACTGTGTGAGAAAAATTATATTTCTTACTATTACTGCATGTTACTGTCATTTGGTACAGTTATGAAGAAAAACAAATATTCCTTTTGGGGCAGGGGCAGTGATGTGTTGTGTACAATAAGCAGAAATTGTACAATAAAATAACAGCATTGACTTTTTTTGTTTAGGGGAATTCATAGATTCTGGAAACTATCCACCTCCAAGATCACCATCATCCTGTACTACAGTTTCAGAGTTATCCATCCAGGACAGTGCTTCATTAGCAGCAGCAGCATCATCATCAGACACCCACAGCCACATATCACCATCACCCAAAAGGAAGAAAAAACCTTTACCTAATGGAACCACCATAGATAGGTTTGTGATAAGAACTAGCAGATTAGAAAAAGAGTTGATTGATGAAAAAATTGCCCAGTTTATTTATGCAACGAACTCTTCTTTCCATCTGACTGAGAACCCACATTTCATTAATATGGTTCAGTCACTGAGACCAGGATACAGTCCACCCAGCAGAGCTGATGTTGTAAAAGCTATAACGACATGTGAACAAAAATTCAAATGTCTAGTATGCTGCAAACGTATCCAAGATGAGAAGAGATTTAGAAGAGCAGGGAGGGAATACAAAGCTGCTAATAACATATGGTTGCAGTGCTTATTTGCTGCACCTCTTAGGCAAAGACTTAAGTGTTCCAGAAATAAAGGCTAATGTTGTTGAAATTGCTAAATACTTACATAATAATCATTTTGCTGCGGCAGCTCTGAAAAGGATGGGTGGAACCAAGCTAACGCTCCCACAAGATGTTAGATGGAACTCTGTGGTGGACTGTTTTGAGCAGTATATCAAAAACTGGCCTATTCTGATGACACTTTGTGAAGAAAATCGAGATAAAATAGATGGCACTGTCACGGCCAAAATCCTCAACATTGGGCTTAAGAGAAATGTTGAACATATGCTGAGCTTCCTGAAACCCATCTCAAGAAATATGTTTGCTGAAGATATTTTAAGGAAGGTCACACCAGTAAACTGGTGGAAGTCACTTAAGCGCTTGGATTTAGAGACTGTTCAAGTAATGATTTCACTTTTAAACAGCAGTAGCTTCTTCTGCAGGCGTTGAAAGAATATTCTCTTCCTTTGGACTCATTCATTCTAAATTGAAAAATCGGTTGGGACCCAATAAAGCAGGAAAGCTTGTTTTTCTTTTCCAGATTATGAATAGGAACAAAGAAGAAGATGATGATGATGAAGATGACGACAAGTGAGCTACAGCGGACAGCAGGGACAGTAGTATTTAAGTTTTTCATGTGTCGGCTGGGCTGACAGTCTAAGTTTCTTAAAATATATATATATTTTGTTTAGCCAAATTAGTTAACAAACATGGATGTTTGTTTAAGCAAATAACTTATGCTGTAATGTTTTTATTGTTTCAGTTGAATAAATCTATTTAAATTGTTATTAAGGTCAGGATTATTTTTCTCCTTCCTAAGTACAACAGAACAGTGGTGTCCAAATATGAATGATTAACCCATTAAACTGGGGAGAAAAAAGGAATATAAAAAGTGATTCTAAAAATCATCTACTTGCATGTTAAAGTAGCAAGAACTAGTTTAGGTAGAAACTTTGATTTAAAATCACTGATTTAAATCAAGCCTTCCTGACTAGTGATTTAAATCGTGATTTAAATCAGTTAGATTTAAATCAAATCCACCCTGTTACAAAATAAAAATTCTTTATTCTCACCCGTCCGAGTCCCCCAGCGTCTCCAGCTATCTTCTGATCCTTACAGGACCTGTGGTTGCGTCACAGTCACATGACTGGTTACCGTGGTAACCAGTCATGTGACCTGGTTGTGACATCACGCCATGTCCTGTAAGGATCAGAAGATAGCTGAAGACACTGGGGGGACTCGTGGACAGGTGAGAATAAAGATTCTTTATTTTTAACCCTTGCATTTATTTAATTTCACTTCCACAATGTATATATATACATTGGGGAAGTGAAATTAGACGGTTAGGAGCAGTTTTAGTGTATTGAGCATGCTCGGTACACTAAAATCAGGTCAGAGAAACCATCAGATGTTTTCTCGGAGCTGCGCTCCATAGGCCCCCACGTCATCTTAAATCCGATTTTGTCAGATTCTGTCCGATGCTCCCAAAATCGGAGCAGTCTTCGATTTTGGGTGCAGGAAAAAAATCGGACAGAATCGGATCTGACAAAAATCGGATGCCATTAAGGGCAAATCCGATGTGATCCGTGGCCCATAGGGATGCACGGGGGCCAAATCAGATCTGCAGCTGTCCGTTTTACAATGGACAGCTACGGATTGCACAAAAAACGCAGTGTGAAACCAGCCTAAGGCCTCGTGCACACGCTGAGTATTTGTCAGTCTTTACCCGTCACATGACCCAGTCACATGACCGGGGGGCCAATAGAGTCTGAACAGCCCCGGGCCCTGGCTACCCTTAATCCACCCCTGAACCCATTTGCCATGCGAGTGGGCAGACGTCACCTCATGAACACAATTTCTCAATGCTGGCAGGAGAAATAAACGCAAGAATGCCCGCCCATTGTGCACTGTTACGATTCCACAGTCTTTTTCTTAGATATGTGTAATGTTTCTGTAGGTCTGATTCATCAGATAGAGGCCAGACAAGTGCCTGTTAGGCCTCTGTGCATTATGTACTTGCATATATAATTTTTTCCCCTCAACAGTACTAGAAGTAAAGGAGTGACACTAATTTTTTAAACAGAGGGCTCCTAAAAAGCAAATCAATAAAAGGCCATGTATTCCCTCAACCCAAAATGGGACTGTAAAAGTGCATGGCATCCATTAAAAGCCACCATCAAAAGAATACTTCATAAGCACATACATGTGGGTTTAATTATTTTTGTGAAGTGTGATGTATTCACATTAACATAGAAGTGCAAACTTTTTTTTTTTTCTTTTCAAAGAAATTTTTATGAAAACAATACATGATTAACAATATGTGAAAACGAGAAGGTCACTTCAAAACCCACAAAACACTCACTTTCTTTTAGTAGGATGTCAATATTGTCTCTCAAACACCATGCATATATAGTAAAAATAACATTGTCTCTGTTTTAGATTATCTTTACAATATAAATGTCACTTTTCTGAATCAGTTGTGAGTTTGCCAGTTGTTTTTGAAGCCTCAGGACCTTTTGGGACTATCAGCTTCTTCCATCGTCTCAGCAGAACTTTGAATTTATCTGTTGATGTTTTTTCTTTTAGAACATCTTTCAAGATGGTTCTCATCACAGTTACAGTCCCTGCATCCCGGTTTTCTTCAATAATCAAGTCCAAAATGTCTCCCACTTTCACCTGAAAATAATTAAAATGTACATTCAATAAATTAAGCAATCATATATGTTAAAGGGAACCTGACCTCGAAAAATGTGCCCCCTGTCGCTGCACCATGCTAATAGATTTCTAGCCATCCCTTTTGTGTTTTTAAATCGATATAGTAAAGTTTAGAAAATTCGTTTTTATACCTTATGATGTGCGGCTTCTCATTATTTGAGAAGCTGCAAAAGGCGTTCCTTTCTTGTCCTCCCCACCGCCTGCTAGTTATTCATTCACGCCCCTATGGGCGTGCTACAGAGCAGGGAGACCGTGCTCGTCATGTAAGGGGCGGTAAAGCTGCTATGATGCAATTCGCGTCATATCGGGCTTTACCACGTCAGTACACCCATTAGGTGTACAGTGAACACACCTCGCGCATGCGCATTCGGCATCGCGAGGTCGGCAGTACACCCTAATGGGTGGGTGTACTGACGTGGTAAAGCCGGATATGATGCAATTTGAGTCATAGCAGCTTTACCACCCCTTACATGACACGCACAGTCTCCCTTCTCTGTAGCACGCCCACAGGGGCGTGAATAAATAACAAGCAGGCAGTGGGGAGGACAAGAAAGGAACGCCTTTTGCAGCTTCTCAAATAATGAGAAGCCGCACATCATAAGGTATAAAAACAACTTTTCTAAACTTTACTATATCGATTTAAAAACACAAAGGGATGGCTAGAAATCTTTAGCATGGTACAGGGACAGGTATAGAGGCTGGGGACACATTTTTCAAGGTCACGTTCAATATGGGTCTGATAACCTCAACAAACAGCATCATAGATCTACATCTTTTATGCCATGGTCAGGCAGCAGTGGTTGTCATATGTATACAAGAATGTCCCCATATTTTTTAAAGGAATTAGTATTGCTTATTTACACACTGCAAAAAAAAAACACCACGTTAGAAATTAATCTGCAGTGTGCAATGGGAAAGTGTAAAAATCGAAAACAATATTTATGTTGCAGATTTGCCACAAATTTGACATGCCATATTTTTCGGCCTATAAGACGCACTTCTGTTCCCCCAAATTTTGGGGGAAAGTGGGGTGTGTGTCTTATAGTCCAAATGCACAGAGGGTGGATGCAGCTCTGGAGGGTTGGGAGCGGGCTGGCTGCAGGAGCCAGAGGGAGGTCACATGCTCCCGTTCATTTAATATGCACTGCACCCACTGTCCATCATCACGGTGCTGAAACCGCACCGCGGTGATGGACTGGGGATTGGCGCATGTTAAATTGCCTGCATCCTCCCTCCCCCATGCTGCTGCCCATAATAAAATAACAACCACGTTATTCACCTTTTCCAGCGGTGCCCGTCTCCCTCCATGCCATTGCGGTCCTCCACTTCCTGCTTCTTCTCTGTAATGCTGGTCTCTGCGCGCCCCATCACTTTACCAGCGTTACAGAGAAGAACCAGGAAGTGGAGGAGCGTAACGGCACGGAGGGAGACAGGACACCGCTGGAATAGGTTAGTTACGTGGTTGTTATTTTATCATGGGCAGCAGAATGGGGAGTTATGACCAGATTAAGGGGGCTATATCCCAGGATGAGGGGGCTATGAGGGACATATACCCTATATGATTTGGAAGACTGACAGTGACATTATAAGACTGATCCCATTCAACATTAAAAATTATTTTATTTCTCTTCTCCTTCACCAAGTTTGGGGATGCGTCTTGTAATCCAGTGCATTTTATAAAGCAAAATATACGGTAGATTAATCACCTTCCCTAGAGGTTTTGTGTCTCTCTCGCCTACCTGCCAGTCTCTACATAATCTGGCCTCTAGTGATGATGTCTTGTCCCATATGACATAGGAGGTTGTGAGTCATACCCTGAAGAGATGAACGCATTTCAAATGCAGGGGGTGCGAACCATATTTACACGGTGACGCCCACTGGGGCATCATAAAGCAGGAGCGATGAGACACCCATAGACCCCAAGTGAACCGCCCTCACGGGGGAAAAAAAAAAGTGAGTTATAAAGATTGTTTATTAAACTTTCATAATACACATTTAGCTCAGACAAGAATGGTTGGGAATGTAGCAAGAAGCTGCAGAGACAGTGATAGGTTCCCTTCAATACAGTTTTCTGCACAAGTTTACAGGAAAGAACCATGCACCACTAATTGTAGCGTGCCAAATTAATTTGAAGCTTTTTTTTTTAAAAAAAAAAAAAGACTTCTCCTAGCCCAGTGATGCCTAACCTATGATACGACTGTCAGCAGTGACACACCGAGGCATTTTTGCTGACACGCGTGTCATGGCGCAGTTTCAACTGCCGCTGTTAGGAAGTGTGCTTTCGGGCTTCACAAAGGTGTCACTTGTCCTGCCTCAGGATGCTGACAATTTGACTTGACACTGCCTGCTTACAATCAGGCAGTGTCAGCATCTAGAGGCGGGACAAGCGTGGCACGAACGGAGCATTAATGAAGCCGACAATCGAAGTGTCAGCATCCGGAGACTTGATGCTGACACTTTTGATTCTCAGCTTCATTAAGGTGGCCCGCACAGCACAGTGACGTCATCACTGTGCTGCGCCGGTCACATGAACACATTCCGGCACTCAGGAGGATGCCGCACACAGGACTCAGGATGTGAAGTGTGGCAAGCAGGGAGCGATGGAAAGGAACAAGGGATAGGTTACATTGTTAATTATTTTTGTGTGTGCACTAGGATGGGGGCCATATCCCAAAATGGGGGGGTTATATCCAGGAATAAGGAGCTATATACCAGGATGAGGAATATACCGTATATCATTATGAGGGCTATTTCCAGGATAAGGGGCTATATACCAGAATGGGGGGGTATATACAGGAATGGGGGCCATATCGCAGGATGGGGTGGGGGAGTGAGAGGGGGTATATCCAAAAGAAGGGGCTGTATAACAAAAGGCCATATTCTGGATAGCTTTTTTGTTGTTACAGCTACAAATATCAGAAAATTATGGATTTTTCTCAAAGTGACACAACACCTGAGTTATGCTCGTTTTTTGGCAAATTTTGACACACTGAACTCAAAAGGTTGACCATCACTGTCTTAGCCGAACCCTTTGTCTAGAGGTTTTACAAAATGGCCTACAGCACTACAAAGCTAGTGCATTTTGTTTAGTAAATTTACCAGGACTGATCACAATCACTATTGGAGTAACCAGCAAGAGTCGGCAAAGTTGTAATAAATTAATTACGGTAATTACATATAATATTTGCCGTATTTGATTGATTTTGTAATTGGGCTGCTAGTTTTTTCACAACCTTTATGTACACACTACAGTAGGCTGAATACAACATTCCGGGTGCGGCCAGGTGTTCCAACTCAGATACAATGCAGCCTAAAAGCCAGCCTCTGCAGTTTGTACAATGATTCTGTGAGGACGCATGCTTTTGTCAGATAACAGTTGTGGCCCTCCAGGTTCTTCGGGGGAGACATTATCCTGTCTGTCCTTACCCTCATAGAAGTATAATACACAACAGGATTGACATGGACAACCAGTACCTACCGCTCTGCTCTTTTTCCATAGCTTCTCTCCATTAAGACGTAGTTTGCCATCATAAAATGCATCTTCAACTTTGCTGCAAAAAAAAAAAAACATTTATCAGAATAAATTATATTCTAGAATGTGTATATATACAGTGGTGTTCAAAAATCCTGCATAGGATAAATTGATTTTTCAAGTTTTAAACGTTTTCTGTCGAATATCTTCGATGCTAATATGACATATTATATATGGTTTTGTTCGGAATACAATTTTGCATTCTCTCCTTGTAAAATTTTTAGCTTTTGAAGCAGTTTTGCCTGAAATTATTGCAACAATATGGGAATTGAAAGCACAACTACCGTATATACTCGTGTATAAGCCGACCCGTGTATAAGCCGACCCCCTACTTTTGCCCCCAAAACCTGGGAAAACCCATTGACTCGTGTATAAGCCGAGGGTGGACCCCAGCACAGGTATACAGCCCCCAGCAGTGTGGTATACAGGCTCCCAGCAGTGTGGTATACAGGCCCCCCAGTGGTAGTATACAGCAGCCTCACCCAGTGGTATATACAGGCCCCAGCAGTATATACAGCAGCCCCAGTGGTATACAGCAGCCTCCCCAGTGGTATATACAGGCCCCAGCAGTATATACAGCAGCCTCCCCAGTGCTATATACAGGCCCCAGCAGTATATACAGCAGCCCCAGTGGTATACAGCAGCCTCCACATTAGTGGTATATACAGGCCCACCATCAGAGGCTAAAGCCCCCCCAGTGATATATACAGGCCCCAGCAGTATATACAGCAGCCCCAGAGGTATACAGCAGCCTCCCCAGTGGTATATACAGGCCCCAGCAGTATATACAGCAGCCTCCCCAGTGCTATATACAGGCCCCAGCAGTATATACAGCAGCCCCAGTGGTATACAGCAGCCTCCCCATTAGTGGTATATACAGGCCCACCATCAGAGGTTACAGCCCCCCCAGTATATACAGCAGCCTCCCCATTATGGTATACATACAGCCCCCATCAGATGGTTACAGGCCCCCCAGTGATATATACACCCCCCAGTGATATATACAGCCCCCAGTTGTATATACAGGCCCCCCGTTTCACCCCCCCCAGTGGTACACGTACACAGGCCCCCGGCTGCAGACGCACACCTGTAAAAGAATCACTTTCATACTTGCCTCCTCGCTGTGATCGAGCGTCCTCGTCTCCTTCCTGCTTCTACCCGGCATCATGTGACCGCGCACAATGACGTCATTGTGGATGCGCCGGCCGCCGGGTAGAAGCGGTAAGGAGACCGGAGGAGCGCGGGTAACAGCGAGGAGGGTAAGTATGAAAGCGATTCTTTTACAGGTGTGCGGCTGCAACCGGGGCCTGTGTACGTGTACCACTAGGGGGGAAAGGGGGTCTGTATAAGTGCGGGGGGGCCTGTATATACTACGGGGAGGAGGGGGCCTGTATATACTACGGGGGAGGAGCTGGGGGCCTGTATATACTACTGGGGGAGGGCAATGTAATATGCACAGCTCCCCCTGCCGCTGATGGACAGGGGGATGCAGTGCATATTGCATTGCACTAATGAGTGGCCCCACGTGACCGGGCGCTCATATTACAGCCTCCCCCTGCCTGATACAGCCCCCAGACAATGCGCTCCCCACACTCAGACGTATAGTGACTTGTGTATAAGCCGAGGGGGGACTTTTCAGCACAATTTTTGTGCTGAAAAACTCGGCTTATACACGAGTATATATGGTAAGTTTTGTACAGCTTCAGATCCAAAATTAGCCAATCACAGATGAGGTTCTTGTGACCAATCATAACCTGGATATGGCAGCCAATCACATTCCATTACATTGCATCACATCTGCTGCTTTGTATGTTTGTTTTATCTGTTGGTCTATCTAGTGAATCATACTGTAGAGCTTTATGATGGGAGCCTTCAGATTTTTGTCAGCGGAGGATCGTGTGCGAGTTTGGTGCTACTGAAGAGGGTTATACTGGCCCCCAGATCGCAAGGAAGGGCGGCTGTAATCAGAGTACAGTCGTAAGAATTTTGCAGAAACATAAGCAGCTTGGAATTACCCAGGACAGGCCCAGATCTGGTCGGCCCAGAAAGTCAACTAAAAGGGAGGATAGAGTACTGATAAGAACATCCCTTGCCAATCGAAAGCTCACCTCTCCTCAGCTTCTGCGAGAATGGCAAGAAAAGTGCAATATTGAGGTAGCAACGTTTGTTACCATTGAGAGGGTGCAAGGCCCGAAAGAAGCCATCGATAACAGCCATACAAAGACAAAGGCGAAAACTGTGGGCATTGAATATTCAAAATGGAGGAAGGAGGAGTGGGAAAAAGTGCTATTTAGTGATGAAAGCACTTTTTGCATTTTAGGAAACGATGGCAAGTCTTATGTGAGAAGGTTTCCACAAGCCAGAGTGTTTGAGCTTCTCTGTGAAACATCCGATGAAAGTTATGGTCTGGGGCTGTATGGCAGCCAATGGTGTTGGAAGGCTTCATATTGTGGAGGGTATGGTTAATGCAAAAAAATACATAGACATCCTTAATAAGAAAATGCTGCCTTCTGCTCAACACCTGTTTTCAGGGGATTATATCTTCCATGATGAAATGCTCCTTGTCACAGAGCTAAGACAGTAACGGAATGGAAAAAAAAGAACAAGGTGGCTACTATTGACTGGCCAGCCCAGTCCCCGGACCTCAATCCAATTGAAAATTTGTGGCACAAGTTATCAATACAGATATCTAAAAAACAGCCAAGGACCAAGAGAATGTTGATTGAGGCTCTGATACAGGCCTGGAACCACATCATCACTCAGAACATCTGAAGAAGCTTGTTCACTCAATGCCACAGAGATGCAAGTTGGTGTTCAAGAGCAAAGGCTGGCCAATAAAGTTTTAGAAGCTAAAGATGCACTCAAAGGCCCTTTTCAGGACTCTGAATTAAATAAAAAATAATAAATCTTAAAAAGTAAAATTTAAGTCTGTGTGAACTTGCATTGGAAGTTAATGAACTTAGAAACCTGTTCACCATTCTACACACTGTACTGGTGTAGGTATGGTTATGCTGTAAAAATTCTGGACCCCGAAAGCATCATAGGCTATGTTGTGAGGCGAAATTTTAACCCCGCGCGTTCCAGTTCACCGAACAATTTTGGCCCTATCTACATAATGGGGAAAAAGTGACAGTTACCAGTTGACAGTTTGGGATGAGAGGGCTTAAGCACCGCCACCATAGTCTAACAGCATATACCAACATATAGTCACTAAGGTGGGGCCCTGACTGTGGAATATTCACCACGCACAGGGACATGTATACACACCACATGCACACAAAAAGTAACAGCTAAGGTGGAGCCCCAACATTGGATACTCACCACGCACCCGAACACAAACACACACACCACAAAGAGACACACACAACACAGAGGCACACACCACACAGACACCTCCCCCCCCCACAGTACACATGCACTCACCCCACATGAGCTCTGACGTTCGAGGAATGGTGCTTTGTTTGGTGAGACCATCGGCCCTGAAAGGCAATCTGGGAGACGAGAGCCCCACAGCCTCTTTTGCTGGTGTCTGTGTATACAGTAATCATTGGTGACTGTACCCACTGAATGTCCTTTCGCAGATTGTCTCGGTCCGACCACCAATTCAACGAGAACTTGACACCCCTGTGGAGATGAATACTCTTGTTTAGATCTGAGGGAAACCCGTTCCACTGGGAGAGGATGTGGGACTGCAAGGGACTGGTATGAGCCTGAGCCCACGGAACCATATGGATACATGCCATCATAGAGACCAGGGCTGACATGGCCGTGCAATTGGAAACTGACTTTTGTTGTTGTAGAAACCGAAGCTTTGATCTCAGGAGAACCTGTTTGTGGGAGAAAGCAGACAACCCAAAAAGACCTTCCTCCTAGATGGAATTAGGCTTGATTTCTGAGAATTTACTTCCAGCCTAATGACGTGAGGGTCTGAATGAGGTCCTTCATCTGGGAATGTAGGAGAGAGCTGGTGAGAGCAGTGAACAGGAAGTCATCTAGATAAGGTATCACCGTTACTCCCCTCTTCCTGACGTATACCATTATCTCTGCCATCATGGTGAACATGCGAGGTGCTGAAGATAGACCGAATGGCAGGACCTGAAACTGAAAATGATGGGCCTGGCCCTGAAACAGAATTGCAAATTTCAGGAACTGTTGATCTCAGGACTTATGGGGATATGATAATATGCGTCCTGAAGGTCCAATGTCGCCATCACAAAATCTTTCCCTATCAGGGGAACGGTTGAACGTATGGACGCCACCTTGAATCTGGAGTAAGACACGTTTGTTCAGGGGCTTCAGGTTTATGATCATCCTGTAGGAACCCCCTGGTTTCTTTACCAGGAATAGGCGAGAATAGTGTCCTCTCCAGATTTCCTCATCTGGAACCGGGATTATAGCCATTATAAGGAGAAGGTTCTGGATCTCCTTCCAGAGGGAAGGCTGAAGTGATTGAGACGAGAGGGAAGTCACTCTCAGATGTTGAGGAGGAGGAGAGGAGAACACTATTCTCATGCCATCCCTGACAAGTTTAAGAATGGGGCGGCTCCATGTAATTTCCTGCCATTGGGGGAGAAAGTTGGTAAGCCTCCCCCCGACCGGAATGGCGACACTTCTTCTCTTGGTGACGAGAAGAGAAGATGCTTCTCCCCTTCCCCCTTTTGGGGTAGCTCCAGCGACCGCCCTTTTCCTTGTCTTTTTGTTAGTGGTATTGGGTCTTGGACCTAAAAGGATGTTGGGAACGAAAGGACTTAGTTTTTGCTTTCACTTCTGGAAGACCCTTCATATCTGCCGCTTTTTCCAGGAGTTGGTCCAGGACCTGACCAAAGACATACTCTCCCCGAAATGGACTTGAGCACAATTTGTTTTTGGAAGCCATGTCACCACTCCATGTTCATAGCCACAAAGCCCATCTAGTTGTAGTTGTGTTGGATAGCACCATAGTTCTAGCCGCTACTCTGATAGATTCTGCTGATGAATCAGCCAGAAAACAGGACGCTTTCTGTAACAAAAGGATGGAAGCCAGGAGATCGTGTCTCGGTGTACCCTCAGTGATGTGGGAATCCAATGTGTCCAACCCAAGACAATGATGGGAGTGCTGGTGTGTCACGGTCCGCGCTGCTGTGGTATGAATAAACTCACCAAAGAACCAAGATAGTTATCATCCTTTATTTCCTCCTCTCTCCTACGCGTTTCAGCGCCACACCCGGCGCCGGGTGTGGCGCTGAAACGCGTAGGAGAGAGGAGGAAATAAAGGATGATAACTATCTTGGTTCTTTGGTGAGTTTATTCATACCACAGCAGCGCGGACCGTGACACACCAGCACCCCCATCATTGTCTTGGATTCAAAACCACTATCCAGTGGTCGGTGGAGGTCCTGCAGCAGCTGGAACATAGATTCCAAAACGCCTTCAAACCAGTTGTGGGGATCACAACTGGACCAGGTGAGCAGCCTCATAGACTACCTGCACACACAAGTGTCACTAGTGATAGGGCACTATTGCGCCTCTTGTCCCCCTCCCTATTTTTTCTTTTTACAATGTGTCCAACCTTCTGGGCATACTCCGAGCTACGCAAGTAGTTGCGATGTTAGCTGATATAAGAAAAGAAGAAGAGTATTCCCAGGACCTCTTCAATAGACTATTAGCCTTCCAGTCCATCGGATCCTTTAACTGAGAGGAGTCCTCGAATGGCAGGGTAGTCTTATTGGCTATTTTAGCAATTTGGACATCAATTTTTGGTATGTCTGACCAGAGTTTAGAAATAGAGGACTCCATAGGGAGCCGCCCCTCATCCCAGCAGGGACAACATGGTGTTTTTCCAGAAACGTCCATTCTTCCAACACCATTTCTTTCAGGTTGTCATGGACTGGAAAAACTGAAGTTTTTCTGGACCGTAATCCCCCAAACATTACATCCTGTATGGACTGGAATGATATTTCTTCTTCTACCCTCATGGTATCCCCAACGGCAGACACCAACTCGGCAATGTCCTCATATGAAAAATATTTCCTGGGAGCGTCCCTGTTCTAGGGAGGATCTGAATCCTCTGCTAAGCCCTCTTCTGAACGCGAAGCATCTGACGCCTCTGGGGCAGAATCCTCCAGAGTGACTCTCCTCTTTTTGGCTGATGGGGGGGGGGGGGGGGGACATTGGAGGGGCGAGACACTGTAGTCAGAGAAGAGCAGATTTCCTGCTTTATTAATTTTTTCAGTTCATCCATTATGGTACCTTTACATGCCGCTAAGAAGGTTAGAAACAACCGGGTGTCAGAGACAAATGTATCTTGCACCGTCAAAACACCGAGAGGTAGCGGCTTGTAAATCAGGTTGTTGCCACCCGTCACTGTCGACACCTGTTTTTGAGCAGTGCTCAAAAACAGGTTGGTTTCAACCCAATGGTAGCAGCGTCTAAATAAGGAACAGGATGGTTTTTTGCGACACCTAGTTAACTCCCTGGGGCATGACACAGCCTCCGGGATATCGCCCCCCTTCAGCTATCATTGGTGGAAGCTCCTGCGTTACGATTGGTTGTCCCTGCATAGGGCGGCATATTTAAGGAGCTGACCAGTCACACTACACAATTGCAATAGCATCATGTATTAGCCAGCCTTCCTGCGCTGGCTGGCCAATCATGATGCTATTGCTTTGTCCAATCACCGTACGAGCGTCTCGTAATCCACAATTCTGGCACGCCTATGTGTTGTCCCTGCTGCCCCAGGTCCTCCCATATTACCTTCTGTAGCGGCGTGTAAATGAGGGAAGGTGCTCTACAGAAGGTAACCTGCGGCACCCATCAGTGCATCCAGGGATAGAAAAAACCTTCTGTAGAGCACTTTGTAGCGGCGTGTAAAGGCGGTATCGGGTACCGTTAGCAACCGTTGGAACGTGCTCGTGCACGTGCGACACCCGGTTGTTTCTAACCTTCTGTAGCGGCGTGTAAAGGTACCATCAGTGACGGTTACTCATCACTCATGACCCTATCCGTACAGTCCGGGCATAGGAGATTTTTATAGGATAGGACACCACACTTCGGGGCTGGGGCATCAATTTCTGCTTCTGTTCCTTGTCTCCCTGTAAGATATAACAGGAAGAGAAGGAATGAAATACAAACCCTAAAGGGGGTTGTACATTCCTCCTACCCGGTACTTACTGGCCTGAGGTAGCGCTGGGCTCTGCATCTGCAGTGCCTGAGGGGACCACATCCATTTGGGCAGCATGAGACATAATCACAGAAAAATACTGTCCTACCTGCCAGTGTGTCCCGCCAGGGGTCCTTTTGTAGTAGGGATCCGCAGCATACATGGTGCCTGCCCCCCCTTCTGGTCTCCCTGTGTGATGGCCATCATTGCCAGAGGCTGGGCACCCAGGACAACCGGAAATGATGCATGTTCCATGCTGGACCACAACCCAGAAGTGACACGCCCCGGCGTCTGACGTCACTTCTGGGCGCGAGAAGCCCGCCGGCCGCATCTCGTTAGGAAGGAAGGCTGAGGAGCTACTGGAGGACCCCGGCCACGCTGCACTGCTCAACACAACCACGTAGGCGCTGGAGAGCGGTGCAGTCCTGCTCCTCCTGGAGCAGGAGCAGCCCAGGGAGGAAGGAGCAGCAGCCCGATCGACCCGCACACGGCTGCCTGGTAAGAGACTGCTTCGCCGGTCCACAGCCTCAGGAGAAACCTCTTCGTGCCCCATAGGGACAGGAAACACTGGTGATAGGAGGTGGGAGGGGCTATTCAACCTCTGTGTGTTTCCTGCCCCTATTAGGGCCGAGAGGCAACCTCCTTTGTGCTGTCGTGGAGGATGGGAGGAGAAAACACAGGCAGGGAAATATTTTACCTCACAAAGAATCAGCTGTGATCCCGTGCTGTAATGTCTGTATACGTTTTTCATCCTCCCCTACCCAGGAGATGTCCCTTTATTGTCAGACACATCCATTACACAGTGGGGGCATATGTATAAGATTATCTCTGCATAGGAACATTTTTATACACATCCAGTAGTGAAACTTATTATTACAAGATCCATTGATTAAAATGAACTTTGTAGGAAAACTCCTTCAAGTGCTGATGAAAAAAGCTGGACTAACACAGAAAGGGGACAACCGCTTTAAGATATTAATGACCTCTCTCACTGATGTGAATGGGTGCAGGGAATATGGAGCAGTTGTGTTCTGGCTCCAAACACTGTGGATTTCCAGCAGTTGCAGCACCATGCATTACTTGAACAGTAAAAGTAATGAATGTCTGACTACCACTCTAAGGCCCCTTTCACATCGGCGGTAAACCATGATCACGGCAGCTGCGGTGAAAAAAAACGCAACTGCCGCGATTACCGCATAACGGCCGCACGTGCGGTTCACCTGCGGCAAGCCCCATGCAATGTCTATGGGGCGTGCGGTAGATGCGGTTTCGGCACTTGCGGCAGGTGCGGCTGCGAAAAAACAGTGGCATACCGTGTTTTTTTCGCGGCCGCACCTGCCGCAAGTGCTGAAACCGCAACTACACTGCACTTGCCACACCTGCCACAAGCCCACAGACATTGAATGGGGCTTGCCACAGGTGAACCGCAAGTGCAGCCGTTATGCGGTAATCGAGGCAGTTGCGTTTTTTTCACCGCAACTGCCGCGATCAGAGTAAAACGCTGATGTGAAAATAGCCTTAATATCTGCATCCCATATTGCCCATTTAAACGTTCAAAAGCTCAGTAGCCTATAAAAAAAAAAAAGAAGTATCTAAACTAATTCAGGAAGCTTCTGCAGTTTTTCCACCTCACAGTATGACACAGGGCTGTGAAGTCAGTAAGCAAAACCTCCACCTCCAACACCTCAATTTCCATGAATCTGACTCCACCAAAATGGACACCGACTCCACAGCCCTAGTGTGCGGAGTAAGCTGATCAGCTCTGAGTGTTGAGTAGCCTAAGGCTACACACACAGCGTTTTTAATGCATTTTTTGAGGACCAGTTTTTCAGCTGCAAGACTCGATCAGCTTTTCAAAAAAAAAACCACATAAAAAAACAGATGATCTGTTTTTGATGTGTTTTAGACTGATGCGTTTAAACTCTTAGACAATAGTTTCAATGCAAAAAGTGGACAGAAAAATACCACACACACTGTCATGCTCATTCTTTTTAAGGATCCGTTTTTGAACCAAAAAAATGCACCTTTGCAAAAGGTTGTGTATGAATGACAAATCTTGAAAACTCATTGACTTTGCTGGATAGCTCAGAAATTGATCCGTTTTACTGCACTGCCACTGCAAAAATGGATCATCAAAAACGCTGTGTGTGAATGTAGCCTATCACAGGAAGAACCGTCAAGCACAAGAAGAGTTTTTTGTTTACATAACAATACATGTGTATTGTCAGTGACAAGTGTCTGATAAGAATTACCGTATATACTCGTGTATAAGCCGAGTTTTTCAGCCCAAAAATTGGGCTGAAAAGTCCCCCCCTCGGCTTATACGCGAGTCACTGTATACTGTATACACTGTATACAGTATACAGGCCGCCCGCCCCCATCAGTATACAGGGCCCCCCCCTTGTGCAGCAATCCTGTAAAGGAATACATTATTATACTTATCCCTGCCGCTGTCCCGCCGCCGCTATCGAGCTCCTCCGGCTTCATCCGGCTTCCTTCCGGCGGGCGCAGGCAATGACGTCATTGTCTGTGCGCCAGAGGAGGAAGCCGGATGAAGCCGGAGGAGCGCGATAGCGGCGGTGGGACAGCGGCAGGGATAAGTATAATAATGTATTCCTTTACAGGATTGCTGCACAAGGGGGGGGCCCTGTATACTGATGGGGGGGGGGGGCTGCTGTATACTACCACTGGGGCTGCTGCTGTATACTATCACTGGGCTGCTGCTGTATACTATCACTGGGGCTGCTGCTGTATACTACCACTGGGGCTGCTGCTGTATACTACCACTGGGGAGGCTGCTGTATACCACACTGCTGGGGGCTGTATACCTGTGCTGGGGTCCACCCTCGGCTTATACACGAGTCAATAGGTTTTCCCAGGATTTGGGGGCAAAAGTAGGGGGGGGGGTCGGCTTATACACGAGTATATATGGTAGTATAGTTCAGGAAAAGAGATTATTGGCTGTGTGTACAGTGTAACAATTAATGCCACCATTTAGGAAACTATGGACTTTCTGATAGTGCTAAATCATAGTGATAATACTTACTTCCGAGATGTGTCTAATCCAGCCGTGAGTACCAAATCAAAACGAAAAGACTGCACAGCTTTTTCTACGTCTTTATAGTCTTTTGGTATGCTGGGGTCTTCCACATGCTCATCCTCGTAATCACTGACATCTTCTGGATCCACCTCTTCTTCATCATCATCTTCTTGAGATGCATGGGTCCTGTTCCTTTTTTGACTTTTCTTCCCTTTATGCCTCACAGTATCCAGAAATGGTTTCACGAGAGAAGTAGACAAAAAGCCACTGGAGTTAGTATGCAGTAAACCGGTGATCTGCTGTCTGTAGTCGGCACAGTTTGATAGCCGTCTACAATGCGTCCACCATTTGATGCATTGGGCAGAGCTGTATGTGAGCGATTGTGGCCTCTGACAAGAGCTTGAAAAAAATTGCAAGTTTCGGAAGGCTCTGAGGGACAGTCTGATCCCAGTCATTTCATAACCTAAGAATAACGCAAGAAACATAATAATAATGATAAAAAATAAAAATAATAATATTTTTTATATAGTGCCAACATATTCCGCAGCGCTCTACAATTCAGAGTTCATATACAAACAGTCATTAAAAAAATATAATAATTAAAGCAAAAATAATGAGGACCCTGCTCGGAAGAGCTTACAATCTACAATGAGGTGGGGGTGACACAAAGTACAGGGGCTTATTTACAATGATGGGCCAACCATCTTGAGGAAATGTGTAATAGATAAGAGCTGCATAAGTGGTTACTAGCCAAGCTTTGTAATGCTTATGGGTTTGGTTGAGTCAGACAGAGTTATGTCCAGAGAAATAGTGAATACCCCCATGTCTAAATGACTTTAATTAGCCAATGTGATATGGCGCCCTAAAAAGATGTGTTTTTAGGGAGCGCCTAAAACTATGCAAATTGTGAATAGTCCTAATTTATTGGGGTAGATTTCCAGAGCTGGCCTCCTATTGAGACCAGGAGGCTGCTATTTAGGGCTGGTGGATAACGTCCTCGCCACCCCTCCAGGCTGCAAAACCCACCACCTTGCACTTTTTAAAATCCCGCCCCTCCTCTGGCCGGCGCTTGAGTGACCACCGCACTTGCATCTGCGCAGTGGAGTGGGTGTCCACGCTCCACTGAACATAGTGCTGAGGTCTCTCTCGAGTTCACAAATCTCGCGAGATGTCTGCGCTGACAGGCGCGCCTGCGCAGTGGAGCGGGTGTCCGTGCATAGTACTGAGGTCTCGCGAGATTTGTGAAGTCTCAAGAGACTTCAGCACTATGTTCAATGTTCACTCCACTGCGCAGACGCGAGTGCCGCTGTCTCTCAAGCTCGGCCAGAGGAGGGGCGGGAATTTTAAAAAGTGCAGGGCGCGTTTTGCAGCTCGGAGGGACAGCGAGGACGTTATCCACCAGGACTAAATAGCAGCCTCCCAGACTCAATAGGAGGCTAGCGCTGGACACAATAGAAGTTATTTTCTGAGGTATGAGGGGCCAGTCTGGGCACATACAGGGGTTACTAAAACCCCATTTACATCATGTGTAAGACGGGGGGTACAGTTTAAAATTTATAAAGTGGGTGACAGGTTCCCTTTAAAGTTTATTTAGCCTTTGGACCCCCCTTAAAGTGTCGTATGCTGACATATACAAGGCAGAAGGAGGCAGGGCTATGGAGTTGGTTTCAGGGAAATTGAGGAGTTGGAAGTCAGATGTGTGGTTTACTGACTTCACAGCCATAGTTGTGGAATTGAAGTCAGATTAAAGGTACCGTTACACTGCACGACGTTGGAACGATGTCTGCAACGATCACATGGTGTGCGGTCGTTTCCGACATCGTTGGTGAGATGTCACACGTCTAGATATCGTGGACGATGCACCAATGATGTTGTGAGCAGGTATCGTTCGCACAACCTAGCGCAAGATATCTGCTCATTGCTGTGAATGGGCGAAGTTGTAAACGACATCATTATCGTGGTGTCACACACAACGATATACCAGGTTGGATTATTGATGATAGTGTGATTTGAGAACATGTTCTAAAACCAATCAGCGATCCAACGACTTATCGTAGTTGAATCTCGGTGTTACACGCAACGACGTCCTAACGATGTCACTGGAATGACTCCAAACTTGTGACGTATCAGCGACATCGTTAACGATGTCGTGCCATGTAACGGGGCCCTTAAGGGAAATTGAAGAGTTAGTCGGAGGTTTGGCTTACCGCATCCACAGCCCTGGAAGGAGGGCTGAACTTGACTACTGTTACAGCGTAGGTACTTCTACAGTTTGCAAACAAAAAAATAAGCCACCACATACCAAATATTACTCTACAGTATTACACCGCATAACTGCTTTACCATATACAAAAGTCCTGAAATAACTAGATACATAGTGATATCTATGTGTTCAGTAATTCTTGCGACTATCAGATTCCCAGGATAGGCAAACACTCACAGAATGATGTTTACTTCTTAATCCACATGAAAAAACCCAAAAGTACAAGGAAGGGTACAGAGTACACCAAGCCGACATTCACACTGGAGGAGGCTGCTAGAGTTATAACTAAACCTGTCCCAGAATACTCTCAGGGTTGCACAATAATGGGATAACCAACAGGCAAGAAGAAATAGGTTATAGTAGCTAAAACAACAGGTCTACCAAGTACTAAAGAGCATTCTTAATTACCAAAGAAGATGCCAACATAAATGTTTGTATGTGACTGCTCACCATAAAAAATGAGGATGAGGCAGCCTATAATATCTGCTGTGGAAGTACTTGACTGCTTCTAACACAATATTCCAAATATTAAAAATGTATTGCTTTAAAGGGAACCTGTCAGCTAGTTTATGCCCCCCCCCCCAGCTATTACTGTCTGCACCTACAGATTTATGATACCAGTCTAATCGTCCCTGTCTGAGCTCATAGTGTAATGTTATAGGTGAAAAAAAAGCATTTATACACTTACATTTCCTTATGTAATGAGGCAGTCAGTCTCCAGCTTGGAGGACGGAGACTGTTTGGCAGGTTAATAGTTAACATTTCAGCCTTATGTTAAAACATGTTGGGAGACCATGTGTGAGATCACAACCATGTGACTACAATAGGCGGAGCTAAGCCCCTATTTCAATGAGTTTGCTCACTTGCTCCGCCCACTATGGGGTCACATGATCGTTACATCACATAGGTCCTTTAGCCATGCAAGTTAATAGTGACTATTATCCTGCCAGACAATCTTCCTCCTCCAAGGTATAGACTGAAATAGAAGTGTATAAATGCTTTTTTTTTCACCTTTTACATCACACTAGGAACTCAGACAGGGATGATTAGAATAGTATTATGAAGCTGCAGGGACAGATAGTGATAGCTGGGGGAGCATAAACTACCTGACAGGTTCCCTTTAAACGCAATCTGCCATCAGGTTTTTTCTGAAGTGCATAAAATAGCGATCCCATTGCTGGATCAATTCATGAGCTCAGTTTTTCTACTGAACTAGGAGTTTATGCCACAGTAGAGGTTTGCGGTACCTAGTACATCAGTGATATGGGGCTATTGGATGGGAGCTAGGAGTACAGCTTCCTACAACCCGCCATCCAAAGCTCTGTTTAGCTGGCCCACTGCAATGGCATCTGTGCAGAATGATAAGCTCTGGATGCCAGGAGGTGGTTCTTACAGTTCCCACCACCTGATGGCCACAGATTAATGACCTGGATGCTGGATCAGGTCCTGCGGACTAATTTGCACCAACGCTAATCCACAATCCTCCTATTCATGACCTCTCTCGCATAGCTACGGTAATTCAAATGGTTTTTTCCCCCTTTACTGTGCATGAGGAGAAAGCTGTCAATCAACTTAGTGGGCAGGGATCCAAAAGCTCATGTAAATCGGGGATCAACTGCACAAACACATTGAATGTGCTCCTGATTCAATCATTTTATGAAAAGTAGTACAAAAAATAAATTAATAGTAAGTGATTCTGCAATGGAATCACATATCTGGCAGTTTCCTACATTATGATTTTGACATCCATCTAACACGGTCTGCATGTCACCTGACCCCAACTCAATAGGCTCATATAGGCCTACCAGGCAGTTGTTAAAGAGAACCTGTCACCCCCATCCCCCATGATGGTGAATCCAAGTCCAGCACTGAATGCAGAATGTATGCTGCATTCAGGCAAGGGGTCCCTCATGGCTCTGTGGGGCTGCTACCCCGATATATAGGCTTATAAAAACTTACAGTAAAAATCCATAGAGGCGAGCGTTTGTGATTCAGGCACCTCATCCACGGGGATTTCACGCCCCCTGCACCTCTGTGCCGCCCATGTCCTCGCTGCCTCGCTCGATCCCTTCATTTCCTCCTCGCTCTGCATATCCTTGTGGTGTTGACGCAAGCGCAGAGCGGTTGAGGTCTCTGTGCATGCCCCGCCTCCTGCTATGACGTCCTCTCATTTCCCCACCCTCCTCCATAGCACAACTTGGAGTAGGCAAGGCAGCGAGGACATGGGCGGCACAGAGGTGCAGGGGGTGTGAAATGCCCCCGTGGACGAGGTGCCTGAATCACAAGGGCCCGCCTCCATGGATTTTTACTGTAAGTGTTTATAAGCCTATATATCAGGGTAGCAGCCCCACAGAGCCATGGGGGACCCCTTGCCTGAATGCAGCAGACATGCTGCATTTAGTGCTGGATTTAGATTCACATCCACGAGGGGGCTGGCAGGTCCTCTGTATCGTTAAGGATACCCACAGTCCAGAAATCAGATGTCAGACTTTGAAAGTGTTTCACAGACATGTGAACTCAATAATGTTTTCAAAGACAACAATAGGTGAACACTGCAGTCTTGCATACCTGCATTACTCTCTGCAAGGTGCTATAAACTGGTTGAACAGTGGGAGCTTTGCCCATTTACAGTTCATAGGAAGCCATACAAAAAGTCACCCTCCATTATATTGTGTGGGAGACCATGCTTCTGGGTATTCCACTGCCAATAATAGATTGTGTAGCAACAACAGAAAATGATTATGATGCTAAATGGAGTAAACCAAGCTTAATGTGCAAACCAAAATTGATGCTGTACGATAGTCCTTAAAGGGGTTGTCTGGTCTAAAATAATAAGTCTGCAGTCACATATAGTTTCTCAATGCATGTGTATTGAGCGAGGCCACACCCATTTAGTGTATGTGCTCACGGTCCGAACGGAGGAGCTACGTTTTGGACGCAGCTCCTCCGGACCTCAGTTAACCCGTGGGTGGTGGCAGCCACCCTGTACTCATGTGCAACGGGTGCAGGGCGGCTTCTCCCTGCAGTCACCCAATGGGAGCCGCTTCCGACTCTGCAGCTTGAAATGAACACGCTGCGGAAGAGCGAAATGCCGGCAACCCACATTGCAGCTGTCAAACCGCTGCAGTCGGGTTAACTATAGTGGGCATGGGATTTCTACAAATCCCATCCACTATGCTGATACTGTACTACACAGCGTTTTGGACACAGCGGCAAGACGCTGCATCCAAGGTGCTCCGTAGACTGATCGTGAGTATGCAACCTTAGTCAAAATATGGCAGAAATAGGGCCAGGCATATGCATATCGCTTAATTGTGGCCATCGGTCATGGCTCTGACACCATAAGATCCTCACGGCGCACAGTGCGCGAGCCATGAGGACTCACAAGTCTGCAGCCACATAAAATGACTGCAAACTTGTCATTTTAGACCAGACAACACCTTTAACTTAACTTTATAAAACAGCATGAACCACTTTGATAAATTTGATGCATTTTAAGACTATATCCTTTAAGTTTGCACTATCTAAGAATTAGTGTTGATCAATATGTAACTCTGTCCCTTAAAATTGGGAACGCATACAATTAAATGCCATGTTGCCTTTCAAACCATCAATAATCTGTACATCAGAGGTCCCAGATATGTAGTACATGGACCATAATTGGTCTAAAATATTCAAAAGCATTACATTAAAGAGAACCCGTCACCTCTAGAAATACCATTTATTTGCAGATATAGGGGTAATCCCCATGTAAATAGTGTTTAAAGCCTGTGTGATCGGTTTACTGAAGCAACAGCTAACGGGAGCCACTGCTTGCTGCGTTGGGATGGTGCCGAGGGCTGTAACATTCACCAATAACTACACAGCAAGACTATATTCGCATAGCGTTTGGTCCTACTTCAGTTGCTCCATTGAGGCCTACATTCAAAGCCCTGAAAAGTGGGATTCAACAAGTATGTGCTGGCTGGGCCACTGACTATAAATGATGTAGATGGAGTCACACTCTGCTACGTTGGGCATACTTTTTGGCTGACAATGCCATGTTGAGTGCCTACCTCCAATAGGAGTATATAACCGAAAATGATGTCCAACAGAGCACAAAGTGACTCCATCCGCATCATTATACTCAATGGCCAAGCCAGCACATATGCCCAGAATCCCGGTAGGATGCCATGGTGCCACCGAATGGATGCTAAAATGTGATGTGAATAGTACATTCTCTGTATAGTGACTGTAAGGTGCTGCACAATTTTATATCGTATTTGTAAAAATGCAGATAATATATAGGCCAGCCAGCAATATCAAAGTGACGTGTGCCCACTTCTGCGCATATTTGCGCAGCGTAATTGCTGCTTATTTTTATGGATCTTTTGATCCATAAAAATGTGCAGCATGTCACTTCTTTTGCGCAGCTTACCGCACGTACTGCCCAGCACTTCCGAAATTGGCTGCGTCAAACATTACGTGGGTAGGGTGTGTGTGTGACCCACATGGTGTGTGATGTGGCTGAAACCTGGAAGTGCCTGCCAGTAAGCCAGGTAAACCATCACAGCAGAGTTGGGAGAGCAGAGATGAATGCAGAGTTTTCTGCATCAAAAAGCAGGTATTACTTAGCAAAAGTGCAATGCTTTTGCTGTGTAATACGCGCTTATAGAAGATAGAGATTTGATGCAGAAAATTCTGCATCACATGCGCAGTGTGGGCACATAACCTTACACCTCCCTGCTATACCCTGGATGACTGGAAGCAACCTACTACAGGGTGAATATCTTCATTTGCTCTTGTAAGGAAGCCAAGCATGATGTAAACACTAGCCAACAGCAGATTACCACTATATCTGCAGGTAAATAGCATATCTGGAGGTGATAGATTCCTTTTCCCACAGTAATGTAAAATCAAGCACATGTAATGGTACCTTTACACGCCGCTACAGAAGGTTAGAAACAACCGGGTGTCTCACGTGCACGAGCACGTTCCAACGGTTGCTAACAGTACCCGATACCGCCTTTACACGCCGCTACAAAGTGCTCTACAGAAGGTTTTTCTATCCTGGAGGCACCGACGGGTGCCACAAGTTACCTTCTGTTGAGCACCTTCCCTCATTTACACGCCGCTACAGAAGGTAATATGGGAGGACCTGGGGCAGCAGGGACAACACATAGGAGTGCCAGAGTTGTGGATTACGAGACGCTCGTACGATGACTGGACAATGCAATAGCATCATGATTGGCCAGCCAGCGCAGGAAGGCTGGCTAATACATGATGCTATTGCAATTGTGTAGTGTGACTGGTCAGCTCCTTAAATATGCCGCCCTATGCAGGGACAACCAATCGTAACGCAGGAGCTTCCACCAATGATCGCTGAAGGGGGGCGGTATCCCGGAGGCTGTGTCACGCCCCAGGGAGTTCACTAGGTGACGAAAAAAAACCTTCCTGTTCCTCATTTACACGCCGCTACCATTGGGTTGAAACAACCTGTTTTTGAGCACTGCTCAAAAACAGGTGTCGACAGCGACGGGTGGCAACAACCTGATTTACACACCGCTACCTCGCTGTGTTTTGACGGTGCAAGATACATTTGTCTCCGACACCCGGTTGTTTCTAACCTTCTGTAGCGGCGTGTAAAGGTACCATAATGGTACCTTTACACGCCGCTACTGGATGGTGGCAACAACCGGCTACTTCACGAGCACGCACAAACGGTTGCAAACGGTAATCGCACCACCTTTACACGCAGCAACAAGGTGCGCTACAGTAGGTTACATCTATCTCTGGATGCACCGCCGGGTGTCTCAAGTTACCTTCTGCAGAGCACCTTACCTCATTTACACACCGCTACAACAAGCTAATATGGGTGGACCTGGTGCAGCAGGGACAACACATAGGCGTGCAAAAGTTGTGGATTACGAGACGTCCGTACGCTGATAGGACAAAGCAATAACATCATGATTGGCCAGCCAGCGCAGGAGGCTGACTAATACATGACGCTCGAGCAATTGTGTAGTGTGACTGGTCAGCTCCTTAAATATGCTGCCCTATGCAGCAAAAACCAATCGTAACACAGAAGCTTCCTCCAATGATCGCTGAAAGGGGGGTGGTTTCCCAGAGGCTGTGTCACGCCCCAGGTACATACCAGGTACATAGCATGGTGTAGAAACAACCATTCTGTTCCCTCTTTACACGCCGATACAGGTCGCTACCATCGGCTGGGTAACCACCTGTTTTATGGTACCTTTACATGCCGCTACTGGATTGTGGCAACAACCGGGGTACATGAGAGAAATGTATCTTGCACTGCCAATTCAACCCGAGGTAGCGGCGTGTGAAGACGGTTGTAGCCACCCGCCAGTGGTGGCACCCGTTTCAGAGCACTGCCCTAAAACAGGTGGTTACCCAGCCGATGGTAGCGACCTGTATCGGCGTGTAAAGAAGGAACAGAAGGGTTGTTTCTACACCATGCTATGTACCTGGGGCGTGACACAGCCTCCGGGAAACCACCCCCCTTCAGCGATCATTGGAGGAAGCTTCTGCGTTATGATTGGTTGTTGCTGCAAAGGGCGGCATATTTAAGGAGCTGACCAGTCACACTACACAATTGCTTGAGCGTCATGTATTAGTCAGCCTCCTGCGCTGGCTGGCCGGCCAATCATGATGTTATTGCTTTGTCCTATCAGTGTACGGACGTCTGTAATCCACAACTCTGGCACGCCTATGTGTTGTCCCTGCTGCACCAGGTCCGCCCATATTAGCTTGTTGTAGCGGTGTGTAAATGAGGTAAGGTGCTCTGCAGAAGGTAACTTGAGACACCCGGCGGTGCATCCAGAGATAGATGTAACCTACTGTAGCGCACCTTGTTGCGGCGTGTAAAGGTGGTGCAATTACCATTTGCAACTGTTTGTGCGTGCTCGTGCACGTGAAGTAGCCGGTTGTTGCCACCATCCAGTAGCGGCGTGTAAAGGTACCATTAGGGCAGTGCTCTGAAACAGGTGCCGCCACTGGTGGGTGGCTACAACTGTCTTCACATGCCGCTACCTCGGGTTGAATTGAGGTGCAAGATACATTTCTCTCATGTACCCGGTTGTTGCCACCATCCAGTAGCGGTGTGTAAAGGTACCATAAGAGATTGCTAGGAATACAGCAAGTGGAGTGTGCCCCAGAGCCGAGCTCTGTCCACATTTGGCAGATGATTCATTCCCATAGCCATCTGGGTTTTCTTCCACCCGCAACCAAACGCTGAGTTCCAATCGCTGCTGTTAACAGTTTTAAAACCACTGCCAAGTGTGACAGATTTCTACATGCAACTGAGAAAATGCATCCAATTCATTGACTTGTCTGCACCTCTTAATAATTTAGACGCAGCTTATTTCTGCATGCCAATCATTCAGCCTACAAAATGCTAGTTTTAATGAATTGGTTCCTGAATTTAAAAAAAAAAAAAAAAAAAAAAAAAAAAAAAAAAAAAAAAAAAAAAAAATCGATCGCTCACACAGCTATTTCAGTTGAATAAAATATATTTCTGGGTACTTAAAGGGAACCTGTCAATATGAAAATGCATTCTAACCTGCAGGTGTCATGTTATAGGGCAGGGAAAGCAGGGAAGATGGTATATAGTTTGAGAAAAGATTCAGTATATTCTGCATTTTCATCATTTAAACCTCTTTATTTTTGGAGATTATCTGTCCAGAGGGCCGTTCTATCAGTGACTGACTGCTTTCTTTGTATAAGTATTCATATAGAGATCACTATCAGTCACTGATAGGACAGCTCACTAGACAGAAAATGCCAGTGAGAGCAGAGGATTAAATGTTGAAAATACAGGATATGCTGAATAATTTCTCAAGAAACTATATATCGATCTGCTCAGCTCCCCCTGCTCTGTAGTAGGGTGCCGGAAGAGTGGACTGCATTTTCACTGTGACAAGTTCAATTAGGTTTTTAAAAAGGCCATTCTGGAATAAGAATAAGTGACCAGTGGAAGGCGTGCATGCCAACGAGGTGATGTTACATAGGCTGGAGCCCTCGCCCCTTCAAACAACTCATGGCACGGTTGCGAAGAGGTAGACACCTTTTTACACCGACAGCTTTGCCCACCATACAGTCGCATTGTCAATTCAGCTGAACACACATTTTCATTGGGTACCTGGAATCTGGTCATCACTACACACCTTTGATGGCACTTTATCCCTTGTGGGACATCCAAGGTGCCTAATTTATGGTTACCCATTTAAAAAGGAATGAATAAGCGCCACTCACCGGAGAAGGTGGAAGTGTTCTTTATTGTGGTTCACCAATTACATGTAGTGCAGGGAGGAGAGGGGAAGGAGGGGACGACGGTAAACCGTTTCGCACTGGGCTTGCCATAGAAGCGCCGCTACCGCCGCCGTCCACTCCTTCCTGCACTACATGTAATTGGTGAACCACAATAAAGAACACTTCCACCTTCTCCCGGTGAGTGGCGCTTTTTCATTCCTTTTTAAACGGATTTCCATGTCTGATTGACTATTAAGTGTGGGAGCAAGCGTACCCAATAAACGGCAAGTGTGGAGCCGGACCGCTATTACATGTTAGTACCCTGTGGTGCCTGGCTGTTTATAGTGTTGAGTTAATTTCTGGTTACCCCCAACATCTGCATTAGAGCATTGTAATACAGAGAGCCTGCCTGGTTTAATACACAGAAGCCTGAGGAGACTCGTGCAGCTCTCCATGTGCTGCAGCAATAGATAGCACCCTGTGCTGAGTGCCATATGCCAGGCTGCCCCCAATCCTGTGCACTCACCTGAGTGCTGACCTCCCTGCACTGCGGCTCTGCATCCCAAGCCTCCTTCTCGATCCTCTTCCTGTTCCGCTCTCCAACTTCTGCTCTACTTCTCGGCCGTGTGAGCGCCACCTGCTGGAGGCTGGCGTTCACTACAAGCTCGGGCTCCCCTCAGTGGCCGATCTGTCCCGTCCCACCGAAGTGCCCGTCAGTTTATCTGTCAATTGTGACCCGAACTACAGATATGTCAAACTGTCTTTTGCTTTGAACGTAGAATTCTGTATATTAATTATCTCCTGAACGACGAGATTCCATATTTGTTTCTTGTGTCTTATGATTGTAGCACAGCTGCTGATTTTGGGGCCAATGTACAATATTGCAGTTCACTAAGTGTCCCGTAGATGGCAGTACTGCATTGCTAAGTGGAGGTCCCCATTATACAACAGAAAGCGTCATAGGTTATGGAAATGTTACTTTATGGCAAACACACAGCGCCTTGTCCAAGAAGCTCACACTTATCTGGTCACACAAACCATCCTAAACATTCTGGAAATAATCCATATTTCTGTTGGTTACAGTAAATCTCACAGGATATTGTCCACTGCATATTTGCTTGTGGAAGATCCACTCCTTTTTATGGATCCCTCATAAAGCATGAGATTTTAGAGTGGACCTTACCCCAAGTTTTGGCTGCTCAGCTTCCTGTGCTCGTCTGTCCACATCGCACACAAGCCCAGGGACCGCCTGTTGCTGACATTCACTAGTCCGGTCTGTAAATCAAATCAAAGTACTGCATGCTGGTCCATTGGGAAAATGGCTATGTGGACTGGCACATTTGCAATGCCTAAGGATACTCGGAACTGGGCTTTTTGGAGGCTTCATCACAGGGATCACAACATGGACCGAGACCCGGCTCCGTGACCCTGGTGGTGTCATTAAAAGTTCGATGTGAGTGGCTCACTCTCTTACGGACATCTGGCATGGAGGGTTCATTCTGTAAGGCAGTGTTTCTCAACTCCAGTCCTCAGGACCCACCAACAGATCTTGTTTTCAGGATTTCCTTAGTATTGCACAGATGACAGTTTAATCACCTGCACTGCGGATAATTCAAACCCCTGTGCAATACTAAGGAAATCCTGAAAAGACAACGTGTTGGTAGGTCCTGAGGACTGGGGGTTGAGAAACACTGCTGTAAGGTGTGGCACCCCTGCGACCAGGGTGGCCACAGGTAGAAACTGCAGCCAGGCAGGTGGAGACAGGTTGTTTCATACACACCTTCAAAATACACACCCACCGACACAAGACCCAACCCGGAGCCCGGGACTCTAGGCGGGCAAAGGATGGTAGGGCCAGTCATAGTGGGTGGGGATGCAGGTCAGGTGACGAACCAGGTACAAAAGGGGAACACTAGGAGGAGTTAGTAGGCTAGAGTGAGCTGAGCAGAAAAGACTAATGGTGGGTTTACACGTCGCGATATCGGCGTCCAACTCCGACCCAACTCCGACCAAAAGTCACGTGGTTCGGGAGTTGGACCCGATATCGTTTGCGCTTTGTATGGTTTGAACGTACAATGCGATGCTGGAACGATGCCAAAACGATATCGGGGTTGAATGACCGTGCTATTCAACCGCCCGATATCGCATGGCCGTTGTAGCCGCATCGTCCCGTGTGACAGCCCAACTCCGATGTGTACGCCCACGTCACCCATTCACTCCCATGTTAACTGGGCGTTCCTGGGTTGGTGGGCGTACACATCGTTGGGACGTTGTATCCCGATATCGGGCTGTATAAACCGGCGATGCGATGGCGGGAAAAGCGCGCTCAAAAAGCGCGCTCCCACGTCGTTGGTTACGACATCGGCCCGATATCGCGACGTGTAAACCCACCATAAGACTGAGTGACACTTCCCTGAGGGTCTGGGCTCCCTGGAGGCGCAGAATCTTGCGAGACACCGTTCCATGGAGAGAAAGCCCGCTCCATAGCCTGCAGCCCAAAGGAAGGGAAAGACAGAGACCGGACCAGTGCAGCTGGGTCCGAGGAAGACTGCAGCGCTGACAAACTACTGGCAGGAAATACTCCCCTGACGTACCCAGGTAGTTACACGGGTAGAAGAGAGCCCGGTGCTCCCTTGAAAGATAGGGACATCCAAGGCTAGGCTGGGACCCGAGAGTCGGTTCTCGGTGACCGTAGCTACTCGCTGGTACATGGACACACCGACAGGGAGGCATAGATTCCTGGTCTGGTCACCCAATACACGGGCTGGAGAAACAGCAGCACATAGGACCCAGGCTTGCCACCCACACACACACCGGGGGAAGTCAGACAAGGGACCGAGCTGCCCTCATACAGGCCACGGGAAGAACAGAAGAGAGGAAAGCCTGAAAGGTTTCAGAGAGTGAGGGGTCTCAGGAAGGAAACCTGGCTGCAGAGAGTTCAGAAAGAGTGTCCAGAGTTAACTGTGTAAAAGAACTGCACTGTAAAGTGTTGAACTGTGCAAGAACTTGTTAGTTAAGCCCGGTGAACCCTGCTTCAGTCTCCCGTGTGTGATTTCCTGGAAACAGAACTTTATTTCACCTTTCCACCCTGTCAGGAGCAGCCTCGACCCACGGTGGGCTCATCCATCTAGCTGTAGCACCATCCATCCATCTTCCTGGCGGGAACAGCAGCAGTGGTGGTCCCCTCACTGACCACAACCCGTGGGTGGCGTCACGACAAATCCCTGTAAATACCCCCTTTTTACTTGTAGGCTCGGGACACGGTCTGGACCAAGACTGCCGTGATACCCCCAGCGATACCCCGGTCCAGTACTGAGTACCCCATCCCAGTGGGCTCCTCAAAGGGATAACTGGACCTGGAGATACTTGTTAATTTTATGTGATGCCACCCACAGGTTGCAGCTAAAGATGACCACCGCTGCATGACAGTTCTCCTAGGGGCTGATGGTTGGGAGGTAGCAATAATCTTAAAGAGAACCTGTCACCCCCCTGGTGCTATGCTAACTGAATGCAGCACTGAATGCAACATGTCTGCTGCATTCAGGGAAGGGGTCCCCCATTTATCTAGCCCCCCTGTAAGTTGTTAAAAAGACTTTACAAAGTGTACAGATAAGGAGTCTGGAGGGCCTTACTCAGTAATGAGTCCTTGCTGCTCCCTGGTGTCCACCCAGTCTCCAGCCCTCTCTGTGCCGCCTCCAGCCCCCTCCAAAACGCCTTCATTATGTGTCTCCCCTCCTTAGCCGCTCATGCTGTTCTACGTCTGAACTCACACAGGCGCATAGTGAGCAATGGGTGGGAGCTGGTCCTGGCAGCTGACACGCCTACTGCCAGTGACATGAGCGCCGGAGCCCGTCCGCCTCCAGATTATGTATGTACAGCAGGGCGGGCTCCAGTGCTGATGTCACCAGCAGGAGGCATGTCAGCTGACGGGACCCAGTCCCGCCCATTGTTCCCCGTGCGTGACTTCAGACACAGAGCAGCATTGAGCGGCTGAGGAGGGAAGACAAATAAAGGAGGTGTTACTGAGGGGGCTGCAGGTGGCACAGAGTAGGCTGAAGGCACGGAGGACACCAGGGAGCAACAAGGACTCATTACTGTGGAAGGCCCTCTGGACTAATTACACAGGTCAACAAAAAAAAATTTTTTTTCTGGTGCCCAAAATATTTTAATGAATTTGGGGTATTTTTGGGGTGCTGATTCTGAATATGCTATCAGTTTTGCCAGATTGGCTCAAGTTTTTGAGATTTTTGGTATCTTATTTATAGCACTTGTTGGTAAATGCGACGCATCATCTCATTAATTTCTTTGGATTAGTACTTGAACTGAGCAGTTCTCAATATAGTTTTGTGTTAATTAGTGTTCTAAAAGTTTGTCCATAGCTTGATTTTTGCACTAACTTTATGTTGTTGTCTGTTTTCCAGTGAAAAGCATGAACTCATCAAGAAGAAGTTGTCTTAACGATCCAGACTCATTCTGTTACATTTGTGGTGAATATACACTGACAAAACATAGAAGAAACATAACAGAATTCGTTAAAAAAGTAGCAAAAAACGTCTTTTTTGTTACACATTTTACGAAAAATCTCAAAAACTTGAGCCAATCTGGCAAAACTGATGACATATTCAGAATCAGCACCCCAAAGTTACCCTAAATTCAATGAAATATCTTTGGCACCAAAAATGCTGTTGACCAGTGTTATCCATAAACTTTATAAAGTCTCTTTAACAACTTACAGGGGGACTAGAGACATGGGGGACCCCTTCTCTGAATGCAGCAGACACGCTGCATTCAGTGCTGCATTCAATTAGCATAGCACCAGGAGGGTGACAGGTCCTTTTTAAGCCCTCTACGGGTAGGGCTGACCCCTAGGCTAGCTTGATGTACCTGAGTGAGTTGGTAGCAGTGTTTCTGGTGCTTTTGACGCGTAAGAAAGTTCACAGACACAGCAGGTTGCAGTCTTTAGGTCTTTTACTCACAGTTACTTTGCAACAGCCCGCCGAGCAGTGGGTTCTTAGAAGCAGGGATCCAGCTACTCCCAGTTAGGAGGATAACACATAACTGGCACTCCTTCTCTGTCCTTTCTCAGCCTCTTTACACTGCGCTTGCCTCGCCCTCCTGCCTTGCGCCTCACCACACAGAGCTCTGAGCCAGTTACTGTGGGCTTTTCATAGGGGTTAACCTGCAGTGTCTCCCCTTAGCCCTATGGTTGCCACCTTTTCAGCAGATGTGCGCGGTTGTCGACTGTGTCAACTTGGAAGTGCTACGCAGTCTCCGGGTTGCTAGTTGAACCTAGTCTGGATTCTCCACTAGTCTTGGGGTTCCCAGTGCCCCAGTTCTTCAGCCTAGTCCCTCCACTGCCTTGCGGTTGACAATGAATTTGAGTCCCACGGGTGGAATTGTGGCACCCCACTGGGTAGGCCGTCACCAGAGGTACTGCACTCCTGTGGTTAAGGGGAGTAATGCCTCTGTTCTGCAGTTGCTAGTGTGGTGCAGTTGAGCCAAAAACACACACAACCGTAGGCCCCTGAGACGGTGGGTGGACTCTGAGGGAACACCCGGGTCAAAAACAGGGGGACAGAAATAAGAGATTAGGGTACGGAGTGGAAGTCGAGAGTGTAGCGGGGGAAGTGCCGACTCCCGTGGGCTGGAGCATGGCCATGCTTGTCCACAGGAGGGAATGACATGTGGGAGTGAGGAGGTTGACAGGGTATGGGGGGTACTCGGATACCGGGACTGATGACTACTTGGATGGCGGATCACAGCTGGTCAGTTCCCTGGACCCTCAGTGGCAGGGATGGTGGGGGAATGATGATGATGGTGGTGGGAGAAGAGAATGTTGTTGTGACGCCACCTGTGGTACCTGGTAAGTTAGATACCAGCGCTGCAGGCCGGCCGCTGAGGTGATGTGATGCAGCTTGGGTGTTACAGCTCCCCACAGGTGGAGCTCTACCCCAGGTTGGCGGGGAAGGATGAGGGGAGTCGTAGTAGCGTCTCTGCGGTGAACACTGTGGGCAGTGGTGGTGAAACAGGCACACACACAATAGTCTTTGTTTCTGTACCTTTTACTGATGTCCGGTAACAGGTACAGTCCAGGGAGGTAACCAGGTCCTCGGTGTAATTTGGGACTTTCACCTTGGAGAGTTGGGAGGCCTCCTCTGTTACTGTGTACGGTGGTTTGGGTAAGCTCTGCCTATAACTGAACTCGCGGCTCCTTCTCCCTCTCAGGGTGTTACTCTGTAACCAACTATGAGGACCCCCTGTGGGAACCCCTATTCTCCTTTTGGGCCCCTGGTCTTATGCTTGGTCAGGTTTGAGTGTGTCTTAGTTTGTTACCTCAGGGGATTAGATCTTCCTGGTCCTTCTGGGCTTTTCCTGCTACAATGGATGATTAGCAGTGTCGGACTCCGGTGTCCAGGTGGGCTAAAGGGAATCCTCTTATGTTCCCTTCTTTAGTTCCCTTCTACTCCTTCACTGGCCTCCGTCCCCCTCTCTATGGTGCAGCACAGCTGGTCAGTGTCCCCTGGTTCTAGGCCTGGCATGGCTCCAGTAACCGGCTCATTCCAGTACCTTCTCTTAGGCTGTTTCACTGGACTTCTGCTCTCTTCACTGCTGAGTGCAGACTCACTAACTGACTCCTCCCCTCATGCCTGGATTTTTATAGGGGAACTGACTTAAGGCAGCCAGTAGAGCTCCCCCTCCAGGTCTGGGGTGGAAGGTGTTGTGTGCTGTGGGTACCAAAGTGTGAACCCCTCCTTGCACCGGTAGGTCCTGTGGCAATCCTCAGCAGGGGTGCCACATTTTCCCCTAGTTAACTTCAGTCCTCCGGGACTGAAACATTTTTTTTTTTACAAACATAACATAACTATTTACATTTGAAATTTATACAGAGTCTCAAATAAAAATTACAAAAACCAAGGAAAAATGGGAAAAACAGGTAACCAGTCCATACAGCGCTAGTCCATCTGCTGCAGGCTGTTTAAAGTATTTTTGCCACCACCAGTCCTGTGGCTATGGTCCATTTTTGAAATTCTAAAAGAGAATTCAAACAAAAGTCCAACAGGTAAATTCTCTGTAGGCTTCAAAGTTCAAAATTACACAACAAACACTACGGGTGCCTCAGCGTAAAAGTCCTAGGTACTGCAGGGGCCTCTAACGGGTCATAAGCGCTGTAGGGCTCCTGGCCCTGGGGTCACCTATTGGCCAAGATTTTGCTCTCCCTAGACAGCTCCTTACACCAACTCCTCTCGCCCCTTCTGATGTTGTGTACCTGGTACGGGTTGTTTTAGCCTACTCTTCACCCTTTTATGTACACTGATATTGGTTACATATTTACATTTTAAACATATTTACATTTTTCCTATGTTCTGTATTCTTTTTTTTTTAAAATCAGATACATTTTTATTCAAAATTAAAATTGTATACACAACACAATCAGCATATTCACATTATAAGGTATTTCAATCAATTTATAACCCACAGTCCCACCCCCTCCCAAACAGCGTACATTCCCACAACTTTATAGCATTGAGCATATAATTACATCATAGGTGCATATACGTGCATCTTTAATCAATGTGTGGCGCCCCGCAACGAGTGCGTCACAGGAGGGTATTGCAGCCATAAATGCAGCAGCAATATTCTCCGACCCAGCAGCCATTGGGTTAACTTAGAGATCCGAACCCTGCATGCATCACTTAACATAGAGGGCCAATCCAAGGTCCTGGTGGGCGGAGTACAAGGGTAGTGTGTAGGAAGTACAGACTGTAGTGAGTCTAGAGCGAGTCTGGAGAGAGACTTGAACTTGGAGTAGGAGCAGGGGCTCTGCACCGCTGTGCAGCCCCTGGGCCGTCACCGGTCGGGTGTTAGCACCTGAGGCCTGAAGAACCGGGATTGGGCATCACCAACCATAGGTTCCAAAAGACCCCCGTGCCCAACTCACAGCCGGTTCACTGGTACCGAAGCTGGCAGCAGTTCACCTCTGCTACGCGAACCAGAAGCGTGGAGGAGCAGCTTCACAGGAGCACCCCACCACCCGCCAAATTCCAGTCGTCTAACCAGCGGTGTACCCACCGAGGGACCCAAGGCTCCCCAAAACATCCATAACGTACATCTTGGATAGGGATTGAAGCAGCCTCCCCGTACCCGACCTGGTATTCCTGGGCGACAATGGCAAATATTTAGCTAGAATGGAGGAACACTACGGATCTCTGAGGGACACCTATCACTGCTGAGTCCACCCGGTCCACTACCCGTTAACTGTATGCCATGTACTGCCTGCTGGTTACAGTAAAGACCCGTCACAGAGACTTTCAGTGTCCGTGCTTCCTTATGATTGCATCCGTCCGCACACAAGGTAACCGCAGCTGCCGCACAACATCTTAAGCAGCTCCAGCCTCCGGGGATCACCGCTCAGCCTGTGGGGAGCGTTCCATCTTGCTGCTATCCATCCCCCGGAGGTTTCACAGCGTCGGTAGGACTTACCGAACTACTCATAGGTGGCGTCACGAATAAATTAACCCCTTTAATCTGTTCCTACAAGACGTCTTCGACTTTTGATCTGCACTCAACCAGGCCTCACTACCGGCAGGCGCGGCCCACCCGTGACAAGGAGGAAGGAGCTACAGCCTGTCTAAACCGGAGTCCCCGGCCACGGTGAGTCAAATGTACCGCTACAGGCGGAGAGGATCAATGTCACTCCCTGTATAACTACTCAATTTAGCCATGCTGTAATCTTCTCAAATAATTGAATTCTCCCTCTCTTGTTATAGACTCCTCTTTCCAGTCTGGTCACTTGGTTAACACAAGATATAAACTCCCCTCTAGTCGGCGGGTCTTGCTGTATCCAACGTCTGGCGATCAATTTACACGCCACATATAACAATTTAGCCAAAATAGTTTTAAATACATTGTCAATCACTATTTCCTCTACGTATCCCAATAAGCAAACCAGTGGTTCCCTGGGTATAACACATCTATAAGCGCCCTCTATCCTGTTAAGAACTGTGATCCAAAAGGCTGACAGTCTGGGGCATGACCACATCATGTGAAAAATGCCCGCCTCTTCTCTCATGCATTGTGGACACTCAGAGTCAGCCCTCAGACCCATCCTGAATAACAGTATCGGGGATCCATACACCCTATGTATTACATGCAGGTGAGACAACCTGGCCGGTTCGCTCACAGACAGCTGAGGCACTCCCTCCAACACACTTTTCCAAACCTCATCAGTAATGTGCCCCACTTCTCTTTCCCACTTAGTCTTGGTTCTAATCGGGTGTATGAGTAAAAAGGAGTGCAATAGATCCTTGTATGTACTGGAGATGACTCCCCTCGAGAGGCCACCACCGCAGACATAATCTAAAACTAAATCTGCCTGTAACGACAGGCTTTCCTTCGCATTTTGCGCCAAAATGACGTGTTTCAGTTGCTCGTAGTGGTACCACTCAGAGGGAGACAACCCAAACTCTTCTCTCAACTGCGTGAAGGGCTTCAGTCCCCGTTGAGTAAGGATTTGAGACATGTATATGATACCTTTTCGTACCCATTACACTAATGCACCTATTTTCCCTATCTCTGGTAGGTTACTGTTCTCCCATATTGGTGTATATTTAGTCACCGTGGTAACTCCTCTCATCTGTTTAATCTTAGTCCAGACCCTACTCACAAGATCTAGGGTGGGATATAACCTCCCCAATCGGCGAAATGAACCATCCTCCAACCCCAACACCAGAGGAGACCTATTCGAATACTCCCTGGATCGGAGCCACCATGTCCTGATCCACCCAGCCCTGCAAGTGTTGGCTCTGTGCCGCCAAGAAATATATTCCCGGATTTGGCAATGCTAGTCCACCGTCGTCCTTTGGTCTCTGCAAGATCTCTAGTCTAAGTCTCGGTTGTTTTTTACCCCATATCAAGTCTCTGAATAAGGAGTTAACCCCTTTAAAATGACCCTGGGGGATTCATACTGGGGCGTTGTGAACCACATAGAGCACCTTGGGCATTAGCACCATTTTAATAAGATTGATCCTGCCCACCACCGACAGGCGCAGCTTATTCCAAGCTGTTACTTTAGATTTCAGTTGTTTCATTAGTGGTGTTAAATTGAGTTTAAGATACTCCGCTATTGGGAGGGATACCCGGATGCCCAAGTACCTAAACTGAACCACAACGCACAGCCGACTAGCCCCCTCTCCGCTGTCTGACCAAGTTACCCCGTCATCTACCCCAAATAGATTTGATTCTGTCCAGTTAATAGATAGACCAGAGAGCCTCCCAAATCTGTCAATTATACGCATGGCATGGTCCAATGAGGGCCCCGGATCCCTTAAAAACAATAAAATGTCATCCACATAGAGTGCGATTTTTTTCTTCCAAAGCCCCATACCGAAATCCCTGAACTTCCTTGTCTTGCCGGATAGTGGCCGCTAACGGCTCGACTGCCAGGGCAAAAAGAAGAGGTGAGAGCGGGCAACCCTGTCTAGTCCCCCTGTGTAACTCCACAGTTGGCGACAATATACCATTAACTCTAATCTTAGCTAAAGGTTGAGCATATAATAGTTTCACCCATGATATAAATTGGAAGCCAAAGCCCAAACATTGCAGAACAGCCCATAGATACTCCCACTCCACACTATCAAACGCTTTATGCGCATCCAGTGAGGCAATCACTCTCTTTCCAGAGTTGTCTGCGGGCAGCTGCAGATTGAAATATAGACGTCTGATATTCGTCGCTGTGGACCTATTAGGCATAAAGCCCGACTGGTCCGGATGAATTAAATTAGAAATCACTTCCGTGAGCCGATTTGCAAGTACTTTGGCTAGAATCTTTACATCCAACGTTAACAATGATATGGGCCTATACGAGTCAGGTAATGTTAGATCTTTATCCTGTTTGGGAATTACAGTTATTATTGCTTCTCTCATAGAAGCCGGCAGCATCCCCCGCTCTCTAGCCTCCTCAAAAACCGCAACAAGTCAGGCAGTAATACCTCTTCTAATTGTTTATATATTTCCACCGGCAGACCATCTGCACCCGGAGCCTTCCATTAGCCATACCATGCAGCGCCCTACTCAATTCTTCCACTGTAACAGGGCATCCAATTTATCCCTTTCCTCTATTGTTAGTCTGGGAAGTGTCACTGCCCCCAAGAAATTAGCCAAATCTCGCATCTGCAACCCCCCTCTTGAAGAATATAGTTCTGTATAAAAGTCAGCAAACGTTCTCAAGATCTCTCAGTGACCAGGGCCCCAGTATTAGAGCGAAGACTACGCACAAATGGTTCTGTCTCTGAGCTGCCGCCACTACTGATAGTAAAGGTCCCACTTTTTCTCCTTCCTCAAAAAATTTCACTGTTTGAAAGGCCCGTCTCCTTGCCTCTTTCTCCAATAATACACGGTTCATCTTTTCCTGAGCCAATCTCATATTCCGCTTAGTAGCTGGCGTGCATTGCAATACCAACTCGATTCTATCCGTCTCAGAGTTTCCAAACAATCCATTTCCTCCCTCTTTTTGCGCGACTTGCATCTACATATATCCCGGAATAGCAAACCTCTAAGTAGCCTTTATAGCGTCCCAGACTATTAAAGTATCAGCACTATTCGCATTGAAAGCAAAGTATTCCCGCACTTCCCGGGAATATGATTCATATCTATATTAAATAACCATTCCGGGTGTAATTTCCACTCTCGTACTACACCCTCCCGTGTGATCGATTCCCCGAATGAGACGAGAATTGGACTATGGTCTGAAGTACTCTAGTTAAATATTCCACTTCTCTAACCCCTGCATCCATTAACTCGTTCCCCAAAGTCAGATCAATACGGGACAGGGTATCATGAGATGACGAGTAGCATGAAAACAAGCCCTCTCAGGGTTCCTTGTCCTCCACATATAAATCAGCCCCAATTCATGAACCAAAGAGCCAAACGCGTTATAGTGCTGCCCTGCACCCCCTGTATTCGTTTGTGTCTATCCCAATAAGCATCTGGACATTATTAAAATCCCCATCACCAGTAATGGTATAGTCCCCATCTAGCCGAGAACTCTCTCACTTCTCTAAGCTTAATACTAGAGTATGGCGGTGGTATATATATGGCAATACACAGCAGTCGTCCTCCCAACCTACACAACACCACAACATATTGCCCTTCAGCATCTATATACGTCTCCACCTCTATTGGGCAGACCTGTGGATCAACACAGAGACCCCTCTAGCATAGGTTGAAAAAGTCGAATGATACGCTTTCTGTATCCATCGTCTATCAAGAACTTCCACCGTTTCAGTGGTAAGGTGTGTCTCTAAAAGACATATCACAGATGGCTTTTGGTCCAGTATGTACTTAAACAGTGTCGTCCGTTTAGTCATGTCAGACAGACACTCACATTCCAGCATATCAACTTAACCTCCCCCCATATTGATATAAAAAGTAAACCACTCATAATCCTCCATTCCCTTTGTACGCTGTTCCCATCCCACCGAAACATCCCAAACAAGTCTCTCCTCCTGACCGTCCACCATTTTGTCACTCTCAAAGAGAGCGAGGTCCGTCGAACCTGAGTATTCCTCCTCCCCCCTGACTCCTTCAGCGAATTCCCATACCTGTGAGAGTAAACCTTAGCATCACATCGCATCTCATTAAATTGAAACCCCTCCACCCCTGCCCGCTATGCCACATACAGTTTCCTGACATAATACTTAAACATAAGCAATCATCAAAAATACAGAAACATTAACAGTATTCAATAATCACCGCCGCACTATATTAGAAATGACCACTCCCCCTCCCCTCCGATCACTCTTTTACAAATATAGTCCTTCCCTTCCAGTATAATATAATAGGAACAGTAAATATAAAAAAATAAAAAAAATAAAGTCAGAAGAAGGAGAAATAACGAGAAAAAAGGAGGAGTGGGAGAAATAATAAAGTCCCCACAACCCCGGGAAAAAATGCTGAGAGCTAATGCTCCTAACCTCTCCAAAAAAGGACATTTATGTGTCCCACTGGACTCTGTCTTCCGAAGAACACAAGTTAGTAGAGTCAAAAAATTTGGTTATACCGCTTCCTCCAGTGCAGCCACTCGTCAGTCCCCTCCAGCCTGGAGTCTCCGGGCATTAATGTCAATCCACTTGGAGGCTTCTTCCGGGTCAATAAAGAAGTGGACTTTCTCAAAAGCCTCTACGCGGAGTTTCGCGGGAAAAATCATAGAGTATTTAATCCCAATTTCTCTGAGTCTCTTTTTAACCCCAGCAAATTGCATCCTCTGTTTTTGTACGGTCACAGAGTAATCAGGGTAAATAGCCACAGAGTGTTCATCAACAGCCAGATCATCCAACTCCCGTGCTTTACGTAGGATAGTATCTCGATCCCTATAGTTCAGAATTCTTGCAATCATTGTACGAGGGCCCTTGCCAGGAGGCTGTGGCTGCATGGGAACCCTATGCGCCCTCTCCACTGCATATAGTCTGGACAAGTTATCTGCCCCAATTTTCTCCTTAAGCCACATTTCAATTAATTCTGTGGGGTTCCTCCCCTCCGCTTTCTCTGGATTCCCACAATTCTAACATTGTTTCGTCTGGAGCGATTCTCCAGGTCGTCCGTTTTTGCAGCCATTTCAGAGATCTGCTGCTTAAACCTTTTCTCTGCTTTTTGCAGTGCAGACACATCGTCCTCAGCAGTTCCCAGTCTTTCTTCTACAGCACTAGTTCTGTGTTCAGTTTTCCTCAGGTCTCTTTTAAAAGTAGCCATTTCCCCCTGAATTCCTACCACTTGTTGAGTTAATGTTGTAAAGGCCTGTTTGCAGTAAGTCACTACTGTGAATACATCTCTAATGGTGGGCTTTTCTGGTATATCTTCAGCAGCCTGCCCTGCAATTGGGCTCACACTTTCCCCCTTCTCTTTAGGCAACTCCATTTCCTTTCCATCCACCCCCAGGGCTTCCTCCTCGTCTTCCTCTTCATCCACACTCTTACCAGCCTCCTCACATAGCTTTCCAGGGGTCCGGGCATACTGTACCAGCTTGGAAGCGATCTCCATGCGGCGCTGGCAAGCCGCATTCGCCCTCTCCGCCTCTTCTCTGACCTCGGCGCCATCTTGGGAGCTGTGTGCATCTCCCGCGCCTATCTCCTTCTGCCATCGTCGGGTCATTTTTGCGGTCTGGAGGCCGGGAGCGCGTCTACAGCGCGTCAGGGTGCAGGCTGCCGGTAAATACCGCTGCTGTTATCGGTAGTGCGGCGGTGCAGGAGAAAACAGCGGTGAATCAGCGGGAGATCTCCTCTGCGCGTCCGCTCACATTGCCTCCCAGGCCACGCCCCCTATGTTCTGTATTCTATTGTCTGTACCTTAGTGGTGTTTGACCTAAGTTACTACGTGTTGACCTACGTAAAACTGGTATTCCACTAGTGTGTAAGGTTGGTGTAGAGTGAACACTGACCCATGTGTTGATCTGCGTAACACAGGTATACCTGAGTGTCTTCTGGTTCTCACAGTGGGAATGGCAGGTACACCGATTGCAGGATTCTCTGGTTCCAGTACAACGGGTGGTTCTTCTGCTCTTAGCGTTTCTTCTGGTGGTTGTGGGAACATCAACATGGGTATTAGGTAGGGACCTTCTATTTGGTGCCAATCTGCGAGTAATTCTAGCCTTCTTTTAGGCTGTTTCACTGGACTTCTGCTCTTTCACTGCTGAGTGCAGACTCACTAACTGACTCCTCCCCTCATGCCTGGATCTTTATAGGGGAACTGGCTTAAGGCAGCCAGTAGAACTCCCCCTCCAGGTCTGAGGTGGAATGTATTGTGTGCTGTGTGTACCACAATGTGAATTCCTCCTTGCATTGGTGGGTCCTGTGGCAATCCCCAGCAGGGGTGCCACAGGAGAAGACGAGATCTCTTGGGGTTTGTATGAGACATCGATCCCCATACTCCCGAATCTGACAAAATGTAGGGGCTGATGGACAAGGACCCGGCCCTGAACCACGGTGCAGAAGCTGTATGCCTGAGCCGTTGATCCGGAGGCCCCAAGCTTCTAATGGGAGCTGTGGCCGAACACCCAACACAAATTGGAGAAGGTGGTTGAACTAGGAAGCAGTGCTCGGGAGGGACACAACAGCATCCATGGCCGCCGGTACTTGAGCTCTGTGCTGCGGAGATGCCGAGAGCCCGGGGGGCAGAGTGGTGTCGTGCTCGCCCCAGAAGAGAACTACCCCTTACAGCACTGGGAGAGAGAGAAAGACCACCAGAGACAGGAAGATCTGGAGAGGAAAGAAAGGGGCACTAAACATGGCTTGACTGCACTAACCCGGTTCTGGAGACAAAGCTGAACCAGAGGTTAGCAAGGGGACGTACCCGGCAGCCATGCTGAAAGAATTGAGTAAAAGTAACAGAATCCAGCTGTGGTGTGTGAGACTTTTATTAGCGGCGACCACTGGCCGCAGAGGCTGTATGAGACATTGGCGTACTTATGTCCCAGTGAACACCTGCCAAGGTACGAACTGACTCCTCTATCCTGATTCCCTGGGGACCGCGCTACACCTGCGAGGAGCGGAACCATCCAAGCTGCCTGTCACCGTCCCCAAAGGTTCTGAAACAGCGGCGGCCACCCTGGCTGCATACAGCAGGTGGAGTCACGAACACCCCCTTTGTCCCCTGAGACTTTCCCTGTCATCTTCCCCCATTTATTAACAATGACCCTGCCAGGGTCAAGGGATCGGGTCTTGGCCCCGTCTGTCCCCGTGAAAAGAACCAAAAGAGGTGAAGAAAACATCGAGTAACCGCCCAGTTCCCAAGTCTTCCCTGGCCCTGGAGTGGGTGTGTCAGAATGATCACTGTCCGTGTCTCTAGGACCCTCTCTTTCTACTGGAGCTACCTGGGTGTTGTTTCTGCTCCTCTATCTGGCCTTTGGACACTTAAGTTCTTTCTTCTGTGACAGGCTTTCTTGCTCAAGCTTCCCTACAACTCAACCCTTGTTGTTTAACGGTCTCTCCTCAGCTGGTCAACTCTCTCCTCAACAGTACAACTGTCTCTTCTGCGTTCTAGATCTTTCCTGCTCTATTTATACCTCATGTCACGTGTCCCACGTCATCTACGTGTGTTCTTCCTGACCTCACTCCTTCCAAATGTTCCCTCTAACTACTTCCTTCACCACCCAACCCCACTACAATGGTTCCTAGTGTGATCTGAGTGTCCCAGCACCAGTGTGTGCCCCTCTTACCAGTTAGTGGGATACAACACCTTAACAGGGGTGCAGTACCTCTGTGGCTACTGGATCCGCAGGGCGCCACACTCATGTTCTCCACTATGAAATACATGTCTGAGGTACACTTGTGTAAACAAGTCCTAAAGGTGAGGATATGCACAGTGGCCATCAATCAGCTAAGGTGGTGCTGAAAATCACATGGCCATTTCCAGATGTTGAGTAATTGGTGAGTTTTTTACCTCAGTATTTGTACATGAAAACCAAGAGTAGAACAATGAGAGGAAAATATATAAAACACGTCACCACTTCTGAATTTATTACCCACTCCTGGTTTTGACTTAAGGTCCAGTTACACATACAGATAATTGTGCAGAGATTGTTTGCAGATCTCTGGTTGCAGTGACATCATGGACACATTTGTACATGGCCACAAAATGGAAGAATGTGTCCATGATTTCACTGCAACCAGAGATCTGCAAACAATATCTGCACAATTAATTGTGTGTGTAACTGGGCCTTTACAAATACTGAGGTACAAAAACTCACCAAATACTGAAGTAAAAACTCGCCAAATAATTTGGTATAAACTCACCAAACACTCAACGTGTGCATGTGGCCTTACTGCTAATTGCTGCAGTTATCAATTGCTTTTTCGCATCAGTGCAGTTTTGATGGTTTTCTAATAAGAAAATATTTTTTTTATTTAAATTGATAAAAATATCAGTCACTTATTGTCAAACTTTTATGTAAAAGTAAATTGTAGTGACGTTTGCATTTACAATGTAAATCCAATGATCCGGAATGTCAATGAGCACTTTAGATTGCCGTTCTGATCGTTCAGCTGTCAAGAAGAGGAACAATGAGGATTCAGCAAAGGCAGAGGAACAAGAGATATAACTGCTAATATGAGATGGTTAATGGCAAAGGATAAAGAATTTAACAAGGAGATCTATTTTTTCTTCATTGACTACAGCAAAGCTTTGACTGTGTTGATCACCATAAATTTGGATGACCATGAAAGATATGCTTGTGCTAAGCCATCTAATCATCATCATTAGGAACTTTTTACATCATCAAGAAGCAACAGTCTGAACGAAATACAGTGATAAAGCATGGTTCAAACTAGAGCGAGGCATCAGACAAGGGGCATCCTGTCACCAATTCTCTTCAGTTTATATGTAGAAGCTATTTTCAGTAAAGCTGGACTTTCTGAAAAAGAATGAATCAAAATTGCTGCATGTGTCATCAACAATCTTAAATATGCAGATGACACATTGATAACAACAAGTGTAGATGTAATGAAGGACTTCATAACAGAGTGTCAAGATGAAAGCTCCAACATAGGACTCTTACTCGCTACAAAAAAGGCAAAGATATTCATTACTGCTAGGTACAACTGACACATTTTTAAGATGTAATCTAAGGCTGGCTTCACACTGCATTTGTTTCACTGGGCAGTGACCATCCGTTTTGTGCCAAAACCAAAGTGTCTCCAAAACTCAGAACAGGTGTCAATCTTTAAATTATACTTTTTCTCTGCAAGTTCCTCTCCTGGTTCCTTTCCGAGCACACAAACTGGATGGACACTGATCAGTGAAAAAACTGCAGTGTGAAGACAGCCTTAGGAACAAGAAGTTGTAAAGGATTTCAAGCTACTCAGATCAATGATTACTCAAGATGCAGTGATGACACCAGAAGTCATAGGAGAATAGCTATGGGAAAATCAACAATGCAGTCACTGGACAAAATCTTTAAATGGAGGACCATTTCACTGTGATGAAGACATGGCTTGTACATAGTCTATTTTTTATCTGTGGTAACATATATGTAGATGTGAAGCCTGGATGATAAAGGAACAAGACAGAAGAACAATCTGTAGTGCTGGAGAAGGATGTTATGAATACCATAGATTACCAGAAAAGAACAAACAAATTAATTTTGGAACACATTAAGCCATACATGGTATCCCAAGAAAGGATCACCAAGCTACAACATGCCTACTTTGGGACATATATGAAGCGCGCAAGCACTGGAGAAGGGCATAATGGTTGGAAGAATAGAAGTGACAAGGCAAAGAGGAAGATCAGCAACCTCACAGCTTGATACTATCAAGAAATTGTCAGAGAAGTGTCGCACTTGGGAAGCCAGTTTAACGAGGAGCTGAATGTAGGGGGTCAGGGGAGCCTACTCTGGCTCTGATACTAGGGTCCCCAGCTCGCCCTGATCTCGGAGGTACCTCTAAAGGTGAGGAGGTCCGAGCAACCAGTCTAAGTCTCTAAAGCTACTGAGAAGCCCTAGGCATAAGCTCCAACCTCCACCCATGGACCACGGCACCTAGCAACTTCCAATTGGGAGAAAAAGCAGCTGCTTTGGATCAGCGTCTGCTCACAACAGGTCACAGTCCAGAAGTGAACTGAATCAGCGACATGAGGTGGATGTGAGCTGACCCATTTATGGCCAAGGGGTGGGGAGCAACCAGCCCAGGCACGCCCCTCAGCTCACCTAAGCATGAGTCATAGCCATCACATACACCTGCAGCAATCTCACCTGCAAAGCCTACACACTGGAATAGGAAAAAAAGGCTCAATTCAACAAAAGCAACAACAGAACACATGAGCATAGGCAGCCCATATGTAACAAGAAGATAATAGACTTATCTAGGCTTGCACAACATCGATCTTCCTACAGAGTGTTCATCCATCAAGTCACCATGGCTCAAGATTAAGCTGAAGGCCGTCAAATAATATAATTTACAACAAGTGAAATAAGTATTGAACATGTCACTAATTTTCTAAGTGTAGAAAAAAATAAAGGAGACAAGCGAGGCGCAGTAGTGCCCTATCAATATGACACTGATTCCACACTTAGATCAAAAAGAGGTGCACTCACCTGGTCTAGTTGTGTGCACCGACAACTAGTTTTTATTGCATGTAGTTTATAAGCTGCTGCAGGACCTCCACCGCCACGTAGCACGTGTAAAGATGATCAGATCCAGGGATGGTGTGTAGACAGTCCGCGCTGCTTGAAATAATCAGTCACAAGTCTTTAGGTAAAAGACCCCCCTTCTTTATTTCCACCTACGCGTTTCAGTGCCACTCCGGGCACCGTCATCAGGATATATACCCTGATGACGGTGCCTGGAGTGGCACTGAAACGCGTAGGTGGAAATAAAGAAGGGGGGTCTTTTACCTAAAGACTTGTGACTGATTATTTCAAGCAGCGTGGACTGTTTTTACACCATCCCTGGATCTGATAATTTTCTAAGTGAACATTTATATAAAGGTGCTGTTGACATGAATTTTTCACTCGATATCAGTAACAATCTACACAGACAAAAAATAATTAAACCATAGATATCCATAAATTTAGTGATGTGGAGTGATGAGAAATGACTTCGGGAAAAAGTATTGAAATGTACTTTGTTTAAGCTAGTTATGACCTTGCCGTTTCCCTTTTTTGCACTTTTGTTTTTTCCTCCCTTCCTTCCAAGACCTATAACTTTTTTTTCCATCAATATAGCCATATGAGGGCTTGTTTTTTTTTGTGGATGAGTTGTACTTTTGAATGAAATCATTCATTTTACCATATGGTGTTGGGAAAAAAATTCAAGCACGGTGAAATTGCAAAAAAGTGAAATCACACAATTGTATTTGCGTTTTTTCATTTACTGTGTTTAACTATATGGTAAAACTGACAAGTCAGTATGGTGCCTCAGGTCAGTACGAGTTTGTAGATACCAAACATGTATACCGTACTTTTACTGTTATCTAAGTGATGAAAAAGAATTCATTAGTTTTTCAAAAAAAGAATTACACTTTTAGCGCTATTTTTCTAGATTTGTTGGTAGATGTGATGCTCTGATCGTCTGTTATTGCATTTTATTGCAGTGTAGTGGCAACCAAAAAAACCCCAATTTTGGTGTTTTGACTTTTTTTCTCAGTTACGTAGTTTACAGATCTGATTAACTGATTTTATATTTTGATAGATCAGACATTTCTGAACAGTTTTAAATTAGATAGAGTAGGTACCGTCCCGAAGTGGGTACACCTTGATGTTGTTGGGATGGCTTTTTACCTTTTCGCAAAAATGTATATATGAAGTACCCTGTTTTTTACTGCCATCTACTTTTTATTTATTTATTCATGACAGGGTATTTTGTATACTGTTTTTCCTTAGGTTTAGAATTGCATTTTATTGCAGTGTTGCGGCGATCAAAAAAACATAATTTTGATGTTTTGACATTTTTTTCTGTTATGCAGTTTACCGATAAGACAAATTGATTTTAAGGCCCCGTTACACGGCATGACGTTCTCGTGGGCACGTGGTCGTTTGCGACATCGTTTTGACATCGTTGGTGAGATGTCACTCGTCTAGATATCGTGGACGACTCACCAACAATGTAGTGAGCAGGTATCGCTCGCACAATCCAGCGAATGATACCTGCTCATTGCTATGAATGGGTGAAGTCGTAAACGACATCGTTATCGCGGTGTCACACACAACTATATAGCAGGTTGGCTGATCGTGGATCATCTGATTTGAGAACATGTTCTCAAACCTGCCATCCCCGATCCAACAATTTATCGTTACAACATTGCAGAGTCACGCGCAACGAGGTCGTAACAATGTTGCTTGAATGACACCAAACCTGTGACGTTTAAACGTTATCATTAACAATGTCGTGCCGTGTAACGGGGCCTTTATATCTTGATAGATCGGACATTTCTGAATGCGGCGATACCAAATATGTGGATTTTTTAAATAGTTTTATTTCCAGTGGGGTAAAATGGGGGAGATTTGAACTTATATTTTTTTTTATCTTTTTCATATTTTCAAAACTATTTTTACACTTTTTCTTTGTTCTACTTGGCCTCTTAGAGCGCCTCAGCACTAGAGTGTCTGATCACTTCTGCCGTTCAGAACTATTTTTCAGCATCCCTGTGAACAGCAGAAATGATCACTTTGTGTGAGTGTTCTGCCTATTTAGACTTGGTAGGAGAAAGCAATTCTAAGTTTGCCACTTGTTATAATCTGTGTAATGTGACGTGTTATCTTGTTGTGTTGTTTCATGTGCTTAGCACCATCTGGTAGTTTTCCCTGCACATTTCAGTGTCTTCTCCTTGGCTGCTCCATCTTAAATCAGCATCAGACAGGATTTTTTCCAAGGCAGACTTGTCTATCTTGCCTCTAGCTTTTCTCTTGTGAAATCCCACCATTTTTGTCAAGCATATCTGGTGAGAGTTATACTCCTTTCTGTGTATTTGATACTTCAGAGCCTGTTGTATGGATTGTAAGCAATCGTATTTACATAGGGATTAAGTCTGTAAATTGTGTGGGCTCGCATCAAAGGGAGGGAGGCAGCCCATGACATAACCAGTATGTCATGGGTCATAAAGGGATTAATACTTCGTACAAAAGCCTTTGTTGATGATGACCAGGGCCAGACGGGGAAAAAAAGCAGCCCTGGAAAACAAACCCCACCAGCCCACATACTATATACTTTTACGTTGTCATGGCCTCATCACTTTCTTAAAGGAGTTACCTGAAGAGCCACATGTGAGTGGTGCAGCAGAGGGAATAATCAACCGCAGCTCCATTTACACAATGCTCTTCAAAGCTATGTTTCTTGGGATTGTTGGGTCCCAGCAGTCAAATCCAGAGCAAAGGGCAAGTCATCACCTATACAGAAGAGAAGTGATGACTTCCATATTGGGGATAGTCAATTTAAACAACGGATAAATGCTGAAAATCAAAGTCCAATACCGCCTCTAACAACAGGACAGGAGAAGTTGTACTGGCAGTGTATATATACAGAATAATACAGATACGGAGAACTACACCGAGCATACAGGACAGGAGAAGTGGTACTGTGCAGTGTATATATACAGAATAATAGATACTGAGGATTACACCCAGTATACAGGACAGGAGAAGTGGTACTGTGCAGTGTATATATACAGAATAATACAGATCCTGAGGATTACACCCATTACACAGGACAGGAGAAGTGGTACTGTGCAGTGTATATACACAGAATAATACACATACTGAAGATTACACTCGGTATACAGGACAGGAGAAGTGCTACTATGCAGTGTATATAGAGAATAATACACATACAGATACAGATTCTATAGCCCCACCCTGGATCTGCCCCATCCATCTTCCCTACCCAAAATCCCGACAGTCCCTATCCCTATTCCCTTTTGTAAGAGAAAAAATAGAGATAGGGGCACAATAGTGCGGTTACCAGGGTGGCTTTATTTAGTCTGGCGTACTAATAGGTGGCCACTCACCTTATCGGGTTGTGCAGGGACAGCAGTAATACACTTGATAAGGCGCCCTTCACAGGCTCCAGCTCCTCCGCACACCGCACACCGCGTGCTCCGAGCATCCGGTCACGTCACTGCATGTCCTTCAGTTAAAGCTCCTGTTGCCAGGCGACGCCAGGTCCTCACGTTAAGCTGCACTCTGCGCCTAGCTGCTCCCCGCTGCTTTACTCTCAGAGAGGGATTTATATTAGCAGGTAAACAAACTGTAAGCGGTCTAATTGGAGGCGCTCAGGCACCTAAGGAAGATAGAGAATCTATCGAAACATGTGGAGTAGGAGGGGAGTCTGAATAAAGGTCTGTTGAAAAACCATCCCAGTGCCTGCTGCCTTTGTGCCTGAGCGCCTTCAATTAGACCGCTTACAGTTTGTTTACCTTCTATTCCCTTTTGTAGACTTGGTTTGGCAAAACTAATGTGTATTTAGTTCTGCCAATAAAGCTTCTTTGAATCTTTGAATGAGATACTGAAGATTACACCCAGTATACAGGACAGGAGAAGTGGTACTGTGCAGAATATATATACAGAGTAATAGAAACTGAGGATTAAACCCAGTATACAGGACAGGAGAAGTGGTACTGTGCAGTGTTATAATACATAGAGTAATACAGATACTGAGGATTACACCAGTATACGGACAGGAGAAGTGGTACTGTGCAGTGTATATACATAGAGTAATACAGATACTGAGGATTACATCCAGTTTACAGTACAGGAAAAGTGGTACTGTGCAATGTGTAGCATATGAATCATGTAAGGATTGCGCCTTCCTGCGGCTCTCCTGATCTGAGCATGAAGGCCTCATGTACTTCTATGTAGCTGACATTTTCAGGTCAGGAGAGCCGCCAGCTGGTCCGGGCAGTACGGTGTGATCCTCGCACGAGTCATTCACTCATGTGACTTCAGTGTTGAATAATATGTATAAATTTACATACACACAAAATTAGAGCAGATGCCTAGAATTACAGGAAGAAGTATGTACAACATACACCGCTCCACAATATACTGTATGCTACGGTCAATGATTCACACAGCTCCACACTATATACTGTGTTGAGGACTATAGAGTGGAGCTGTGTATATACTGTGTCTTGTCATTTTCCTAACAAGTCAATTTTTGTTCTCTATACATTTTTGAATGCACCTAAAATACATTTCAAAACTGCACCTGTGACACTAAAGAAGATATCTGGGATTTACCTAAACATAAATTGTGTGTAAGTGTGGCACCCCATGGGTTAATGTGCCACAATAACATCACATGGGTTCTCCCCCCCACTACACACTGACAAACACTACCACCTCTGGGCCAAAAGGGGGAGCACCACCTGCTTCCTTATATACTCTTGCTCATGAGGGAGAGCTCAGTTCAGCTCGAAGCAGGGCTGTGAAGAGCACACAGAGAGCAGAGTTAGCTCAGTGCAGACCTAGTGAGGGTCGGAGGAACAGGAGAACTACAGACAGAGAAACACGTCTGGGAGCTGGAGTGATACCTTCACATGCCCCAGAAGAACGCACAGAACGGACACCGGATCCGGTACTGTGTCTGGCACCCACAGCACAGTGAATCCAGGAACAGTGGGATCTCTAGATGCCCCTAGTACCAGAGCAAAGCAACACGGAGGGTCAGCACAGCACAGATGACTCAAGTTGCCTAGCCAAGTGGTACCAGCAGAATACAGACAGAGAGACTTGAGGAATCCCAGCAGCTCAGCTAATAGCAGCAGCCAGGACACACACACAGTGCAGCATAAGGACGCTGACGACCCCGGACAGGGTGGAAAGAGAGCTCAGCCCCATTACAGACTCCGTGGACTATAATCTGCAATAAGATCAGCAGTAAAGCTTTGGAAAACAGCAAAACTGTGAGTCTGTGTATTGATTGCGACCTTTGCTCCACATTCAGCACAGAGAGCTTCCCCCTGCTAAAAGCCTATCAGCTCTGCAGCCTCAGGAGAGAAGGAGAAGTGCACCAGTGTCTACCAAACGTGAGTGTGTGTCCTTTAACCCCGTCTCCACCATCTATAACCCCAATAGATTTTAACCCTTACTGCCCTGGGGGATACAGTTCTCCCCACTGGAACTACACCATCTCCGCTGCCATTCCATCACCCCCGGAGGTTCTGCAGCAGCGGCGGCCCCATCGCTGGCTGCATCAAGTGGGTGGCGTCACGAGCATTCCACTTGAGAAAGACGGTACTACACTGTCGAAACATGTCGTGGCGGATGGAGGATTTTCAATAAAAGGACTTTCCAGTCAGCAGAGTCCTCAGCTTTGTTTTGGAGCGCTCAGCACGAGACCGTGCAAATTGAATTCACAAATTCCCTTGTAAATATTCTCCATCTTATTGTGCGGGCCCAGGGACACGGTCCGGACCGAGCCACCCGTGACTTCCCCGGCACCGACCGGTCCGGTACCAAGTACCCCCGTCCAGTGGGGGCTCCACATAAGCACTAGCAGTCCTGTAGCTGCCTCCTACCTGCCTGTTGTGCTCGGCACCGTTCACCGCCGACCTGAGCTGTCACCGACCACTTCCACTGACGTCACGCTGATTGACAGTCAGTTCTCCCAATCAGGTAGCAAGGAGCAGACTGTCAATCATCAGGATACCGGCTGTCTCTCCCCTTCCACGGACCAGTGCTGTCCCTGGCAGGAGCGGGCTGTGGCAGGGTTGAACAGAGGTGAACAGAGAATAATACAGATCCTGAGAATTACACCCAGTATACAGGACAGGAGAAGTGGTACTGTGCAGTGTATATATATACAGAATAATAGAGATACTGAGGATTACACCAGTATACAGGACAGGAGAAATGGTACTATGCAGTGTATATATACAGACTAATACAGATCCTGAGGATTACACCAATTACGGTATACAGGACAGGACAAGTGGTACAGAATAATACAGCTCCTAAGGATTACACCCGGTATAGAGGACAGAAGAAGTGCTATTATGCAGTGTATATAGAGAATAATACAGCTCCTGAGGATTACACACAGTATACAGTACAAGAGGAGTGGTACTGTGCAGTGTATATATAAAGAATTATACGATACTGAGGATTACACTCAGTATACAGGACATGAGAATTATACCCAGCATACCCAGGTGGCTGTGCTATATAGATAGGAGGCTATAGTATATAGATAGCCAAGACTTAGCCAGATCCTGGAGATGGGGAAAGATGAAAAATGGCAGCAGAAAGTCCAGTACTGGGTGCAGAAAGGAACAGAATCCATGAAGGCACTGGGTAGAACAGAGCGCAAACTCTGTCCGCAGGAAAACTTTCTGATGCTGCACATTACAGACTGTCCACTGTATACACTTTAGAGACTGCGGGCTGTATACACATTAGAGACTGTGGGCTGAATACATATTAGAGACTGCAGGCTGTATACACATTACAGACTGTGAGCTGTATGCATATTACAGACTGCGGGCTGTATACACATTACAGAATGCGGGCTATATACACATTACAGACTGCGGACCGTATACACATTACAGACTGCGGGCTGTATACACATTAGAGACTGCCTGCTGTATACACATTGGAGACTGCGGGCAGTATATACATTAAATACTGTGGGCTGCCTACACATTACAGACTGCGGGCTGTATACACATTAGAGACTGCCTGCTGTATACACATTAGAGACTGCAGACAGTATATACATTAAAGACTGTGGGCTGTATAGACATTACAGACTGCAGGCTGTATACACATTAGAGACTGCCTGCAGTATACACATTACAAGACTGTGGGCTGTATACACATTACAGACTGTGGGCTGTATACACATTACAGACTGCGGGCCGTATAAACATTACAAACTGCGGGCTGTAGACACATTAGAGCAGAGGTCCCCAAATCCAGGCCTTAGTATTGCACAGGGCTTGGAATCATTACAGACCACAAGCTGTATACACATTACAGACCGCCCACTGTATGCACATTACGGACTGCAGCCTGTCTGCACATTAGTGACTGCGGGCAGTATGCACAATACAGACTGTGGGCTGTTTACACATTTCAGACTGCGGGCTGTATACACTTTCCAGACTGCGGGCTGTATACACATTACAGACTGCGGGTTGTATACAGATTCCAGACTGCAGGCTGTATACACATTACAGACTGCAGGCTGTATACATATTATAAACTGCGGGCTGTATACACATTACAGACTGCGGGCCATATACACATTACAGTCTGCAGGCCAAATACACAAAACAGACTGTGGGCCGTATACACATTACCTACTCTGGGCCGTTTACACATTACAGACTGCGGGCTGTATACACATTAGAGACTGCCTGCTGTATACACATTCGAAACTGCTGGCTGTATACATATTACAAACTGCGGGCTGTATACACATTACAGACTGCCCGCTGTATACACATTACGGACTGCAGCCTGTATGCACATTAGAGGTTGCGGGCAGTATACACAACACAGACTACGAGCTTTATATACATTACAGACTGCGGGCTGTATACACATTACAGACTGCCCACTGTATACACATTAGAGACTGTGGACAAAACTAAATGTTTGGTGTAAAGGCAACACAGCTCATCACCCTCAAAACACCATCCCCACTGTCAAACATGGTGGTGGCAGCATCATGGTTTGGGCCTGCTTTTCTTCAGCAGGAACAGGGAAGATGGTTAAAATTGATGGGAAGATGGACGGAGCCAAATACAGGACCATTCTGGAAGAAAACCTGTTGGAGTCTGCAAAAGACCTGAGACTGGGACGAAATTTATTTTCCAACAAGACAATGATCCCAAACATAAAGCAAAATCTACAATGGAATGGTTAAAAAATAAACGTATCCAAGTGTTAGAATGGCCAAGTCAAAGTCCAGACCTGAGTCCAATCGAGAATCTGTGGAAAGAGCTGAAAACTGCTGGTCACAAACACTCTCCATCCAACCTCACTGATCTTGAGCTGTTTTACAAGGAAGAATGGGCAAGAATTTCAGTCTCTCGATGTGCAAAACTGATAGAGACATACCCCAAGCGACTTGCAGTTGTAATCACAGCAAAAGGTGGCGCTACAAAGTATTAACTCAAGGGGCCCGATTAATATTGTACGCCCCACTTTTCAGTTTTTTATTTGTTAAAAAAGTTTCAAATATCCAATAAATTTCGTTCCATTTTATGATTGTTTCCCACTTGTTGTTGATTCTTCACAAAAAAAAATCACAATTTATATCATTATGTTTGAAGCCTTAAATGTGGCAAAAGGTTGAAAAGTTAAATGGGGACAAATACTTTCACAAGGCTGGGTCCTTCCCTGGAGGGATATCTGGCTAGTCCAGTGTTTGAGACTCCTAACCAAGGCTCCATAGACTCTATTTGCATATTCATAATTCCCAGGGGCAATGCGCCTAGGAATTCACTGTGTTAAGCGCTTTAGCGAGCTGCCCGCAGTGTTTTCTTGGACTGGTCTCCCTGAGATCAGTGAATGCTTTGTGATGTTGGTCTACTAGGCCTTGCTTCCATCTAGCCAGAATCCTACTCCACACTGATGAGGGGCAACACCCCGAAACTGATGTCTGTGCATGGATACCTGGCCTTGGTATTCCCTTGTCATATCTCTAAGCTTGTAAAAGAGCTGAATATTGACTAAAAGGGCCACTTAACATGGTGGTTATGGTGTTCTCCGCAAGAAGCCACCCCTTGGCTAGGTCCTTCCTTAGGGGATATCTGGCTAGTCCAGTGTTTGAGACTCTTAACCGAAGCTCCACAGACTCTATTTGCATATTAATAATTCCGAGGGGGCAATGTGCCTAGGAATTCACTGTGTTGAGCGCTTTATCCAGCTACCCGCAGTGTTTTCTTGGACTGGTCTCCCTGAGATCAGTGAATGCTTTGTGAAATACTTTCACAAGGCACTTGTGGTGATGTGACCCATGGCCGGGTGCAACACATGGGTTATCAGAAGAGGATCCTGTTCACATCAGCCTGTTTTACTGTGTGTGTTGTGTGAAACCTGTCCAGTACACAGGGATTTAACAGCTCAGTGTGAGTGCTGTAAGATCTGAGAGGTTGATGAGCGAATGAGTGGCCAAGAGAGTGCAAGGTGTGTTGATTGCAAAGAGCCCAGGTGGGTGTGGCAGCAACATTAAGAACCTGCCAGGTGTCTGTGTGTGAGGCAGACTGGAGATTGGAACTCAGTGTAGTCCAGACCACTGAGATGTGAGGACGTGTGAGAGGCATTCCGTCCCTTTGGGATATGAGGGGAGCTGGCCCTTCTCCATATGGGAGGCTCCTAGTCCCTCTGTTGCTTGGGTGTGTGCCGGTGGCCATGAACGGGTTGTGATGGCTCCTGGAGTTGGAGAAACCATGGCTGACCCTGGAGGGTGCTTGATCAGGTGTGGGGTGAAACATGTACTGGAGGAGACCTTGGGGGACGCCTGGTGTACCCGAGAACTCAGGTTGCCACTCAGGAGTCCACGGATGTATGGTGGACTAAGCGTGTCACGTATGTGTGCCAGGCGGGCATAGCTGCCTTCATGTTCTGTTGATGTGTGTGATGGTTCAACAGGGTATATGTAAAAGTACCCTGGGTGATCAAAGGAAAGTATGTGTGTTGTGGGTGACTCATGATGGCTGAGGCACAAAGGGCCAGGCATGAGGTATCCGCGGGGTGACGCCATGTAACGTGGGACTGACTATGATGTTGAGCAGGGTCCCAGTGATAAGCGGTATATGGTGTAATGTAGGTTGAGACTCCCTAGGAGTAGGTTGAGGATCACTACAATAATGTGTAAAGTGTGCATATGATGGGGAAAGATCCCTGTCAAAAGCCAGGTGGCTGTAACCACCATTAGAACAAGAATGAGGTCTGCAAGGGACGGTGGAGGACGCATTGAGGTTCTGTTAAAAATGTGTTATATGGCTAAATGTATTTAATGTACATAATGTGATGGTTTATCCTGTAATGTACAAAGGTGAATGTTATGTTATGTGAGTAACAAGCGGTTTATGACGAAAAAATTGATAAACCCGCTATTTATGTTACACTAGATGGTGGCCCGATTCTAAAGAATCGGGTATTCTAGCCTATTGTTATTAGGGTATACAGGGGCTCAGTGGTTAGCAGACTATACAGCGGCTGAGTGGTTAGCAGAGTATACGGAGGCTCAGTGGCTAATAGTCTGCTTTAGGGCAGAGTGCAGTGGTCAGGGGCAGAGTGCAGTGGTCAGGGGCCCGATGCAATTGCATCGGGAGCGCGGTGAAATGAATTGTGTGTATAGAGGCGGGTCAGTGGGTAGCAGAGTATACAGGGGGCTCTGAGGGTAGCAGATTATACAGGCAGCTCTGTGGGTAGCAGAGTATACAGGCGGCTCTGTAGATAGCAGAGTATAATGTGGCGGGAGGCTGGAGGGGTGAGGAGAGGTGGCGCTGGAGGGGTGAGGAGAGGTGAGGCAGGAAGGGTGAGGAGAGATGCGGCTGGAGGGGTGAGGAGAGGGGAGGCTGGAGCGGCGACATGAGTGTTCGGCACACCTCTGCTCCTCTAGGCTGCACACATCACGGCGGTCGTCTCCCGCCCGTGATGTGTGTTTTAGGCAGTGTATAGGCGGCCGTAAGCGTGGCGGGGCTGCCTGAGTCCCACTTCGCTTAGGGGTGGATGTTGGTCCACTGTGGACAGGTGTAGCGCTGTGGTGACGTCACTTTGGCGATGACAAAGTGACGGAAGTGCTGGCTAAAATGACAGAAGTGAGCCTTCGGGTTTTATATATTAGATATAGCAGTACTATGGTATATGGCGGTACAGTATAGCAGATGTATAGCAGCACTATAGTATATGGCAATATATTACAGTATATGTACAGGTGGACTATAGTATATGGGGGTATTTTATAGCACATGTATAGCAGCGCTATGGTATATGGCGGTACATTACAGTACATGTATAGCAGCGCTATGGTATATGTTGGTACATTACATTACATGTATAGCAGCACTATAGTATATGACAGTATATTACAGTATATGTAGAGTTTTACTATAGTATATGGTGGAATTTTATAGCACATATATAGCAGCACTATAGTATATGGCCATACTCTGCTCCCCCCCCCCGCTCCTCCCTTCAAAAAATAAAAAAATCCCCAGTGAGGATACTCACGTGTCCGCCGGCTCGCTCCACCTTCGTCTTCTAGGTCCTACAGGGGTTTAGGACCCGTCGTTGCCTGGGAAACCGTTTAGCTGATTGGTCACATGACTGCTAACTGGCAGGGGGGCAGGATGGATTAGGGGGCAGGATGGTGACGGGGGGTGGAGTGGTGGCAGGATGGAGCGAGCGGGGCAGGATGGAGGTGGCGGGGCAGGAGTTTAGCGGGGGGGCAGGATGGAGCCGGTGGGGGGGGCAGGATGGTGCTGGCGGGGCAGGATGGTGGCAGGGGGGCAGGATGAAGCGAGCAGGGCAGGATGGAGGGAGCAGGACAGGATGGTGGCGAGGGGGCAGGATGGAGCGAGCGGGGCAGGATGGAGCTGGCGGGGGGGCAGGATGGAGGTGGCGGGGGGGGCAGGATGCAGCCGGGGGGCAGGATGCAGCCGAGGGGCAGGATGCAGCCGAGGGGGGGGGCAGGATGGAGTCGGCGGGGGGGGCGCAGGATGGAAACGGGGGGGTGCAGGATGCAGCCGAGGGGGGGGGCAGGATGGAGGCGGCAGGGGGCAGGATGAAGGCAATGTGGGGGGGGGGCAGGATGGAGTGGTGTGGGGGGGGGGGATGGAGGCGGCGGGGGGGTTAGGATGGAGCCGGCGGGGGGGCAGGATGCAGCCGGGGGGGGGGCAGGATGCAGCCGAGGGGGGGGGCAGGATGGAGGCGGCGGGGGGGCAGGATGGAGGTGGCGGGGGGGGCAGGATGGAGGTGGCAGGGGGGCAGGATGGAGGCGGCAGAGGGGGGCAGGATGGAGCCAGCGTGGGGGCAGGATGTTGATGGCGGGGGGGCAGGATGGAGGCGGCGTGGGGGCAGGATGGAGCGGTGGGGGGGCAGGATGGAGCTGGTGTGGGGGGGGGCAGGATGGAGTGGGTAGGGGGGGGCAGGATGGAGCTGGTGTCGGGGGGGGGCAGGATGGAGGTGGCGGGGGGGCAGGATGGAGCCGGCGGGGGGGGTCAGGATGGAGCCGGCAGGGGGGCAGGATGGTGCTGGCGGGAGGGCAGGATGGAGGCGGTGGGGAGGGCAGGATGGAGCTGGTGTGTGTGGGGGGGGCAGGATGGAGCTGGTGGGGGGGCAGGATGGAGCCAGCGAGGGGGCAGGATGGAGCCAGCGGGGGGGCAGGATGGTGATGACGGGGGGGGGGCAGGATGGAGGCGGCATGGGGCAGGATGGAGGTGGTGGGGGGGCAGGATGGAGCTGGGTGTGGGGGGGGGCAGGATGGAGTGGGCGAGGGGACAGGATGGAGCTGGTGTGGGGGGGGCAGGATGCAGCTGGTGGAGGGGGCAGGATGCAGCCGAGGGGGGGGGGGCAGGATGGAGGCGGTGTGGGGGGCAGGATGGAGCCGGTGGGGGTGCAGGATGGAGCGGGGCGGGGGGCAGGATGGAGCCCGCGGAGGGGCAGGATGGAGCCGGTGGGGGGGCAGGATGGAGCTGGTGTGGGGGGATGCAGGATGGAGTGGGCGGGGGGGGCAGGATGGAGCTGGTGTGGGGGGGGGGCAGGATGGAGCCGGCGGGGGGGGCAGGATGGTGCTGGCGGGAGGGCAGGATGGAGGCGGTGGGGAGGGCAGGATGGAGCTGGTGGGGGGGGCAGGATGGAGCCAGCGAGGGGGGCAGGATGGAGCCAGCAGGGGGAAGCAGGATGGTGATGGTGGGGGGGCAGGATGGAGGCGGCGTGGGGGCAGGATGGAGTCGGTGGGGGGGCAGGATGGAGCTGGTGTGGGGGGGGGGGCAGGATGGAGTGGGCGGGGGGGCAGGATGGAGCTGGTGTGGGGGGGGCAGGATGCAGCCGGTGGAGGGGGCAGGATGCAGCCAAGGGGGGTGGGGCAGGATGGAGGCGGTGGGGGGGGGCAGGATGGAGCCGGTGGGGGGTGCAGGATGGAGCGGGCAGGGGGTGCAGGATGGAGCCGGCGGGAGGGCAGGATGGAGGTGGTGGGGGGGGCAGGATGGAGCTGGTGTGTATGGGGGGCAGGATGGAGCGGGTGGGGGGGCAGGATGCAGCTGGGGGGGCAGGATGCAGCCGAGGGTGGGGGGGCAGGATGGAGGCGGCGGGGGGGGCAGGATGGTGCTGGGGGCAGGATGGAGGCGGCGGGGGGGGCAGGATGGAGCTGGTGTGTGTGGGGAGCAGGATGGAGCGGGCGGGGGGTAGGATGGAGGGGGAACAGGATGAGGTGGCGTGGGGGGGGACAGGATGGAGCCGGTGGGTGGGCAGGATGGAGCTGGTGTGGGGGGGGCAGGATGGAGCCGGGGGGGGGTTAGGATGGAGCTGGCGGGGGTAGGATGGAGCCGGCGGGGGGCCAGGATGGAGCTGGTGTGGGGGGGGGTCAGGATGGAGGCGGTGGGGGGGTAGGATGGTGCGGGCGGGGGGTGCAGGATGGAGCCAGTGGGGGGCAGGATGGAGCTGCGGGGGGGGCAAGATGGGGTGGGGGAGGGCTATGGAGGGGAGAGGGGGGGGGCAGGTTGGAGCCGGTGGGGGGTAGGGGCAGGATGGTGGTGGCAGGGGGAGGGGCAGGATGGATGAGAGGATACACAGGCGTGTGCCGGCTTGCAGGACCTGTTGGTGCCTGGGAAACCAATCAGGTGATCCCAGGCAACCACAGGTCCTCAAGGCATGGAGCTAGAGGAGGTAGATGGAGGGCGCCGGCGGATGGGTGAGTATCCTTTATGAGTTTTTTTTTTTTTATTAGAAGCAAGCAGGGGGGGAACCGCAGGACCCGCGGGGGGGCAGGACGACCCGCGGGGGGGCAGGATGACCCGCGAAGGGCGTGGGGGGGCAGGAGCAGCCGCGGGGGGAAGGGGCGCAGGAGCCGCGGGGAGGCAGGACGACCGTGGGTGGGGGGGGCAGGACGACCCGCGGGGGGGCCCGCAGGAGCCGTGGGGGGGCAGAAACAGCGGCGGGGGGCCTGCAGGAGCCGCGGGGGGCAGGAGCAGCCGTGGGGGGGCCGCAGGAGCGGGTGAAACTTCCGAGAGTGGAACGTTCTTCCACCGTTTCCTGTAGCGGGCGACGCCCGGCTAGCCCGCAGCGGTGACGTCACCACCATGGTCCGGAGGCCATCACGGAAGTAACCTTGGGGTTTTCCGGAAGTGGCCTTCGGCTTGTATATATTAGATACACACACACATATACAGTATACACACACAGTATACACACACACATATACAGTATACAGACACACACACACACACAGTGTACACACACACATATACAGTACAAACAGTATACACACACATACAGTATACACACATATACAGTATACTCACAAACACATACAGTATACACACACATACAGAATACACACATATATAGTATATACAGACATATACAGTATACACACACAGTATACAACACATATTCAGTATACACATTCAGTATACAGACACATACAGTATACACACACATACACAGTATACACATACAGTATACACCACATTACAGTATACACAAACATACAGTACACACACAATACAGTATACACACCACACATATACAGTATACACACACAACAGTATACACACACATACAGTATACACACACATACAGTATACTCACACATATATACAGTATACACACATATACAGTATACTCACACACACATACAGTATACACACACATATAGAATACACACATATATAGTATATACACACATATAGAGTATACACACACACATACAATATACACACATATCCAGTAGACACACACACATAAAGTATACACACAATACAGTATACACACATATACAGTATATACACACATATACAGTATACATACACATATAGAGTATGCACAAACATTTAGTATAACACACACATACAGTATACACACACAAATATACAGTATACACACACAGTATACAGACACACACATATATACAGTATACACACACATAATAAGTAACGACAAACATACAGTATAGAGACATATACAGTATACACACACATACAGTATACAGACACACATACAGTATACAGACACACATTATACACACACACATACAGTATACACACACACACACATATATACAGTATACACACACACATACAGTATACACACACTCACACATACAGTATATTCCCACACACATACAGTATACACACACAGACAGTATACACACACATATACAGTATACAACACACATATACAGTATACACATATATACAGTATACACACACATATACAGTATACACAACATATACAGTATAACACACACACACATATATAGTATACACACACATACAGTATACACACATATACACACACACATACAGTATACACACATACACACATATAATCTGACTTCAGTGCAGGAGACTGTGTATGAAGAAGCCGCAGATCTCCTCTATCTCTGTGTGATCAGAGCTGTCTCCTCAGCTCTGCAGCATTTCCGGTCCCCTGAAGACTACATCTCCCATCATGCACCGCGGTTCCTCCCTTGTGACGCCATGACCTGGAAGCAGTGAGGAATCTAAGGGGGAGGTGGCATCCAGCCTATTATTGTGTGATTGGGGTGGTCCCCTTGGGCTTGGTCCGGCCACCCCTGGGCTCAGCAGACACCTTAATGGTGCGGCTGGGGCCGGGTGTGTGGTGCGGACACGCCCCTTAGTTACCCGACCGCGGCCTTGGTACCAAGCTCTCCGGGGAGCGTGGAGGGGAGACCAGGGAGCGTGGAGGGAGATGACCCTAATGCACTTTCGTAAGTTTGGCAGCCATGTCCACGACGACGGAAGTAGCGCCGAAAATGACGGAAGTGCGCTACGGCAATTATATATTAGATTACACATTCTAGTTGGTGTTAATTATACTGCCAAGCGGGTTCCCCAGGGGCGCTACCTCACACACTATACATATTACAGACTGCTGGCTGTATACACATTAGAGACTGCCTGCTTTATACACATTAGAGACTGCGGGCAGTATACACATTACAGACTGCGGGCTGTATGCACATTACAGACTGCCCGCTGTATACACATTAGAGACTGCTAGCAGAATACACATTACAGACTGCAGGCCGTATACACATTAGAGACTGCCTTCTGTATACACATTAGAGACTGCGGGCAGTATGCACATTACAAACTGCGGGCTGTATACACATTATAGACTGCGGGCTGTATACACATTACAGACTGCGAGCTGTATACACATTAGAGACTGCGGCAGTTTACACATTAGAGATTGCGGGCAGTTTACACATTACAGACTGCCGGCAGTTAACACATTACAGACTACGCACTGTATACACATTACAGACTTCGGGCCTGTATACACATTACAGACTTCGGGCGTATGCACATTAAGACTGTGGGCATATGCACATTACAGACTGTGGGCTGTTATCACATTACAGGCTGCGGCGTAACATGACTGGCGTATACACATTACAGACTGGCAACTACAGACTGGGCTGTATACAATTACAGACTGCGGACTGTATACACATTACAGACTGCGGGCTGTATGCACATTTGAGACTGTTGGTATATATCTTGTATACACAGCACTACACTGTATATGCAGGTCCACAATATATATAAACAGTATATAGGCACACTAATACAGCATGTAGTGTGGACCTAAATATACTGTATAGTGTTGTGTAGAGACAGACACACAGACAGACACTGTCAAACACACAGACAGAAAGACAGACACACACATCAGACTCACTAGCACACAGGACCTGTGATGATGTCACATGAAGGGGAGGCATCAGGAATCACATGATCAGCTCAGAGAGGGATCAGGGATGCGATGAAGTTGGTGGGAGGGCCCAGGATGCAACCTGTGATCCTGATTGGTCTGAGTGCTTTGGGGAAACAGCCCCGCCCCTTCACATCAATGGCCCCACCCCCTGAATGCCACGGCTGCTCAGCGGCAAATGATTTAAAGCAGCAGGACTGCGGTCGGAGGATCGGGCGGCCACTGCACCCCACCACCGGGCAGGCCCATAGGGAATAGTCCCGCTGCTCCTGCCTATCAATCCGGGCCTGGTGATGACTCGATGACATCTGTGTGGAGAAACTATTCTCAGGTGTGATTTTGTCCCATTCTTCCACACAAACACTCTTCAAATCCTGAAAGTCCCATGAGATCCTTCTATGAACTTTGAGCTTTAAACCTTCAAAACCTTCAGGCATCTGCTAAAAAGCTGAAGATGAAGAGGAATTTCACCTTTCAGCACAATGCCACTAAGCATACCTTCAAAACAACAAAAAAATGGGTTCACAAAAAACTTCACTAAAAAGATTTAAGATTTGGAATGTCCCAGCTAGAGCCCAGATCTGAATCGAATTGAAAATCTGAGGAATGCTGTAGACAGGAGATGCCCTCACAATCTGACAGATCCGGAGAAAGGTGAGTACATATAAATCATGGGGCCCCACAGCAGAATTTCTAATTGCACCCCCCCTGCAAAAAAAAATGCGTGGGTCATATTAGAACACATCTCACAACTTTGCAGTCCTTACAAAGTAATTTTAATCCTATTGAAGCGCCTAGATTCCCCTCTCATTGCAGCCGTAAAGTATGATACCAACAAAAGTGCCCCACAACAACTGTATTATGTGGCGCCCCACCGATCTGGACAGCACGAGGGGTAGGTAGGTGTGGGATCCTCACTGAAATGCCCAAACACATAGACCCTAGTTAGGGACGTGGGTGGACCCGCTGTAGGGAGGACCCAGTTCAAGGGAGGAGAATATAGTAGAGAAGTGTGGGTGGGAGGTAGAAAGAGTTGAAGTTGGGTTGAGTAAGGAGGAGAAGGAGAGACAGCAGAGCAGTGTTGAGCTGAGAAGCAGGGGACTTGAGCAGAAAGAGGCTCATCCCAGGAACAGAAAGGAAGGAACCCTAGGGGCACCGGTGGAGCAAGAGCGGCCCGTGCGCCCGAATCCTGGGACTGTTAATACCAGACAAAGGGGTTTGGTCTAGACACAGGGACCGGACCTGAATGCAGCACAGGAGTCCAGCACCCCGAACTGCTGAACCAGAGGCCATGAGCTTCATAGGAGCTTTGGTTCACACCTGGTGCATCCCCCAAGAAGGCAGCTGAACGAGGGTCAGGGGACAGTTACTGGTTGCCCAACAAGATCCATGGCTGCTGGATCGGGGCTCTGCACGCAGAGGCGCTGAAAGGGAGATGCAGGAAGGCAGAAGAGCTGAGGAACAGGACAAGAGAAAAGCTGAGAGAGGCACACCACAAAGGACCTCATACTTGCCGCCCTGGTTCCTTAGTGACCACACAGGCCGGAGCTTATCTGAGAGACAGTATAACATCGTATGACCTGTTGAGACTTTCTGTGAGTAAACCGGGGTACAGAATTGAAGAACTGTGTGAGACTGTGTTATTCTTGCGCCAACTGGCTGTTAAGGCAACTGAGCAACGTAACAAGGCCTAAAGTTATCCCTTGTCTTCCAGCAACTACCAATTACCCCCTTACTGCTCTGGGGACCCGCTCCACCCATGGGGAGCCACTCGATCCCAGCTGCCCGTCCATCATCCCCAGAGGTTCTGCAGCAGCAGCAGCTACCCATAACCGCAAACCATGGGTGGCAACACGAGCAATTTATCCCTTAAACCACCCTATCCCTATATCGTCCCCCAAGAACTCTTTGACACTGAACCCAGGGTTATGAAGCCGGGGCTCGACCCCCGTGACTCCCCTGAAGCATTGAAGCCAGGTTCCGAGTGCCCCATGGCCCTGGGGTGCATCATGTTACGCCCTTGAAGGTGAGAGTGAGGAGAGCAGGCCCTTTGGACCACAGATGGACTTGTGGTAGCTGACCCCTAACACAGGAACTAGCCGCTCAGTGACTTCAGTTAAAAACTTTGACTTTATTGTTGAACAGAGATTGGTTCAGAGGACAGAACATTTGAGAGAGGACCCCCTGGGCCATGACACTGAATTCCCTTGGAGGAGCAACCGGTATGCGAACCCCTATACACCCGGAGCAACTCCTGAGGGTCTAAATATATACGGTATATATTTATCCATTTACATAGCGCTATTAATTCCATAACACTTTACATACATCAGTAATACTGTCCCCATTGAGGCTCACAATCTAAATATCCTATCAGTATGTCTTTGAAAATGTGGGAGGAAACTGGAGTGCCTGGAGGAAAAGCAAACACAGGTAGACCATACAAACTGCTTGCAGATGTTGTCCTTGGTGGGATTTGAACCGAGGACCCCAGTGCTGACTACAGAGCCATCGTGCCACCCTGACTACCATGGCCAGAGGGGTGACTCGTGTGGAACAGTCTCAGAGTAGAAGGTTCCGCTTGCCGTATTGCCAGTGAAGGAGCAGAGAACCAAAATCAGGAGTGAGGAGTAGATAGACTGGTACAGGCCGTAGCAGAAAAGTGGATACTCTTCGTAGTCCAGGTTAGGCAGGTCCAGCCCGTAGCGGAGATGTGGTCATTCAGAGTAGTCTGTGGAAGGCAGGTACAACTCAAAGCCGACACGTGGACACTCTGTGTAATTCGCGGTAGGCAGGTACAGTCCGCAGTGAATATCTGAGGATAGTCACAGGTAAGTGGGATTGCAACAGCAGGTAATAAGAGCAATTCACATGTGCAAGGTGCAGGAATTGGGACCTGAATAAAGCAACATTGTTAAAGGTAGAACAACATTGCGCAGGCACGTCTTATAAGGGAAAGGTGCCTTGTATACACTTAGACTCTCAGCAATGGGCTGAGAGGCATAATAGGTAAAAGTTGAACTGGCCCTTTAAACATTTGAAGAGTGTGGCGCACGCCGCCTAACTGTGCTCCCTGAAGCCTGCTCACAGGACGTAGGCCACCTTTGGGAAGAGAAAGAAGCAAATGGGGAACTACGAGGCAGCATAGGACCGCAGGCAGAATGAGTAAGACATGTGAGAGGCATTGCACTGGAACAGGCAGACCCAAGGGAACCATGCAATGGGTACAGGCCTTCCTGCCTAGTAAAACAGGCACCGCGGCTGGGATAGGATGAGCGGACTGCACAGTGCTTTGTGATGGACACTAGCCTCCCTGCCCAGAGGTGGTCGACCCTGCGGTGAGCGGCATGACACACTGTATGATGCCCCCACAATAAATTCCTCCACCTTACCCTCCACACACAGAATGATAACCCTACTGTACACCCCTCAACTTCCCCAGCAATGAATGGTGACCTCCAGCACAGCCCTTCATGCAGTATAATGGGCTTATATACAGTATAATGGCCCCTAGTATTCCTCCAAATAGTATAATGGCCCCTCCGCAACCCTCCTCACAGAATGATGGACCCCACACAACCTTCACACTGTATAATTGCTTGCATACAATATAATGTCCCTCAAATAGGCCTCCATAAAGTGTAAAGGCTTCCTCATAGCCGTCCGAATATTATAATGCTCTTCAAATATTATAGTAGCCCCCACGTAGCCTTCCATATAGTAAGGGCCGCATATAGTCCTCTATATGGTATGATGCATACCCCATGGTATACCCCATAGTCTTCCAAATAGTATAATGGGCCTCACATTGCCTTCTAGATAGTATAATGCTTCCCCATAGTCCTCTAAATATTATAATGCACACCCCATAGTCCTCCATATAATCTAATGCAGTCTCTATAGTCATCCATATAATACAATGCATCCTCCATATTCCTCCATATAATATAACGCAGCCTCCTTATAGTGCAGCCACCACAGCCTCCCAGACACTGTTCCGAGAGGTGTACTGTTTTCCCTCCCTGTAGATCTCACATTTTATGAGGGACCACAGGTTCTCTATGGGGTTCAGATCAGGTGAACAAGGGGGCCATGTCATTATTTATTTTTTAGATTTTAGACCTTTACTGGCCAGCCACCCTGTGGAGTAGTTGGATGCATGTGGTGGAGCTTTGTCGTGCATGAAAATCATGTTTTCCTTGAACGATACCAACTTCTTCCTGTACCACTGCTTGAAGAAGTTGTCTTCTAGAAACCGGCAGTAGGTCTGAGAGTTGAGCTTCACTCCATCCTCAACCTGAAAAGGTCCCACAAGTTCATCTTTGATGATACCAGCCCATACCAGTACCCACCTCCACCTTACTGGCGTCTGAGTCGGCGTGGAGCTCTCTGCCCTTTACTGATCCAGCCTCTGACCCATCCATCTGGCCCATCAAGAGTCACTCTCATTTCATCAGTCCATAAAACCTTTGAAAAATCAGTCTTAAGATATTTCTTGGCCCAGTCTTGAGATTTTATCTTATGTTTCTTGTTCAAAGGTGGTCATTTTTCAGCCTTTCTTACCTTGGCCATGTCCCTGAGTATGGCACACCTTGTGCTTTTTGATACTCCAGCAACGTTGCAGCTCTGAAATATTGCAAAACTGGTGGCAAATGGCATCTTGGCAGCTTCACGCTTGATTTTCCTCAATCAATTCATGGGCAGTTATTTAGCGCCTTTTTTGCCCAACACATTTCTTGCGACCCTGTTGGCTATTAGCTATGAAACGCTTGATTGTTCGGTGATCACGCTTCAAAAGTTTGTCAATTTCAAGACTACTGCATCCCTCTGCAATACATCTCACAATTTTGGACTTTGCAGAGCCCTTCATATCTCTCTTCTGACCCATTTTGCCAAAGTTAATCAACTAAATTTAGGGATTGTTTGTATTTACTACCTTAATCATCGAAACACACTACATCCCACATGGACTAGACAAATCGCACCTTAGATAGATATATCTAGATACAAACATACACAATCAAACGTCTGATAGTTGCAAAACAAGTGATTTTTAATGACAGATAAAACAGGGATTACAACTACGGTACAAGGAGCAGTATAGCAGGCTGCACCACTGAAGCACATAAAATGTATACAACTCTGTATATAGTATATAGGGCTATTTTACACCAGGAAAAGATATGCACATAAAAGATGGTATCATACATAAAATCAATACCCACATGGGTGTACATATGTGCTGTTTTTACAAAAATTATACCCAGCTATGGACAATCCGCCCAGATTACAACCACTCATGGGTATACATTGATATAACAGGACTCAATATGTTACCAATCTGGATCATAGGTGTCCCTTCACACCTTTAGAACCTGGTTGCATATACTCTGCTGTATAGCAACCTGCTTATGAGACCAGTACCCAGCAAATAGCCCAGTGTTTATTACCTATGAATAAAGTGCAATAATGCTCCTGTTGGGCCAGTGGTGCCCCCGACCCCACGGCCGTTCGGCTCCACCTTCATCAGAGGTGTGTCTGTCTGGGCTCTAAAGAGTGCTTAAAAAGGCTGGCCAGCCAATCGAGATTCGGTGGACCCGACGGTGTAATTTACACCGCTGCAATCCCGGAGGTTGTGGGCGTGACTGGTGCCGCATCATATTAGCGTCACTTGGGTATCACATGACCGCAGCCACCATTAGAGACGCGGCAGACATTCTGTATTGCCCATCACCTCGGCAACCAAAACTGCGTCATATAAAGGGGCCCAGGGAAGCTGGATGTATCATATTAACCCCTTGTTTGCCTACACCAATAGAGTGTTATTATCCTTACACCACAAATAACGTTGGGAATATTAATGGCTTAACATTAAGATCTATAGTACAGCATTACAAAGAGTATTATATATAGTATAATATTATTAGCACCATGCATTTACCAGTCATATGTCAATTACATTGTTCATCTTTGCACAAGACGTAGATCGCCACCATGATCCAAAAAATTATTGTGGTATTTTCAACATGCCCAGCAGACCATAATAGACTTCATAATTATTTTGCAGGCACAATGACGCAGTTCCGATTTACATTTCTTTCATAATGGTCCACATAATATCAATTTCAATCGGGTCAATGTTTCATCATTTGTATCAAGTTCCATAGGTCTCAATATGGATCTCAAGATGGCAGCCTGTTAAAAACATAAATAAAAAAACCTGATTAGGATCAACACCGACAGTGGCAACCCGATCACAATATGGAACAAAACTGTTATATTCATTCAATCCATCAGGCTGTAGGGTGCCTAGCCTCCAAATCCATTGGGTTTCTAGCATTGCAAGCCTTTTGACTACAGGTCCCCCATGCTTTCCTAGGTCCACAGCATCAATAATCCTTACTTTGAGGAGCTCACCCTGGGATGCATGATGCTTCCAAAAATGTCTAGGTAATGTCTTAAGGTGTGATAGTGTAATAGCCCACAGGTAACGGGATACGCAAGGACTGCACGGAACACAGAGGGTTAAACAAATGCAATTTTAATGCAACTGAGGGAAAAGAAGGGGAAGGAGCGGGAAGGTGTGCAAAAGTAAATACAATACATATAACCACTGTGCCTAGTCTGCAGCGAATGCAAGGTCTCTGAATGTCTTTAAATGAAGAAATGCAAAGTCTTTATCAAGCGAGACGCAGAGTGTTTATTTTCTTTCTATTCCTTGTATATCGAACTGCAGAGTCTTTTCCTATCTGTCCCTAACTAAAACAGTGTGCACACTTTACTACAAGTTTTACTGCGAGGTACCTCGTTGCCGTTGGGGCCCATAATTCGCTGACAGGCGTGTGGAGTGCAGTCAGTCTTGGATCTCTGTCCTGGATCTCAGCTTGCACGTGCCGTCTGGCCCCTGACTCGACATCCAGTGTCTTTAGGTCTGTCTCTCTCTGCAACACACATGGAAGTCCTTTTTTCTCCTTCAGGAGACCCACCCATCCATCTCCTGGACTGTTCCATGTCATTCTCAGCAGCAGGGGGTTTCTCTGCTATCCTTTCCTTTTTGGCAGCAGGTGGCAGTATAACACAAAGAAGAGTCCACAAAACATTCCTTTAACCATATATATAAATGTTAACAGGTCTTACATTTCCCCCCCTCTTTAACATCGGCCGTCCCGGCCGATACTCTCTTGGGGCCCTCTGCACAGGAACACACGATGGCAACCTCTGCCGTGCTTTACAACCTGTTGCCTGGGAGTCAATGTCTTACAACCGACTCCATTGACAGAATACACAAATTCATCTGCCAAGTACCGATCAGGGGGAATACCAGCATTAGCCCGTTCAGTCCTACGTGGAGGTACGGCTAATTCACCAGATGCTGGTGCAGTAGCAGGGAGTACAATATCCTCGTCATCATCTCTGGAGATTGGTGGCTCATGCTCTGCAGGGGTGGCACCTGCATCTTGAACGGATGGGGGTTTGGACCCTCCCCAGTCTGTTGGGTTGGACGGGGCCCGCCACCATTCTTCATCGTCAGAGCCCTCCTCGAGAGTAGCAGGAACGGGCACGGTTACAGTCCCCGAGTCGCTTTGTCCGGTCCTGTCTTCTGAATAGCAGGGCCTCAGCATGTTACGATGCAGGATGAGGGTGCCGCCTCCCCGCTCGCTTCTCACTTCGTACACTGGCCCATTGGGAGAGACTCTTCTGGTCACAATGTACGGCTCTGGTTTCCAGCGCTCACTCAACTTGTGTCTCGGGTGTTTCTCTGCAACTAGCACTCTGTCTCCTGGTAAGAACGGGGCCTCATGTACAGGTTCCTGCTGGGGGTATATCTTTTCTTGCAACCGCTTGGTGACAATTCGATGGATAGTCTCCAGCCGTCGACGGTGACAGTCAACCCAAGACCCTACGCTCTGACTTTCACTGATCTCGGGTGGAGCCAGGTTTAGTTCTTCAATGCCTCTTCCGGCTCTTCCGAACAATAGCACGTATGGGGCGTACCCAGTGGTGGAGTGGACACGGTTATTGTATGCCCATACGAGTTCTGCAAGATAACTGGGCCAGTGATTCTTACAATCATCTTCCAGTGTGCGTAGCATTTGTAGGAGGGTCCGGTTAAACCTCTCGCAGGCTCCGTTGCCCTGTGGATGATAAGGCGTGGTTCTTGACTTTTGCATCCCGTAGATCCTTTGCAGTTCTCTCATGACACTGCCCTGAAAGCAGGCCTCTTGATCAGAGTGTATCCGTTTAGGGCAGCCGTATACCCGGATAAAGTCATCACTGATGGCTCGAGCAGCCGATTCAGCCGTCTGATCTCTGGTGGGCGTCACCACCGCAAATTTTGAGAAGTGGTCTGTCATCACAAGGCAGAACTGATAGCCCCGGTGGGAGTGGCCAATCTTCAGGTAATCGATCATAAGTACTTCCAATGGCTCTTTGGTGACAATGGTCTGTACTGGTGCTCGCTGTGGGAGAGCTTTATTTAACTCGCAGGAACGACACAGTTTACAGGCCTTCTCCACTCCCCGAAGCATCTGAGGACAGTACACTATTCTTTGCAACCACTGGTAAGTCTTGTCCGGCCCAAAATGGGCTCCTCTCTCGTGCGCTTCTCGGGCCAATGGTACTGCCATCTTCTGGGGTATCACCACTTGCCACCGTACTTCCAGCTCCGTAGCTAGGTGCACCTTCCGATACAGCATCCCTTCTTGCACCGATAGCTTGTCCCACTGACTGAGAATCTGTAGGGCCGTGTGTGACAGCATGGCCCGTATTTCCTTCCTAGGCTTACGCTGCCGGATCACCCACTCTTTCACTTGAAGCAGTTCTGGATCAGATGACTGGATCTTCACCCATTCCTCTCTGGTTTGGCCAAGCAGGCGCGATGTTGTGCCCGACTTAATCTCCAGTATACAAGCCTCCACCACTTGGGCGGTGAATTTACTGAAGTCTGGAATTTCGTCTTCCTCTAACTGCTCGTCTCTTTCCCCCACTGGGGCTTCTGTGGTAACACGAAGAGGGCATCCGCATTCTGATTTTTGTGCTTGGAACGGTACTGCACATGATAATTATATCTGGAGAGTCATGCCAACCACCTCTGTTCCATTGCCCCCAGTTTGGCGGTGGAGATGTGAGCCAGTGGATTACTATCCGTATAGACTTCAATCTGAGCTCCCGTGAGATATTCAGAGAACCTTTCGGTTATTGCCCATACTAGTGCCAGTAACTCCAGACGAAAAGAACTATAATTCTCAGGATTGCGTTCGGCTTCTCGCAACGTCCGACTTCCATATGCAATCACCCGTTCAATACCGTCCTGTACCTGGGCCAGTACTGCACCCAGACCGTAGAGGCTCGCGTCTGTATATAACCGAAAGGGGAGGTTGTAGTCTGCATAGGCAAGCACAGGGGCGCTGACCAAGGCCTCTTTTAGTCGGTGTAAGGCTTCTGCTTGTCTTGGTCCCCAGCAAATTTTCTGTATCTTTGGTCCTTTCGCAGTTCCTCGGAGCAATTCATGCAAAGGTTCTGCCTCCTTCGCGAAGTCCTTGATGAAGCGATGGTAGTATCCGGCCAGTCCCAGGAAAGCTCGAACTTCTCTCACTGTGCTGGGTGTGGGCCATTGTAGCACTGCTCTCACTTTCCCATCGGACGGCTGCACGCCAGCCTCCGTCACCTTGTGCCCGAGATATTCAATCTCTTTTTGAAAGATCCGGCATTTTTTTGGTTTCAGTTTAAGCCCATGGTCCCGTAACCGTTGAAACACTTGACCCAGTTGTTCGAGATGTTTTTCGAAGGTTGCAGAGTACACTACGATGTCATCCAGATAAATCAACGTGGCTTCAAAGTTCATGTCTCCAAGGCAACTCTCCATGAGGCGCTGAAAAGTTCCTGGGGCATTATTTAACCCAAACGGCATGCGATTGAACTCGAAGAGTCCCATGGGCACAATGAATGCGGTCTTGGCCTTGTCTTTCTCTGCCACAGGGACCTGCCAATATCCGCTTGCTAGATCAAGGGAGGAGAAGTAGCGTGCCTTTCCCAGCGCAGACAGGGACTCCTCTATCCGGGGCAGAGGATAGGAATCACGAACAGTGCATCCATTAAGCTTGCGGTAGTCAACACAGAAGCGAGTAGACCCATCCTTTTTCTTGACCAGCACGATTGGGGCAGCCCATGGACTCTGACTCTCTCTTATCACCCCGCTCTTCAGCATCTGTGCCAAGAGCTCCTTCACCTCTTGGTAATATTTTGGGGGTATTTGTCTGTACCTTTCTCTGATCGGTGGTGCATCTCCTGTGGGTATTTCATGCTGAATCTTGTCAGTACAGCCGAAGTCTTCTGCATGAGGAGACGTGGCTTGATTCTCCAGATGAAGTTTCTATGACTGGGCTTGCTCTGAAGCGAAGGGGGTCAGGTCCACTTCCATCTGTCCTAGGATAACTTGACTGTTCCACTGATCAGTGGGCTTCTCTTCTCTCTCTATAGAAACAGCCAAAGTCCAGGTCTCCCCTGCCATGGGCTTCAATTCAATCAATTCTGCGTTCGCCACCTCTTCAGGCGCCAGGTAGACATGGGCCAGAACAACTCCCGAGGTCAAGGTGTAGGCCTGTTCACCGGTGTTCACGCAACGGAAAGGGACTCTTCCATTTCTTACTGTTGCTAAAGTGCGAGCCACCAACGGTTCGTCTCCGTTCTCTTCACCACGGTAAGGTTCTACCAACACCTCCATCCCCTCGAGCATACGATGGGCCCGACTGGCAAAGTGAGGACTGTCTCCCGATTTGGAGGTAGAGTAATTGTTGTCTGTCTTGGGACTCGAACCCTCCCCACTGGGTAGCGGCTCCCACCATTCCTCCACAGCCCCCTGGCACGGATAAGGTGTTGGAAGACCTTTTGAGCGGGCCCGTTAGCAGCAGTCATTTTCCAGTAATCACAGCCTTCCTTGTTGAAGAGCAACTGGTCTAGTTCCTTCAGGATGTTCATGCCTACGATAGCCGGCACTTCTCTGTCATACCGGCCCTCCGTTAACACGATCCCTTTTTGGCCTAAGTTCTGACCACAGGCACGTATGTTCATCCACACGACCCCTACAACCGGAATGGGAAGATTATTCGCAGCCTTCAGTCTGATATGTGTCCTCTTATCAATGGATACAGTTTGTCCAAAGTGTTGATAGAAGAACTGTTCTGGCATGGTGGTCACTTGAGACCCAGTATCCATCAGGCATCTTACTGCTTTCCCTTCAAATTCGGCCGTGATTGTTGGCGTGCTGGCTGCTATATCTTCAGGGCGGTTGTTTTCTCTAAGCTCAGTTGGTCCCCCCCCATGTGCCCGACCATAGAGGGAGGTACTAGTTTAACGGCGGTCTTTCTTGAGACATCCTCCTCTCCGGGCAGTGCCGTGATATATGGTCCCGATTTCCACAGTTCCAGCATTGGTAGTCTCTAGCGGGTCTGGATCGCCTCTGCTCGATCTGTCCCCTCTCTTCTCGATAGGTATACACGTGGGTACCCGGCCGCGGTGCTGCCGTTCGGACTTCTGACGCCGGGGCTTGCATATTCTTCAGCAACTCTTGTAGAGCAGTAACAGTCTCTTGTAACTGATCCACTTTAGCTTCAAGCTGGCTTGGTTCTTGGTTTCTCTCACTCGGGACTACTCTATGAGCACAAACTTCTCCCCCGCGTTCTGCGGGTCGCAATTTTCAGCTTGTGTGCGGGAGACTGCTTCTTCCAGTACTTCCTGAAAAGTTCATTTTTTTTCTACCCTGAGCCGTTCACGGAGAGCACTTCTGATCTTGGGGTTATGTAATCCTCTGAGGAATTGATCTCGCGGGTACAGTCAGCGTAACCAGGGGTCTGTGCTAGCTCTGGCTCTGCTGTACATTGTCTCATATTTTGGAGGATCTCATACTGTGAAACTTCCTCTTCACCCTGCAGCCGGTAGAACAGTTGTGCCTGCAAATCACCTGCTTCTGGCTTGCCGCCATACACCCTCTCCAGAATCTTCACCACCTGTTCTAACGTCTTTCTTTCACTCTCAGGGCGCAATAAAACAGTCTCTTGAGCATGGCCCTCAAGGGCAATCAACAGTATCTCTCCTTGGTTTTCTGCAGTTACTCCTGCTACTTTCAACATGCCCCTCACTCTCTGCGCCCAGTCATGGAGAGGTATATTGTTGCCAGTAAATTTTGGTATATGGGTCAGCATAGCACCCAGGGACAATTGCCTTGCTGGTATTCCCCTATCAGGTTGTATTGGAACATTTACATCAGCAACATCCCTCTGTCCTTCCATTGTTCAGTACCAGCCTGCGTATCCTGCTGGCTACGCCAAGTGTAATAGCCCACAGGTAACGGGATACGCAAGGACTGCACGGAACACAGAGGGTTAAACAAATGCAATTTTAATGCAACTGAGGGAAAAGAAGGGGAAGGAGCGGGAAGGTGTGCAAAAGTAAATACAATACATATAACCACTGTGCCTAGTCTGCAGCGAATGCAAGGTCTCTGCATGTCTTTAAATGAAGAAATGCAAAGTCTTTATCAAGCGAGACGCAGAGTGTTTGTTTTCTTTCTATTCCTTGTATATCGAACTGCAGAGTCTTTTCCTATCTGTCCCTAACTAAAACAGTGTGCACACTTTACTACAAGTTTTACTGCGAGGTACCTCGTTGCCGTTGGGGCCCATAATTCGCTGACAGGCGTGTGGAGTGCAGTCAGTCTTGGATCTCTGTCCTGGACCTCAGCTTGCACGTGCCGTCTGGCCCCTGACTCGACATCCAGTGTCTTTAGGTCTGTCTCTCTCTGCAACACACATGGAAGTCCTTTTTTCTCCTTCAGGAGACCCACCCATCCATCTCCTGGACTGTTCCATGTCATTCTCAGCAGCAGGGGGTTTCTCTGCTATCCTTTCCTTTTTGGCAGCAGGTGGCAGTATAACACAAAGAAGAGTCCACAAAACATTCCTTTAACCATATGAATAAATGTTAACAGGTCTTACAATATGTCCTGGCAATCCTTTACCGTATTGATCTCCAGGATGTGTTCACGTACTCGTACCTTCAAGGGTCTTGTAGTAAGGCCCACATAAATTTTGTGGCAGGGACAAGCGGCATAGTAGACCACTGCTGTTGTAGTGCATTTATTGTTATTGTGCATTAGTGCATTTATAGTGTGTTATTGCCTGTCTAATAGAGAAGGTTCTCAACTGCTTTGAGTCCGTAAATAAGTCAGCTCTTATAATCTTTTGGACATGCCACACATCTGCCACATGGGCGGCAGCCCACCTTCTTAGGGATGGTATCCTATTCCCACGTAATGGCTAGACACCAGATGGTCCTGCAGGTTCATTGATCTATGTATAGCAATCATAGGGCGTGGAGGTAAAATTTTAGATAGTATTGGGTCGGCCAATAATATTGGCCATCCTTGGTTTAAACATGATCGTATCATCTCCTGGTCCCTGCCAGATCAAGAAGATGACGTCGATGTACCGAACCCACAAGGTGATTCAGTCCACCGACGACATCCGATCTGACAGAACCAGGTCCCTCTCCCACAGACCCAGGAACAAATTTGCATGCGAGGGCAGTATGCCACCACCATAGTGGTGCCCTGGAGCTGTAGGTAGAAGGACCCGTTAAAAACGTTATGGGTCAGGGTTCTAGGAGTTCCATGAAGAGAAAGACAATGTCCGCCGGAAGACATGACATACCCAGGAAGAAATGTACTGCATGCAATCCATCACTGTGACGGATATTAGTATACAATGATTCCACATCTCCTGTAGCCATCACGGCATCACTGTCCAGCTGCAGAGAGTCCACCTTTTTCAAAAACTCAGTAGTGTCCTTAAAGGGAACCTGTCACCTGGATCTAAGCCCCTACACTATCACTACCTGTCCCTGCACCTTCCTAGCTGCTCCTTATCTATCCCTCTCTGAGCTAAATCCGCCCTATAAAACAGCAGAAAAATAACTTATAACTTACAGAAGTCCCTGAGGCTGGGGACTGAAAAGGCGGGCCCAGACTCCATTCTGCCCTCCTTGATGCAGCAGCGCACGCCCCGCTGGGCGGCGTTATTCTTTCTTCATCGCCGCCTCCTCCATTTGGAATCTTAGATCCAGGTGACAGGTTCCCTTTAATAAAGGAAGGAAGGCTCTCCAATAAAATCTGAAGCTTTGAGTCAATCCATTTATTTACGTTCTCCAAGAAGTTCCCTCTCCCTGACACAATGGGCCTACCAGGTGGAATATCAAGATTTTTATGTAATTTACGTAGAAAATACAGGGTTGGAACTACGGGATCATCCACCAACATTGCTGACATGAGTTCTTTACTAATAACCCACACCGTCATTTGCCAATTGTAAGATTTTTTTAAGTTTTGCAGAGAAAGAGAATAACGGATTGAATGTTAGTTTTTTATAGCAAATGCTATTAGACAAATGCCTTTATGCCTCCTTCTCATACATCACTTTTGGCCAAATGACGGTGTTGCCACCTTTATCGGCGGGCTTTCTCAGCACGTCAGGGAGGTCCCACAGCTCCTTTAACCTAGCCTGCTCATGGTGGTTCAAATTATCCTTATAAACCTGTGTCAGGATTTTATTAAACATCTCACTCACCACTCAAACAAATATATCAACATAGGGGTCGGATCCACCATAATTTGTCCTCTCCACCACCATTTGTTGGTAGAAGAGTGCCATTTTGCCAAAGGAAAGGAAGGTGCCTATAATATAACCACACCTTATACAGGGTGTTGATGTCATTAGACCACATCCCTCCTCATTACAGAGATGCACATCGCCTGATTTACTTAATTGGTAGTTGGCTCTCAAGCCTATACAGCTTGGAGTAGGACAACATGTATAAAAAGTATCATGTGATCAAAATACTCATTTGCCTAATAATTGTGCACACAGTGTATAATGTTTTGCATTTACCCCAAAACGCTCAACTATGGTTTCATCTGATGAGAGTGTGGAGCCCACTAGGACGGGGTACTCGGTACCGGACCGAGGTACTGCTGGGAATATCACGGCGGTCTTGGTCCGGACCGAGTATCCCGTCCCAGTGGGCTCCACAACTTGGCGTCACAAACAGGATGAACCCGGTCCAGAAGAACGGACCCAATTTGCCTAAGATTCGTGTTCTGGACTTTTCCCGCCAAATCTGTGCATAATGGCGGCCATAGGAGCCTGAGGCCATGTGTAGGGGAGGCGTGCCAAGACACCCCATCTGGGCTGACCCAGTTCAGAGCGGGAAAAGAAAGGCCCACCCTTGCTTCCCTTAACTCTGGGGGAGCCAGCCATCAATCCGAAGGAGGAGCCTCCGCCCCAACCAGCAGCTACCAATGAGAAGCTGGCGGAAGCTGAAGAAGAAGACGCCCAAAGGAGGCGGGGCAGGAAACTGGATGGAGAGCAGTCGCCATTGCAGGACACCCGGACAGAAGACGAGGACGCTGAGCTGAGCGCTGCTGAACGAAGACCTGAAGTGATCCTGGAGGGCCCACAGAAAGAGATCATGAAGGAACCCTGCCAGGGAAAGAACTTTAGTGACTGAGGCAGCATGGCGGAAGGCTACAAGAGAGGTCCGGCTGTACGAGACACCCGGCGGGGTGTGCTACGACTATTGCCCCAGCAGATGACCCGGGTTCAGGCTGAGCAGAGAACCCGAATCCAGATTGACGTTCACCAAAGTCAGCAATCTCTGACTGTACAGCCCAACTGGGCTTGTGTCCCTAATGTCCCTGATGTTACCCGGAGCAGGGAGCAGCAATTGTTAGTAGAGATAGAGGATACAATCATCCCTGAGACTGATCCCTGGAGTACCACCCATGTGATTGACCCACTCGGAGCCCTGGAGGAGGGATGTTTACCATTAACAGCGCCCTTGATACCAGCCTCTGTATCAACCGAGGTGAGAGGAGAACAACTCTGTTGTTGGTGGGAGAGAGATGAGACTAAGGACAATCTAGTGGGAATCCCTGGGGACCCTGACAAGGGAGTGGGCCCCGTAGAAGTGCTAACCCGGGATGAGTACTTGAGAAGGTGTATTCACAAGTGGGATAAAGAAGAGGTAGAAAGGCCAGTTCAGAAACAAGAACTGATCGCCCGCACACAGTACTTAAAAACAGTAGCCTGGCGAGATGTAGATCTCAACAAATCTCAAAGACATGAGGGAAAGATTGTTAAAGTAAAGCCTAATGATGAGTACGCGTTTGCTTGAGAGCCTGGAGCAGATAGAGACATATTCATCAACAGAAGAGACATGGAAGTGCACCTCCCTGAAAAGCACCCGGATAGGGAATTACAAGTTGGAGAATGGGTGTCATACCTCATTGTACAAGGTGAGAGAGGCCCGTACGGCATGAGAGTGCAAAGACTAGCTCTAAGGTCACAGCTAGACAGAGAGGATCCAGTAATTCACCCGGATCCAGTAATTCACCTGGATTCAGCTACCCTGAGGAGAACGCTATGGAAATTGCTACAACAAAGACTATGGTGGATGTGGCAACACAGACTTCGTTTAGCCACCTGTTGAGTAGTGCATTGGAGTCCCTAAAACTGTTCCCAACCCGGCGAACTCCACAAGTATTTCCTTGGAAAAAGGAATGAAGAATCCGGATCCAGCTACAAGAACTGTAAGTGTGAATGTGATGTGATCCTTATTGACGCCATTCCATACCTGAATGAATGAATAGTCTTTCCCCTGTTTGTCTTTTATGTGTCATAGATAATTGAGATCAAGGATGATGACTTGATACAAACATTTCTTTGTATATTGTTGAGCACCCGGTGTGCTCCCCATTGGTTTTAAGACCAAGCGGCACTTTAAGACTGTGCACAGAAGTGAGACTGCAGAGAGCTTTTGCACAGTTTTGAAGCCCTTGTGCATTTTTAAAGGCTTTTATACTTTTGATAGAAAGTAATGTGCGTTTTGAAGTTTTATACTTTTAGAAGAAAAGTAATGTGTATTTATGTGTTTTAGAATGTGAAGTTTAGCAATTAACCCGGTAGACAGTGACCAGAAGGATGGAGGAACTGGATTAGCCCCCAAGCACATTTAGTTAGGGAAAGCAAATGCCTGGGGGTGGTGTAAGTGAATCCAGGCCTCCTAAGCAGAAACACCCATGGGACCAATGTATATAGTTAATGTAACGTTAAAGAACCCATGCCTCCTTAAATGGAAGAACAAAGTATTCTTAATGTTAATGTTGTTACAAAATAAAAAGGCTTTTTCAGGGGGAAGCATGCTGGATGGCGTGGGGACACGCCAGTTTAACTCCGGGGAAATGTGGCGCTCCTGCGACCAGGGTGTCCACATGAGGAAACTGCAGCCAGGTAGGTAGGAGACGGTTTGTGCAGCAAACACCTTCACAGCACACACACCCACCAGAGCACAACACCCAACCCAGAGCCCGGGACTCTAGGCAGGCAAGGGGTGGTGGGGTTTAGAGGAAAGTGGGTGGGAAGGAAGGTCAGGTGGTAGACCAGTACAAAAAGAGGAAAAGAGGAGGAAGGAGTTAGTAGGCCAAAGACGGCTGAGCTGTAAAGACCAAGTAGGTGCCGAGAAGCAAAGACCAGTGACAAAAATTGACACTTCCCAGAGGGATAGGGCTCCCTGGAGATGCAGAATGCACAGAGACACAGATCCATGGGGAGAAAGCTCGTCCATAGCCTGCAGCCCAAGGGAAAGTAAGGACAGAGACCAGACCGGTGCCACCGGGTCCGAGAAGTACGGCAGCGCTGACCAACTACCAGCGGGATAGATTCCTTGGTTGTATCTGGTAATCACGGGTCATAAGGAGCCGGTAATCCCTTGGAAGACAGGGTTACCTTAGGCTAGGCTGGGACCAGAGTGTCGGTTCTGAGTGACCGAAGAAGCAAGCAGGTACACGAACATACCGGCGGGGAACACTGATTCCAAGTCAGGGTTCCCACTACACGGATTGGAGACTCAGCAACACAATAGGACCCGGCTTGCTGCCCACAGACATAGAGGGAAGCCATACAAAGGGACCGAGTTGCCATCATACAATCCATAAGGAAGAGCAGAGGAAGAATAAGCCTGAAAGGTTAAACAGAGAGAGAGTGAGGGGTCTCAGGAAGGTAACCTGGCTGCAGTCGGTTCAAAGTGTCCGGAGTTGACTGTGAATAAGAACTGTGTTGAGAACTGTACCGTAAAGAACTTGTGAGTAAAACCTGATGAACCCTGCTTCAGTCTCCCGTGTCTGATTCCAGCTATATAAGAACTTTTATTACACCTTTACACCCTGTCAGGAGCAGCCCGACCCGCGGAGGGATCATCCATCTAGCTGCAGCCCATCCATCCTTCCATCCTCCTGGCAGAGCTATATTGCAGTGGTGGTCCCCTCATTGATCACAACCCATGGGTGGCGCCACGACAACAAACTCCCTTGTAAATACCCCTTTTACTTGTGAGAACCCGGGACACAGTCCGGACCAAGACCGCCATGATATCCCCAGCAGAACCCTGGTCCGGTACTGAGTACCCCGTCCCAGTGGGCTCCACAAGAGCACTATCTTCCTCATGCTAGTTGTGTCCCCAACTTGGCTTTTTGCAAACTGCAAACAGGACGTCTGATGGCTAGTAGTAGACAACACATTACAGTAACCTAACAAGCTGATGATGAAATGTTTCTGAATAAGCCTATTCCTGTTCATACCACTGCTGACCAAGTAGGTGGGTTTTGGTAAGTGCACCCATTATCAGCGATTTTTATACTTTGTAAATGACTCACCTCACACATAGCTTTGTGTGTAATTGTAAAAAGTCCCAAGAGTTTAGTTCCTTGCCTTTCTACAGGGATTTAGTTACATGACTCATTACCAACAAATAGAGAAACAAATCATTAGAGTTCATAAACTATGTACTGTACCATGTGAAATAAACTCATTATTATTGTAAAGATTGCTTTTTTCAGTAACTGTCTAGCATCCTACTTGACACTAATTCTGGGCCCCTTACTACAAGTAGGTGCACAGCCGATGCCAGCAGAAACTAGAAAAGACTGTAATTGAAAATTATAGTCAGCAAGGGTGTAATGATCCCGGTCACAGAGGTCACGGAGTCACGGAGTGTAGGGAGCCCCCTGACCCCAGAGCCTACGTGAGCTTGTTGTGCATCCAAGAATGCACATCTAGCTGTAATGCATTCGCGGCACAGAGACCCATCGTATCCATGCACTGCAATAAATGCTGCTGCCAAACAAAGGTCAGCAGCTTATGTCAGCATGCCCATAACTATGTGTGCATAGCAGTGACATGCATCGCCATAGCAGGCATGTCGATGTCAGCTGCTGGCCACTGTGATGCCTGCAGAAAAAGATGCCGCGGAAGGGTTCCAGGAGAGTGTCATATATACTAGGAAGTGGCCTGGAATAAGGACATATTCAACTATGGGGACATGTACACTGGCGATCAAAATTAGAGAACAAAACACAATTTCCTTAATGTTAAGGTCATTGTATTTTCTTATGTGAAAATATCCCAATGAGTAAAATAGCAGTAATTTAAGCTTATTTCATAAATTGAATACATTCTAAATCACAGAATAAAAATGTAAATGAGATAAACGAAAAAAAAAAGGTAAACAAAAAAATCCAGCGTACTGGCTCCATTAAAAAATCTCAATTTTTTATGCAGTATTTAAAAAATCATCAGACAAGATTAGAAAAACATTCAAACATTCTACAAACTAGGATCCCAAACAGAAGCAAACATGTAGGTCCGAAACATGTTTACTTCTGTTTGGGATCCTAATTTGAAGATGTTTTAAACCCCTACCTTTTCTATCTTTATAATTTTTGTCTGATGAATTTTTAAAAACTACAATAAAAATTGAGAATTATTAATGGAGCCAGTACACTGGATTTATTTTTTGCCGTGCATTTCTAATTCTGGACGGACTGCTTCCATTCACAGGTGAGTTGACCCTTTTTACCTTGAAAAAAAGAACACTGATCAAAATTACAGAATACTTTCAGATACCTGCAAGTTATTGGTGTTAATCTGGCACTTGGTGCTAATTTTCTTAATTATCTGACAAACGCTATTTACCTTTCCAGATTGCATTTCTTTGTAAAAATGGTGCGCCGTTCCAAAGTGACTGAAACCATCTGGCAGCAGGTTATCTAGATGAAGGACAAAGGGGTCATGCTATCAGCCATAGCAACAGGAGTTAGTCATTCCAAGTCTGTGATTTTTAGAATATTGCATATTTACAATGTAGCGATGGCTGGGAGGACCACCGCGGTGCAGAATAAGGTACGATACACAAGATGGGAGTGCAAACCACAAGGGTGAATTTATTAACAGGCGGGGAAGAATGTGAAGAAGGCAGGTTCAAGCAGGGGTAAACAGTGGCAAACGAGATTTAACAAACTTTTCGCTTTCTCTAGTTGGTCCGCTCAATAGCACGGTTCTCCAACTATCACAAGTTAAGAGCACACAGGTAAATTCACAACAACAAGGTACAATGCTACTCTACGTGTAACCTTTCTGGCCTTGCTACACAGGCCACACGGCTGCCGTGTTCTATCTACTGAAGCCTATTCTACCCTGAGAGGTGCACAATATTCAACTCACAGTGATGCAGGGATTTGGATGCAGTCCTGGGGGCCCCCAACAACAGCAGTCTTATCCGAAGGTGCACACGGCTCCTGTCTTGAGTCGATGGGCTGCAAATCTTCTCCTTGCTTCAGGTTCTCACTGGATCCCAGGCATGTCTGTGTCCCACTTTCATTTCACACGAACACTGCAGTCCTTTCCAAAACACACAGAAGGTCTGTTCCTCTCTACACATAAACGGGCTGTTCCAAAAAACACACTCTCCAAAGGGGGGAAAACAGGACATACCATCATCCCACAGCTGGGGGGTTTCTGTCTCTTAAAGTGGCAGCGTGTTTCTTACGGTCCCACACAGGCAGGGATTTCTTAAAGTGGCAACGCTTCTCTTACTGTCCATAGCAGTAGCCCCCCAATAACAACATCACAAATGCTTTCAAGTCCCCCAAGAAGGCTGGTATACCAGGATGGAGGCATACATATGAGGATAGACCTAAGATGGGGATATGTGAGGATGGGGGACATATAAACCTGAATGAGAGGCATTTTTACCAGGATAGTGATCATATTTACTAGGATGAAGAACATACTCACCAGGATGAGCCTAGGATGGGGGTTTTATTATCCTATGAGAAGTAAGCCCCCTGATAAGCGAAGAGGAAAATGTTTGCATAAGGGTGAGCACAGAGAGTTCTGACTAATAGAACAGTATGCATTCCATGTATCAGGAAGTATGCATTCCACCTGACAGAGAATGTAGGTGGTATGCACTCCAAAGATTACCCATAAGTGAGGACATAGTGATGAGCGCTGTACAGTCCACATCACAGGAAACTGCTGGTGAGATGCGGTCCACGACCCTGGAAGTGAGTATGCGAACTCTTACCTAGGTCTGCTGTTAGAACTCCAGATGTGGTAAGCATGTAATGAGCTCCTTCGGAAACCGGTAAATATCCTTGTGTGTTCCAAAGGATTTGAAATAGCACACAGCGTTCGGGTCACTGTAGGATAATGGCATATAGTAAGCATGGTAAATACAAGACTACAGAACACTAGTATGAGTGAAGGAACGTAATCATATTAAGGGTTAATAAATGGGTTATGCAATCAGAGACATCTGATGATTGTCAGACCATGTGTAATAAGTTTAAAATTAGCATGAAAAAATATGAGAAGTTAAGACTTAACCTTTACTAAACTCAAATTTAAAAGACAAAAGTTGTCATCCATACAACACATATAAAGCAAAAGTGACAGTGCAGAACCTGTGAATGCTAAAAAGACCCTTCTATCACCAGGGGTCTATACGTAACAACCAGATGTCCCGTCCACATCACCTAAGGACATCGGTTAGCATCTGTTTACCTTGTGGTCAATACCCCACCAACACAGGTTATCATTTTATACAATCACCTTCATGGTGAGTTTAACCGCATGCATCGATGTAAACAGTGGAATAATTCCTATATAAAAGGAACAATCTCACCTGGCTGTCTTCACCATTCCGCGTGCCACAGAGTCCTCAGAGCTCATAGATGACCTTATACTAGTGTCCTCCAGGCTTATTACGGCTCAGTATATAAATCAAATAGCCACCATGTCATCTGATCCGCTTCCTCTCCAGACGCGTTTCAGGTCCCTCTTCTTCAGGGAAATCATGGTACAGAAACAGGGATTGGTGCTCAACAAATAACCATCCCTGTGCATATGATGGCAACGTTGGTGTCTGTAATAGACAATTAATATCAATTGCAGTACCACCAGGTTAGCCCATACTACATATGTGCAGACTACATGCTGCATAGTTGGATCATACAAAGGGTCTCAGGGACATTAACACTTACCCAGTCTGGCCCACTGTAGGTTTGCAGCCAGTCCACGCCACCGCCGCCTGGAGCTGTGCCTTTTCACATCTCCCGGGCGGTCACCTGATGCATCACATGACCGGAAATTACGTTTCCAGCGTCATAGCGCGTCATTTCCGGTTCCTGGCCGCTGTGGAATGCAAACATGCGTTCCACACTCCATTTCCTGCTTCCTCTAGACAGGACAAAAGTGCCAGAGCCACCGGCGCCTCCCCACAGTAGGTGGAGCTTCACTCTTATGCTGAATAGCTCTGTTACAGCACTAGAGAGAGAAAAAGAACCTTTTCTATATACCAAAAAAGGTGCATTTTACCTAAGTGAGTGACTGCTACGTTCAGTCACATCTGATTTAACACTATTCATCATGATTATTTCTAAGGTCAATTCCTCCTGAGAGCATGGTTTGACAGATAGGCAGTCACCGTTACATCCCACACCAATGGTAGCGGAGGCTGATGGTATTAACTGCAGAAGGAAAGGAAAACATTTTGTCAATAGGAACACCTAAAGATACCCTATCACTGACCCTATTCTCCCCCCTATCCCTGCCTGTGCACGGAGGTCGGCACCCTAAAAGAAACGCAAGTGATGGGCGCCCCCACTCTTCGTCGACTTACCCTTCTACTCATCCCTTCTTTAACATCTCATAGAAAAGGGGAGAAGGACAGGGTTTCATTCAGACCATGAGGTGCCACAGTGTCCAGGGTGAAAATCCAGAAGCATTCCTTCCTCAAGATCCTCCTATCCCAATCTCCGCCATGAACAGCGGGGGGAATATGGTCTATGCCCATAAACGAGACACATTCCTCATCCCCTCCATGTACTGAATGATATGACTTCCCAAGGGGGTGTGATTCTTCTTTTTGATGTCCCTTTTATGTTCCCACACTCTCCTCCTTAGTTCCCTTCGGGTCTTCCCCACATACTCCAAGCCACAGGGACATTGGGCTCTACATATCACACCTTTGGTCTTACAGTTGATAAACAATCTAATATGAAACGTTTTTTCCAATTACATTACTGGCAAGGTTTTTCGTAGTGACCATTGATTGACATTCGCCACAGTTCCCACACTTAAAGCAACCTATGAGGCTGCTCTTAAGCCATGTACCTGGGGTAATTAGATGACTATGTACTAATCTGTCTTTTTGGGACTTTGATTTTTGATATGTCACCCTAGGGTTATCTGGTAGGTATGGGCGGATATCTGAGTCCATTCTTAGAATGGGCCAGTGTTTAGATAAAATTTTCCTCACCTCCTCCGCTCCACTGGTGTTGGTCGTAATGAGACATACCTCATCTCCATCATCCCTCTCTGATGGTTTCTCTTTGGCCGCAAGTAATTTCAATCTGTCAAGGTCTCTCACTTCCTGCCATGCCTTTTTAACCACCCTTTTTGGATATCCCCTCTCCTTAAGCCTTTGTTTAAGATCCGTCGCTTGAGCGTGGAACTGTTCCTCATGTGAACAGTTCCTCCTCATACCGATCATCTGGCTCTTGGGGATACCCTTTTTATGACTCGTTGGGTGGCCACTTTCTCACCTTAATAACAAGTTCTTTGAGGTCTTTTTTCGGTACGTACCGTATATACTCGTGTATAAGCCGACCCGTGTATAAGCCGACCCCCCTACTTTTGCCCCAAAAATCTCGAAAAACCTATTGACTCGTGTATAAGCCGAGGGTGGACCCCAGCACAGGTATACAGCCCCCAGCAGTGTGGTATACAGGCCCCCCCCAGTGGTATACAGGCCTCCCCAGTGGTAGTATACAGCAGCCCCAGTGGTAGTATACAGCAGCCCCAGTGGTAGTACCCAGCAGCCCCAGTGGTAGTATATAGCAGCCCCAGCAGCCCCAGTGGTAGTATACAGCAGCCCCAGCAGCCCCAGTGGTAGTATATAGCAGCCCCAGCAGCCCCAGTGGTAGTATACAGCAGCCCCAGTGGTAGTATATAGCAGCCCCAGCAGCCCCAGTGGTAGTATACAGCAGCCCCAGCAGCCCCAGTGGTAGTATATAGCATCCCCAGCAGCCCCAGTGGTAGTATATAGCAGCCCCAGCAGCCCCAGTGGTAGTATACAGCAGCCCCAGCAGCCCCAGTGGTAGTATATAGCAGCCCCATCAGCCCCAGTGGTAGTATACAGCAGCCCCAGTGGTAGTATATAGCATCCCCAGCAGCCCCAGTGGTAGTATATAGCAGCTCCAGTGGTAGTATATAGCAGCCCCAGTGGTAGTATATGGCAGCCCCAGCAGCCCCAGTGGTAGTATACAGGAGCCCCAGCAGCCCCAGTGGTAGTATATAGCAGCCCCAGCGGTAGTATACAGCAGCCCCATTAATCCAGGGCCCCCCCAGCCTTGCTCCGGTAACCTGTAAAGTAAAATATACTTATCACTGTCCCGCTGCCGTCCCCGCCACTGCTGACACCGTGATCCTCCATCTTAATGCGTCTTCTTCCGGTTTCCTCTGTTCGTCGCCGGCAATGACGTCATTGCCTGCGACGAACACAGGAAACCGGAAGAAGACGCATGAAGATGGAGGATCGCGGTGTCAGCAGCGGCGGGCGTGGACGGCAGCGGGACAGTGATAAGTATATTTTACTTTACAGGTTACCGGAGCAAGGCTGGGGGGGCCCTGGATTACTGGAGCTGCTGGGGCTGCTGGGGCTGCCGTATTGACTCGCGTATAAGCCGAGGGGGGTACTTTTCAGCCCAATTTTTGGGCTGAAAAACTCGGCTTATACGCGAGTATATACGGTACTCGTTCTCAGATTACCTCCTTCTGTCCTTTCAATCAGGACATCTAGGAATGGAAGCGTGGTTTTATTCACCTCCGAGGTAAAGTGTAGGCCTATGGTATTATGATTTAAACTCTCTACCATAGCATGAAAACCCTCTTCAGTTCCTCTCCACACCAAAAAGACATCATCTATGAATCGGACCCATAGAATTACCCTCTTAGTATCTATTTGAGGGTTCTCCCCAAAAACGACGGTTTCCTTCCACCAGCCCAGGAGCAGATTAGCATACGACGGGGCCATAGAAGTCCCCATCGCGGTGCCACTGAGCTGGTGGAAGTACTTACTGCCGAATGTGAAGACATTCTTAGTCAAACAGAATTCCAGGATCCTTATCACAAAGTCATTGTATTTCTCATACTGCACCCCTCTGCTCTTAAGAAAATACTTCACTGCCTCCATCTCCTTCTCATGGGGTATCGAGGAATATAGAGCCTCCACATCCATGCTGCATAGCAGCATGTCATCATCTAAGGTTACATTCTCAATCTTTTTTAGGAGGTCAGTCATATCTCTGATGTAAGAATTCAGAGAGGTGACAAATGGCCTCAATATTTCATCCACATAAATACCCAGATTCTGTGTGATACTATTGATGCCTGACACAATCGGCCTTCCTTTTGTGGCACCCTGGTTGGGGCACCACAGGAACTCTTAGGACATGGATGGAAAGTTCACAGCAAGCAGACCCCATTAACACAACAACACCTTTCACCCCAGGCCTGTAGGGGGAGCTCCACTGGTTGCCTTAAGCCAGTTTCCCCTATAAATACAGGTCCTGGAGGGAGAAGCACCAGAGAGTGCAGTCACTAGAGAACTGTAAACAGCTAGGAGAGCTGACCTGGTACTGGAGCCACACTAGGCCCATACCAGCCACACCTGGAAAGTGGAGGACCCTAGAAACAAGGGTCATAGGAACAGGAGACAAGTACTGAATAGGGACAGAGGAGTTACCCAGACTCACCTAACAAGTTCCAGTCACTGGGTCCGAGCTACAAGAGCCACAGTGCAGACTGTAGAGAAACCAGCATCACAACAAGGGGGTTTAGCTCCCTGGACGCCCGAAGCACCACCAAATGAGAGCCCAGAGTCGATAAATCGATAGTATTCCTTTAAAAGTGCCCTCAGTGCAGCAAACCCGGGTGTAACAAGTCACACCAGAAAGTGCAACTCCGGTTTGGTTGGGTTTCATGCCTGCCAGACTCCACCAGAAGCTACGTACACAAGGAAGCCTATACTGCTTGCTGTGGAACTCCTGAAGTGTCTACCTCATCCCCGGTTGAGCGTACCTGTCAAAACCAGTAAAAGGTACCGAAAAGACTTTGTGTGTATGTGTCCCTCATTCCGGTCACACGATACCGACCGCGCTACCATATTCCCTTCAACTCCATTAATTGACTCCGGGGACTCCCGCTCGTCCTGTGGGGAGCGCTTCCCATCTAGCTACCGCACATCCCCCGGTGGTCCAAGCAGCGCCGGTGCAATCACCGGATACCCACAAGTGGCGTCACGAGACAAGACAAACTTTATTCCCAGACTACCCTTCCCTTTACTTTGACCACCGGGCCCTTCTAGCCTCCAGCACCGAACCGTGACAGTAGCTATTGCCTGAGGTCTGAACAACCGGCTACGGTAAGTCACTTTCAATGGTGCTACACCCTTGTGAATTTTTGGTAAACAGTAAAATGTCGCCATCACAGGGTGTTTCTGGTCCAAGAGACATTCATTGATCCCCTGGTCCAGAAGAACCTTCAGCTCTCCTTTATATGCCTTGGTCGGGCTAGATGTTATAATGGCATAGTTCACAGTCCCTTAAGATGCTATTACACATAACCTTGTATCTATCAGTATCCATAACTACCACATTGCCACCCTTATTGGATGGCTTTATGGTTATGGATTGATCTCGTTCTAAACTGATGACACTAGACATCTCGTCCTTTGTTAGGTTATGGTCCCCCTTTCTGGTTTGTATGTTCCGAATCTCATTTGAGACCAAATTGATAAAAATGTCCACAGACCTCACATCACCAGTCTGGGGTAGCATATGTGTACTACGCTCCCGGAGATCTGTGAACAGACCTCTGCCTTCCAAGGTGTGGTCAGTGTCCACTAAGTGAAATAGAAGCCTCATGTCCTCAGGAGGTTGTCAGGAACACCAAGATTCTTACATGTGTTCCTGTGTTGATGGGCAAAATGCTTCCGCCACCTCAACTTACGTGCAAATAAATTGAGGTCCTTGACCATATCAAAGGTGTTAAAGTCCATTGACGGGACGAATTAAAGTCCCTTACTCAGGACCGTCATCTCTGTGTTGGTTAGGACCTTCGAGGAGAGATTGACAACCTGCAAAGAATTTATTAGTGGGTGGATTAGGGTGCTGATGGGTTTGGTCGAGGTCAGAGAGGATACTTGGGTCTAAAAAACCCCATTTGGTCTCGGGGTATTAGGTTGACCTGGCGGATGAATCGGATGTTTTCGATTGTCCACCTTTCCCCGTCCCTTTCCTTTCTTTTTATTCTTACTTGATCCACCTCCACCCTTCCCCTCTGATTCTGAGGCGTCAGTTTCAGTGGACAGATCCTCAGTGGACAGCGAGACCACCTACCCCGCCCTTCGGGACGTAAACATACGCTATGTAATTTTTAAAGTCTTGTACGTCCCTCAGGTAAAACTTATGTTTCCTATCCTTGAGGTGGTACTGAAACTTCTCCACAATGCCCTGAAGGGCTAATTCTTTTGTAGAGAAGTCCGCCTCACCGGAGAACTTTCTGGTAATTTCCTTCTGCTCTTTTAGTGCTTCATCGCACTTAGCAAGTTGTTTCTTTTCCTCCTCCAACAGTATCCTCATTAACCTGATAGAGCTTGCTGTGGCCTCTTTTTCCCATCTAGTTGCCAGCTCAGCTTTCTATATTTATAGCCCAGATTTAAAGTGATCCTCAGGTGTCTGGGTATGATACCGTCTCTGATATAACTTTCAAGGGACTGCACTTCCCACCAGGAGGTTATCCGGTCATTAAAGACCTTGGTGAGCTCTTTGAAGGCCAGAAAAAAGGGTAGTGAGTATTACTTAAGTATAAGTTTATTATTTGATAAACACAAGTTGTGATTGATTGGGGCTATTAGGCCACATGCACACGCTGAGTATTTGATGAGTTTTTGTTTCCTCAGGATTTGTAGCCAAAACCAGGAGTGGATGATTAAATACAGAAGTGGTGCAGGTGTTTCTATTAGACTTTTCCTCTGATTGCTCCACTCCTGGTTTTGGCTACAAATCCTGAGGTAAAAAACTCATCAAATACTGAATGTGTGCATGTGGCCTAACGCTAATGCCTTAAATAAGTGCACAAGAGGCCAGTTTTGACTCTTAATCAGCCTTACTAGGATGGTATACTGCACTATTCCCTGATGAATTTCTGAAAGAGAGGGAAGCGTAGGGAGGCAGGTTTTTCTGAACAGTCCTGGAACTTAAACAGGGTCATAGTGCACTGTCCTTGTAAGGGCAGGAGTTATGAGCACATTAGGGAAAGTATAATGAAGGACCCTCCTGGACACCTCTCCTGCCGATTAACCATCCATTTATAACTTGTGAAGGCAGCTTGAATTCAGGACCACAACATCGTACCTCTTTTAAGCTACGAGATGGGTGAGATCACTTCAATTTGCTATCTTTACCGCTTGATATACTATATATGATAAGAGGTATTTATTTCTTCCTTATCCAGGATAATTATGAGCACATAATATTTCACCGTTGTGTCAATTGCTTGCTGAAGGATACAACCACTGTTGGTTCTAATAGGACCATTTTGAATTTAGTACCTGTTTCTTCATGTTGTTTGTCTGGTATATGTGTGTAGGTTACCTTTTTTTCTATAAAAATTCTATTTTATAAAATTATTAAGCTTTTTTTTTTTTTACAACCTAAATAAAAAAATCTGTGCAATGGAAATGTTGTAATCATATTAACCGGAAAATCCTGTTTCAGGCCCTTTTTACCACTCAAAGAATGCCATAAAACAAAACCCAAAAAACTATTTTTTCACAATTTCATCTCGATTAGATTTTCCTGTACACGGAATGGTAAAAGGAATGTTTTCTCATACAATAACTCATCCCACAAAAACACTCTTCAGCAGATATTCAATGTGTATGCATAGAACTCAAAGCAAAAAAGAAAGAAATGAACCCCTAAAAGCTCTTGTAAAAGGGGTAAAGCTACACAGAGCAATAGTGAAGCATCTTGAATTCACATGATGTACGGGGAATGTATCTAACTTTCTACTTGTCTGGTTGACCGATAATAGTGGCAGCCTATAGGTGTCACTGTTGGGGTTGCTGACAATGTTGTATACTTTAACTAGTGAAACACTCCTAAAACTTTGCAAGAATGGCTAATAAACACATAGACAGGGGTTTAACTACAACAGGTGCAGGGCTTGCAATTGCACCCGGGCCCTGGTGCCTGGGGGGGCCCCAAAAGTCTGTTTGGTCTATAGAAAAAGACTACTGCTATTAAAGATGTGCAATAATTGGGGGCCCCGTTGGACTTTTCGCATCGGGGCCCATTACCTTCAAGTTACGCCACTGTACATAGAATCATTTACTTATGTAAATTGTATAACAGTAATTCTTTTATGTTATAATACATTGAAAATTACTATATCTAATAGAATCAAATATTAAACAAATGTTAATAAAAAAATAAGTGAAACACAACTGTAGGTAAAAAAAATATATAAAAAAGCCTTGACAAAATATTGATTAGTGAACAAAACTGTAGATATTACTACAATAAACAAGCCACAATTAAGACCCCAAAAATTGCAAACTTAATAAAAAGTCATCTATGGGTACAGAAGAAAAAATAAAGACCTCAAACTGACTAAACAAGCAATAGTAATAGAAATATTAAAATATGAGACAATGGTCATAACCACATTAAATATGCAAGCACAAACAGATAAGTAAACAGAAAGAAGGGGTCTGCTTGAAGAAAGGAAAGAATGAGGGTGGATGAGGTGCAGCACCATGTGATGGGAGGGAGGAAACCTGCACGTCATGGATATTGCTATCTCCTACATAACACATAAAAAGCCCTACCAGAGTCAGTCACCCTTCTGAAAAGAAAGGAACAGCTGGTGAATACAGGAGCAGGAGTAGAATTGTAACAGAACTGAAATCAGGGGACACAGCAAGAACTGTGAACAGGATGAATCAGATCATTGTTCTCTGTCTAGGAATGGTCCTCCTGACCCTTCTCATACCCAGCCAGGTGAGGCTTAGCCATTTATTACATCGTTCAGCACTATCTTACTGCACTTTACTGTAACAAGAACAGATATAAATTAGACAGATAATATTGAACAAAGTATTGATCATCATGCTGTTAGAACGTAACATTTTTCACCTAATTTTGATTCAAAATGGCTAATGACATAATAAGTAATGTAAAATCATATAGATGCTGTTTAACACTTCATCATTAACTTACTAACATAAAATAACTACTTACCAATATCATACAGATTTTACATCCAGTTCCCATGAATCTAAGAAGTAAGAAGACTATGATTATAACTCACATCTAGTGATCCTAACCATATGTGATTAGTCTTGTATCATTTCTACCTTGTCTTAGAGTACTTTCCGCAGACATACTCCATCAGTTTCACAAGTCAAGTTTAGTCGTGCATTAGAAAACATAGATTTCGAAGCCTTGGGTCCAGAATTTTAGAATTTTAGATCCTTATAAGTGCAATCTTTGTATACCTGATTGTTACACTTTAAACTTTTCTTTAATTATTGTATCTAATTTGCAGTAATTTGGTTGTTGTAAGGACTGTAGAGTTATTAATTGGTTAAACAATCGGATCATGCATCTGCTTTTTGACATGGAAATAATACTTAGAAAATTTCTAAGATTTCTGACATAGAACACACATGCAAATATCACATGTGATGCCATCATATTGTAAAAAAGGCACATTCACTGCATTACTCTTTCTTTTTACAGTTGCTTCTACTTTGTATCTGTGTGGCATTTTATTTTTCAACTGCTTACAACTAAAGGATGAAGTTTGGTGAAAGTTGTGTGTCTCCCTTAATGCAATGTCCTTTGTAGCTTTAATGTACAATTAATAGTCTCCCATCTAAAGCCTCTCTAACCCTCATATGCATTCCTTCTTAATCCCAAGGAATATTGTTCATTTCAATTGCCAAATCTGAAAAAAAAATCTAGAACTACGGATGAAAAAGGCCACCAAAATGTGTAATTTTATTGAATGCCTGGGGTCACACATAAGCCCCGGATCTGTTATTTGCATCAGTTTTTCAACTTTGAATTCTAAGTACAAAAACTGATGCTGTTAACGGATCCTGGACTCCAGTGTGACTGCTCTGCTATGCCTTTTTTAACAGGACCCAAAAAATGCTGCAAACAAAGTTTTTTGGGTGCAGTAAAAAAAAGGTTTCCATTTTTTACCAGGGGCCCTATGGAAACAGATCCGTTAACAAATGGCATATATAGGCACCATCCATTAGCGGATCCGTTTTTGCTAGCTTTTTTGACAAAAAATGGCAAAGTCCAAAAAACGCATAGCTGCACAGGAGCTTAAAAACCAGCCTTAAAATAACGGATCTGTTATTGAAACCACTTAAAAAAATGATTGGCATGTGTGACCATAGCCAATATGCTTTAAAATTTCAGAAACCCCCCTCCCCCCTGATTCGCACCTATACCTACAGGAGCAAAGTCTGGTGTACAGGACATGCCTTAAATATGTAGCATATGTAAAGAACATATGGGGAAAATGTGAAAAAATCCAAGAAACATTTGCAAAGCAATTGGTTCAGGGCAAAAGTGTTTTCATATAACAGGTAGATGTTATAGTCTAAGTAGGATGTCGAGACATACAACAGCACAAGTGATAGGAAGCTACTTAAATCCAACTCAAAAGTATCAAGAAAGTCATACGTAACTCCAACCTTAGGCTGAACATAACTTTTTTAGTGCAGTTTTTTTAAACCTAACATAGGAGTGGATAAAAAGATGGGCAGTTCTTCTACATACCATACATAACAGATTCCAAGTTATAAGTCAAGAGTTAATATCTGTATGGGTACCTTTACACATCGCAACATTGCATGCAATTTCACTTGCAACTTACTGTTGCAGTGAAATCATGGACACATTGTTCCATTTTGTTGCTGTGTACAAATGGAACAATGTGTCCATGATTTCACTGCAACCAGTAAGTTGCAAGTGAAATTGCATGCAATGTTGCGACATGTAAAGGTACCCTATGAGTGGGTTTTTAAATGGAACCTGCCAACTGATTCAAGCTTCCGAAACTACAAGCTGCAAGACTATACATTATTGCAGACATGTATGTTTTTTTCTGAGGCACTGTGGCATTTCACAGAAAACATACCCCTTCCCTTTGCTTATCATTGCTCCAGTCTCCCAAATATTCAGTCCAAATGAGCAAGTCAAGAAGAGCCTGTGGGGACCTGGTTCTTGGACTAATCATCTTAATCACATTGCTCTAAAGTGGTGTTTTACATATGTTTTGTAAAAAATGTTATTGCACAGTAAAACATACATCTCTGCAATACCAGAGACCAGGTGACTGGTCCAAAAACCAAGCCCCAACTGCCTACTCAACTAGACTGATGGAGCTTCCCTATTAGACACATAAAAAGAGAACTGTCAATTTAGTGAGTCAAAATTGCATAGCTGGATGGAATTGGTAGGTTTTCTCTGAAACACTATGTAGAACGAGTACATCTGCGTTAATGTATCGGGTCTGTGTATCTTGTCTTGGTGCTCATGGTTCAAGGAGAATGAATTTGCTGAAAGGTTCCCTATACTGTTGGAATACTGAGAGTTATTATTAGAGTTCTATATTATATTAAAAAGATACCTTCATTAATTACAATATGATGTGCAGTAAAGAAAAGTCCATGAAAGATAAATTAAGCCATGTCTCAAACGTTGAACTTATATATAAACTTCTTTCAATAAATTTTACAAAACCAATAGAGTAAAAAAAGCCAAACAGCAATTTCCAGTTATATAGTGCTATCTGTGTGGTTATATGACACTGACTGAGGAGCCAGTAATATTATTCTTTGCAAGGTATCTGTAGCTGCCACAAATAGGTAACTATAAACTCTGATGGCCCCTTTACTCGCAGCTACAGGTGACAGGTTTTCCACAGGTAACTTACTGGTTGCAGTGAAATCACAGAGACATGGTTCTATCTTGTTGCTGTGTACAAATGGAACAATGTCTCCATGATTTCACTGCAACCAGTAAGTTACCTGTGGACAACCTGTCACCTGTAGCTGCGTGTAAAGGGGCCATGATGGAAAAAGCAGTATTGGATAAATAACTGCACCTATGTAGTATATTGTTTTACCTCTGTGCTATCTTGAAGAATTTTTTTTCTTGTCTTTTGGCTTACCCTGCATGCATTGGCTATAAAGTACAGTAATGAATGGTAATACTGATAAGTTTTAATGTATAACTTATTCTGATTTATATCTGAATATTATAGGTCCACAGTCAATCTACTCCTAAGTACAATGCTACCAGTACAACTCTGGCAGGGCATAATGCATCATCCCCTTCAAATACAAGTGGAGCATCACCTGTCACAACCTCCACGAACACTACCACAGCTCGTGGGCATGCGGAACCCTTGTGCTCATCTCCTGCTCTCTTCCTCATCTTGGCTTCCATCTTGGGGTTACATGTTTGCTGTTAAAAGACTGTGGCATATTTGTAACTATAACACTCTCTGACGCCTCTGCTCTCTTGTATTCTCATTATCAAGCACACTGTGGAATGGCAAAAGTAATCCTCACCAAGACCAATGTATGCCCCATCTGACTGGAAGGCTCATCTCCACTTACTCAGGCTTCCCCTAAATGAACATTGTGCTGACACAGGGAATTAAAAATCATGAGTGTCTACCCCACAAAGAGTCTCCGAAATCTTCCTAATTTAATTATTGACTTAATATTCCACAAAGAACTCCAACAAGACATATATTGGTGTATGGAATTCATGTTTAAAATATATAAGTCGCTGGAATAACAAAATATCATCTCCAAAACTTAAAGGACTTGTAGGCTGCATTGTTCATACATATGATTTATACATTCTATACCGCTACATTCCTAGTCATTTTACTGAATAAATAATATTGTAAATGCTGCTTTATTATTTTTCTCATATTCCATCTGCTTGTGTGTGTCAATGACCGCTATATGCTCTGTACCTATAGCAAGCAGCATGGAAACTTTCCCTGAGCAGGAAGATAGAGCTCCCTTACATGAAAGGAATTCATTGTACTGGTGTTATGGACAAAAACTGCATTGTCCTTCGGACTCATCATCCCGTCACTCTGGAGTCATAGTATTTCATTGCCAGCTAACCTTTCCACACATATCTTTGGTAGCTTTCTCCTTTATGTAGATTACAAATATAATTTCAAGGGGAAAGATTATTTCTACATTTACTGTTTACTAATATAAGGATGTTAATGCAATATCGACAGTAACATCAGTATCACATTAAGGCTACATTTACATGGGGCGTTTTTGGTGTGCTTTTTGAGGACCTGCTTTTCAGCTGCAAAACGGATCCGCTTTTTCAAAAAACGCATCATTCATTCACACAGTGCGTTTTTGCTGCGTTTTTTATGGATCCTTTTTTCTGAGCACATTCAACAATGGAGGCAATGAAGAAAGCGCACCAGGAAAAACGCCAAAGAATTGACAAGCTCATTCTTTTTGAGGATCTATTTTTAGACCAATAATGGATCCTCCTAAAATGTTGCGTCTGAATGCTCAATTTGGAAATGCATTGACTTTGCTGGGCTGCCCAATATCACTGCAAAAACGGATCTTCAAAAAAATGCACCAAAAATGCAGCATGTGTATGTAGCCTAAGGCCAGTTTCACACATCCATGTGCACAGACCAGCTGCAGGTCTCAAGATCCAAACTTAGCAGCATCATAGGCATATGGTGGGTTTACACACACCAATTTATCTGTTCAATCTCTGAACCAATCTCTGGTTGCAGTAAAATCATGGATACATTGCTCCATTTTGTGGCTGTGTACAATGGAACAATGTGTCCATGATTTCACTGCAACCAGAGATTGGTTCAGAGATTGAACAGATAAATTGGTGTGTGTAAACCCACCAATATAAGAGGCTACAGAGTTTGGGTAAGGAGACTAGTCACTAGATCATTTATAGTGGTCTAAGGGCCGCTTCACACTGCGGCATGATCCGGTCTGGTTCTGTCCGGGAGGACCTAGACAGCTGCGGACCGGATCATGCCGCAGTGTGAAGCGGCTCTAAGAGCAGTCCATGAATCACTGATGTGTGAAACTGACCTGCGTAAAGGAAATTTCCTTTGTTTGCAATGCAATGATTTGACTGAGCCATCTTTCAATATTTGTAGCCACAGTATTTTGCATGTATTTTTTCAAGTGATGAATCTCATTGAAACAGATATAGAAAATCAATAACAATGGCAAATGTGTTATTCTCATACAGTACTACAAATCAGCGCAAAATAGATATACTAAAGGGGTTGTCCACTGAGTGGGAGCTAAGATGCAGTAACTGAGAACGGCCGCTGCAGTTTTCGGAGCTGTGGAATTCTGTATTTTGTTTACTTCAGACCATTGTGGGACTTGTTAACAGCTGATTGTTGGGAGCAGGTGTCAGACACTATCCAATCTGATGCTGATGACCTTGGCTAATGATCAGTTCATCAATGTCAAAGTCCTGGACAATCCCTTTAAGGGTAGGGACACACTTCAGTTCCTGATCAGTTTTCCTGATCACTGTTCATCAGTTTGTGTGCCAAAACCAGGAGTGAACCTTGCAGAGAAAAAGTATAATTGAAAGATTGACACCTGTGGTGGGTTTTGGAGTCATCCTGGTTTTGGCACACAAACTGATGAACACTGATCAGGAAAACTGATCAGGAACTGAAGTGTGTTCCTTCCCTAAGTTATTTAGCAGTGAATTACTTTGAGTTGTCCTCCTTTCTTCTTGGTACTTTTTAAAACGTTTATCTTTTCATTGACTCGTTCAGAAATAAGTTCCCACAATCAAACAAGGCTTGTGAATTCTCACCAAGTTGAACGTCATTCTTTTTAAGGCCCCATTACAGGCACGATATCGTTAACTACATTGCTGATATGTCACAGGTTTAGAGGCGTTCCAGCTACATCGTTTTGAACTCACTGCGTGTGACTCTGCAAAGTTGTAACGATAAATCGTTGGATCGTTGACCCAGGTTTGAGAACATGTTCTCAAACCACACGATCAACAATCAGCCAACCTACTATACTGTTGTGTTTGCCACTGCATAATGATGTCTTTTACGACTTCGCCCATTCACCGCAATGAGCAGGTATGGTTCGCTGGGTTGTGCGTACGATACCTGCTTACAACATTGTTGGTGAGTCGTCTACGATATCTTGATGTGTGACATCTCACCAATGATGTCAAAACCATGTCTGCAACGACCGCGAACCCACGAGATCATTGCCGACATCGTTCCAACATCGTGCAGTGTAACGGGGCCTGTAGGTGTACTATATAGGAAATTGCTTTTGAAGTTAGATCAGCTTTCAGCTTTTTTTGCAGCAAGAACTACACATGAGAAGCAACTTTCTTAAAAATATTAGCTAACATGTAATGTCTCATACATAAAATAGCTTCTTAAACACAACTGCGTCAGTTTTCCCGACAATTACTGCAATATTAAATTTTAGGGGGCTTTCTAGGCAAAACATTGCTTTGTGAAAGGTTAGCGGAAATATCCTCTGGTATTCTTTGAATCTCTGTGATGTGCAGACCCCTTCTGGCCTTGCACTAGGCCATGGTGTATTAGTTTTGCTCACAGGGTTCCTTAATGATTTCTTTTGTTCTCACCCATGTTTTTAATTATTTAGTCCAAGAGTAATGAAAAATGCCTAGATAGCTGTAAGCCGTTTATATATGTGCATTACATTATGGAAGTTGTAATTTTGTAATGTTATATGTAGGAGTAATTGTTTTCCCATATGTTATTCACCTGTAGTCATTGACTGTGCTGTGATACGACTTCTAGTTGTTGAATATGACCAGTACAATGTCATGCTATACTTGTCACCCAGAAAACCAACTAAACACACTGGTTGAATGCCATTCTTTATAATAGCATAAACATAGGAATATATATTTTAGGAATGAATCAATTGACTGAAAAATCTCTGGGTTTGATGTTCTGTTGAATTAACTGTGTTACTATATGTGCCAGGATATATATCGACCTCTAATTATCATTTTGTAAGTTTAATTTAATCAAATTAAATAAAAATGAAAAAAAAAAAATTGGTTATCTTTTAATGACTACGCATACAGTTTTCATTATATAATGCTTGTTTATCTAACTCATCATCTAAGCAGAGAGTCAGATTTACCTATGGACACAACAGGCTTGGCGAAGGATGACTGCTGATGTGAACATTTGCATCTGAACACGCCAAACAGACTGTATGTAAATGTTAGGTAATCATGTGTTATCATAAGGCACTAGCAATGTTGTGAGGATGACAGGAGGACAGCCAGGGAGAAATAAAAGGATTACTGTAGAGTCTGGTAGGCAGGTTCTGCTTTATTTTGTAGATGAAAATGTAAAGCCATTTATATAGTATAATCTACGTGATAGACCGTGTCTAAAGCTGGCCATACACATTACATAACTGTCCTTAGACTCCTCCATACACTTATGCTCAGACGAGCGCTTACATGTTCTCCATGATTGAGCCCCTTGCAGATTCCTCTGGCAGTGACTTTTCTCAGCACCATACAAACAAATTCGAAGTTGAAGATCAACATGCTGGATAGTTTGTTGAGGGAGAGTTAGGATTCCCCATAACATTTTATTATTAAGCAAAAAACGTAGTAGCTCCTTTTGGAGATTTCTTGGGTCCGCATTCAATGTCAGAGCTGTGTAAAGCTGTGTAGTAGAAATATTCTTTGGGGAAAAGAGTAGTGTCTTCTGCAGAGTTAACTGCGAAGGAAGAACTAAGTGGCAGCCATGCTCCTGCTAATCTTGTTCAGCAGTCGGAGTTGGATTATGTGAAAATGACTCAACACTTCAGTACACCAGCCAAGCGGAATCATACAAACAAGGCTCAGAGGAAATTGCAGCCGAAGCGTGGATCTACCCCACTGCAGGCTAGGAAAACCTCAGTAGAAGGTAGGAGGGTCCAGCGCAGGAGGGAGTTTGATAAAATCAAAAGTCTTTATTCAAATACAGTATTAAAAAACATTATCTGACAAATTAGGGCTAATTAGCACCACAGACCCACACCCATAATTAAAAAGAGAAAAAACCTTAGATCCTTTATGGTACATTTACACGCGGCCACAGGAAGGTACGAACAGACAGGCATCGGACACAAATTGTACCTGTTGCCTTGAAAAGACCATGATGTCGCTGCGTGTAATTCAGGACTTTCCTTCCTTCAGGGAAGACACAGGAAGGAAAGTCCTGATTTACACGCAGCCACATCGAGGTCTTTTCAAGGCAACAGGCACAATTTGTGTCCGATGCCTGCCTGTTCCTACCTTCCTGTGGCCGCGTGTAAATGTACCATTATGGCCACTTTACATGCGGCTACATTTCTAGCTTATCCACAGGTAACTTGCTGGCTGCAGTGAAATCATGGAGACATTATTCCATTTGTACACAGCAACAAGATAGAACCATGTCTCCATGATTTCACTGCAGCCAGTAAGTTAAGTGGATAAGCTAGAAATGTAGCCGCGTGTAAAGTGGCCATTACAGATTCCCAGTGACAAGTGTGAGAATACTAGAATATTAATAAAATCATGTACATATAGATTGATGTAAAAATTAAATACTATATTGCAGAATCAAATCTTGTCTGATTTTTAATCCATTTGCGTTCTAATACCAATTAAATGCAAAAAGACTTTATTATAACAGTTAAAACGTTTGGATACTACAGAGATATTTATTGCTGCAGGAGTTAGGATGTCTAAATTACGCCCGCAGTTATTTATTTTATAGAATGCACTTTGAGCAAAATTCAATATGTCAGCTGCATAACAGGTCCACTGAAAAAAAGAATAAAGACACCACGTCAGACATCCTAAGTCAGGGGTCTCAAACTCCAGGCCTCAAGGGCAGCGCACAATGCAGGTTTTCCGGATTTCCCTTAGCATTTGCAATTCGTAATTTAATCTCCTGCATAGGTGATGATTCCAACATTCAAATGTTAAGGAAATCCTAAAAAGATGCACTGTACGCGGCCCTCGGGCCTGGAGCTTGAGACTCCTGCCCTAAATTCTTCTGCAATAAATATTTCTGCAGTGTCCAAACACAAACACTTTGTTAACTTTCATAATAGAGACATTCAAGCCCTTAAATTTATTGGCGATGAGAAAGCGTACAGGCCAGCTGCAAGGGGGTGAAGGAGATCTGAGAATAAAAATAGAGATCCTGAATAGAGAGTCTTTTCTGGATTTGTAAACTGGGTACCAGAACTCCAAATGGTTTAACTCAGGCAAGATTTGATTCTACAATATAGTATTTCATTTTTATATTAATAAGTATTATGTACATGATTTTATTAATATTCTGCTATTTCCCACACTTGTCACTGTAACTCTGTAAAAGGTCTAATGTTTTTTTCTCTTTTTAATTATGGGAGTAGGACTATGGAGCTAATTAGTACTAATTTGACAGTACACTCCCCTATCCCCACATGACTATCTTACCTTTAATAAACCAGCATTATTCATCTTACCATACATCCTTGAATTAGCTTCAACTAAAATGCATTGGATGATTTACATTTTCTCTATCTAATGGCGCAAGATTGCTTGTACAAGGTGGGCCATCTATATGGATACACCAAAATAAAATGTGAATGGTTGGTGATATCAACTTCCTGTTTGTGGCACATTAGTATATGGGAGAGGGAAAACTTTTTCAGATGGGTGGTGACCATGGCGGCCTTTTTGAAGTCAGCCATTTTGGATCCAACTTTATTTTTTTCAATGGGAAGAGGGTCATGTGACACATCAAACGTATTGAGAATTTCATAAGAAAAACAATGGTGTACTTGGTTTTAATGTAACTTTATTCTTTCATGAGTTATTTCAAGTTGATATCACCATTCATTCCCTTTTTTTAAGTGTATCCATATAAATGGCCCACTTAGAAAAATAAAAATGATTTATCATATAAAGGAAGAAAATCCACAAAACATAGATCAAGACACAAAACATTGATTAATGTGCATTAGGCTAGGGTCACACTTGCGTTTTTTACAAGCGTTTTTGGAGACCTGCATTTTCAAAAACACATGTAAAAACGCACCCATAGGCCCCCATGTTAAAAAACGCATGCCCTAATAGCAAAAACGCATGTGTGACAGTACCATGCGTTTTTGGTGCATTTCCAAAAACGCATGCGTTTTTTAACATGGGCCCCTATGGAAAACGCATGCAAAAACGCATGTACAATTAGTATCATTCAAAAACGCATGCGTTTTCCATAGGAACCCATGTTAAAAAAACGCATGCGTTTTTTAATGGCACTAAATGGTACTAATTGTACATGCCTTTTTGCATGCGTTTTCCATAGGGGCCCATGTTAAAAAACGCATGCGTTTTTCAAAACGCACCAAAAAATAGTGCATGCACTATTTTTTAGTGCAGATTTAAAAACGCAGCCAAAAACGCAGGGAGCCATCACACACCTTGAAAAACTCATGATGACATGAAAAACGCATGTAAAAATGCATGAGTTTTTTTAAATCACTAAAAAAACTCATGCCAAGTGTGACCCCAGCCTTAGGCTGGGGTCACAGTTGACATGAGTTTTTTTTAGTGATTTAACAAATCTCATGCGTTTTGTCATGTCAGCATGAGTTTTTTAAGGTGTGTGATGGCTCCCTGCGTTTTTGGCTGCGTTTTTAAATCTGCACCAAAAAATAATGCATGTACTATTTTTTGGTGCGTTTTTGTAGAAAACGCATGCGTTTTTATAACATGGGCACCTATGGAAAACGCATGCAAAAACGCATGTACAATTAATACCATTTAGTGCCATTCAAAAACGCATGCGTTTTCAATAGGAGCCCATATTAAAAAAACGCATGCGTTTTCTAAAACGCTTGCTTTTTTTTAACATGGGCTCCTATGGAAAACGCCTGCGTGTTTGAATGGCAATAATTGTACATGCGTTTTTGCATGCGTTTCCCATAAGGCCCCATATTAAAAAAACGCATGCGTTTGGAAATGCACCAAATACGCATGGTACAGTCACACATGCGTTTTTGCTATTAGGGCATGCGCTTTTTAACATGGGGGCCTATGGGTGCTTTTTTACATGCGTTTTTGAAAACGCAGGTCTCCAAAAACGCTTGTAAAAAATGCTACTGTGACCCCAGCCTTAGACATAGATAGATAATAATTAAGGTTGGATATACCGTATATACTCGTGTATAAGCCGACCCGTGTATAAGCCGACCCCCCTACTTTTGCCCCAAAAATCTGGAAAAACCTTTTGACTCGTGTATAAGCCAAGGGTGGACCCCAGCACAGGTATACAGCCCCCAGCAGTGTGGTATACAGGCCCCCCCCAGTGGTATACAGGCCTCCCCAGTGGTAGTGTACAGCAGGCCCAGTGGTAGTATAAAGCAGCCCCAGTGGTAGTATATAGCAACCCCAGTGGTAGTATACAGCAGCCCCAGTGGTAGTATATAGCAGCCCCAGTGGTAGTATATAGCAGCCCCAGTGGTAGTATATAGCAGCCCCAGTGGTAGTATATAGCAGCCCCAGTGGTAGTATACAGCAGCCCCAGTGGTAGTATATAGCAGCCCCAGTGGTAGTATACAACAGCCCAGTGGTAGTATATAGCAGCCCCAGTGGTAGTATACAGCAGCCCCAGTGGTAGTATATAGCAGCCCCAGTGGTAGTATATAGCAGCCCCAGTGGTAGTATATAGCAGCCCCAGTGGTAGTATACAGCAGCCCCAGTGGTAGTATATAGCAGCCCCAGTGGTAGTATATAGCAGCCCCAGCAGCCCCAGTGGTATACAGCAGGCCCCCTGGGGGTGCCCAGCAGCCCCCAGGGGGTACACAGCAGCCCCCTGGGGGTACACAGCAGCCCCCTGGGGGTACACAGCAGCCCCCAGGGGGTCCCCAGCAGCCCTCAGGGGGTCCCCAGCAGCCCCCAAGGGGTCCCCAGCAGCCCCAGGGTGTCCCCAGCAGCCCTCAGGGGGTCCCCAGCAGCCCCAGGGGGTCCCAGCAGCCCCCATGGGGTACACAGCAGCCCCCTGGGGGTACCCAGCAGCCCCCAGGGGGTCCCCAGCAGCCCCTGGTACCAGCAGCCCCTGGGGGTCCCTAGCAGCCCCCTGGGGGTCCCAGCAGCCCCCAGGGGGTCCCCAGCAGCCCCTGGGGGTCCCCAGCAGCCCCCAAATGCTGGCACTCGCACCCCCCTTGCAAGGGCCCCCCCCGCTTCTCTTACCATCCCGGTCTTCTGATCAGCGCTGCTCCTCGGTGCTCCGCGGTGCTCCGTCCGTCCGTCCTGCTACATCCGGGATCCCCGGCCGTCGCGCGATGACGTCACATGCCTGCGACGGCCGGAGATCCCGGATGCAGCAGGACGGACGGAGCACCGCGGATCACCGAGGAGCAGCGCTGATCAGAAGACCGGGATGGTAAGATAACCAGCGGGGCGGGGCCCTTACAAGGGGGGGCGAGTTCCAGCATTTGGGGGCTATATGCACTGCTTCCCCCTGCCGCTGATTGACAGGGGGAAGCAGTGCATATTGAATGAGCGGCCCCACGTGATGGGGCTGCTCATACAGCAGCCCCCCCCCCGCCTCCTGCAGCCTCCACAGCCCCCACCACAGCCACCACACCATGGGCCCCCGTATAGACCCGTGTATAAGCCGAGGGGGAGACTTTTCAGCCCAAATTTTGGGCTGAAAAACTCGGCTTATACACGAGTATATACGGTAAATTTCCCCCGTGACATCCCAGGGACTTCCATACTGGTAGGACGCCTTGTTGAATGTTGAGTTTTAAATTCCTAATTGGATAAAATGCATTCAAGTAGTAACAAATGTTATTGTATGTTATAGAATGATGATCATCTGCACCAATGCAATGTTGTAGAGGGGAATGAGGTTGTGACTTTTCTAATATGTTGTTACTGGAGTATTGATCTGAGTTTTTACAGGCTAATCTGTTTAACCCCATCCCAAGCACTGATTTGCAGCTTGCTCACATTTCACAGTGTACACAGGAAGCTTCCGTTCAGCTGTGCGGCAGGGGTTAGAGTCAAATGAAAAAGTTTGGGCACCTCTCTTAATCTTACTCTTTTTTTTTTTGTTAAAAATAGTTTTTTTGCAACAGCTATTTCAGTGTGATATATGTAATAACTGATTGACACAGTAATATTTCAGGATTGAAATGAGGTTTATTGTACTAACCGAAAATGTGAAATATGCATTATTTCAAAAATTGACAAGTGCAAAAGTATGGGCACCTCAACAGAAAAGTGACATTAATATTTAGTAGATCCACCTTTTGCAAAAATAACAGCCTCTAGTCCCTTCCTGTAGCTGTTAATGAGTTCCTGGATCCTGGATGAAGGTATTTTTGACCATTCCTCTGTACAAAACAATTCCAGTTCAGTTAAGTTTGATGGTCGCCGAGCATGGAGAGCCCACTTCAAAACATCCCACAGATGTTCAATGATATTCAGGTCTGGGGACTGGGATGGCCATTCCAGAACATTATAATTGTTCCTCTGCATGAATGCCTGAGTAGATTTGGAGTGGTCTTTTAGATCATTGTCTTGCTGAAAGATTCATCCCCAGCATAACTTCAACTTTGACACTGTCCAAATGTGCTTTTGCATACCTCAGGCGACTCTGTTTGTGGCGTGCATGCAGAAATAGCTTCTTTCGCATCACTCTCCCATACAGCTTCTCCTTGTGCAGTGCGCGCTGTATTGTTGACAGATGCACAGTGACACCATCTGCAACAAGATGATGCTGCAGGTCTTTGGAGGTGGTCTGTGGATTGTTCTTGACTGTTCTCACCATTCTTCTTCTCTGTCTTTCTGATATTTTTGTTGGCCTGCTACTTCTGGCCTTTACAAGAACTGTCCCTGTGGTGTTCCATTTCCTTACTATGTTCCTCACAGTGGAAACTGACAGGTTAAATCTCTGAGACAATTTTGTATCCTTCCCCTGAACAACTGTGATGAACAATCTTTTTTTCAGATTATTTGAGAGCTGTTTTGAGGAGCCATGATGCCACTCCTCAGAGAAGATGCAACTAGGAGAACAACTTGCAAGTGGACACCTGAAATAGCTTTTCTCATGATTGGATACACCGGGCTATGAAGTACAAAGCTCAATGAGGTTACCAAGCCAATTTAGTGCCTCAGTAAGTCAGTAAAAAGTAGTTAGGAGTATTCAAATCATGAAAATCAGAAGGGTGCCCATACTTTGGCACCTGTCAAATTTTGAAATAATGCACATTTCACATTTTTGGTTAGTACAATAAACTTAATTTCAAACCTGAAATATTACTGTGTCCATCAGTTATTACATATATCACACTGAAATAGCTGTTGCAAAAAAACAATTTTAAACAAAAAAAAAGAGTAAGATTAAGAGAACTGCCCAAACATTTTCATATGACTGTATATACAGCCAAGACGTTTGCTCTGCTGCATCTGCATCAGAGAAAACAGGGTTTCTATCAAAACTACGCAAAGCAGTGCTCAGTAAGTGAAACATCCTTGGAATTAGGCTTTCTTGCCCTATAATACACTACTCACAGATTATATAGCAAGAACCTGCTGAAAGATTCCCTTTAAGGGCACAGTAAATTCTGCACTGGTTATAAATGAAACCAAAAGACTGGGTTTAGATAGCAATTATTTCTGCAATTATAAAAATAATGTAAAATATGAACAGTAATGGGCACATGTAAATGATCAGAAATATTGAATAAGGATCATATCATGATTTACATAAATGTTTTCTCCTTAACAGGAACCTGACCCCTGTTTTGGGGGTTCTAAACCGTGCCCACTACCTTAAACATAATGAAATTGGGGTTCCTGTAACCCCTTTATATCCCCAGACATCCCCATTCATACCTCAGAAAATGACTTTTAATCTGACCCTCGCTGTATGCAATTACCTGTTAAGGGTCATATGGAGTGCAGCACTCTGCGGTTAGAGATGCCCATCTATATGGAAAACCCGCTCCATCCCAACACCACTCCGCTGCATAAAATAACCCGCCACTCCTTTGTATTCAAGTGAATGACCGTGACTTAATTCACAGGTCTTGCGCCTGCGCTGTGCCCTATTGAAGAGCCAGTGTTTCTACTGACTCACCGTAGCCGGGGGTACACGTAGCGGGCGTTGTTTCTCCTCCAGTCACGGAACCGCGCCTGCGGTAGTGTAGGCTCGGTGGTCCAGATCAATAGGGAAATGGCGGAACAGTAGGGGTGATTTGTCTTCGTGACGCCACCTGCGGGTGTTCTGGTAACTTTACCAGCGCTGTTCGGGTCTCCGGGGGATGTTATACAGCGAGATGGAACGCTCCCCACAGGATGAGCGGGAATCCCCGGAGCCGGGAGCTGCGCAAGATGTTGTGAGGCAGCTGCAGGATGCTGCGCGCTGAATCCAGGAGTAATGTACAACCACACAAAGTCTCTTTTAGATACCTTTACTGGTTGGTGATCAGGTACACTCGGACCGGGATAGTGAAGTTGGCACTTCTGGAGTTTCACAGCAAGCAGTGTTAGGCTTCCTTTCTCTAGTTCTGGTGCTAAGGTCGGGTGGATGTGGAATCCCTCCGGACCGGGCAGTTTGTTCAATAGAACGGATTTCACCTGGTTGTCAGCACTGAGGGCACTGTAAAAGGGTGATGATAATTCTACCTTCTTCCCTGGGCTCTCGTTGGTAGGTGCGACAGGTGAACAGGGGGCTAGACTCCCTGTGAGGTATGCTGGTTCTCTGTGATGGCTTGGTAGCTCTCACAACTTCGGTTCCAGTAACCGGTTGTTAAGGAGAGAGTCGGAATAACTCTGTGTTCCTGAGAGGTGATCTCCTTCTTCCTCTTGTCCCAATTGCAGGGACCTCCACTTGCTAACAGGCTGATTGGGCCTAGTGTGTTCCTCATAGGGTGGAGGTTTCACACAGGCTGGCAGCTCTTGTAGCGTCTACCACACTCTGCAGTTTCTCCCTCCAAGACTCTTTTTATAGGGGGAACTGGCTCAAAGTCACCAGTGGAGCTCCCCCCAGAGGCTCGGGGTGAAACCAGGTGTTCTAAGTGTTGTTGTGTTTGTGGGTTTTGCTGTGCTGTTACTTACTCCATTGGTGCTCTAAGGATTTCTGTGGTGCCCAACAGGTGCCAGGGTGCCACATTCCCCCTTAGTTAACCTCAGTTCTCCCGCTGAGCAAAAAGTTCTTTTTACAACTTAACACTAAGCATATTATAAACATTTAGTTACAGAGACTTAAAGAAAACACAAAAATCACTGAAAAGGAAGTGAAAAATGTGAAAAGCAGTCCGTACGGCACTAGTCCATCTGCCGCAGGCTGGAAAAAGGTAAAGTTAGTGGTCACACAAGTCCTGTAACGATTGTCCAAAGTTTATGAAAAAGGAAAAAGGTAAAGTCCAGGGATACACGGTAAACTTTATACATTCCCTACGGGTGTCTCTGCTTGGGAGGCCGGTACTATCCTTCTATACCTTACCAGGCGCTTTCTGTCCCCAACTTAGCATACTTGGGACAGAGCCCAGTTCCTCCACCCTTCTGTACACTACTTTTTACAGGTTTTGAAAACGGTTAGCTATTTACAACACTTACAGGTTACATTTTCCACTACATTTTAAACCCATTCTCCAAGTTTGTGTGGGCGTTGGCCTAATGTACTACGTGTAGATCTGCGTAGTGTGGGTGTTTCCAAAGCTGTTGGTGTAGTGTACGAAGAGGTTATTGGTTCTCTACTTCTGCTGCGTGTAAGACCATAGTAAGTGCGGAGTCTATCAACTGGACTGACCTCTGTAGGTAGTTGATTAGGAATGGCTTCTCTTACTGTGGGACTAGCAGGTTGACCGATTACAGGAATCTCAGGTTCCATGATAACAGGCTGCAATCCTTGCACTTGGACTTCTTCTTGTTGGACTTGTTGGATTGGATTAGGTTGCTGATCTTCAACAGGTTGGTAGAAATGCATAACTGGTATGAGGAATGCTTCACCTATTTGTGGCCAATCAGCTGGTAAGTATCCAATTTCTGTAAGGACTAGATTTTCTTTTGTTTCTTCATCTGTAGTTACAGTAGGGTAACTGGTTGCTTGTGGGATTAACTGTGGCGGACATTTCTTTAAATGATCCCTTGAGACAGTTGCAATAGTATTCCCATTGTCTTTGCTAATGATGTAGCGACCGGTGGTAAGGCCGCGGGTGTGTGTGTATGATCTTTCTCAACAGAATCTCCATACTCAGATTTAACCGGTAGTAACATTTCTTTACTGTAAAACATGTCTATAACACAGTCAACTGATCTAGCTGCACACATGTATATATTAGAGTCCCTGGATCTTCACTTCTTCCGGGTACGCAGCAAGCAAAGAAAAAAAACACAACAATGAAGATATCTTTCCCTAACTTTCCCTAAAATCACGTACCAGTCTATCACAGAAGAAGGTGTCGCTCCCACGTAGCAGGCCTGGGGATCTCACGATGACGGGTCCCGGTGCAGCGCTGAAGGGGGGAAACTCCTCAGTCTTCTTCTGTGGTCTCCTTCCGCAGGTAACAGGATCTTTCTTTGTTAGTCTCTCCCAGTCTCGGGGCACACCGATGAGCAGAAGGGAGATCACAGTAGCACAGATGGCTCCCTTATGTCAGTCACAGCCCCTGCACATGTAATCCGGTGGCAATGTCCTGAATTCCGGAGGCAATGTCCTGAATTTGAGTGGGACCCTCGGCAAGACAAGGTCCTGCAGACCGGGGGTTGCAGCAACGATTTTCACGGGGTATTTCTTCCCAAGAATCCGGCTGCAAAAGAGCCCTATGTCGAGAAACACCACACACAGGTCTGTCCTTCCTGAAATCTCAGTCTGTACTAACCTCTTTCACTTTCTCTTCCTGGGTAAACAAAAGAGATGGTGGGGAATTTTCACCCTCTATGATTGTACAGTCCACTGATGCCCCCTGGTGGACAAGCGCGGAAACAAAGTCTAATTCTGTGTCCATCTCAATAATACAATCTGAATTGTACACCTCATTACATACCCCCCCACTTAAAGGTTGGCAGTCCCTGTCAACTACCGTCGGTTCCCAGGCGGCGATGACTGTAGTTGTCACAGGGGTCGGTTGAGAAGTGGGCCATACATACTGGTCCCTGTAAGACCGTCCGGGCGGGATCCCAGCAGTGGTGCGGTCAGTGCGTCGCAAGGGTCGGTTGTTCCCCTCCTCGTCACTGTCTTTACGCCCCACTCCAGTCAGTACTCCGGGAGAGGAACTGGTCTGTGTAGGTGGGTCACCGGTCTCAGAGTCGACGTGATCTCTATGTTGAGAAATGTCCGTGACGTCAGTCATGTCGGCATCGTCACCCCCTCCGGTTACTGTGGGAGGGGAGTCAGGCCGGGAGCGGCAGGGGCGCAAAATATTTCGGTGCACAGTGCGGGTGCTGTGGCTGTCTTCACCCCGCACTCGATATACATGTCCATTGGGGTAAGGGCGTTCAATTACCCGGTAGACTTCAGTCTCCCACTTGGCTCGAAGTTTCCCTTGAGGCTTCTTAATACGGAGCAAGACTAGCTGTCCCAACTTTAAGGGTTTCTCTTGCACGGGAGTGGGTCAGCATGTATCTGGCCCCGGATTTGTTGACTCACCAGCCGGTGTACAGTCTCCATCTTCTGTCGGTGAGCATTTAGCCAGGAGGGGTAGTTATGGCAGACATCTTCTTCTGGGCGGAAAAGGTTCAGGTCATGGACCCCTTTTCCTGGGCGGCCAAAGAGAAGGGTGTGTGGGGTGTAGCCAGTCACGGAGTGGACCTGGTTGTTGTAGGCCCATACTAGATCTGGAAGGAATTGGGGCCATCGATCTTTCTTATCTTCGGCCAAGGTGCGGATCAACTGGAGTAGGGTCCGGTTAAAGCGTTCACATGCACCGTTCCCTTGTGGATGGTAAGGAGTGGTCCTCGACTTCTGGATCCCATACATCCGATGCAGCTCCTCGATGACTCTGCCTTCGAAACAAGCCCCCTGGTCAGAGTGTAACCTCTCCGGACACCCATAGACGTGGATGAACTGTCGACAGATGGCCTGTGCAGCCGATTCGGCCGTCTGGTCCTTGGTAGCAACAACGACGGCGAATTTTGTGAAGTGGTCCACCATGACTAGGCAGTATTGATAGCCACTGCTCGCCGTCCCGATCAGCAGATAGTCCACCATCAACAGCTCAAGAGGCCTGGAGGTTTTAATCGCCTGGACAGGTGCACGCTGTTCGGTGGACTTGTGCAGTTCACAGGTGCGACAGGTTCTGCAGACGTCTTCAACCAGCTTGCGGAGCCCCGGACAATAGATAGATTGTTGAATCCACCGAAACGTCTTATCTACTCCGAAATGTCCATTCCTTTTGTGGGCTTCGGCCACCATCTCCCGGGCTAACTGAGCAGGTACTACAACTTGTGTGCATTCCTCCAGCATGTGAGACAAGAGAACCTTCCGGTATAGTACTTCTTCTCTCAGAACCAGCCGATCCCAGTGGCTGAGCAGGGTCAAGGTTCCGGTAGACAGTCGTGACCGTGGTTCGGAGGAGGGCTTCTGCTGTTGCTTCACCCATTGCTTGAGTAGGGCCCATTCAGGGTTCTGGTCCTGGAGCCTGCACAACTCTTGGGGACACAGTGTGACCCCCACTGGAGTTCCAACTTCGCCCACAACGAACTGGCAGTAATCCATCATCTGTTGGGCAAGCCTTGCAAAGTCGGGCGTCTCGTCTCCTTCTAGTTCTTCATCCCGGTCTCTGGTGAGTAAGGGGTATGACACTCTAGACAGGCTGTCCGCATTTTGATTCTCAGCCCCAGCCCTGTATTTGATCTTGTAGTTGAACTTAGAGAGTCGAGCCATCCAACGCTGTTCCATGACTTCGAGCTTCGCATTTTCTAAGTGGGCCAACGGGTTGTTATCGGTCAGGACCAGTACTTCCGCCCCTGTGAGGTATCCTGCAAATTTCTCCGCCATAGCCCACGTTAGGGCCAACAGCTCCAGCCGGAACGAGCTATAATTGGTGGGGTTCTTCTCGCCCTCGTGTAGGGATCGACTGGCATAGGCTATGACACGTTCCTTGCCTTCTTGTACTTGTGAAAGTACTGCCCCTAGACCCTGTAGACTGGCATCGGTATGTAGTTGGAAAGGGAGATTGTAGTCTGCATATGCCAGGACGGGGGTGAAGTCAAGGCACCCTTTAGGGCTTGGAAGGATTCTTCCTGGCTGGGTCCCCAGCTGATGGGTCGTCCTCTGGGGCCGTTGGTGGTCCCTCGAAGCAGTTCGTGCAAGGGTGCAGCAAGCCGGGCGAAGTTTCTCACGAACCGGCGGTAGTAACCGGCCAACCCCAGGAAGGCCCGGACCTCTCTGACGTTCGTAGGCTGTGGCCAGTCCCGCACGGCGGTTATTTTCTCCGAAGACGGCTGTACACCTTCGGCCGAGATCCGGTGACCCAGGTAATTGATCTCGGGCTGCAGAAGACGGCACTTGCTGGGTTTCAACTTCAGGCCATGTTCTCTCAACCTACGAAACACACGGCGCAGCTGTTGCAGGTGTTCTTCAAATGTGGCCGAATAGACTACGATGTCGTCCAGGTAAATGAGGGTGAAGTCGAAGTTGAAGTCCCCCAGGCAGCGCTCCATCAGTCGCTGGAAGGTCCCCGGCGCGTTGTTCAGGCCAAAGGGCATCCGGTCGAACTCGTACAGGCCCATGGGTAGGATGAAAGCAGTCTTTTCTCTATCTTTCTCGTGCATAGGTACCTGCCAATAGCCGCTGGCCAGGTCCAATGACGAAAAATATTTAGCTTTCTTCAGGGCTGTCAGGGATTCTTCGATCCTTGGTAAAGGGTATGAGTCCCGGATGGTGCAAGCATTCAAACGGCGGTAGTCCACGCAGAACCTCAGGGACCCGTCTTTCTTCTTGACTATCACCACTGGTGCAGCCCAGGGGCTCTGGCTTTCTCGTACCACTCCAGCGTGTAACATGGAATTCAGGAGACTTTTCACTTCTTGGTATTGTTGGGGAGGTATTTGGCGGTACCTTTCACGGATAGGAGCGGTATCACCTGTGGGGATTTCGTGCTTGATACTGGGGGTGCATCCAAAGTCGGTGTCATGCCGGGCAAAGGACGCCTGGTGCTCTTGAAGTAACTCTTCCACCTGGGACACTTCTTGGTTGGAGTATTGGGATATGTCCAACTGGCACTTTTCTCGTAGTTCTCGCCCCGCGTTGACGTCACCCGCGCGACAGCGGCCATGGCAGAGACCGTCACTGTCCAATCTCCCTCTGTAGACGGTGCAAACTGGAGGGGGTTCATAGGGTTTACCTCTTCGGTTAGGGCGTAAACTCGGGCGAGTTGTGTCCCAGCCTCTAGGTCGACGCTCACGTTAGCTGTGTTACCCAGCCTGACAGGAATCCTCCCCTTTCTCACAACGGCTAGCGTTCGAGCAACTAGGGGGTTCAGCTTCCCTTCCTTCGGGGTGCGCGGCTCAATCAGCACCTCCACGCCTTCGAGCTGTCTTGTGGTGCTAAGGGGTAGCGAGATAACGGTCTCCTTCTCAGCAGGTAAAGTTATCCTAGTATGGCGGGGTACGGTGATCGTGGCCAGTGGCAGTTGTTCTTCTGTCATTCGCTGGAGATTGCAGGTCCGGACCACTTGTTGGAAGGCTCGGCGGGTGGCCGTATGTGTGGTCACTTCTTGCCAGTACTTGGGCCCCCTCTTGGTAAGCAACACCAGATTCAGGTCTTTCAAGATGTTCATCCCAATAATCATGGGCGTCTCTGATCCACAGCCTTCCCTGACCACGATTATCCCTCTCTTCCCGAGATCTTGCCCACAGACTTCAGTGTTCATCCAGGCAACTCCCGTCACCGGAATGGGTAGATTATTGGCTGCTTTGATCTTGATAGTAGTATCAGGGTCACAGGCAACCCGCGGCTTCAGATACTCTTCGTAAAACTGCTCGGAGATGGTGGATACCTGAGACCCAGTATCCATTAATCCTTGCACGGCGGTCCCTTCCAATAATACTTCCAGGGTAGGGCTGTTTGATGCAAGTTTGTTCCGTGGCTGGCTCTGTTTTCCTACACTCCTCTCCTTGGCCTCCCCTGCCGAGTGAGCCTCTTTGGCAGGGGCGTCTAGTTTAAAGGTGGCCGCTGTTGTGGAGCATGACTTGTTGGTTCCGATATATCGGCCCGTGGATGGACTTGAACGTTCTGGGGGCAACGGTTTGCTCTATGGCGGGGATCGCCGCATGTCCAGCATCTTCCCATCGTCCGGCCGGGTTGTTGTCTCGCTTGCCTGTCCGCCTGTTGGTCCAGGGTGAGCTGCAACACCTGTTTGTGCAATTCTGCCACCATCTGCTTCAGTTCTTCCGTGTCACTGCTCGGGGTTCTGACACCAGTTATGGACCTGCAAGCCGCGGTATAAGTCTGGGCCTCCATAACAGGTCCTCTCGAACGTTCTATCGCTTCTTGCTTAACTTCAGCGAACGTAAGGGCCGGATTTATCCGGAGTAGATCTTGCAGTGAGCGGTTAAGGTATGGGTCTCTTAATCCAGTCACGAATTGATCTCTCAACACCAGGTCACGGGTGCCCGTACTAGCTATCTGTTCTTCTTTTCTGCAGGCTTGTTCAAGCAGTACTTGGAGGGCGTTGGCATATTGAGGGATGTCCTCCGACTCGAGTTGAGTACGCCGGAAGAACATATACCGTAATGTTCCCGCATATGTGGTCGGCCCATAGGTGTTCTCCAGCACCCGCACCAAGTCATCCAACGTACGCCGGCCCCTAACCGTCTCCAGCCTGACTGTCGTCCACGCCTCCCCCTCTAATGTTAGCATGGCCATTTCTGCTAAGGTCTTAGGATCAATGTTATACATCTCCCCCACTATCTTAAGTTGTTCGGTCCATTCAGTTACAGGATAGTTCCGTCCGTTAAACTTCCTCACCTGATTGACAATAGATGCCGGGGGGGCTGTCCGGTTATAAGTTACTACCGGGAGGAGATTCTGTTGATCACACATCCTGCCGACTACGCCAGATGTAGCAACCGGTGGTAAGGCCGGGTGTGTGTGTATGATCTTTCTCAACAGAATCTCCATACTCAGATTTAACCGGTAGTAACATTTCTTTACTGTAAAACATGTCTATAACACAGTCAACTGATCTAGCTGCACACATGTATATATTAGAGTCCCTGGATCTTCACTTCTTCCGGGTACGCAGCAAGCAAAGAAAAAAAACACAACAATGAAGATATCTTTCCCTAACTTTCCCTAAAATCACGTACCAGTCTATCACAGAAGAAGGTGTCGCTCCCACGTAGCAGGCCTGGGGATCTCACGATGACGGGTCCCGGTGCAGCGCTGAAGGGGGAAACTCCTCAGTCTTCTTCTGTGGTCTCCTTCCGCAGGTAACAGGATCTTTCTTTGTTAGTCTCTCCCAGTCTCGGGGCACACCGATGAGCAGAAGGGAGATCACAGTAGCACAGATGGCTCCCTTATGTCAGTCACAGCCCCTGCACATGTAATCCGGTGGCAATGTCCTGAATTCCGGAGGCAATGTCCTGAATTTGAGTGGGACCCTCGGCAAGACAAGGTCCTGCAGACCGGGGTTGCAGCAACGATTTTCACGGGGTATTTCTTCCCAAGAATCCGGCTGCAAAAGAGCCCTATGTCGAGAAACACCACACACAGGTCTGTCCTTCCTGAAATCTCAGTCTGTACTAACCTCTTTCACTTTCTCTTCCTGGGTAAACAAAAGAGATGGTGGGGGATTTTCACCCTCTATGATTGTACAGTCCACTGATGCCCCCTGGTGGACAAGCGCGGAAACAAAGTCTAATTCTGTGTCCATCTCAATAATACAATCTGAATTGTACACCTCATTACAATAACACAAGTTTTTGAGTTATCATAGTGTGACGGCATAACGGTGTAGGGTACAGATTCCCAACTGTTATCCAATTTGTTGGTTTTTCGCTTTCTTTTTAGCACTACATCACCTATAGCTAGTGGTTCAGCTGAGGCGTGCTTGTTAAAGTCTTTTTCTTGTTTGGTTCTACTGATTTCTAGGTTCCTTTCAACACTTTCTTGTACTTTCCTGTACTTTTCTTGGCGTTGGCTGACCCAGTCTTCATCAGAAGAATCTTCTGTGGGTTCGATGGTTCCCATCTGCAAATCAATAGGCAGTTTACCTGGTCTTGCTCTCATCAAGTAAGCAGGTGTGTAATTTGTCGAACTGACAGGTATGTGGTTGTAGATGTCCACGAGATCTGGAAGTTTCTCTGGCCATTGATTTCTCTCTTCAACTGGTAAGGTCTTGAGCATGTCAATGACTATGTGGTTCATCTTTTCACATAAACCGTTCGTCTGAGGATGATAAGGTGTTGTGCGGATTTTCTTACACCCATACAGCCCTAAGAATTTTTGGAACAGAGCTGATTCGAAGGCTGGCCCTTGGTCAGTTAAGACTTGGTCTGGATACCCATGGGGGCGACAGAAGTAACTCTGGAACGCTTTGGCTGCTACCTCAGCAGTTAAATCCTTAACTGGGATGACTACCAGGAATCTTGAGTAGTGATCGACGATGGTGAGAGCGTAGGTGTACCCGGTTCGACATGGGGTAAGCTTCACGTGGTCGAGAGCAACTATTTCAAGAGGTTTGGTGGTAACAATCGGCTGCAACGGAGCTTTCTGAGTTAGATGATCTTTCCTTCGAAGGTGACATGGTCCACAGTTTTTACACCATTTGTCAATCGAGCCTCTCATACCGACCCAGTAGAACCGATCCTTCAGGAGTCTCTCCAGCTTCTTCCATCCAAAGTGTCCGGCATCATCATGGTATGCTTCGAGGATCATCTGGACTTCAGTTTTGGGGACTACAATCTGCCAGATTAGTTCATGGGTTCTTGGATTGAGGTATCTTCTGCATAGTTTACCTTGGTAGACAAATAACCTTCCTTTCTCCTTCCACAGGCGTTTAGCATTTGGTGAGGCATCAGAGTCCATGTTGGCGTGTTCTTGAGTGATCAGATCCCTTACCAGGCTGACATCTGGGTCGTTGGCTTGAGCCTCCTTCCAGTCATGGTGAGGTAACGGGTTCACGGTCCTCTCTACACGTGTCTGGTTTCTCTGATGACATGTTGCTGTACCCGAACGGTGGAAAGCAGGTAGTTCAATCTCTTCCAGGTCATCTATGTCTTCTCCCTCTTCAGGAAGATGAGGCATTCGGGACAGGGCATCAGCATTGCCGTTCTTGTGACCTGCCCGGTACTTTACAGTGAAGTCGTGGTTAGCGAGTCTTGCTACCCAACGCTGTTCTAGGGCTCCCAGCTTTGCAGTCTCTAAGTGTGTTAGAGGGTTGTTGTCTGTGAAAGCTGTGAACGGGGCGGATGCCAGGTAATGCTTGAAACGCTCTGTGATCGCCCAGACCAGGGCCAGGAACTCCAGCTTGAAGGAGCTGTAATTCTCCGGGTTCCTTTCCGTGGGACGGAGCTTTCTGCTGGCGTAGGCTATCACCTTCTCTTTGCCTTGCTGACGTTGAGATAGGACTGCTCCTAAACCTTCATTGCTTGCGTCTGTGTACAGTAAAAACGGTAGATTGTAGTCAGGGTAGGCCAGGATTTCTTCTCCAGTTAAAGCTTCTTTTAACGTTTGAAAGGATTTGGGTCCCAGTGGAACGGGGGTCCCCTGATCTTGCCGTTTTTGGATTGACCCACTAAGAGATCTTGCATGGGGGCGGCTATCTTGGTATAGCCTTTGATGAATCGTCGGTAGTACCCGACCAGCCCTAGGAATTGACGTACCTCTTTGTGATTGATTGGTGCTGGCCAGTCCTTGATGACGGTGACCTTATCCGGATCCGGTGCTACGCCTTCGGCGCTGACCACATGTCCTAGGTATTGGACCTTGGGTTTCAACAGGTGGCACTTGGACGGTTTCAGTTTCATCCCGTACTTGGACAGTGACTCGAACACTTCACTCAGGTGTTGGAGGTGATCTTCATAGGTCTGAGAGTAGACAATGACGTCATCAAGGTATAACAAGACAGTCTCAAAGTTCTTGTGGCCCAAACAACACTCCATAAGTCTCTGAAATGTGCCTGGGGCATTGCACAGACCGAAGGGCATACTGTTGAACTCGCATAAGCCCATAGGAGTAGTGAAGGCTGTCTTCTCACGATCCTCCTCTGCAACGGCAACCTGCCAGTACCCACTAGTAAGATCTAATGTGGAGAAGTAATTGGCAGATTTGAGTGCAGCTAGTGACTCTTCTATGCGTGGTAGCGGGTATGCATCCTTGTGTGTGACTTTGTTGATTTGCCTATAGTCTACGCACATCCTCATACTACCATCTTTCTTTTTATCCAGGACTAGTGGTGCGGCCCATGGACTACAGCTATCCCTAATGACGCCTGCATTTTCATGTCCTGAAGCATCTCTTTTGCTTTCTGGTAGTGAGTGGGTGGTATAGGCCTGTACCTTTCTTTGATGGGTGCATGGTTGTTTGTGGGGATATGGTGTTGTACCCCTTTAATCCTCCCAAAGTCAAGTGGGTGTTTGCTGAACACTTGCTCATACTCCCGAACTACCCGGTATACGCCATTTTTCTGGTGAGAGGGTGTATTGTCAGTTCCTACACTGAGGTCTTGACACCATTTCTCTAACTGATCTTTGGAGTGAGGGGGTTCATCAGTGACTGTTTGGTTTGAGGATTTTATATCAATCACAGCATCATCTTTTACTTGGTACAATTTTGTGACAGTTGCATATCTTGGCAGTCTGACTTCGTCATCACCATAATTTAATATGCGTACGGGGACTCTCCCCTTTCTTACGTCGACTAACCCTCTGGCTGTCAAGAGCGTAGGACTACTGTCGGACATTACAGGTTCTACTACAGCTTGGTAGTCCTGCCCTCTGAGGCCTATGGCTGCTCGACACCAGATCATCATTTCACTTCTGGGTGGTACCACAATTGGAATGGGATCTGTAACCCTTACTCTGCCAATTTCACCATTTGACAATGTTACCTGTTGTTGATACACCAGAGCTCTGATCTGCTTTTGGATAGCCCTCTTTTCTCTGGGTTTACCGGCTTCAGCACTCTGTTGGAGTAAAAACAACACTTCATCGAGGCATTTGATCATGACATTGGTACCCAATATGACATATGGATCCTTGTGGTTAGGCTTATCCTGGACCACTAAGATACCCTGGTTTTTCAACTGCACCCTCCCCACCTTTACTGTAGCTTCCCACTGTCCCTCTATGGTAACCGGTATACCATTAGTGGCTTCAAGGTTCATCTCGGGATTAGGGGGTTCTAGCTTAACATCTGGCCAGAACTGCTTGTAAAGGGTACTGGGGATGGATGTCACCTGGGATCCAGTGTCTATCAAGGCGGATATAGCGATGCCATCGATGACGATTGGTAAGTATGGACAGTCTCCCACATACTTGTGTTCCCAGCTGGACGTAGGGCCTGGACAGTCTACTCCTGGGGTTGGCCCTTCTCGCCCAGGGGTCGCTCGTTTAAAGGACGGGATTGCAGATTGCGTCCTCCTAATTCGTTCTGCTGACTGTTGCGGCGTCTGTCAGGACTGCGGCGGTCTGCAGGTTTTCCTCGCGACGGCTGTGTCTTTCTCCTCATCCACGGGACGTCATCCGGGCTGTCGGCGAGTTGAATCTTGTCCGATGGCCTTGCATCTGTCTTGGGTCTTCTCCCAGCTTGTAGCTTGGCCACATCTTTCATCAGCTGCTCGACATTAGCACACAGTTGATCAAACCGGTCAGGTGTTACAGTCTGTGCACTGGACTGAATTGCAGGGATTGGAGATGCTGCTGCCGGCACGGAAGGGGTGTCAGTGTACTGCTGCTGCTGTGAAGCGGGATCAGGTACTTCAGCGAGTCGTTGTCCCCAAACTGTTAAGTCTCTCAAGGTGTCAAACTCTGCGCCTGGATTCTGTATGGACCACCAGCTTGCTTGCTTTCTATCCTCAGATAGATTAAGGCCCACAATAAATTGTCCAATTAACGCTTTGTTCTCATCACGGACACCATCAGGATCAACTTGTTTTAACAGTCTGTATGCTTCTTGCAAGCGCAGTGAATAATCAAGAACACTTTCTTGTGCCCCTTGGTTACAACGATAGAATGACAGTCTTAATTCAGCTTCGGTATGGCGCTCAAAGACCCGGGTTAATCTAGCGAATATCTGCTCCACAGATTCCTGAGTTTCTACAGGCCAGCTGCGGCTCTGCAGTTCGGCTGCACCGGTTAACTGTCCCATAATAACTGAAGCTCTTTGCTTACTGGTCATCGGGTACATGTCCAGCGCTTGGCATATCTTCCTCTGGAAGTTCTCCAAGGTGCTGGGTACACCGCTGTATTTGGGTAACCAGGTCGCACTAGGGACGTAGGGTAGAGACATCAGCATAATCGTAGTGGGTTGCGGTGGCATACCGCCGACTGGTTGCTGTCCATCAAGAGGTATATTTTGAGGTGCCGCTTGGTCTAGCGGGGGCACCGCGTGATCGGGAGCCGGGTTACTCATGGTCGCTCCCCCTTAGTTAAGCGTAGCCTTTCCCTCGGTTTCAAACGGAAGTGTCGGCCTCGCGGTGAGGAGTGAGGCACCACGGGAGTTTCCGGTTCCTGCTGCGTACAGGGGAAGTCGTCAGAGCGTGGGGGCGGGGCTAATCTTCACGCCCTCTGCACAGTCACGCCCCTTCTTTTCCCGCCTTTTCGCGCAGCAATGGCGGACCAAATGTACAGTTCGATATTTACAGTCAATAAATAGCACACAATACCCGTGATAACGGGCCTGCTCGTATCCTGTTCGTGACACCAAATTCTGACTCACCGTAGCCGGGGGTACACGTAGCGGGCGTTGTTTCTCCTCCAGTCACGGAACCGCGCCTGCGGTAGTGTAGGCTCGGTGGTGCAGATCAATAGGGAAATGGCGGAACAGTAGGGGTGATTTGTCTTCGTGACGCCACCTGCGGGTGTTCTGGTAACTTTACCAGCGCTGTTCGGGTCTCCAGGGGATGTTATACAGCGAGATGGAACGCTCCCCACAGGATGAGCGTGAATCCCCAGAGCCGGGAGCTGCGCAAGATGTTGTGAGGCAGCTGCGGGATGCTGCGCGCTGAATCCAGGAGTAATGTACAACCACACAAAGTCTCTTTTAGGTACCTTTACTGGTTGGTGATCAGGTACACTCGGACCGGGATAGTGAAGTTGGCACTTCTGGAGTTTCACAGCAAGCAGTGTTAGGCTTCCTTTCTCTAGTTCTGGTGCTAAGGTCGGGTGGATGTGGAATCCCTCCGGACCGGGCAGTTTGTTCAATAGAACGGATTTCACCTGGTTGTCAGCACTGAGGGCACTGTAAAAGGGTGATGATAATTCTACCTTCTTCCCTGGGCTCTCGTTGGTAGGTGCGACAGGTGAACAGGGGGCTAGACTCCCTGTGAGGTATGCTGGTTCTCTGTGATGGCTTGGTAGCTCTCACAACTTCGGTTCCAGTAACCGGTTGTTAAGGAGAGAGTCGGAATAACTCTGTGTTCCTGAGAGGTGATCTCCTTCTTCCTCTTGTCCCAATTGCAGGGACCTCCACTTGCTAACAGGCTGATTGGGCCTAGTGTGTTCCTCATAGGGTGGAGGTTTCACACAGGCTGGCAGCTCTTGTAGCGTCTACCACACTCTGCAGTTTCTCCCTCCAAGACTCTTTTTATAGGGGGAACTGGCTCAAAGTCACCAGTGGAGCTCCCCCTAGAGGCTCGGGGTGAAACCAGGTGTTCTAAGTGTTGTTGTGTTTGTGGGTTTTGCTGTGCTGTTACTTACTCCATTGGTGCTCTAAGGATTTCTGTGGTGCCCAACAGGTGCCAGGGTGCCACACTACTACACAGGGGCGAGACTTTGGTCTCGCATCAGCTGCCTCGCAAGACTTCGGGCACTGTGCAACTGATGCAAAGTGCCCAAAGTCTCATGAGGCAGCTGATGCGAGAAAGAAGTCTGCACAGCGGAAACACTGGCTCTTCAATAGGGCACAGTAAATGGAATTATTAGTGCTATATATATGAATAAATAAATATTATTATTAAATATTATTTTACTCATATGCATTCATAAAAACAAGAAAAGAAGGAGGTTACTCAAGCTTGTCCAATCAAACTGAATGCTGTCTGATTTTTTTCACGGATCCATGAACTTGCATTGGCATGTTTCGTTGATTTTATGCAGACATTTCAGTCAAAAATAATTGTGAACATCACTGTAGGCTACAACATAAACAAATGCTGTCCATAGAAAACATGGATAGAACTCATACGAAAAAAACTGATGTCTGAATGGGGCCTTGTCCTTCTCACTGCAAGGGACTGACAGACTGGGGGAGTGGGCAGCGAGACGTCGATGCTGATTCGCCTATTAAATGAGTCTCGTGTGCCCTAGGTCTCTAGCAGCTTTTTAAAATCATACAGCCAGTACTTGATACATGTTGCCTTTGGAGTGGGCAGCATGTGTCAGCTGTTAAGTTCACTTTAAAGGTTGATAAAGGCATTGTCTACCTGCTAGGATATATGTATATATCCGTCTTTTTATCTGAAGACCTGCATTGTCCATGTATTACAGGCAGACCCATGCAATGATGAACAGAATGACCAATTTCTGCAGCTGATCTGATTATTTCACTTGCAGACAGTACATCACAACAGTGTAAAAATTAAAACTGGCTTTGTTATGTGCATAAGGCTTTTGTATGATCTAACTCTATTACATAATGTATAAGAATCAGATTCTTTGAGTAAAATGCCCTAGGTCCTAGGGCCTAGGATGTTGAAAAACCCTGCTTGAGTAGTTTTGCTATGGTTCACCTTTGGCATGCCACAGGCCAGTAGGCTTTTCCTCAAACACTGCTATGCCTATCGCTCACTTTTTCACCTGAAAAGAACCATTGTCTGTTTTCCCAGAGCAACTACAGTTGTATTTTGGTTGTATCTTTCTCAACTGAAAAGCTGCCAAGTGTGAGGCCCCGGTAGCATTTGGTTTCACTGGGTTACTGGGTTATGCATCACACATATAGATATCAGCAACATATTTTAGCGCAATTAAATACATATCTATATACATATATATACTGAATATAACACAGTTAGATAGATAATATTGTTACAGTCCTGTACCTGGTTTAGGCTCCACTCTCCTTCAGGCTTTACAAGTAGCCTGTTGTGTTTCGATATGATGAACTGCCTTGGTCTATTTAAGAGCTTTTTGGACTCACACATGGGCCCTGGTAATTTCAAGCTTCAACATTGATCAGCAATAGGGAGATGAGTGGCAAGTGTAGGCATGGTGTTCAGAGAGCCCTGCTAAATTCACAAAACACTCAACAAAGACAATAACAGTCTCCATATTTCAAAAACTTAGGGCCAGAATAAAAATTCATGGCACCATCCTATCTAGTCGTTCACTATGTACCAGACTTCTACTCAGTTCTGCCGGTGGAGAGGCTGGTAAAAAAAAAAATGGTCAAACAACTCCCACAAATTAATTCTAACAGTTAAATTGCTGCTGCTAATGTTTCTACACTGATGAGTCAATGTCCCTCGGGTTAGAAGTGTAGATCTGCTGTACATACTGTGTCCTTCACTGCTGTGTTGCAGAAAACCAGTCTTAAGATTGTCTAGAAGCATGTGCGTGTCCCTGTCCAGGGCAGGAAGCATCTTGGCTTGATTTACTCTTGTATCGTGGATCTGTGGCGCCCTGCTATTACAGGTAGCCACAGAACCACCTCAAACATGGATGGATTTCCATAGTAGGTACCACATACTCCCAACATCTTCCACCCCAGACCTGTAGGGGGAGCTTCACTTGCTGCCTTAAGCAAGATCCCCTATAAATACCGGTGCTGGGGGCGGAGTTAGTCAGAGTGTGCAGTCACTAGGAGAACTGTAACCAGCCTAGCCAACCTAGCCAGTGTGAGGGCCTAAGAGTGAGGTCAAAGGCAAGGTGGAAGGAGCAAAGTAAGAGCAGACTGGGGGCAGAGGAGCCATACCGGTTCAACCCAGGAAGCAACCAGAGTCCGAGTCTGCAGGAGAGCATCTAGCCCAACAGAAACACTGTTTCACCGAGGAGACTTCAGTCTCCCGGACACCTGTACAGCAACCAAGAAGGGAGCCAGGCACCGCAGGAGAAGTGATGTCGGTGGTCCACACAGAGGTTTCCCACCACACAACACAGGTGACAGAGACACAGAGGAGACCAGACCTAGTTTTACATGGGTCAGAGATTTCACCAAGGGAAAAGTAACAAGGAGGCCTTATACCCGCCTTATACCCACTCACTGTGGAGATCCAGAAGTGTTTCCCAACCACCGGAGTGTGCCCTGGACAGTATCTTCGATATCACCAGTAAAGGTACAGAAACAACTTCCAGCGTTTGTGTCTGTTTCTCTAACCCTGACCCTGTCCAGCTCATAGACTGTAGCAGTAGCCCAGCTGCCTAGTCATTTTGAAACTGAGCAGAAGGATGCAGAGGTCGTTAATCTGCGCCCACTCTGCAAGCGTCATTTGCAGCACATTCGGCTCTACGCGTCATAACATGCTGCGCCAAGGTTTGTGATTGCTACCACAGTTACTGCAAAATTTGCAGAGTGGAATTCCACCTTGTTGGCAAATTTCAAATGAAATGTTAAACTGGTTATCCAAAAGACCTCTGTAGCGATGCCACTCGATTAGCCACATGCTGAGAATGTTGGAAGTGAGCACACAGTGACTGTGCCTTTTGCAGCAGCTCATCCTGGCCAGAATAGTGGCATAGGAATTTTTAGACAACCAGGTTGAGGACAATGGCCATGCAAGGCACGTGTGTAAATTTGCCTTGGTGTAGGGCCACCACCAGGTTCGCACCATTATCGCACAAGGCCTTGTTTGGCTCCAGTTTTAGTGGAGACAACCATTACTAAAACTCGGCCTGCATAGTTGTTCACAACTCCTCAGCTGTGTGACTCACATTTTCAAGGCATTTGCATTTCAACACTGTTTAATGGCAGTGAGCCCTGGCAGCACAGTATTGAGGTGCGGCGATTCTCTCTTGACTGTTGAACCATGAAGGAAACGGTCGAGGGTGTAGCTGGAGGCCCTAGAGAGGTGGAGAAGGCAGAAGCAGTGGAAGAAGAGATACACGCAGAGGTTTGTCTCAAAAGTCTGGGGGATTTCAAGACTTGAAGAGTAGCCTCTTCTCCACCTGGCCCCACAGTCACCAGAGTCACAGAGTGCCCAGTGAGCGAGATGTAATGCCCCTGGCCATGTTTTTTCATCCAGATGTCAGTTGTGATATGCACCCGGTCACACACAGAGCTTCTCAAGGAAAGAGTGATGTTGTCTTTGACATGCTTGTGTAGCGCAGGCACTGCTTTCTTTGAGAAGTAATGGTGACTAGGCAACAGATATTGGGGAGGAGTGATGGTCATCAGCTTTCAAAAACCATCTGTATTCACCAGGCGGAAATACAGCATTTCTGTGGCCAACGAAATGGATATGGTGAAGTTTAAGCTCGTTGCTTTGAGATCTGTAGGAGGAAATAATCTTTTTCGAGACCACAACTGTGGGACTGGGGCTGGCTGCTGTTCTGAGAGAGGGTGGAATAGGTTGTACTCAAGAAACTGCTGAACTGTGAGGGAGGTGCAGGTGGAGATGCTATGGTGGGTTGAAAAACAAGTGGTGTGCTCGGTGTCTGAGATCGGTCAAAACCAGCAGGTGTGTACACTTCCGTAACAGGTGATGAGATCTCACTCACCCAGACTGTAGCAGATAAACACTTGCCATGGTGACGGAGGAGGAATAAGCAGCCGATGCGGTTCATGTGGTGGAAGGTGTTCGTTGAGGCCCCGTTTTAGCGCAGTAACATTGCCAGAGTAACGCATAGTACTGGGTCAAGTGCTGGTTCATGCATGTAGTAAATTGTTGTTTTTTTTGCCTCTACTGAAAGTCATTTTTTATTATAAAGTTTGTAAATAATGTGAGTTGAGTCATCCTTTGTGGTGTCAAAAAAGGCCCATGCTTGACAACCCTTGTTGCCCTTGACAACTGCATACTTTCAATGGCTGCTGTTCATAGCCAAAGTTTTGGCTGAGGATGAAGTGCATGTCATGGTTGTAGCTCTCAGTCTCTGTGCGGGAAGATGCAACCCAATGTAACACTTATGTGTATACTTTAGGAACCTGATGGCGTGAGACTAGACAAGATTGGAGTCTAAATCTGTATTGACATACATGCAGCAAAGTAAACAACAATCCAGGTGATGGTGCAAACAAATGGTGAGGCGAAGCAAACAAGTTTATATAGTGGAGAAGAACCTAAACTTAGTACAGATAAAAAAAAAATGCACAGCGCAGCCAGCACAATAAATGAATCTGCAGGTATTAGTTCAAGTGACAAGTACATATAAATGTAGGTTCCAAAAACATTCTTAAGCAGAACTACCTGCTCAGCAATTAGATGTTTAACCAGTGTACACCTGGGCTGAAAATAATACCCAAAAAGTGTCTAGCAGTGCAACCCACACCGAAATCTACAATCCTTGATAGTGTACACTGGCAACTTAAACAAATGACAAGAGTCTACAGTGCTATTGAAGTTCACCAGGCTAGTTGAGAAGTTCTCCCTCGGAGTATTAATATATGATGCAGCCAGGACAAGCAGATGCACAGCAGAACACAAGCAGATGATACAGCTAGGAAATACCCAGACTTCAGAAAAGCTGGAGCAGCAGAATATCTGAACAACAGAGCTTTAATAAGTAGCAGCAGAGTGATCAGAGGAGCTAAGTCTGTAGCTCGGATAGAGCAGGATGGAGCAGCACAAAGAATCACAGAGTGGCAGCAGCACAGTCCCTCACAGTAACAGAAAATATACCCTTATTATATCCTTAGGGACATGTGACTTAGGCAGCAAATGAAACAAGTCAGCCAATGACACAAGCCCTTGTGTCTTCATTTTGTGGATGTTTTATGCGCCCTGATTGGCTGCTGGCTTGGAACATGAATGCAGAAAGTGTCTGAAAAAAAATGGAGTCCAACACTACCCTGACCTCTCCGTGCCCCTTCCCCTCATCTAATATGTCCCACCCACTATCCTACACAGTCAGAAGGTAGAAGATAAGCATCATTTAAATGTAGTCAGCCTGAGAACTGAGTTAACAGCTACAGCCCAGTATAAAGTCAAGGGATCCACCAATTTGCAGTGCAAACATTTATTGTGTTATCAGTGAATCATAAAAATACTTGGGATAGTACATAAAACCAAGGAGGTTACAGAGAGGGTGAACCGGTCACAGACCCCCACAGAAAGATGAATTTACAGGCAGTCAATTGTCACAGGGCATACAACATGGTAATTTACAATTTATAAAAGTTACATGATACACCAAGCTGTTAGCCTACATCAAGCCCAGAACTCACCCATACTGTGGGGTTTATGACACGTGTTCCAGGGCTAACCCCGACACGTGTTTCAAGCCAGTCTTCTTCACCCCCTGAAGAAGACTGGCTTGAAACACGTGTCGGGGTTAGCCCTGGAACACGTGTCATAAACCCCACAGTATGGGTGAGTTCTGGGCTTGATGTAGGCTAACAGCTTGGTGTATCATGTAACTTTTATAAATTGTAAATTACCATGTTGTATGCCCTGTGACAATATGACTGCCTGTAAATTCATCTTGCTGTGGGGGTCTGTGACCGGTTCACCCTCTCTGTAACCTCCTTGGTTTTATGTACTATCCCAAGTATTTTTATGATTCACTGATAACACAATAAATGTTTGCTCTGCAAATTGGTGGATCCCTTGACTTTATACTGGGCTGTAGCTGTTAACTCAGTTCTCAGGCTGACTAATCATTTGAGTTGCTAATCATGTGAGTCCAAGATGTTCCCCCTTTCAATTGTTTTAAATCATTTAAATGTAGTATTGCTTTTTTATCTGAACAGTTAACCAATAAAGCCTTGTTCGATGACTTTTTTTGTATATTGCTTGTGTTTCTGATCACAAGTTTTTTGTTTACGCTACCATCTGCCTGTGCTTTTAAGGTTATGTTATCTGTTATGTTCTGTAATTCTGCTTTATGTCCATTATCTGTCTCTCCCTGGACTCTATTAAACTGTTATTTTTTTTTTAAATCAGATTGTTTTTTATTATGTTTATGCATATGTGGCGCCCCTGCATCTTGGGGTTGCCACAGTGGTACTGCACCTACTCCACAGGTGTGATGCCATTGCTTTCAGGTAAGATGGGGACACAAAGCTGAGACACCCAACCACACAACCAACACACATCGTAACTCAAGACCAGGGAGATGCAGGGCGGTAGAAACCCCTGTAGAGGGCAGACCCCATCTACTGGTTGGAGGAAGGAGTAAATTTAGGGGTTGGGAGTAAGGAAGTTACCTTTGCTGGAACTGCAGGTTATTGTTTCCCAATGTATTTCAGGGTAGTTGAAGTCCCCCATAATAATGACTTCTCCCTGAGTCGCTGCTTCATCTATTTGCTTTATGAGGATATTCTCCTCCACTTCCATTATTGTTGGGGACTTATAACAAACCCCTATCAGTAATTTATTATTTTTTCCCCCTCCCCTTATCTCCACCCATAGCTACTCTACATTTTCATTAGATTCACATATATTATCAGGATGGCTTTTAAGGATGATTTTACATATAAACACACAACTCCCACTCGCTTATTTGTATGGTCATTTCTGAACAGACTATAACCCTGTAAACAACCCAGTCATAGCTCTCATCCACCTATGCTTCCAATATCCCCACCATGTCATAATTATTTCCCAACAAAGTTAATTCTAAACCCTCTATCTAGTTTGTTAGGTTTCTGGCAATCTTGTACATGCACTTTATATATTTCTATGTACCTCTATTCCTTCTTACTATATTGACTGTTCCAACCCCATCCCCATGCTACCCCCAATTTCTTTATTTGTGCCTAGGTCACTATTTACACTATCTTACAGTATCTACCCCTTCTATACAATGAATACCGTCCCCCCAATCACTAGTTTAAACATTCCCCCCAAACATCTAGCCATTTTCTCCCCCAGCACAGCTGCACCCTCCCTATTGAGGTGCAGCCCATCCCTAGCATAGAACGTGTAGCCAACAAAGAAGTCATCCCAGTTCTTCAGGAACCCAAACCCCTCTTTTCTAAACCAGTTCCTGAGACACTTATTTATCTCCCTAATCCCCCATTGCCTCTTTAGCAGGGCACGTGGTACAGGCAGTATTTCAGAATATACCATGTTGGAGGCCTGTGCTTTAAGCTTGAAGCCTAATAATAAACTCTGAAATCATCTTTAAGGTCCTTCCACCTACCTCTAACTTTGTGATTTGTGCCAATGTGCACCATGATGCTGGGTCCTCACCAGCCCTTCCCTGTAATCTGTCAACCCGATCAGTCATGTGCCGGACTCGGATGCCAGATAGGCAGCACACTGTTCAATGATCCCTGTCTTTGTGACAGTTTGCCCTATCTGTTCCCCTAATAATTGAGTTCCCCACTACCAGCACCTGTCTGGCCTGCCCTGCTCTCCTATTACCACCCTTACTGGAGCAGACACTCCTCTGGCTTTCAGAGGACATGCATTGTTGCAGCAGTTTTACCCCTGTACTGATAGCCCCCTCATTTGCCAACTTAGCAAACCTATTGGGGTGTGCCAGATCAGGACTAGCCTCCTAATTGGGATTGCACCAGACAGAAATTTAAGTAATAAGAAATGTAAAGTATTCAAATACAAACAGCAATTCAGCACAAATTCCTCCCTTCTAAGCTCCCTGAATCACAACTTCCGTTTGCATTCACGCTCCGGTCACATGCAGCTCGTTCACACTCGCTAAAGAAGAAGATTTAAAGAGTTTCTTTTTTTTCCCTTTAGCAGCAATTCAACCTACAGATCCATTACATACATACATTAAATACTGATCAGTGCACTTGCAAAGGACATCATAATGGGGAATTATGACATCAGAATGAGGTATTACGATATCATAGTGGGGTGTTATGATATCACAGCACACAGGGGAGAGAAAGCACAGGGGGAAAGAGACAGCGCGCTAGGGGGAGAGACGGCCACGGTCCCCAGCACCACAGAGCTTGCCCCCATAGTAAATCCCCACCCTGCCAATACAATAGCAAAGGGGCTCCACCTAGTCTTTATATATATCTATCTATATATAGATATTAACGACGAGAGAAAAGCCAGATCAACATTCTTGAATTGTACTGTTATATTTTATGACCATATTGATGTATTTCGACCACAGTGTTGTCTGAATCTAAGCCATGAATATTCTATGTGTTTTTAACATGCGGGCATCTACACCCACTTTTAACCCCATTCCTGACCCCTGACATAATACAATGTCAAGGGTCAGGTCCTGGTATTTGATGTGAGCTCTGGTGCGGCACTCACATCAAACACCCGACATCTCAACTTATCTCATCAGCTGAGATGTTGGGCTTCCAGCACCGATCGGATCCGGGATCCGATCGGTGCTGTTAACCCCTTGGAACCTGCTGTCATTCACTGACAGCGAGATCCAAAATCGCCGCGGTGGGGAACCTGCACCGCCTGCAGCGGAGATCCCATGATAATATTGTGAGATCTCTGGCACTCACGTGATAGCCCACGGTCCTGCCGAGACCCCGGAAGCTATCAGGGATCGCTTCCTGTGAGTGGTTGGCAAGCGCTGCCAACCACTCACAGTACGCATTTGTGACAGGTCCCAATGTGCTGCAGGTCATCGGGACCTGTCACAAGCGATCGGACCATGCAGCAGTGTGCCTCCCCATGGGGGTGTGTAAAATAAAGAATAAATTAGTAAAGTTTTTACAAACATGAAAAAAAATATAAAAGTTCAAATCACCCCCCTTTTTCCCCATTCAAAATAAAGGTATTAAAATTTTTTAAAAAATACACGTTTGGTATCGCTGCATTCAGAAACACCCGATCTAACAAGATATAAAATCAATTAATGAGAGCCGTAAACTGCAAAACCGTAAAAAAGGTCCAAACACCAAAATTACGTTTTTTGTGGTCGCCACAACATTGCTATAAAATGCAATAACGGGTGATCAAAACAGTGTATCCACCCAAAATTGGTATCATTAGAGACGATTGCTGAAGACGCAAAAAATAAGCCGTCACACAGTCCCAGATCCCAGAAAATAAAAACGCTACGGGTCGCAGAACATGGCACAAAACGTGCCATTCTTTTTTATTTTTCAAACTTCTGAATTTTTTTTTTTCACCACTTAGATACCAGTACTAGTACACATGTTTGGTATCAACGAACTGGTACCAACCCGAGGCATCACACTGTCATGCCATTTTTACCACATAGTGATCATGGCGATTAAAAAACCCAAGAAACAAACATGTAATTGCACTTTTTTGCAATTTCACTGTACTTGTAATTTGTTTTCCCTTTCCCTGTACACTATATGGTAAAATAAATGATTGCATCTGAAAGTACAACTTGTCCCGCAAAAAACAAGCCATCATATGTCTATATTGACGAAAAAATTAAAAAGTTATGGCTCTTGGAAGCAGGGGAGCAAAAATCGAAAATGAAAAATGAAAAATTGCCAGGTCATGACCACTCCCTTTTTGCATGCTGATGGTTTAATCTAGAAACTTAGATTTTGTGGTCAGTTCAGTTTGGACAGTGAGAATTACAATGTCAATAATGTCTGTGTGGATGTATCCTGCAAACTCAAAAGGACGAAGTGTATGGCGATCCACGCTGCTGAAATGAGAATCCGGACCAATAAGTTGGTGCAACGATGCTCTTTAATTCTCTTTCCTACGTGTTTTGGAGCCTGCTATGCTCCGTCCTCAGGGATTACCAGTATCACTGGATGTATCCTGAACTTTTAACAAATTTGGAATAAAATAAATTTTTAAAGGAAGCTGCTAGTCTCACTCAAGTTGCTGGATTTCTGTATTTCTTATATATACTGGGACATTACATTTATACATATATACATATTCAATCTGGGTGCAAACAATCATGTAGAAATGCACTGTCCCAATGCAAAAAAATGTTAAAGGAAACAATAGGCAGCACTCGAAAAAAATTATGGCGAAAAGTGGATTTTAATGAGCCCAAAGCAGCACAACGTTTCAGTGTGGCACCTTCTTTAAGTACTTGAAGAAGGTGTTGTCACACCGAAACATCGGGCCACTTTGGGCTCGTTAAAGGCCACTTTTTGCACATTTTTTTGGGTTGCTGCCAGTTCTAAATCTCATTTGTGTAGTGTTGTATAATGGTTTAAGAATGTTTTCCAATAGAGAAAAAATAAGCTTTGCAAAAAAAATGATTATGGAATGTTATTCTTTGTCCCTGTCGCTTATTTATTTAACCTGCAGAGGAAATTAACACAGGATGGTTTGTTCTTAATTGATTGTTAGGGAGACAAACAAACAGGATTTATCTGTAAAGTGAAAAGTGAAAAAATGGCATGAAGACAACACGTGGATGATAATGCCGGAAGAAAACAGAACATTTTTATTTGTCGAAATATATTTAAGAAAAACACAGAAATAGGGCAAATTCACAGAAGGCAAATGTATTGCCTACAATCATGTGACCGTCATTGGGATGTCACTGTGAATGGGATTTGCTGAAATCCATGTGCTAGCCCTCAAAACATTCCTATTTAGATGCATTGAACTAATTTTATATACACACCCGGGGCCGTAACTACAATAGGTTCAGGGGTTGCGATCGCACCCGGGCCCTGCAGCCTAGGGGGGCCCCAAAAGTCTCTTTTTGGCCTATAGAAAACGACTAATACTATTAAAGAGTTTAAATAATTGGGGGCCCCATTGGAGCTTTCGAATCGGGGCCCCTGAGCCTGAAGTTACGCCACTGTACACACCACTCAGTTCAGCCAACAGGGAATAGACTACTGCCAGACACGTAAAGCTGCTTTGAGAAAAATGAACCTAACATGTTGACATCTTCCAATGGGAAGAGTCAGAACACCCCCATACACAATTTTCCTTTTCCTCCGAAAAAAGGATTAGGCACATCAAACATGCCTGATCTTTTGTACCACAATTATATGCCAGCCAGAGAGAGTTTGAATGGTTTTTGGGATCCTGTTCTGTCCTGTTTTAACAGGAGGGAACAGGATCCTGTTTTGCCTTCCATGTATCCTTATGGTGCTGGATTGGTCATATATGGCCATGTGGTTTGTGTATTCTGCACAGGATTCGTCTCTGTCCTGTTTTTTACCATCCCCCAAAACAGAGCCTGCAGCATTTTTGGGCTCTTGTGAAAAAATTTGACAAATCCGGACAGAAACTAATCCAGGGCGATCCGCGCCTATAACATAGGAGTCTATGGCTGCCGGATCCGGGAAAAAACAATCGTTTCCCGGATCCGATTTTAAGCACAGAGCATGCTCAGAAATCTTGCTGTGCAATTTTAGCACCATGAAGAGCAGTATTTCAAGCACAGGCTGTAACTTCAGCACCATAGGCAGCAACATTGCAGACACAGGCAGCCTTCAGCACCATGGACAGCAGCAGCTAACTGAATCCTGCTAAAAACAGGATCCGAACCATATTTGGTCACACTTTCTACACATCCTGTCAGGTTCTGTCAGGGTGATCATGCAAAAAAAAGGATCCAACCTGACAGTCAAAAATCATGGTGTGAAGCTAGCCTTTAAGGTACCATTACATGGTACAAGATCGTGACCGATATCACTCAAACGTCACGGGTTTGGAGTCGTTCAAACGACATCGTTAGGACATCGTTGCGTGTTACACCGAGATACGACTACAATAAATCGTTGGATTGTTGATCGCAGATTTGAGAACATGTTCTTAAATCAGACGATCCTCGATCAGCCAACCTGCTATATCGTTGTGTGTGACACTGCGATAACGATGTCGTTCACGACTTCTCCTATTCACTACAGTGAACAAGTATCGTTCGCTGGGTTGTGCGAACGATAGCTGCTCACTACATCGTTGGTGCGTCATTCACGATATCTAGACGTGTGACATCTCACTAACAATGTCAAAAAGATGTTGTAATGACCGCGCTCCTGTGAGATCGTTGGTCATATCTTAACGACATTGAAGCGAGTAAAGGTACCTTTAGTCTACTGGTCCTATCCATTTCAACAAGTTTGGTCAATGGTCATTAGCTATATAGCTAATTAAAGCTATTGAAAATCTATATTCACCCTGTGAAAAGTCCATGTAAGTATTGTTTATGAATCTAGGCTAATGACATTTTCATACTGCAATTATTTTACTTAATATGGTATTTTGCAATAGAGTCTAAGAGATGCCAATTTTTAATTATGTTTTTTTCTTGTGCAGGTTCTACTTCTGGTGTTTTCTTACAATATGAAAATGAATGATTTCACACACACAGCATTATTTTGCGGAAAATACCTTCTCAGCTTCTGATGCTAAAGCCAGGAGTGAATTCAAAGGTATCATGAGATAGATTATTCTTTAGCTAAACACCCCCCCCAATCAAATACTACAGTGGCATTTTTCAAAAGACAAAAATTCTCCAAATCATTAAGACTGGCTTTTCATGGCCCAGTCTTAGCAAAGAACATGCAGCAATAGGGTACACCAAGGTAAATGGCACTTGAAGAACTTGGCGCATCTAATTAGTGGTGTGTGCCACTATTAGCCATTCCCGGGCAGGAGTAACATTTCTGTGGTAAGAAACACCAGCACTATTTTTGCATTTGACAGGTGGGTATACCCACACCCCATCATTGGCTCCTCCCTGCATTGGCTCCTCCCAGCTCCACCGATTTTGGTGAAGCTGCTGAAATTGGAGTGGAAATTAAAAAAATCTACTTCGCGCAAAAATATTGAGACTTTTCAAAAAGTGTTACTTCAGTTTTCTTGAGAAAACACTTTGGCTAACTTGACACCATGGCACTATCAGGTCCGGGGCTGTCTGGGGTGAACCTGACAGCCCCGGACCCGATTTTACTGTAGTGCAGCCATCTGTCCAGGAGGATCCAGGTGTATTCAGATTTTTCTCCCGGACACAAAAATGCTGCTGGGGCGAAAAATCAGCCCAAATTGGATCTTCCCGGATTCTCCCAGAACCTCCTGGATCCGGGGCAATCTGGCAATCTCTAATATGGGAGTCTATTGGGCCGGATTGCCCAGATCCGGACAGCGGCGGCTGAAGTGAGCTACGCTGAACTTCAGCACCAGGGAGCTGTCCCCTGTGAAGTGGTTCAGCACCATTTCGCAGGGGACAGCTGCGCACGGCTGAACCCAGCTAAGGCTACTTTCACATAACGATTTTGTAAAATCCGATGCTGTCCGATATAAATCGGACAGCATCGGATTCCTCTGATGCCTGGAATCGGGTGCCAAATAGGCACCCGATTCCGACAGAAAATAGAATGCCCGCCCTCCTGTCAGATCGCTCCCTGAGAGCTGTCATGTCTCTCCCCCGGTCCTCTCCTTTATCCCCTGTGTCTCCCCTCTTGGCCCCCGGTCCTCCCCTCTTGGCCCCCGGTCCTCCCCTCTTATCCCCTGTGTCTCCCCTCTTATCCCCTGTGTCTCCTCTCTGCACCCCTGGTCCTCCCCTCTTGGCCCCCGGTCCTCCTATGAGTCCATCCCCAGTCCTTCAATGTGCTGCCCCCATGTGTCCTCCGGCCCCCCCATGTGTCCCCCTCCTCTCCTCCTCTCCTCTTGTCCTCCCCCTCTCCTTTTGTCCTCCTCCTCCTCTCCTCTTGTCCTCCCCTCTCCTCCTCTCCTTTCTCACCTGGCCACGACTCCTGCACGGTCCCGCGCGTCTCCGGTGTCTGGCTGTTCTGTCTTCAGTGCTGCCAGGACCTCTCGTGATGTCACAATCACATGACTGCCGGCTATTGGTTCCTGGCAGTCATGTGATTGTGACATCACGGCAGGTCTTATCAGCACAGACGGCAAGATACCTGGAGATACCGGAGACGCCGGGAGACGACGTGGGCCTCGTGGACAGGTGAGCATAGTTTTTTATTTTTTTAATTAACCCATTCATTCACTTTTGGAGCGATTTTAGTGTACTGAGCATGCTCAGTACACTAAAATCGGTCCGAGGAGACATAAGATGTTTCCTCGGACCCTGCTCCATAGGGCCCCATGTCAAATTGATCGGGTCGGATCGGATGTGCACTAAATGCCATCCGATCTGGTCCGATCCGAATCTGTCAGAAAAATCGGACAGATTCGGATCGGACCAAATCGGATGGCATTTAGTGCACATCCGATTCGGTCCGATGCCCATAGGGTTGCATGGGGTCCGAAAATCGGTCCGATGCTGTCCGATTTTTATCGGACAGCATCGGAACTGATAAAATCGTTATGTGAAAGCAGCCTTAAAGTTTGAAAATTGGGTCCGGGGCTGTCAGGTTCACCCCTGACAGCCCCGGACCTGATAGTGCCATGGTGTGAAGGCAGCCTTTGATGAATTGGCTCCTGTGTGAAACCACTCTAAGGGCTCGTGCACACCATTGTATTTTTCGCCTGAGTCCTATCCATGGCAAAACAGACAGCACTCATGGTGGGGTTACACGTCCCGATATCGCCGCGATATCGGAGGCAACGCCGCGGGAGTGCGCATTTTTTGAGCGCTTTTCCCGATATCGCATCGGCGGTTTACACGCTGCGATATCGGGAAACAACGTCCCTCCGATGTGTACGCCCACCAACCCAGTAACGACCATTTAACATGGGAGTTAATGGGTGAGGTGCGAGTACGCATCGGAGTTGGGCTGTCACACGCAGCGATCCTGCTACAACGGCCTTGCGATATCGGGGAGTTGAATAGCTCAGCTATTCAACTCCGATATCCTTTTGGCATCGTTCCAGGATCGCGTTGTACGCTCAAACCGTACAACGCGCGCCCGATATTGGCTCCAACTCGCGACCCACGTGACTTTTTGTCGGAGTTGGGTCGGAGTTGGACGCCGATATCGCGGCGTGTAAACCCACCATCAGACTAATGTTATTCAATGAGGTAAGCAGATGACTGATTTTTTTTTTTCACTGGCTGAATCTGTGTATGAAAAAAATCTCACCATGCTTGGTTTTCCTCCAGAGATCTGATGAGATTCACCCATCCACATTTATAGGTGCAAGAAAAATATTGGATGTTACAGTGGCATCTGACTTTTAGGTATACATTGAAATTCTGTAACACAGGAAACTTTAAATGGTCTTGTAAATGATTAATAGATACTGAGTTAAAAAGGGTTGCATACCAATGACAAATTAGAAAAAAATAATCCGACTTTTTTGGATGAAAATTTGGCCAGTTTTTTAGACATCTGTATGAACGTACCCTAAGGCTGAGTTTAGACAAACAGTGACATTCTCGTACTGCATTTTGCAAACACGACTGAGTCTCTGTATGGCAAGGGTCACTCTCGCATTGTGGCATCCGCTAAATGGATGCATCTTTCTCACCTAATAATGTATGCAAATGGTTGCGTTAACGCATCCATTGACTCCAATACGCATGTCAACGCATGGCCAAATTGGTTTGCGTTTGTCACTATGCATTTTTTGTAGCGCACATCATAATGCGGGCTGCAGCGTTTTATGGGCCGTTTTGGTAAACGTGACTGTGACAGATGTGTTAATTTATCATTGGAGTCTATGAGAAACGCAACTGTAATGCATGGCTCATATGAATGCTGTTTTTCTTGGATGCATTAATGCATTTTTCAAACAGGAAATGCAAATTAAGGCATGTCACAGGTCACGTGATATCCCCATGTGACTAAAAGTTGCTTGGAAACCAGGAAGTCACCTGCTGCAGTGTCGTGAGAGACCCCTAGTTGCTTTTACTTGCCCTACAAGGTATGTATACATGTAAATCATGTGCATTATCAATGTGATTTAATGTTTTTTTTTCATAAGTACACATTAACAATGTATGTTTGTGTGTGTCTTCGACAGATGAGTGATACGGAGCAGTCCATTGTTGAGACCCTGTCTGACTCCTCCTGCTCCAATGCTTCCGTAAGTAAAGTATTGGGATATGTACTATTTTGTAACTACAGTGTTGGCCAAAAGTATTGACACCCTTGCAATTCTGTCAGATAATGCTCAGTGTCTTCCTGAAAATGATTGCAATCACAAATTCTTTGGTATTATTATCTTCATTTAATTTGTCTTAAATGAAAAAACACAAAAGAGAATGAAGCAAAAAGCAAAACATTGATCATTTCACACAAAACTACAGAAATGGGCCAGACAAAAGTATTGGGACCCTTAGCCTAATACTTGGTTGCACAACCTTTAGCCAAATATAACTGCGATCAACGCTTACCGGTAACCATCAATGAGTTTCTTACAATGCTCTGCTGGAATTTTAGACCATTCTTCTTTGGCAAACTGCTCCAGGTCCCTGATATTTGAAGGGTGCCTTCTGCAAACTGCCATTTTTAGATGTCTCCACAGGTGTTCTATAGGATTCAGGTCTGGACTCATTGCTGGCCACCTTAGAAGTCTCCAGTGCTTTCTCTCAAACCATTTTCTAGTGCTTTTTGAATGTGTTTTGGGTCATGTCCTGCTGGAAGACCCATCACTTCTGAGGGAACCCAGCTTTCTCACACTGGGCCCTACATTATGCTGCAAAATTTGTTGGTAGTCTTCAGACTTCATAATGCTATGCACACGGTCAAGCAGTCCAGTACCAGAGCAGCAAAGCAACCCCACAACATCAGGGAACCTCCACCATGTTTGACTGTAGGGACCGTGTTCTTTTCTTTGAATGCCTCTTTTTTTCTCCTGTAAACTCTATGTTGATGCCTTTACCCAAAAAGCTCTACTTTTGTCTCATCTGACCAGAGAACATTCTTCCAAAACGTTTTAGGCTTTCTCAGGTAAGTTTTGGCACTGGCTTTTTTATGTCTCGGGGTAAGAAGTGGGGTCTTCCTGGGTCTCCTACCAATACAGTCCCTTTTCATTCAGACGCCGACGGATAGTACGGGTTGACACTGTTGTACCCTCGGACTGCAGGGCAGCTTGAACTTGTTTGGATGTTAGTCGAGGTTCTTTATCCACCATCCGCACAATCTTGTGTTGAAATCTCTCATCAATTTTTCTTTTCCGTCACATCTAGGGAGGTTAGCCACGGTGCCATGGGCTTTAAACTTCTTGATGACACTGCGCATGGTAGACACAGGAACATTCAGGTCTTTGGAGATGGACTTGTAGCCTTGAGATTGCTCATGCTTCCTCACAATTTGGTTTCTCAAGTCTTCAGACAGTTCTTTGGTCTTCCTGCTTTTCTCCATGCTCAATGTGGTGCACACAAGGTCACAGGACAGAGGTTGAGTCAACTTTAATCCATGTCAACTGGCTGCAAGTGTGATTTAGTTATTGCCAACACCTGTTAGGTGCCACAGGTAAGTTACAGGTGCTGTTAATTACACAAATTAGAGAAGCATCACATGATTTTTCTAAGGGCCGCTTTACACACACTAACTTCTGTGATCAACTTCTGATCAGATCTCTGGTTGCAGTGAAATCATGGACACATTGTTCCATTTGTACACAGGCACACAATGGAACAATGTGTCCATGATTTCACTGCAACCAGAGATCTGTTCAGAAGTTGGCGTTGTGGTGTAAAGCGGCCCTAACAGTGCCAATACTTTTGTCCACCCCCTTTTTTATGTTTGGTGTGGAACTATATCCAATTTGGCTTTAAGACAATTATTTTTGTGTTTTTTTCATTGAAGACAAATTAAATGAAGATGATAATACCAAAGAATTTGTGATTGCAATCATTTTCAGGAAGAAACTGAGTATTATCTGACAGAATTGCAGGGGTGTCAATACTTTTGGCCAACACTGTATGCGTATTCTCCCCTTTTACATAATTTTTGGCCTGTTTTGCGGCAGATCTGGCAGAATCACGCATCTGCCCCGTTGCGGCTGCGCTTGTGGCACACTTGGTGCAGGTCCCATTCATTGTCTATGGGACTTGCGGCATGTACGGCAAATGCAGTTTTAGACACAATCCGGCACTTACGCAGTTGCTGCAGGTCAAAAAAACCTAGCTAGCTGTGGTTTTTGGGCCTGCCGCAACTCCTGCAAGTACTGGATCGCAGCAAAAAATGCATTTGCCGCATCTGCCACAAGTCCCATAGAGAATGAATGGGGCTTGCAGCATATGTTCCGCATGTGTGCTGCAAGTGCAACCGTTACGCGGCAGATGAGGCAGATGTGGTAAATCTCTGGAACTGCCGCTAATGTGGCGCCCTGCTTACGCAGGTAGCCACAGACTTCCCTAATGCACAGCTGGGTTTCCACAGCAGGTACCTACTACATGCAACATCTTCCACCCCGCCACAGTAGGGGGAGCTATACTCCTGACTTGAGGTGAGATCCCCTATAAATACTACTGCTGGGGGAGGAGTTAGTTAGAGTGTGCAGACGCTAGGAGGGCTGCGAAGACGTCCTGGTGATCGGTGCCGTGGATAGGCCCGAACGAGTGACCCGGAGTGGCCCTTCTGCCGTCCAGCAAGCCTAGGAGTGGGGAACGAAGGCAAGGAGCAGAGCCAAGGGAGTGAGGGACTGGTGGAGGTTCGCCCAGAGACGTACCGGACTTTGGATCGTACTGGGAGGCTTAACCGCACCTGTATGAGTACTTCAAGACTACAGAAAACCCTTACACTGTGGAGACTTCAGTCACCCGGTCCCCCTGCATACCCAGAAAGAGGGAGCTAGACACCCAGTGTAATACAGCAGTGATCAGAGAGGGTAACCCATGGACTGCGCAGGAGGAGAGAGGACCAGTTAGGGGAGGAGGCCAGTCTAGCTGCCAGCAGACAGGGCTTCAGGAACCGTAGAGAAACTGAGGAGACGTTTATACCACTTCCTGTGGAAGCTTCACTGGTCACCCGACAGTGCCCTGGACTCTTTACCTGCTAATACCACCAGTAAAAATGTAAAAGTGACTTTCTACATTGTGTGTGCGTCATTCCTCTCCGCTCCTGGTGCCCTTTATAGACTGCTCCATCACTCCCTATCCCGACCTAACGTTCCACTCCAAGCTGCCCCGTGACACTACGCTGCCCGGAGGCCCAGCTCCACCTGTAGGGGGCTTTGCCATCTCAGCCGCATTACCTAAACTCGAGGACTGTGGTGGCGCTGGTGACCCATCACCAGGTACTACAGGTGGCGTCACATGACTAACTCTAATCCCCTGTACATACACCCCTTTTAGAAGTGTCACCCAGGCCACGGGCTCAGGCGCTCCACCGTGACATCCCCCGTGAGAACAGCCACCGAGCCTGATACCCGAATACCCCAGGGCCTGGATCTCGACATATCTTTCTGGCGTCACGAACAGGCTCCCGTGGCGGTATTACCAGGTACTGTGTGCCGTAATTTCAACTGTATTGAGTGACTGTTAAAACTACGCCGCCATTACTGCTCCAAGAGCGGGAAGAAAAGGGGCTTTCAGCCTGTAGAGCACGAAACTGAAGCCACAACTCACTCAGCCGCGCATTCCCGAGCACCGTGGCTAGTCCGGAAACTTCCAAACTGTTTAACCCTTTGAGAACTATCTGTAATTCACTAGGGGGGCCTCCAGAATGTCAGCCTCCTCCAGCGACGACAACAGCGCGTTCGCTGACCCTAGGGATTACCCGGAAGCAACTAAGCTGCCTCCAGTAGCACTGCCAGCCCACCGGTGCACCGGGTACAGTCGCCCCGTTTATGCCGATCTCACTCCCATACATCTCGGGGGCTAAGTGGTTGCCCCAGTATGACGATCGCCCTGATACGTTGGACGCTTTTAAAAGAAAAATCACTAGTGTCCTGGATATGTATGCGATGACCGGTCAGCAGCGGGTCGCCGTGGTACTCGGACAGTTAACTGGTGCAGCAGAGAAACATAGTGCGTCCTGGTCTATTGCTGAACGGAAATCAGCGGCCACTATATTTGACAAATTGAGAGCTACCTTTGAGGAGTACAATGAGGCGCTTTCATCACTGCTACCAGAGGCCAGGGGATGATATCAGAGTTTACGCCTGGCGTCCAGAGGAAGCATTGCGAGCCCTTAAGCATGTCAGCCCTGTCAGTGTACCCGATGAGAGCAAGCTCTTGATTGAACAATTCACCCGGGGACTTCTATCCCCCGAGGATAATAAGACTGTACGTTGGTGGTCACTGAGCAACCCAGAAGCTGACTTTAACACCCTGAAGGACATGGCCATTAAAGGGTTACGGCCAGTAGAGACCCATGAAGCTGCCAACAAACGGTGGTGCAGTGGTGAGGCGCAGGCTACCCCGAAATCAGTACCTGTGTCTGTAGCCAGGCACAATGTACAATCTGCTCAGCCTGACAAGTATGACTCCCTGCGTGCTAAGATGGAGTTGAGATGCGCCAGATGAATAAAAACATCACCAAGCTGATGGAAGCTCTGCAGCTGCAGCAAAATCAACAGGCAGTGCCAAGACCCCAGGCCCGACTCAACCGCCGATTCAACTTGCTTACAGTCCGGAGGATGTAGCCTGGATGAGAGTGAAGCAAGCCACAGCATACCGAGGAGAACCACCAACTGATACAGCTCCACTGGGGAGCCCATCTGCCGCCACTGTAACCGAACCGGCCACATCGCCAGGAGCTGTCCTTTAAACGGGTCGATCCCTGGGGGCCTAGGCCAAACTTCAGGAGTAACTCAACAGGGCCCAGCCACCTGATACAAAACCTTCATCGGACAGAGGCCATTCCTGTCAATTGTACTAGATGGCATCCCGATACCTGCTCTGCTGGACACCAGGTCACAGGTGACCACCATCCCCTATATCCCCTATAAGAAGTACTGGGCTGATGCAGAACTGAAACAGCCTACCCTAGACTTTACCCTCAATGCATCTAACGGTGAACCGATTACCGTAATGGGGGTTAGGGAGTACCAATAAAGGTGGGGAGGGTGGAATTGCAGAACCAAGGGGTCATAGTTGTAGCAGAAGCAAGTAATGCAAATGACCCATATATAATACTTGGCACAAATGTTGTTAGCAATTGCATGGGGGAAGTTTCGTCTTTGTTTCAACAGATTGCAATACTGCCAAACCTGGTCAGAGGAAGGTCCTTCAGTGTGAAATAAGAGCCCTCCTGCACCATCAACAGGTAACAATTACAGGTGGCAAAATTGGTACTGCACGGGTGACAGACCCGTTTCCTATTGTGATTCCCCCGATGAGTGAAATGATGATTTGGTGTCGAGCAGCTATAGGTCTGAGAGGGCAGGACTATCAAGCATTAGTGGAGCCCATCAGCACAGAGCACAGAACTACACTGTTGACAGCCAGGGGGGTGGTTGATGTATACAATGGTAGAGTACCCGTTGCTAAATTGTACACAGTCAGCAACAACGAGATTCAAACAGTGGGACCCTTACCCATACCAAAGGGGCAAAACCTGATCAAACAACAGGGCCACTGGAGGACTGGTGCCAGCAGCTCCATGTCGGAACTGACACCACTCCTGTGTACAAAAAGCAAGGTGTTTTCCGGGTAGTCAAAGAATTTGAACAAGTCTTTAGTAAGCATTCACTTGATTTTGGTAGGATAAAAGAGGTGCAACATCATGTCCCCACAGGTACACATCCACCAATCAAAGAGCGGTACAGGCCTATTCCACCTGCACATTATCAAAAAGCCAAGGAAATGTTACAGGACATGAAGGATGCAGGGGTTATACGAGATAGCTGTAGCCCCTGGGCAGCCCCATTAGTCCTAGTCAGGAAAAAGGATGGCAGTATGAGAATGTGTGTAGACTATAGGCAAATAAACCGCATAACACACAAGGATGCTTACCCGTTACCTCGTATAGAGGAATCCTTAGCTGCGTTGAAGTCCGCCAATTACTTTTCTACCTTAGATCTCACTAGTGGGTATCGGTAGGTGTCCGTAGCTGAGGAAGACCGCGAGAAGACGGCATTTGCAACACCTATGGGCCTATGTGAATTTAACAGTATGCCCTTTGGACTATGTAACGCACCCAGAACCTTCCAGAGTTTGATGGAGTGTTGCCTGGGACATAAGAAATTTGAGACAGTACTGCTCTACCTGGATGATGTAATTGTGTACTCTAAGGGTACCTTTACACGCCGCTACAGGCGGGTGGATACAACCAGCTACATGCGACAAATGTAGCTTGCACCGCCAATGCACCCCGTGGTAGCGGCGTGTGAAGACGGTTGTAGCCACCCGGCAGTAGCGGCACCTGTTTCAGAGCACTGCCTGAAACAGGTGGCTACACAGGCGATTGTAGCGACCTGTATCGGCGTGTAAAGAAGGAACAGAAGGGTTGTTTCTACACCATGCTATGTACCTGGTATGTAGCTTGGGCGTGACACAGGCTCTGGGTTACCGCGCCCTATCAGCGATCATTGGAGGAAGCTCCTGCATTACGATTGGTAGTCACTGCATAGGGAGGCATATTCAAGGAGCTGACCAGTCAAACTACACAATTGCTCGAGCGTCATGTATTAAACAGCCTCCTGCGATGCCTGGCCAATCATGATGTTCTTGCTTTGTCCTATCAGCGTACGGACGTCTCGTAATCCACAATTGTGGCACGCCTATGTGTTGTCCCTGCTGCACCAGGTCCGCCCATATTAGCTTGTTGTAACGGTGTGTAAATGAGGTAAGCTGAGCTACAGAAGGTGACTTGAGACACCCGGCGGTGTATCTAGAGATAGATGTAACCTACTGTAGCGCACCTTGTGGCGGCGTGTAAAGGTGGTGCGATTACCGTTTGTAACCGTTTGTGCGTGCTCGTGCACGTGAAGTAGCTGGTTGTATCCACCCGCCAGTAGCGGCGTGTAAAGGTACCCTTAGACTTATGAGGAACACGTAGCTCATCTATCAGAGGTGTTTGAAGCTCTGTCCAAATACGAGATTAAGCTGAAAGGATCCAAATGCCACCTGTTAAAGCCAAGAGTACAATACCTGGGACACATAGTCAATACCGAAGGCGTGGCCCCTGATCCAGACAAGGTGACAGTTATCAAGGAGTGTCCAGAACCCAAGACCCTGAAGGAAGTACGTCAATTCCTGGGATTGGTGGGCTACTATAGGAGGTTCTAAAAGAGTACACGAAGAAGGCTGCTCCCTGCAAGACCTCCTAGTAGGCCAACCCACGAAGGGCAAGTTTAAGGATTCTCCGTGGAGGTGGGGCAAGGAACAAGAAGAATCATTCCAGATAATGAAGGAAGACCTAACAGGAGAAGAAATCCTTGCTTACCCGGACTACAACCTGCCATTCCTGCTGTACACAGATGCCAGCAATGTGGGACTTGGAGCCGTCCTTTCTCAAAGGCAAGAGGGCAAAGAAAGGGTGATCACCTATGCCAGTAGGAAGCTGCGCCCCACAGAGAGGAACTCAGAGAACTACAGTTCCTTTAAGCTGGAATTCCTGGTCTTGGTCTGGGCCGTCACAGAGAGGTTCAAACACTACCTGGCCTCTAGCAAGTTTACAGCCTACATGGATAACAATCCACTGACCCACTGGAGACTGCAGTTGGGAGCCATGGAGCAGAGATGGATGGCCAGATTGTCCAACTACCAGTTTACCATGAAGTACCGGGCTGGGCACCAGAATGGAAACGCGGATGCCTTATCCAGAATGCCTCACCTGTCAGATGAGGGCGTAGATGAAGATAAGCTAGAAGAAGTGGAGTTACCTGCCTTTCATCAATTGAGAGTAATTCAGTGCCAGCAAACCCGTAAAGACCCTCCTGCAAGAATGGTGAACCCGTTGCCCCACTTTGATTGGAAGGACATGCAAGATAATGACCCGGCTGTCAGTTTGGTAAAACAGCTGATAACCCAGGAGTCAGCGAAGCTGCCAGAAAATTCTCAACCAGAAGTCAAACATCTGTGGAGCGAGCGGAGCAAGCTGTTCATTTACCAGGAGAAGCTCTGCAGGAGGCACATCAACCCAAGGACACACGAGATGGTCTGGCAACTCATCGTGCCAAAGTCAGAAGTCCAGATGGTCTCAAACACCTATCACAACCAGACTGGTCATTTTGGGTGGAAGAAGCTGGAAATGCTACTGAAAGATAGGTTCTTTTGGGTCAGAATGCGTGGATCCATTGAAAGGTGGTGTAAGAACTGTGGACCCTGCAGCCTGAGAAGAAAGGACTTACAGAGCCAGAAAGCACCTCTCCAGGCCATAGTGACAAAGCAGCCCCTTGAAATAGTAGCCTTGGACCACGTAAAACTGACTCCAAGTAGATCTACCTACACATATGCTTTGACCATGGTAGACCATTACTTGAGGTTCCTGATGGTTGCCCCGGTGAAAGACTTGACAGCTGCCACTGCTGCCAGAACATTCCAGAACATATTCTGCAGACCATTGGGTTATTCTGAACAGGTTAAAACGTAATAAACAAACCAGAAAGAATTTAGACAAACATTTACACATGTATTCCTGGGGTTCAGCATACATAATCTTTCAAACCATGATATAGAAGGTCATAAACTTTTACCCAACAGGATTACCATTCAGTGGTCCTTAGGGTATACCTTTATAAATATAGATGTTTACATTCAAATGTCTCATGCATAGGGCAATGAAGAGACGACAAAATGAGGGGGAAGGAAAAACAAGGGATAAAGTATTTTTTCTCTTCTTCCCAAGCCCTTATATAAATTTCAGGTAGGGTTCTTAAACATCGTTTACTAATGACCTTACATCGTTTACTAATAACTTTGTTATTTGGCATATATGGTTATAAGACAGAACATTAATTCTGTAACTCCAAAGTCTTCTGATGAGCCTTCTGACATCTGAGAAGGCGAAACGCGTCAAGCGGTGGAGGTTTAATCTATACTAAAACTGGGAGATCAGTAACCTAATGGAAGGTCATTAGTAAACGATGTTTAAGAACCCTACCTGAAATTTATATAAGGGCTTGGGAAGAAGAGAAAAAATACTTTATCCCTTGTTTTTCCTTCCCCCTCATTTTGTCGTCTCTTCATTGCCCTATGCATGAGACATTTGAATGTAAACATCTATATTTATAAAGGTATACCCTAAGGACCACTGAATGGTAATCCTGTTGGGTAAAAGTTTATGACCTTCTATATCATGGTTTGAAAGATTATGTATGCTGAACACCAGGAATACATGTGTAAATGTTTGTCTAAATTCTTTCTGGTTTGTTTATTACGTTTTAATCTTTGATACAAATAAAGAGATAATTTTAATATTAATAAGTTGGTATTCTCTGGTTCGATAAATACAATATTTAGTACCTCCTAAAATAACTAGTCAATCGACTGATATAATATAATTATTCTGAACAGGTCCTCACAGATCAAGGTTCAGCCTTCGAAGCGGAGATCTTCCAAGAATTCTGCCACATGTATGGGTGCAAAAAGATAAGAATGACCCCATATCATCCACAAGCCACAGATTATGTGAGAAAATGAATTGTATCATCATTTACATGTTGAAGATCTTACCCTTGGAGGAAAGAAACCAATGGCCGGAGAAACTACCAGACTTGGTTGACATGTACAACCACATTCCAGTAAGTTCTACCAACTGCACACCTGCTTATCTGATGAGAGCCTGTACAGGAAAGTTACCCGTAGACTTGGAACTCGGTATTGTGTAGACGATCGATATTTGCTAACATAATGCATGCCTAAACACTTTGAAATTTGTATGTTCACATATACTCTTAGCTTTATTATGTAAACTAATTCACACATACCATAGTATGATAAACCAAACTTTTATTAAGGTACATATTTTGAATTTTTTTTTTTAAATTTTGATTTTCCAACAATCCTTTTTTTGAGAAATGGACTGTATCAATTTTAGTAAAGAAAATATTACAATACAGCTATATAAAGGAAAACTGGCAAGGATTCAAGACAAGAGTGGTTACATATAGTTGAAAGGAATGACGATACAAAGGCGCAGGTGATATTACAACTGTGGGTAATCTCTGCAAGAAGAGCAAAGGTCCTTAATACCTGCAAAGTTTTAAAACTATATTCCGGATGGGTGGGCAACATGGCTGGAAGAGTATTGCCAGGGCACGGCACCTTCAGGGGTCATGAAATAGTCCGCAAAGCTGTCTCTCACAGCCAAAGCCAAATTTTCAGGCCGTCCAGTAACCCAATTGATGGTGTTAAGGGATCGTAGGCGCTGCAAAGTTTCGACGTGTTCATTTGAATTATCACGCAGAAAGTTGTGCAACACGCAGCATGCCTTAACAACAACATCAACTGTGCTTGGATTCAGTTGAAGAGCTGAATGCATGACCCGCCACTGACTAGTCATGATCCCGAAGGTGCATTCCACGACTCGGCGTGCCCGGCTTAGCCGATAATTAAAAATCCTGCGCCGATCATCCAGTCCCCTACGTGGGTATGGTCGCAGCAGGTTAGGCATCAGGGGAAAAGCTTCATCCGCTACCATTACGTAGGGGACTGGATGCGTGGAACCGGGCAAAGGGTTATCGGCAGGTAACATGTTGTGATGTTGAAGCACTTGTATACCAATTTGTGAGTTTCTCAACACACGAGAATCCCCGGTACTGCCATAGGCACCCACATCAATGGCAACAAATCGGTAGTGAGCATCGGCCACCGCCATCAGGACCACGGAAAAATATTTCTTATAATTAAAGAAACGTGATCCTGATCGCGGAGGCTTTCTCACATGGATATGTTTGCCATCAACGGCGCCTATGCAGTTCGGGAAGTTGGCCACAGACTGAAAGCCTGCTGCGACCTGCAACCAAGTCTCCTCGTTTGGAGAAGGCATCACAATGGGCTGCAAGTGCTCCCAGATCACAGCGCACGTCACCTTAACAATTTGGGAAATGGTGCTTTTGCCCACCCGGAACTGGAGATGTAGCAAGGAAAAACTTTCCCCCGTGGCCAGAAATCTGAAAAAAAAAAAAAAAAAACAATTATAAAACATGACAAATGTACCTAGGCCATTATGCATCGGGAGGGAGAAGACCGGCGGGCTGAAGCAAGAGGACGCCTGGGCCAAACAGAGGAGTGCACCTGGACCGAACAAATGCCTTGGAAGACAGGTAAGTGATCGACTGGGGGGGGGGAGGAGATATGGGGGTGAGGTGCGGGGATACTGACATGGCGGGCCGGACAGGGGGAGGTGGGGGTTGTGTCTGGCGGCGGACGTGTGCGGGGAGTGTGGTGGGGGGGGGCTGCAGGTTGCGGGTGTGGGACCTTGAGGAGCGTTGCAGGGAAGCGGCGCGGGTTAGTGGATGGGGGCTGGCCGCGGGTGGATGTGGGTCGGGGATGGGGAGAACAGCGACAGGGTAGGGGGATAGTGGGGTGAGGGCGGCGAGTCGGTGGAGGGCAATGTCCGGGGGTGTGCGCATGCGCCGTGTTGTGTGGATACTGAGGCAAACTCGTATCCACATGAGGACGGATGCAGCGCCGCCCTGGACGGAAAATAGTATCCCTCGCGATTATGTAGTAGATGGTTATATGCAACACTGACCTCAACGTAATAAGCAGACGTTGTTCGGCATGGATCGCAGGCCGCATCCTGGTGTTTTGGTAGGTTAGTTTTCCACGCAACATCTCCAGCAGATTATCAAACGCATTGATGCTCAGTCTGCAGAATCCCACAAATTTTTCAGGGTATCTAAACAAAAGGGAAAAAAAAAATAAAATCAGTATAAGGTTTTTGACAACTCTGTTGGGGTGTTTCAAACTAATTTGCTTAACATTAATATAATTTTGACTTACCTTCTCAAGTCTTGGTACAATTGTGTAAAGTGTCCCTTCTGACCCCGCTCCGTCAGGAGGGGATGTACCCACATTCGTGGGGTTTCCTCCACCTGTTTATAATCGAAGAAATTAAAAACTGTTATCACGTACAAAACATATGCTCATAAAAGTGCAAAGTTTACATGTTTTTCACTTTATGGACAGATAAACATATTGCTTACCTCATTTTCCTCCTCTTCATGATCGAAGAGCTGCTGCAAAATGAGCAAAAGCAGCACTTGTTTGTGGACCCGCCGCCAAGTTCGTACTCTGGTGAGTGACATGATTCTCTGCCTTGGACAAAGGATGCACACGAAGCGTCTGCTAATCCTTTTTGGGGAAAGAGATCATGAAGATCATGTGACAGGAAATTGTTTTTTTTTTCCAAAGGGCTTGTTCAAATGACACGTACTTTATTTACAATCTCTATCCTTCACATGAACAAATCCTCCATAGAAAACCGCTCAAAAAACCGCTATGAAAACCGCCTGTAAAACCGACTGTAACCGCTGTTCAACCGCTGCTAAAAACGCTCTAAAAACCGCTGGAAAACACAGGAAAACCGCCGGAGAGTCCAGGTCTCTGGACTCTAGACTCCAGCTAAATAAACAGCGGTTTACTGGCGTTGTGGAAGCTGCTAAACCTCCCAGTGTGCACATACACTAAATCGGGCCGTCATTACTGCGCCACAGAAATTAAACTGGGTCACAGAGCGGTTGAAAAAGAGTGCAAAGATAAGCCCTGCCTCTTCGCTCTGCTGAGGATTGACGAAGTGCAGTGACTGGTTTTGGAAAGACCCGAGGACTGATTAACTGAACTGTTTCAAAATAGGTGGGTCTAAATATGTAAAATACCATGTGCTGGCCTAGGGGCATGCCTTGGTCCCTGAGTGACGTAAGGCCATGTAAGAGGTGCCAAAGTGTTTCCCCACCCCCCTTGCCATCAAACAACCAAGGGGGCAGGCCAAAAACCGGACTGTACCAACTCGGGACTATAAAAGATGGACTGGGTGCGGCCGGAAGCCAGAACGAGAGACCTTGGCTGATACCGGACCTGTTACCCGAGTCTGGTCTGATGGTGATCATGGCAACTCTAAAATTGAAAGATGTGATCCGGGAAGTCGAAGAAGACCTGAGGGCAGATACTGGAGCGCCAGGAATGCCGACACTGGAGAGTGAGGGTGACGATGCGGCCCTCTGGAGTGCAGCCTTGGATGACCTGAGGGTCCAAGTTATGGAGGTAGTCGAGTGGACTATTCGGAGGTGGAGCGCCGACATGCGGTTGCAGCTGAATCGGCGGGCAAGACAACAGCCGGGACATAAGCCAGACCCGGAACCGGGGGTATCAGAGGAACCAGAAACTGAGCACCCGATAGCCGGTGGTGAGTCCTCCCCCACAGAGCCCAATTCCACAATCACCACTGAGGTTCAGACAAGCAATTTACTACCTGTCCTGGAGAATAGTACAGAGGCGATGTCAGCAGCTGTGGAGTCCAGAGAGGAGGAAGCCACCGAACCGGAGGATCTAATCTGGTCCTCTAAGGAGCCCGACTTAATTGTGGAGGAGTCCGGGCCCCGCGAGCAATGGTGGGCTGATCGCCTCGAACACCGAGAACCTGATGACGGCGCAGAGACGTCCGGGCCCTGCGAGCTATGGTGGGCCGGTCATCCAGAACTATCATCAGCATGGGGCTGTGCAGAGACAAGGCGAACGAGCCAGCCCTCATCTAGAGCTGATTACTCCTGGCAACCCGTCGGGAGTCCGTGGTTCATCCACCAAGTATGTGATGATGAGACGGAACGGCAGAGGCGGCAGGAAGCTTGGTGGGCCAACGAGATGGAGACCTGCCAGGCCCGTGCCTTTGCCCGTACCCAGCTGCCCCTACCCATAGACCAACAAAAAAGGGGGACAATCACCGTATTCAATCTGGTGACCAGGTATGGCTTTGCTGAGGTTTTCGTGGGAAGGAGAAAGGTCAAACACCATCTCCCACAAGGCCACCCAGACCGCGATCTATACAAAGGCGATATCATCACCTATGAACGCCATGCGGGACCCTGGGGTTGGTATGCGATCTGGGTCAGCAAATGTTAAACTGCTAAAATCCCAGTATTGTGTGCATTGTAAATACTTATTCCTGAAAATTACATATAGATGTTTATTGTGTGTATTTTTCTTGCAGAAAATTTAAAAAGCTCACATGGACAATGATTTGAACTTTTAGCTAGGAGCCTGATTAGACTTAAGTCAGGGACTCTATACCAGGCCCTGTTCGGCCATTGTAGATTAAGAAATGTTATTGGTTTGTTTGCAACGTTCTAAGTTTAAGTGCCTCCTGCAAAGGAAAAATGCATATTGTTTGATGTTATTGTTTAAAGTTACCCGGTTAAGTGGAATAAAAGAAAAATTTTAGCTCAAACTTGGCTTGGTTTTAGACACTCGGAGGATGAGTGTATTTAACCAATGGGGTATGTGGCGCCCCTCTGATGGAACGCCACAGGGAGGTACTGCACCACAAATAGAAGGTGTGGTGCTTCCATAGTCATGGATGGAGAGGGAAACTGCAGGGTCTGTATACAAAACTACAACAAGCCCAGCTATAGCCACCCTAGCACCAGGGACTGTATATTCAGTAGGTCCCAGGGGTATGGAGCTTAGCTGAGTGGGACACGTGATGTCAGACAGTTGACAGCAGTGAGAGGAACTGAAAGAGGATGGACGCAGCAGCTCTGACAGGAGGGTACCTCAAACCTAAAGAGGTACCCAGACAAGAAAGGGGACATCCCAGACTTGGTGACAGCCATCTGGAGTGTCCAGGTCACCACCAGTGTACCGGAATCTAGGTGGTTTGCCAAGTTTATCCCAAACCACTGACCGGTAGGCTGTGATCCTGATAAGAAGGAGTCACAGCACCCATCAAGAAGTCCAACTATTTGAGCTGATCTGGACTTTGTCTCTAGTTAATCTGTCACCCAAAAGGTCTCAACAACACCTGAGAGGTAAAAACTGCTACTCCCCTCATCCACCCCGCTGCCCTGAGGTAAAGCTCCGCCTGTGGGGAGCTGTACTACCCAAAGCTGCATCATCATCACCTCAGCAGCCGGCTGCAGCGCTGGTAACTACATTACCAGGTACCACAGGTGGCGTCATGTATAATAATCCCCCATCCCAAATAGTTTTCCCCTCAGCCATTGAGTGTCCAGGGCATGGGACCGGGACCCGACCAGCAGTGATCCCCACTGAAGCAGCAACCTGCCTCGGTATCCGAGTACCCCCTACCCTGTCGACCGACTCACATACATCCTGAAGAGGTGGACATTTTCCAGGCAATGCATTGCACATATTCTGAGAAGTGGCCTTTTAAGGTGATGGTTTAATGTCTACCGTACATAAGGACGTTCATTACATCCATACTAAATTTATATAAGTGTGCAGGATTATTGGGCAAATGAGTATTTTGATCACATGATACTTTTTATACATGTTGTCCTACTCCAAGCTGTATAGGCTTGAGAGCCAACTACTAATTAAGTAAATCAGGTGATGTGCATCTCTGTAATGAGGAGTGGTGTGGTCTAATGACATCAACATCCTATATAAGGTGTGCTTAATTATTAGGCAACTTCCTTTCCTTTGGAAAAATGGGTCAGAAGAGAGATTTGAAGGGCTCTGAAAAGTCCGAAATTGTGAGATGTCTTGCAGAGGGATGCAGCAGTCTTGAAATCACCGAACAATCAAGCTTTCATGGCTAATAGCCAATAGGGTTGCAAGAAGCGTGTTGGGCAAAAAAGGAGCAAAATAAGTGCCCATGAATTGAGGAAAATCAAGCGTGAAGCTGCCAAGATGCCATTTGCCACCAGTTTTGCAATATTTCAGAGCTGCAACGTTACTGCAGTATCAAAAAGCACAAGGTGTGCCATACTCATGGACAAGGCCAAGGTAAGAAAGGCTGAAAAACGACCACCTTTGAACAAGAATCATAAGATAAAACATCAAGGCTGGGCCAAGAAATATCTCAAGACTGATTTTTCAAAGGTTTTATGGACTGATGAAATGAGAGTGACTCTTGATGGGCCAGATGGATGGGTCAGAGGCTGGATCAGTAAAGGGCAGAGAGCTCCACGCCGACTCAGACGCCAGTAAGGTGGAGGTGGGGTACTGGTATGGGCTGGTATCATCAAAGATGAACTTGTGGGACCTTTTCAGGTTGAGGATGGAGTGAAGCTCAACGCTCAGACCTACTGCCGGTTTCTAGAAGACAACTTCTTCAAGCAGTGGTACAGGAAGAAGTTGGTATCGTTCAAGGAAAACATGATTTTCATGCACGACAAAGCTCCATCACATGCATCCAACTACTCCACAGGGTGGCTGGACAGTAAAGGTCTAAAATCTAAAATAAAATAATGACATGGCCCCCTTGTTCACCTGATCTGAACCCCATAGAGAACCTGTGGTCCCTCATAAAATGTGAGATCTACAGGGAGGGAAAACAGTACACCACTCGGAACAGTGTCTGGGAGGCTGTGGTGGCTGCACTATAAGGAGGCTGCGTTATATTAGCCTGCTATACTGCTCCTTGTACCGTAGTTGTAATCCCTGTTTTATCTGTCATTAAAAATCACTTGTTTTGCAACTATCAGATGTTTGATTGTGTATGTTTGTATCTAGATATATCTATCTAAGGTGCGATTTGTCTAGTCCATGTGGGATGTAGTGTGTTTCGATAATTAAGGTAGTAAATACAAACAATCCCTAAATTTAGTTGATTAACTTTGGCAAAATGGGTCAGAAGAGAGATTTGAAGGGCTCTGCAAAGTCCAAAATTGTGAGATGTATTGCAGAGGGATGCAGTAGTCTTGAAATTGACAAACTTTTGAAGCGTGATCACTGAACAATCAAGCGTTTCATAGCTAATAGCCAACAGGGTCGCAAGAAATGTGTTGGGCAAAAAAGGCGCTAAATAACTGCCCATGAATTGAGGAAAATCAAGCGTGAAGCTGCCAAGATGCCATTTGCCACCAGTTTTGCAATATTTCAGAGCTGCAACGTTGCTGGAGTATCAAAAATCACAAGGTGTGCCATACTCAGGGACATGGCCAAGGTAAGAAAGGCTGAAAAACGACCACCTTTGAACAAGAAACATAAGATAAAATTTCAAGACTGGGCCAAGAAATATCTTAAGACTGATTTTTCAAAGGTTTTATGGACTGATGAAATGAGAGTGACTCTTGATGGGCCAGATGGATGGGCCAGAGGCTGGATCAGTAAAGGGCAGAGAGCTCCACTCCGACTCAGACGTCAGCAAGGTGGAGGTGGGGTACTGGTATGGGCTGGTATCATCAAAGATGAACTTGTGGGACCTTTTCGGGCTGAGGATGGAGTGAAGCTTAACTCTCAGACCTACAGCCAGTTTCTGAAAGACAACTTCTTGAAGCAGTGGTACAGGAAGAAGTCGGTATCAATCAAGAAAAACATAATTTTCATGCAGGACAATGCTCCATCACATGTATCCAACTACTCCACAGCGTGGCTGACCTGTAAAGATCTAAAAGAAGAAAAAATAATGACATGGCCCCCTTGTTCACCGGATCTGAACCACATAGAGAGCCTGTGGTCCCTCCTAAATTGTGAGATCTACAGGGAGGGAAAACAGTACACCTCTCGGAACAGTGTCTGGGAGGCTGTGGTGGCTGCTGCACGCAATGTTGATCGTAAACAGATCAAGCAACTGACAGAATCTATGGATGGAAGGCTGTTGAGTGTCATCATAAAGAAAGGTGGCTATATTGGTCACTAATTTTTTGGGGTTTTGTTTTTGCATGTCAGAAATGTTTCCTTCTAAATTTTGTGCAGTTATATTAGTTCACCTGATGAAAATAAACAAGTGAGATGGGAATATATTTGGTTTTTATTAAGTTGCCTAATAACAGTGCACAGTATTAGTTACCTGCACAAACAGATATCCTCCTAGGATAGCCAAATCTAAAAAAACCCACTCCAACTTCCAAAAATATTAAGCTTTGATATTTAAGTATTTTGGGTTGATTGCGAACATAGTTGTTGATCAATAATAAAAATAATCTTCTACAATACAACTTGCCTAATAATTCTGCACACAGTGTATTCCAAACAACTGTACAGATATCCAAAGAGGTCAGTATGAATAAAGTCCTATCACCATTGTTTCCAGATTATTTAAAATTGAGACACATTTATGACTTTATGTACACCACATAGTACTAAGTACATAGACATATCATACTACATTGGTTTCTATTTTTTGGGAGCTTTCCTGTATACCAATACAGAATCATGGTATTCTACCTGTATACCTCAGTGTGTAATGCTATGACAAATATTAATTTGTGTTACAAAACACAATACATATGTTGTTTTTCAAGATAAAACATTAGTGCACAAATGCAAATGTAATCCAAATTGATATGTAATAAAACATTTATATACAATAGTATTGGCCATGATAAAAGGAAGTACAACACTTGCAAAATGTATTTATTTACAGTACGTTTTAGAGTGATAACACATATGGGCCAAACATCCAGGCCACTGCATCAGTATCATGGGCGAAATAAGCTTACAAACTCATTAGAAGTTCCATGAACCATTTTGACATTTTCTACAACAAATTAGTTCAGTAAGAATGCATAACTGAAATGTGTCAAACATGACCCTTTATAAGAAATTGTAAATACAGTCTCTATAAGCAGTATATGACAATAATCGGGGGATAAGATATACTTTGTACAAACGGTTTTGCAAACAATCGCAAAGTAGCATTATGAATGGTTATGATTGAAATGATACATGTGGCCACATGACGAGCAAAGTTGGCGGGAAAATCAAACATGTGGTGCTCCCATGGGTATCTCACCTTCAGTTAGAAAATAATCAGCAAATTGATTACACACTGCCATTGCTGCATGAGGTGCATGCACTGCGGCATCCTGAATACTTGTGAGTGATAAATCCCAATCAAAGAGATCAACAACAAGGGGATCATGTCAGTGCACCAAATTATCTAGGAGAAATGATGGGAGTGATGGTGTGCTACGGTCCGCGCTGCTTCTGGATTAAAAACGCACCAAAGAGCCAAACAGCCTTTCATCCTCTTTATTCCAACGCGTTTCAACGCCACAACCCGGCGTCTTCCTCAGGAAGACGCCGGTTGTGGCGTTGAAACCGTTGGAATAAGAGGATGAAAGGCTGTTTGGCTCTTTGGTGAGTTTTTAATCCAGAAGCAGCGCGGACCGTAGCACACCATCACTCCCATCATTTCTCCTGGAACATACCACGATCCAGTGGTAGGTGGAGGTCCTGCAGCAGCTTGGAACATTGATTCCTAAACGCAGTTAAACCAGTTGTGGGGACCACAACTGGATCAGGTGAGCGGCCACACAGCACCACCGTTTACATACTAGTGTCACCAGTGATAGGGCACTATTGCGCCTCTTGTCCCCTCCCTTTATATTTTGCACCAAATTATCTAGACACACACACGCTTTAACAACACTATCAACATTTTTGGGAAGTAATTGGATGCATGTAAGCAAAATACGCCATTTTGAAGCCAAAATACCGAATTCACATTCAACATATTGTCTTGCACGATTTAAACGAATATTGAAGTTACGACGGGTGGAGGTTAATGTGCGGCTAGCATATGACTTCATTAAATTTATGCAGAGTTGGAAGGCCTTATCTGCAACAATATATCTAGAGGGTTGAGAATGCGCAAAAATAGGGTCTTATCTTTTACTAGATGGTGGCCCGATTCTAAAGAAACGGGTATTCTAGCCTATGGTTATTAGGGTATACGGGGGCTCAGTGGTTAGCAGAATATACAGCGGCTGAGTGGTTAGCAGAGTATACGGAGGCTCAGTGGCTCATAGTCTGCTATAGGGCAGAGTGCAGTGGTCCGGGCCAGAGTGCAGTGGTCAGGTACCCGATGCAATTGCATCGGGAGCGTGGTGAAATGAATTGTGTGTATACAGGCGGGTTAGTGGGTAGCAGAGTATACAGGAGGCTCTGAGGGTAGCAGATTATACAGGCAGCTCTGTGGGTAGCAGAGTATACAGGTGGCTCTGTGGAAAGCAGAGTATGATGTGGCGGGAGGCTGGAGGGGTGAGGAGAGGTGGCGCTGGAGGGGTGAGGAGAGGTGAGGCAGGAGGGGTGAGGAGAGATGCGGCTGGAGGGGTGAGGAGAGAGGAGGCTGGAGGGGTGAGGAGAGAGGAGGCTGGAGCGGCGACATCACCATTCAGCACACCTCTGCTCCTCCAGGCTGCACACATCACGGCGGTCGTCTCCCGCCCGTGATGTGTGTTTTAGGCAGTGTAGGGGCGGGCGTAAGCGTGGCGGGGCTGCATGAGTCCCGCTTCGCTTAGGGCCGGCATGTTGGTCCACCCTGGACGGGTGTAGCGCTGTGGTGACGTCACTTTGGCGATGACAAAGTGACGGAAGTGCTGGCTAAAGTGACGGAAGTGAGCCTTCGGGTTTTATATATTAGATATAGCAGCAATATGGTATATGGCAGTACAGTAAATCAGATGTATAGCAGCACTATAGTATATGGCAATATATTACAGTATATGTATAGGTGCACTATAGTATATGGGGGTATTTTATAGCACATGTATAGCAGCGCTATGGTATATGGCGGTACATTACAGTACATGTATAGCAGCGCTATGGTATATGGTGGTACATTACATTACATGTATAGCAGCGCTATAGTATATGGCGATACATTACAGCACATGTATAGCAGCACTATAGTATATGACAGTATATTACAGGAAATGTAGAGTTTCACTATAGTATATGGTGGAATGTTATAGCACATGTATAGCAGCACTATAGTATATGGCGATACATTAGAGTAGATGTATAGCAGGACTATGGTATATGGCCATACTCAGCTCTCCCCCGCTCCTCCCTCCAAAAAATAAAAAAATCCTCAGTGAGGATACTCACCTGTCCGCCGGCTCACTCCACCTTCGTCTTGTAGGTCCTACAGGGGTTTAGGACCCGTCGTTGGCTGGAAACCGTTCAGCTGATCGGTCACATGACCGCTAACTGCCAGGGAGGCAGGATGGATTAGGGGGGCAGGATGGTGACGGGGGGAGGAGTGGTAGCAGGATGGAGCGAGCGGGGCAGGATGGAGCGGGGGGGGCAGGATGGACACAGGGGGGTGGGGCGGGGGGGTCAGGATGGAGGCGGAGGAGCAGGATGGAGGTGGAGGAGCAGGATGGTGGCGGAGGTGGGGGCAGGATGGAGGCTGCGGGGCAGGATGGAGGCGGTGGGGCAGGATGGTGAGAGCGGGGCAACATGGTGAGAGCAGGGCAGGACAGAGCGAGCGGGGCGGGGGGACAGGATGGAGGCGGCGGGGTAGGATGGAGGCGGCGGGGCAGGATGGTGGCGGGGGGGCAGGATGGAGCGAGCGGGGCAGGATGGAGGCGGCGGGGTAGGATGGAGGCGGCGGGGCAGGATGGTGGCGGGGGGGCAGGATGGAGCGAGCGGGCAGGATGGTGGCAGGGGGCAGGATGGAGCGAGCAGGGCAGGATGGAGCGAGCGGGACAGAATGGTGGCCGGGGGGCAGGATGGAGCAAGCGGGGCAGGATGGAGGTGGCAGGGGGGGCAGGATGGAGCTGGCGGGGGGGGCAGGATGGAGGCAGCGGGAGGCAGGATGGATGCGGTGTGGGGGGGGCAGGATGGAGGCAGCGGGGGGGTGGTAAGATGGATAGGATGGAGCAAGGGGGGGGAAGGATGGAGCCGGCGCGGGGGCAGGATGGAGTCGGCGGGGGGGCAGGATGGAGTAGGCGGGGGGGGGCAGAATGGAGCTGGTGTGGTGGTGTGGGGGGCAGGATGGAGTCGGCGCGGGGGCAGGATGGAGCTGGTGTGGGGGGGGCAGGATGGAGCCACCGGGGGGGAGGATGGAGACGGCGGGGGGGGCAGGATGGAGCTGGTGTGGGGGGGGCAGGATGGAGCCGGCAGGGGGGCAGGATGGAGCTGGTGGGGGGGGGGTAAAGGATGGAGCCGGCGGGGGGGCAGGATGGAGTTGGCGGGGGGAAGGTGTGCTATGGAGCGTAGGGGGGGGCAGGTTGGAGCTGGTGGGGGGTAGGGGCAGGATGGTGGTGGCAGGGGGAGGTGCAGGATGGATGGGAGGATATTCATTTGTGTGTCGGCTCGCAGGACCTGCGGGGGGCCGCAGGAGCCGCGGAGGGGGGGACAGGACGACCCGCGGGGGGGGCAGGACGACCCCGGGGGGGGGCAGGACAACCCGCGGGGGGGGGGCAGGACGACCCACGGGGGCCTGCAGGAGCCGTGGGGGGGCAGGACGACCTGCGCGGCGCCCAGACAGGGAGGAAAGGCGGAACTTCCGAGAGCGGAACGTTCCTCCGCCGATCCCTGTAGCTGGGCGGCAGCTGGCTACCCCGCACTGGTGACGTCACCACCATGGTCCGGAGGCCATCACGGAAGTAACCTTCGGGTTTTATATTATAATATTATAGATACACACATATACAGTATACACACACACACAGTATACACACACATATACAGTATACAGACACACACACACAGTATACACAGACACACATATACAGTACAAACAGTATACACACACATACAGTATACACACATATACAGTATACTCAGACACACATACACACAGTATACACACACATACACAGTATACACATACAGTATACACAGACATACCGTATACAGACACATATAGAGTATACACAAACATACAGTACACACACACATACAGTATAGACACACACATAGAGTATACACATATACAGTATACACACACACATAGTATACACACACACAGTATACACACATATACAGTATACACATACAGTATAGATACACATACAGTATACACACACACATATACAGTATACAGACACATACAGTATACACACACATACAGTATACACACACACATACAGTATACACACACACATACAGTATAAACACACACATATAGAGTATACAGTATACACACACACATAAATACAGTATACACACACACCTATACAGTATACACACACACATATACAGTATACACACACATACAGTATACACACACACATATACAGTATACACACACACATACAGCATACACACACACACATACAGTATACACACACACATATACATTATAGACATATATACAGTATACACACACATATACAGTATACACACATACAGTATACACACACACATACAGTATACACACACATATACAGTATACACATATATACAGTATGCACAGACATATACAGTATACACACACATATACAGTATACACACACATACAGTATACACACACATATACAGTATACACACATACAGTATACACACACACATACAGTATACACATATATACAGTATACACACACATACAGTATACACACACACATATACAGTATACACATATATACAGTATACACACACATATACAGTATATACACACACACATATAGAGTATACACATACAGTATACACACACATATACAGTATACACACATACAGTATACACACACATATACAGTATACACATATATACAGTATACACACACATACAGTATACACACACACATATACAGTATACACACACATAGTATACACATATATACAGTATACACACACACATATACAGTATACACACACACACATATAGAGTATACACACACATACAGTATACACACACACATATACAGTATACACACACACACATACAGTATACACACACACAGTATACACATATATACAGTATACACACACACATATACAGTATACACACAGACATATACAGTATAGACACACATACAGTATAGACAGACATACAGTATACACAGACACATATACAGTATACAGACACATACAGTATACACACACAAACAGTATACACAGACACATACAGTATACACACATACACATATAATCTCACTCTTCAGTGCAGGAGACTGTGTATGAAGAAGCCGCAGATCTCCTCTCTATCTGTGTGTGATCAGAGCTGTCTCCTCAGCTCTGCAGCATTTCCGGTCCCCTGAGGAATACATCTCCCATCATGCACCGTGGTTCCTCCCCTGTGACGCCATGATCCTGGAAGCAGCGAGGAATATAAGGGGGAGGTGTCATCCAGCCTATTATTGTGTGATTGGGGTGGTCCCCTTGGGCTTGTTCTGCCCACCCCTGGGCTCAGCAGACACCTTAATGGATGAGGCTGGGGCCGGGTGTGTGGTGCGGACACGCGCCTTAGTTACCCGACCGCGGGCTTGGTTACCTAGGTCTCCGGGGATCGTGGAGGGAGACCGGGGAGCGTGGAGGGGAGACCGGGGAGCGTGGAGCGTGGAAGGGAGACCGGGGAGCGTGGAGGGGAGACCGGGGAGCGTGGAGGAGAGGCCGGGGAGGATGGAGGGGAGAGCGGGGAGGATGGAAAGGAGCCGCGGGGGGGGCAGGACGTCCGAGAGCGGAACGTTCCTCGCCGGTCCCTGTAGCCGGGCGCTGCCTGGTGACGTCACCACCATGGTCGGAGGCCATCACGGAAGTAACCTTCGGGTTTTCCGGAAGTGGCCTTCGGCTTTTATATTATAGATAGATAGATATATGTTGTCAATATTGGTAATGCTCACCTGATGTGGTTGTGTAGCACACAACCAGCGTGATCGCTCAGGAAAAAAACAGCTGCTGCAGGGACTTCCACAGGATGCGGTGCTCAAATCACAGGTTATTTTTCGGACGAAGTACCTTCGTGTCCGCGCTGCTGTCAGAAACATATACCACCGACACAGGATGTCTAGGTATTAGTGATGCTTTATTTCCTTATTTCCAATGCGTTTCGGAGCCACTTGCCGAGATCCTTCCTCAGGGAATATCTTCCCTGAGGAAGGAGCTCGGCAAGTGGCTCCGAAACGCGTTGGAAATAAGGAAATAAAGCATCACTAATACCTAAACATCCTGTGTCGGTGGTATATGTTTCTGACAGCAGCGCAGACACGAAGGTACTTCGTCCGAAAAATAACCTGTTATCTGCAACAATGACATAGGGCATGTTTGGGCCATTGGTTCCTGGTAATGGGCACAGTGGTGGTATGTAGAATTGGTTACTGTACAGGGTTTTCCCCATATTACTGTCTTTAAACATGCGGGGAATCATTTGTCGCCCATAAGCGCCTATGTCAACGGCAACAAATCTACATTGTGCATCGGCAATGGCCATGAGCACAATAGAAAAAAAATTCTTATAATTATAAAAATTAGACCCACAATTGGGTGGCTTCTTTATGTGTATATGCTTCCCATCGAGCACACCTATGCAGTTCAGAAAATTGGACACTTGAGAAACTTCGCTGCATTTTCAAGCCACATCTCTGGTGTGGGTGGTGGCAAAACCAGAGGCTGCAACTTGGACCATATGACAGGTCTCTTGTACAATATTGTAAATTGTGGATCAGCCAATGCGGAAATAATAATACAAAGACGCATAACTTTCTCCCGTAGTCAGGAACCTGCAATGACAAAGGGAACATATTCACAATTAAATTCAGGCATAGATCAGATAAATGAAGGTTGAATCAGATGAGTGAGGGTTGTTGCATGAGGCACATGATTGTGTAGAGTGTGTGTGGTTGAAAATAGGTAACAGTATAGATAATCACATACCTAAGGGTGACCACTAATCTTTCTGCTGGTGAAATACTTGGCCGACATCTGATATCGTGGTGGACAATGTCATCCTGGACAAGCACAAGAAGCTTGTCAAAGGTAGCCACCAACATCCAAAGATAGCGCTGGAATTTCACCCGATAATGACACAATTGGTGGTGTAGCACGTGGAATGCACCATATTGAGAACAGAGGTCATTCACCTCATGCACTTAGAAACGCCTTTGGATGGCACATCTCCTCTGGCGACAAAGAAACAACAGGAAATGAAGTCTGACAAACTGTCACAGGCATGTTGCACACAAAGGCACACACAGCTTCCAAAATGGCTACTGGCCACACCCATTCAAAATACAGTTCTTTATGTTAACGCATCCGTTAATGCATGGTACATACATGAACACACATTTCACGTGAATGCGAGGGTAAAAAACGCATCCTTTTAACGCATCCGTTTAGTGGATGCCAAAACGCGAATAATGTGACCATAGCCTATCCCTTCTGCACTATGGAGAGGAGGAGGAGCTGCCTGTTATCACATGCACTGTTCTCATCATAACACCATAAATGTGCATTTCCACATTGGTCCACATTGGTCAAGGGACCTTTCACATCAGCGTTTTTTGCTGATTCACGGCAGATCTGGCAGATTTACCACATCTGACTTGTAGCGGCCGACTTGCAGCAAGCCCCCATTCGTTCTCTATGGGACTTGCGGCAGGTGTAGCAAGGTCGTTTTTTGTTGCGTTCTGGCAAATCCGGCACTTGTGGCATGTCAAAAAACTGCAGCTAACTGCAGTTATTTGACTTGCCACAAGTACTGGGATTTGCCAGATCGTGGCAAAAATCGCACTTACCGGACCTGCCGCAAGTGCCATAGAGAATGAATGGGGGATTGTCGCAAGTCGGCCGTTATGCGGCAGATGTGGTAAATATGCCGAATCTGTTGGGAATCAGCAAAACCGCTGATGTGCAAGGGGCCTTAGGCAACGTGCACACGCTGAGTATTTGATGAGTTTTTTACCTCAGGATTTGTAGCCAAAACCAGGAGTGGAGCAATCAGAGGAAAAGTCTAATGGCTCGGACACACTCTCCTAGTTACATCCGAGTTTGACGGACGAGACTCGGAACGAGCTGGAGCAGTGACCCTGAACGGCTTCTCTCTCTGCTTGTATTTCTGTGCAGCATCGCATTCCCTGTCCAGACAAGGGTCACTGCTCCAGCCTGTTCCAAGTCTTGTCCGTCAAACTAGGATGATTGTATCCGAGCCCTAAGGCCAGCTTCACATTACGATTTTGAGGCATCCGAGTTTATCTGTATTAAATCGGATATACTCCGATGTGATTTTGCCTCCCATGTATCCCTATGGGGCTCGGATTGTGCATAACTCAGATGGCAAAAAGAACACATCGAGCACAATCCGTGCCCCATAGCAATACATGGGAGGCAAAATCGGATCCAAAAGTATCTGCTTTGACACGGATACACTCGGAAACTCTGAAATCATGGTGTGAAGCCGGCCTAATAGAAACACCTGCACCACTTCTGTATTTGATTATCCACTCCTGGTTTTGGCTACAAATCCTGAGGTAAAATCATCAAATACTCAACGTGTGCACGTGGCTTTAGTCGAAAATACGCTTGCCTGAATAAGGAATAAACCTGTAGTTTATTATGGCAAGGTGTGAGTGTCATTCTTCTTAACACATGTTCACACATGCATATTACACTCATATTCACACATGCCATGTGTTCACACTGCAATACACAAGTATTTTCCTCTTTTTTTTTTCCAAACCCAGAAAATATTTTCACATGATCTGTATTTTATCTATCAATCTGCACAGCTTCAATTTTCATTCCTTTCTGTTCAATAATTTCCCTCTTTGGCTAAATCTTTCAGTGACTCCATTGTAGCTAAAACAATTGTAAATCTCTCTCTTTTATTCTTCTGAAAACCTCTGAAACTGTATCCGGCCCTACTTTTATTACACACCCTTGCAATGCCACAAGTCACTGTGCCGGAGAACAGTTCTGTTTATTAGACGTTACTATGTGATTGTAAGGCCAATGGTCCTAGTAATGTCTGATCTAATAATGTTATCAGTTTAACTCACTTATCAGGTCAATGTAATTGATCCTCATTTCCATTTACTAGCTTCTGATTAACTAAGTGCATTAAGCAATGTCCAGTCCAATAAATTCTACAAATGCATACTGTTCCTCTTTTGCATTTTCGAATTCTTTCACTGTCTTTCGAAACAGGATGTTTTATCATCTCATAACAGATGTGAACTAGTGGATTAATATCCAATAAAAAAATAACAAAACAAGAGAAAAATACCATTTCATTCCTCCTGACTCCTCATTTTTCTCACAGCAATGTTCAATAGCTGCGCATCCCTGAGAGCATAATCATATTCACAATGTGCCATACAAACGGAATATATTGTAATACTATATTTTATGTAACTTATATTATTGAACATTTATACTTTCACTGTCATTTTTTATCTTAACTTTATTGAATATTCTGTCATTATAAGGCTGTTACTATACTAAATTCCCAATAACACCAGAGATGCTTGAAGAAAGTCTGTCAGCTGAAAATTACTGTTCAAATCAAGTAGAGGCACTCGGTGAATCATGGCGTGGCCAAAAATTTAGATACACCCTTCCCACCTGCTTATTTTGCCTCAATCCCCACCTCCCTCTTATTTGATTCTTCATAGAGCCAGAGAAGGGAGGAGATAGATGGAAAACAAGCAGATGGGAAGGTGTATGTAAATCATTAAAGCCTCGTTACATGGTACGAGATCGTGAATGATATCGCTCAAACGTCACGGGTTTGGAGTCGTTCAAACGACACAGTTATAACTTCATTGCATGTGACACCGAGATATGACTACTATAAATTGTTGGATCGTTGATCGCAGATTTGAGAACATGTTCTCAAATCACACAATCCTCGATCATTCAACCTGTTGCATCATTGTGTGTGACACCGCAATAACGATGACGTTTGCGATGTCTGGGATCGTGCAAACAATCCTGTAGGCGTGCATTGGCATTGTTTTTTCCCGCGCCCTGTGTGCACCGATTGGTTGTCACTAGTGCGTTCTGATTGGCTGGCGTTGGTTATGGGAAAGCCGCCATATTTGCTCATCAGTGCTTTCATCAATAGACTCATTGACTTGTTTATTCTTTAATTTATCAGTAAACACATTTAAACAAGGAGACACAACCCGCGTGTGCACGCAAATATACAATTGTTATAACGATAGATTTGAGCACTCCTATATATATATATATATATATATATATATATATATATATATATATATATATGTGTGTTTATGTGAAATGCTTATTTTTTGTTTTAAAAATGTATGAGGCAACATGTGCACCATATATAAATATATATATACGTATGGCAACCTTCAGAACTTCATTGGTCATGTATGTCTGCTACATTGGTACCCAAAGTATGTCAACATATATGACTTTAATTCAGAGATGCAAAGTAGATACACACGTGTACACATGACCAACCATATACAGTTACATGTGCACATACATATGTATGTGTATGCACATGTACACATTGGTGTCCTGATACATACATATACATATACACACATAGTCGCAGATACAACAATATTTGAGCCATCATTGTACAAACAATGGAAATACATCATAATATGTTCAGAGTGTTTAGGGACGCAGCCAGTCAACCATGGGACATGCACAAATGTTCCCGTCTGACATATTGTGACCGCAGCAGCATCTCCGAAAGGGGTAACCACTGCATGTGCTGGCTCCTCCTTTGCAGAAGCTGAAGCGTCCTGGGCGTAACCAACGTGCGGCATGACGTAATGACGTTGTAGAACACTTCATCCTGTGTTCATGCTGCCTACTCTGCCCCAGCATAAAGATGGCTACTGTGCGTCGCTCAACACCATGGAGAGATGTGGAGCTGATGCTCCTGATTAATATGCTGGACCGGCGGGACTACTGGTGCAATTTGCACCATGAGCACCCGGTCCTGCACAAGCAGGCAGTGCTCCTAAAATTCCAGCGGGCACTTATGAGAAGACTGGGGTCAGAGAGGACCCCTGTCCAGATCCGCAAGAAAATTGCGGACCTCAAATATAAGTCCAGGGACTGCCTTGCCACCATACGGGCCCGGATACAGAGACTGTGTGGTGAGTATCCACAACCCCACATACAGCCATGGTGTATGTCAACACAAAAAACACAACTTAGAACACATGGAAGTGTACCCTGTCTGATAATGACACTGAAGTGATGATGATGATGATGCTTGATCAGTGTTCATGTGCAGGGGGTGCAGAGAGGGGCATGAAGGCCAGCCTACACTCATGTGTATTGCATGTAATACCCTCTACATTGTTGTGTAAGCAGACGAACACTACACAGAGCTGTGCAGTAACCATGAAGGCAGCATGGCCACATTGTACGTTATTTAGGTCCACACAACAGACACACTGGGAATATGGTCCTCCATGCTTGGATATCCCAGCCCATACCCTGCTTGACATAGGCCACATTTGTGTGTAAGCAATCCAAACAATGTGACTCACCGTGGACGGGACTCCGGTTTAGACAGGCTGAAGCTCCTTCCTCCTTGTCACGGGTGGGCCGCGCCTGCCGGTAGTGGGGCCTGGTGGAGTGCAGATCAACAGTTGAAGACGTCTTGTAGGAACAGATTAAAAGGGGTTTCATTTATTCGTGACGCCACCTATGAGTAGTTTCGGTAATCGTTACCAATGCTGCGGAACCTCCGGGGGATGGACAGCAGCAAGATGGAACGCTCCCCACAGGCTGAGCGGTGATCCCCGGAGGCTGGAGCTGCTTAAGATGTTGTGCGGCAGCTGCGGTTACCTTGTGGTGCGGACGGACAGTTCATAAGGAAGCACAGACACAGAAAGTCTCTGCAACGGGTCTTTACTGTAACCAGCAGGCAGTACATGGTATACAGTTTACGGATAGTGGACCGGGTGGACTCAGCAGTGATAGTGTCCCTCAGAGATCCGCAAGTGTTCCTCCATTCTAGCTAAGTGTTTTGCCATTGTCGCCCAGGAATACCAGATCGGGTACGGGAAGGCTGCTTCAATGCCCTATCCAAGATGTATGTTGTGGATGTTTTGGGAGCCTTGGGTCCCTCAGTGGGTACACCGCTGGTTAGACGACTGGAAGTTGGCTGGTGGTGGGGTGCTCCTGTGAAGCTGCTCCTCCACGCTTCTGGTTCGCGTAGCAGAGGTGAACTGCTGCCAGCTTCGGTACCAGTGAACCGGCTGTGAAGTTTTGGGGCACGGGGTATTTTGGAACCCGTGGTTAGTGATGCCCAATCCCGGTTGTTGAGGCCTCAGGTGCTGACACCCGACCGGTGACGGCCCGGGGGCTGCACGGGGTGCGGAGCCCCCGCTCCTACTCCAAGTTCAAGTTCTCTGTTCTAAACTCTGATCTAGGCTCTTCTCTACAGACTAAGTGTCTGTTCTCCCTACACACTTCCCTAGCACTCCGCCCACCAGGACCCTGGATTGGCCCTCTGTTCTAGGTGATGCATGCAGGGTTGGATCTCAAAGTTAACTGGATCACTGCTGTGTCAGAGAATATTGCGGCTGCATTTATGGCTGCAATACCCTCCTGTGACGCACTCGTTGCGGGGCGCCACAAATGTATTATGCAACATGGCTGAAAAATTACCCACTCACTGTCAGGTTATGTGGTCAATATGTACTTCAATCATGGCTAATGAAGGGACACTATGGTACCAACTCGACTTTCAGTGCAGAGATGTAAAGGTTGACATATGTTCAGGAATAATGGCGTTATGAAAGGTGAGCCTGACCCTGATGAACGTTGGTAGTGTGTGTACAAGACGGACAACATCACAATTGTACCCTTTAAACGTATATGGCCATTAATAGAAACATGTTTGTCCTGGCTGCCCTGGAGATTTCTAGGTCACCCACATATTTATATGATTGCCACCAAACTAAACAGGTGACATTACTCCTCCCTCCTGCGTTAAGATGATAAATCACCATAATGAGTATCATTGGGCCAGTATGTCTATGGCCTTGCTATTGTTTTACGTAGTGTATGTATTGTGTTGTCACCCATACTGTAATGTGTTACCCAACAGGTGGTCAAGAGCATCCGGAGCAAGCGGCTTCCCCAGCCGCATCGCCTGCGGCATCGCCAGCCGCCTCTGCAGCCACCTCACCCGCCACTTCAGCAATTGCCTTATCAGCCTCCCCGCATCGGTCACCAGGGCCCACACCACCAGTCTCACCCCTGGAAGTTGGGACACAACCCCCTCCACACACCCCTCCGCCAAACGTGGAGTCATCAGGGGCCTCGTCTGTGGATAAGTCGTCCCCACAGGCCCCCATTGAGCAGGGTGGAGGGTCACCTTCTGGTAAGTCCAGCATCTGTAATTAGTGACTTATAAATGTAAATGTCTACTGGCCCAATAAAATAATGGTGTCCTGCTTTATCTTATGATTCTTTCTGGGTTTCTGTAGCCATTGGAGCTGCTGCAGCAGGGTGGGCAAGACGCCACTCCCCATCCCCCGAAAGGGAGCCCATTGCGGAGGTCTCTAACCGTAACTAAACATTTAAATTCACATAGTTATGCCAGCCAGCCATGAGCATCATACTGACTGTTTTTTTTTTAACACACTATAGGCCTTCCTATAGATCCTGAGATCCTGGCCTCCATTGAAAGGGCCTTGCAGGAGCTTAATCGGCACGGGGAGCTGCTGAGGCAATTTGCCGAAGGACAGAATAGCGCTGGCCATAGGCCATAGCCAGGGCTGCTGTGCAGTCTGTTGTTTGTGTGTTAGTTTGTCTGTTTGTGTTTTCATGTTTTCTTTGTGTTGAGTTTAAAAATTTTTGTGTTTAAAAAAAAAAAAAAAACACAGGAAAAAAAATAAAAAAATAAAAAATGTAAGTAAAAAAACCAAAACGGTTTTATAAAAAAAAAAAGGCCCTGTTGTCCTAACACAATTGTTTTTGAATAAAAAATGTTTAATTGTTCAAAATGGCTAACTAATCGTTCACCACCCTTTAATACTTAACACACGGCTTAGCAAAACATGCTTGTACATTTGTCAACACATACACAGGGTCATTGTGAGGGCTTATGTGGGCAGCACGGTGGCTCAAGTGGTTAGCACTGTAGCCTTTGCAGCGCTGGGGTCTTGAGGTCCTGGGTTCAATTCCCCCCAAGGACACTAAGGACAACATCTGCAAGGAGTTTGTATGTTCTCCCCGTGTTTGCGTGGGTTTTCTCCGGGCACTCCGGTTTCCTCCCACATTGTAAAGACATACTGATAGGATGTTTAGATTGTGAGCTCCAAGAGAGAGACAGCATTACTGATGTATGTAAAGTGCTATGGAATTAATAGCGCTATATAAATGAATAAATAATAATAATAATAGTATATGTCTTTACAACAAGGGTGTCAACCTCCACACCTCAAGGGCCGAACAGAGTCCACGTTTTTACAACCCAAAAGCAATTTGGCAGTTGGTTTTTAGACTTCCAACTGTCAAATGCTATGGAAATAATATAAACAAGCATTGTGTGCCACCCTGGAAGGCTGGAGTTTGATACCCCTGGGTTATACCTTCAACACACATGTAGGCAGGAGTGCTACAGTTACCAAATAAATACTGTTGTTAGACACAGTTTAAAGTGAAAGACATTCATATACCTCACCATGTGCTAATGGACAAGTGGCCTTCACCTGGCCAAAGTTCCGTCAACCGCCTTAGTAGGCTACATGAACAGTATGGCACATAAAAACATAAACACGGCACACGTTTGTTTATTTTGTTGTTTTCCTTTGCTTAACCCCTTCCCGACCTTTGACGTTGTGCAACGTCATGAAAGTCGGTGCCTTAACGATCCATGATGTTGTACAATGTCATGGCGGTTACCGCGGCACCGTTGCCGCAGTCCCCGCTGCTCTGTGATTCCTATTGGCTCTTGAAACAGTCAATCACAGTGATCCTGTCTCCACCTATAGAAGGGGCGGTCAGAGCCCCTTCTATAGGCTGGAGCACTGGAGGGGGCGGGGATCTCCCACCTCCAGAGCTGATGGGAGTGATCTGATCACTCCCCATCATCTTCACCAACATGGCTGCCTGCTTCTTCCCGCCGCCGCCTGCTTCTTCCCGCCGCTGCAGTGTGGATTGACCCGGTGAGCCACCACCGCTTCTCTGCAGCCCAATCCCCCTGCATGGGGGATCAGGCTGCAGAATGGCAATCTGGCAGCCCAGGCACTGTGATCCACTAAGTGGATCACAGTGCCTGGGCTGTCAGATCGCTTTCTGCAGCTCTATCCCCCATGCAGGGGGATCAGGCTGCAGAATAGCAATCTGACAGCCCAGGCACTGTGATCCACTTAGTGGATCACTGTGCCTGGGCTGTCAGATCGCTTTCTGCAGCTCGATACCCATGCAGGTGGATCAGGCTGCAGAATAGTAATCTGGCAGCCCAGGCACTGTGATCCACTTAGTGGATCACTGTACCTGGGCTGTCAGATCGCTTTCTGCAGCTCAATCCTCATGCAGAGGGATTGAGCTGCAGAGTAGCGATCTGACAGCCCGGGCACAGTGATCCACTATAGACGGTGGATGTAGCAGAGACGATCGAGCGTCGTGGGACCTTCATTGTGGACTACGTAGAAGGCGATTGATCGTCATGGGACCTTTGTTGTGGACTATGTTGGATCTTTATAATAAAGATGAAGTCCGAATTTTGTTTGTGTTTTTTTTCAAATAAAATGATTTTTCTTCCTGTGGTGTATTTTTTTTTTACTATTTACTAGAGATTCCTAATGGCCGGGTCTAACATTGGCCCGACATTATGAATCTCGGGTTTAGTGCCAGCTGCCAATGAAAAAGTTGGCATTAACCCCCTTATCACCCAGTTTGCCACTGGCACCAGGGCAACTGGAAGAGTCTGGGTACAGCGCCAGAAAATGGCGCTTCAATGAATGCGCCATTTTTTGGGGCTGCAATTCACAGCATGGGGGGCCCAGAACGCTTGGGCCTCTCCATGCTGAGGATTCCAGCCCCCAGCTGCCTAGACGTACAGTTGTGGCCAAAAGTATTGACACCCCTGCAATTCTGTCAGATAATACTGTTTCTTCCTGAAAATGATTGCAATCACAAATTCTTTGGTATTATTATCTTCATTTAATTTGTCTTCAATGAAAAAAACACAAAAGAGAATGAAGCAAAAAGCAAAACATTGATCATTTCACACAAAACTCCAAAAATGGGCCAGACAAAAGTATTGGCACCCTCAGCCAAATACTTGGTTGCACAACATTTAGCCAAAATAACTGCGATCAACCGCTTCCGGTAACCATCAATGAGTTTCTTACAATGCTCTGCTGGAATTTTAGACCATTCTTCTTTGGCAAACTGCTCCAGGTCCCTGATATTTGGAGGGTGCCTTCTCCAAACTGCCATTTTTAGATCTCTCCACAGGAGTTCAATGGGATTCAGGTCTGGACTCATTGCTGGCCTCATTAGAAGTCTCCAGTGCTTTCTCTGAAACCATTTTCTAGTGCTTTTTGAAGTGTGTTTTGGGTCATTGTCCTGCTGGAAGACCCATGACCTCTGAGGGAGACCCAGCTTTCTCACACTGGGTCCTACATTATGCTGCAAAATTTGTTGGTAGCCTTCAGACTTCATAATGCCATGCACACGGTCAAGCAGTCCAGTGCCAGAGGCAGCAAAGCAACCCCAAAACATCAGGGAACCTCCGCCATGTTTGACTGTAGGGACCATGTTCTTTTCTTTGAATGCCTTTTTTTTTCTCCTGTAAACTCTATGTTGATGCCTTTGCCCAAAAAGCTCTACTTTTGTCTCATCTGACCAGAGAACATTCTTCCAAAACGTTTTAGGCTTTCTCAGGTAAGTTTTGGCAAACTCCAGCCTGGCTTTTTTATGTCTCGGGGTAAGAAGTCCCTTTTCATTCATACACTGACGGATAGTACGGGTTGACACTGTTGTACCCACGGACTGCAGGGCAGCTTGAACTTGTTTGTATGTAGGTCGAGGTTCTTTATCCACCATCCGCACAATCTTGCGTTGAAATCTCTTATGAATTTTTCTTTTCCATCCACATCTAGGGATATTAACCACAGTGCCATGGGCTTTAAACTTCTTGATGACACTGCGCACGGTAGACACGGGAACATTCAGGTCTTTGGAGATGGACTTGTAGCCTTGAGATTACTCATGCTTCCTCACAATTTGGTTTCTCAAGTCCTCAGACAGTTCTTTGGTCTTCTTTCTTTTCTCCATGCTCATGTGTGGTACACACAAGGACACAGGACAGAGGTTGAGTCAACTTTAATCCATGTCAACTGGCTGCAAGCGTGATTTAGTTATTGCCAACACCTGTTAGGTGCCACAGGTAAGTTACAGGTGCTGTTAATTACACAAATTAGAGAAGCATCACATGACTTTCTAACTGTGCCAATACTTTTGTCCACCCCCTTTTTTATGTTTGGTGTGGAATTATATCCAATTTGGCTTTAGGATAATTCTTTTTGTGTTTTTTCATTGAAGACAAATTAAATGAAGATAATAATACCTAAGAAATTGTGATTGCAATCATTTTCAGGAGGAAACTGAGTATTATCTGACAAAATTGCAGGGGTGTCAATACTTTTGGCCACACAACTGTATATAAATATATATATATATATATATATATATATATATATATATATATGTATGTATGTATGTATATATGTATACAGGATGGGACATGGGATTGGTTGGTGATATCAACTTCCTGTTTGTGGCACATTTGTATATAGGAGAGGGGAAACTTTTCCACATGGATGGTGACCATGGCGGCCATTTTGCAGTCGGCCATTTTAGATCCAACTTTTTTTTTTTAATGTGAAGAGGGTCATGTGACACATCAAATTATTAAGAATTTCATAAGAAAAACAATGGCATGCTTGGTTTTACCGTAACTTTATTCTTTCATGAGTTATTTACAAGTTTTTCCTTGTTTACAGCCATTGACATGTTGCAGAGGTTAACACATGAGGAGCGGATAGAAATTGAAATTCTGCTGATGTCTGGTGAACGCAGTACCCATGTCATTGCAGCAGATTTCAATGCAATACATCCTACGAGACCACCCATCTCCCATGATACAGTTAGCAAACTGCTTGCCAAATTTTGTGAAACAGGTTCAGTGTTGGATTTGCAAAAAAGTGGATGCAAGAAAACTGTCAATAATGAAGAAACATCAGTGGCTGTCCTAGCTTCATTCAGCAAGAGCCCACCGCAAAGCACTCGCCGCATGTCACTGGAGAGTGGCATCAGTCCAATATCCCTTCCTCAGATATTAGCTAGATCCCTCCAAGACTGTTGGAACACAAAATATGATGGTATGGTGTGGTATATGGAGTAAAAAGATATTGGGGCCATTCTTCATCAATGGAGACCTCAGTGCCACTGGATATCTGATATTGCTACATGATGTTGTGTTGCCCTCTTTATGCACTGAAGATGGTACGTTCCCTGAGTTTTTCAAACAAGATGGTGCACCACCACATTATGCTGTCAGGTCCGAGCATTCCTACATAAACAGTTTCCTGGAAAGTGGATTGGTCGTCGTGGGCCAGTTGAATGGCCACCAAGGTCTCCTGATCTGACCCCCTAATGGTGGGTTTACACACACCAATTTATCTGTTCAATCTCTGAACCAATGTCTGGTTGCAGTGAAATCATGGATACATTGCTCCATTTTGTGGCTGTGTACAACATGGAGCAATGTATCCATGATTTCACTGCAACCAGAGATTGGTTCAGAGATTGAACAGATAAATTGGTGTGTGTAAACCCACCATTAGACTTTTATTTTTGGAGTCATCTGAAGGCAATTGTCTATGCTGTGAAGAGACGAGATGTGCAGCATCTGAAACAACGAATACTGGAAGCCTGTGCTAGCATTTCTTCTGCGGTGTTGCTATCAGTGTGTCAAGAGTGGGAGAAGAGGGTTGCATCGACAATCCAACACAATGGGCAGCACTTTGAACATATTTTGTAAATGGTCATAAACTTGTAATTAACTCAGGAAAGAATAAAGTTAGGTTAAAACCAAGCACATCATTGTTTTTCTTATGAAATCTTCAATAAGTTTGATGTCACATGACCCTCCTCCCTTTGAAAAAAATTAAGTTGGATCGAAAATGGCCGACTCCAAAATGGCCACCGTGGTCACACCCATCTGGAAAAGTTTCACCCCTCCCATATACTAATGTGCCACAAACAGGAAGTTGATATCACCAACTATTCGCATTCCCTTTTGCGATCACGGTAAATCAATGCTTTACCTGGACATCCCGGGGTCCTGTAATGACCTCGGAAGCTGTCCTGATTCACTTCCGGCTGGCGATGACCCAGTGACATCATTGGCAGGAAGTGACCATTTCCCGTGTCTTCTGATGAGCAGCAGCTCATCGGAAGTCAAGAGAAGCCAACGGATAGTGGATTACTGAGGCCCCCTAGTGGGCTATGTAAAATAAAGAAAAAAAAAATTTCCATTTATGTATAAAAAAGCCCCTAAAATTTCAAATCACACCCCCCTTTTGCCCCATTGAAAAGAAAGCTATTAAAAAAAAATTAAAAAACACACATATTTGGTATCGTCGCGTTCAGAAATGCCCGATCTATTAAAATATAAAATCAATCAGATCGGTAAACTGCGAAGAAGGAAAAAGTCCAAACTCCAAAATTACGTTTTTTTCTCGCTGCAACATTGCAATAAAATACAATAACGGACGATCAAAACATCACATCTACCCAAAAATAGTATAATTAGAAACGTCAGCTCGAGACACAAAAAATAAGCCATCACACAGGCCCAGATCCCGAAAATGAGAACGCTGCAGGGCGCGGAACATGGCGCAAATTCAGAATTATTTTTCTTTAAAAACTGCAGAAATTTTTTTCACTACTTAGATAACAATAAAAGTAACATGTTTGGTATCTACGAACTCGTACTGCCCCGAGACATCACACCATCACGTCAGTTTGACCATATAGTGACCGTGGTGAATAAAAAAACTAAAAAAAAGTGTAATTGCACTTTTTTTGAAATTTCATCGCACTTGGAACTTTTTTCCTGCTTTTCAGTACACTATATGGTAAACTAAATTATCTTGTGCAAAAGTACAACTCGTCCCGCAAAAAGCAAGCCCCCATATGTCTATATTTACAGAAAATAAAAAAGTTATGGCTCTTGGAAGAAGGGGAGGACAAAACGATAAATGGAAAATCCCCCAGGGATGACGGGGTTAAAAAAACGTTCACCGGACAACCCCTGTAAAGGAATCTTACACAATGATCAAATACTGTGATCCACTTATGAAACTAATTTATATTCACATTTACCATGTTGGAGCGAGTACAGTATCAGGCAGTTATGATGACATCATCATAGACTCTGAATGACATCACAGATGATATAGAATGTGCAGAGATCTGCTCCGGAGCCATCTTGTGCCACTTGGACCTGACAGCCTGGAGGAGACGAGTCCAGGTAGGGAGCTCTCCACTATTAGAGTGTATCACGCAGTAGATAGATTTATTATAATGGGGGAAGGGCACCGTTTTTGTATTAATACAGATGATATTAAATATTTATATAAGTATATATACACAAAAAAGTTATTAGCGTTACAGATCCTATATTATCATTTAATCTTTGAATCTTGATGTAAGTGAAATGTATTACACCAGGAGCCAACACATAGCCCCTGTATTACACCAGGAGCCCCCTCATAGCCCCTGGATAACACAAGGAGCCCACACATAGACCCTGGTATTGCACCAGGAACCCACACATAGCCCCTGTATTACACCAGGACACACATATAGACCCTGTATTAGATCAGGTGCCCACACATAGCCCCTGTATTACACCAGGAGCCCACACATAGTCCCAGTATTACATTAGGTTCCCCCACACATAGCCCCTGTATTACACCAGGAACCCACACATAGCCCCTGTATTACACCAACATTCCGTTACATCACCAATAGAATAGAAAGGACAAAGTTCTGAACCAGAATCATTTTGTTTTTAGGTCCTGAAAGCACAAAGGTAAGAAGTCCAGGTAAGTATCTGTCCTCTCTAGGACACATGCGGTACCACAGAACCATAGGACGATGGCACAGCATCTACAGAGATGATCGTCTAATAGCCCAGCTCGACTGCCCATCTCTACATAATATATGTGTGTGTCTGCTTTATTAATGATGGAGTGAATGCTTAGTCTAAGGATATGTTTACATGTTGCATTGAACCGTAGGATGATCACACCAAAGGTGACCGTCTGATAGCCTAGCTCGACTACCAATCTCTCCTGAAGACCCAACAGCATTTTTGAGAGTTGGGTGGAGGACATCATCTTTGGAAATAGGGTCCCAGCTTGTTGTCTCCTCCACAGTTTAGTGCCCTGTAATGGAGTTTTGTGTTGCTGAGGCACAGGTCTGGAAGCTGCTGTCATCCTATTAGCTATTTACCTGGGATTTGATCTGATCGTCATGTTTGGGTAGGATGATCACACCAAAGATAGCCGTCTAGTAGCCTAGCTCGACTACCCATCTCTCCTGAAGACCCAACAGCTTTGTTGAGAGTTGGGTGGAGGACATCATCTTTGGAAATAGGGTCCCAGCTTGTTGTCTCCTCCACGTCTAGTGCCCTGTAATGGAGTTTTGTGTTGCAGGGGCGCAGGTCTGGAAGCTGTCGTCATCCTATTAGCTATTTACCTGGGATTTGATCTGATCGTCATATTTGGGGTAGGATGATCACACCAAAGATGACCGTCTGGTAGCCTAGCTCGACTACCCATCTCTCCTGAAGACCCAACAGCTTTTTTGAGAGTTGGGTGAAGGACATCATCTTTGGAAATAGGGTCCTAGCTTGTTGTCTCCTCCACGTCTAGTGCCCTGTAATGGAGTTTTATGTTGCAGGGGCGCAGGTCTGGCAGCTGTCGTCATCCTATTAGTTATTTACCTGGGATTTGATCTGATTGTCATATTTGGGGTCAGGAAGGAATTTTTTTCGCCGCTGAGAAGAACTCATAGAGGAATACATAAGAATGAATGCATGTGTGTATGTTTTATTAAGAGCATCCATTGTCCTAGATTGTGAGCTCCTAGGGGCAGGTTGCATGTCTTTTCCTTTCCAGGTCAGCTTTCCTGAACTTATAATTACATACATATATCTCTATACATAATCGCCAGTTTGGGGCTTCCGGTCACTGTGCCGATATCACGCACGTCGAGGCCGGAAGCGCCCACATTCTGCCACCACACACCCCAACCACTGCCCGCCGCTGACCCGCTCCCCCGCTATTACCGCCCACCTCGCCAGCTCCCAGCACACAGTGCCACCCCAGCCCGCCCACAGCCACGCTCGCCGTGGATGACGTCACGGCCCCTCCACCACCTATCCCCACATACCCTCACTGTCTCCACCAATGTATGTATTCAATGTGTGCCTAATGTCTGTATACTCTAATGTCTCTATACTGTCTGTAATCTGTCTATACTCTGTCTCATCTCTCTATACTGTCTGTAATGTGTCTATACTATCTCTAATCTGTCTATATTCTGTCTCATGTGTCTATACTCTCTCTAATGTCTCTATACTGTCTGTAATGTGTCTATACTGTCTCTAATCTGTCTATACTGTCTGTAATGTCTCTATACTCTCTAATGTGTCTATACTGTGTGTATACTGTCTGTAATGTCTGTATACTGTCTGTAATGTGTGTCTACTGTCTGTAATGTGTGTCTACTGTCTGTAATGTGTGTATACTGTCTCTAATGTGTCTATACTGTGTGTAATGTCTGTATACTGTCTGTAATGTCTGTATACTCTCTGTAATGTGTCTATACTGTCTGTAATGTGTCTATACTGTGTCTATACTGTCTGTAATGTGTGTATACTGTCTGTAATGTGTGTATACTGTCTGTAATGTCTCTATACTCTCTGTAATGTCTCTATACTGTGTCTATACTGTCTGTAATGTCTGTATACTGTCTCTAATGTGTGTCTACTGTCTGTAATGTGTCTATACTCTCTCTAATGTTTCTATACTGTCTCTAATGTGTCTATACTCTGTGTAATGTCTGTATACTGTCTGTAATGTCTGTATACTGTCTGTAATGTGTCTATACTGTCTGTAATGTGTCTATACTCTTTGATATCTCTATGCTGTCTGTCATCTCTCTATACTGTGTGTCATGTCTCTATACTGTGTGTCATGTCTCTATACTGTGTGTCATGTCTCTATACAATGTGTCTATACTGTCTCTGATGTCTCTATACTGTCTGTCATCTCTCTATACAATGTGTCTATACTGTCTCTGATGTCTCTATACTGTGTGTCATGTGTCTATACTGTGTGTCATGTGTCTATACTGTGTGTCATGTCTCTATACAATGTGTCTATACTGTCTGTCATCTCTCTATACTGTGTGTCATGTCTCTATACTGTGTGTCATGTCTCTATACTGTGTGTCATGTCTCTATACTGTGTGTCATGTGTCTATACTGTGTGTCATGTGTCTATTCTGTGTGTCATGTGTCCATACTGTGTGTCATGTGTCTATACTGTGTGTCATGTATCTATACTGTGTGTCATGTGTCTATACTGTCTCTAATGTGTCTATACTGTGTGTAATGTCTGTATACTGTCTGTAATGTCTGTATACTCTCTGTAATGTGTGTATACTGTCTGTAATGTGTCTATACTGTGTGTATACTGTCTGTAATGTGTGTATACTATCTGTAATGTGTGTATACTGTCTGTAATGTCTCTATACTATCTGTAATGTGTCTATACTGTGTCTATACTGTCTGTAATGTCTGTATACTGTCTGTAATGTGTGTCTACTGTCTGTAATGTCTCTATACTGTCTCTAATGTGTCTATACTCTGTGTAATGTCTGTATACTGTCTGTAATGTCTGTATACTGTCTGTAATGTGTCTATACTGTCTGTAATGTGTCTATACTGTCTTTGATGTCTCTATACTGTCTGTCATCTCTCTATACTGTGTGTCATGTCTCTATACTGTGTGTCATGTCTCTATACTGTGTGTCATGTCTCTATACAATGTGTCTATACTGTATCTGATGTCTCTATACTGTCTGTCATCTCTCTATATTGTGTGTCATGTCTCTATACTGTGTGTCATGTGTCTATACTGTGTGTCATGTGTCTATACTTTGTGTCATGTGTCTATACTGTGTGTCATGTGTCTATACTGTCTGTAATGTGTCTATACTGTCTGTAATGTGTCTATACTGTCTTTAATGTGTCTATACTGTCTAATGTGCCTATACTGTCTGTAATGTGTCTACTCTGTCTAATGTCTGTATACTCTCCCTAATGTCTGTATACTGTGTGTAATGTGTTTATACTGTGTCTAATGTCTTTATACTGTCTCTAATGTGTCTATACTGTGTCTAATTTGTCTATACTCTCTCTAATGTCTCTATACTCTCTCTAATGTCTCTATACTGTGTGCATACTGTCTGTAATGAGACCCGCATCTTTCCTCACCCTCCACCACAGACCCGCATCTCTCCTCACCCCTCCACAACAGACCCGCATCTCTCCTCACCCCTCCACCACTGAGCCGCATCTCTCCTTACCCCTCCACCACGCAGCCGCATCTCTCCTCACCCCTCCACCACGCACCCGCATCTCTCCTTACCCCTCCACCACTGAGCCGCATCTCTCCTCACCCCTCCACCACTGAGCCGCATCTCTCCTCACCCCTCCACCACACAGCCGCCTCTATACTCTGCTACACACACACCCGCCTCTATACTCTGCTACCCACACTGCCACCTCGATACTCTGCTACCCACAGTGCCGCCTCGATACTCTGCTACCCACAGAGCCGCCTCGATACTCTGCTACCCACAGAGCCGCCTCGATACTCTGCTACCCACAGAGCCGCCTCGATACTCTGCTACCCACAGAGCCGCCTCTATACTCTGCAACCCACAGAGCCGCCTCGATACTCTGCTACCCACAGAGCCGCCTCGATACTCTGCTACCCACAGAGCCGCCATTGATACTCTGCTACCCACAGAGCCGCCTCGATACTCTGCTACCCACAGAGCCGCCATCGATACTCTGCTACCCACAGAGCCGCCTCGATACTCTGCTCTGCTACCCACAGAGCCGCCTCCACACTCTGCTACCCACAGAGCTGCCTCCATACTCTGCTACCCACACAGCCCCCTCTATACTCTGCTACCCACAGAGCCGCCTCTATACTCTGCTACCCACAGAGCCGCCTCTATACTCTGCTACCCACAGAGCTGCCTCTATTCTCTGCTACTTACAGAGCCGCCTCTATACTCTCATACCCACTGACCCGCCTGTATACACACAATTCATTTCACCGCGCTCCCGATGCAATTGCATCGGAGCTTTTTACTAGTACAGCAATAAGCAGCAGGTCACACGTGATCCAGGGAGATATCCGATCGCCAGAAATGGGGTCAGGAAGGAATTTTTTTTTCCCCTGAGGTAGAACTCTCCGGGGGTTTTCTTCGCCTTCCTCTGGATCTTTGGGTCCGGTGCCTCATCAGGTCCGCAATGTCAGCAGCAAGTTCTGTGGTCTCCATTGGACCTGAGAGTCACCGTGACCCTAAATTTATTAAAGGACCGGTAATATTTTCATTACAATGTTGTTTATTACTATTCCAAAAATAAAAAAATAATTAGAGATTATATATTGTGTTTGTGTTTTATTTGTCTGCACTTTAGCCTACACAGCGACAATCGCTCAATACTCTAGAACCAGACTTGATCAGGTATCTAATAAAGTGTCTCATCCATATACATGGCGGGCGGAGCTGCAGGATCGGGAATATAGGGGGCGTCATACACAGAGTGAGTCACATGAGTCCAGCCATGATAACATCACCTCTCCCAAGTCACATCACTATGGGGGTCGGTCTTGGTCATGGGGGCACTCACCTCGTAGAGGTCCAGCCATTATGTCACCTGTCCCATGTCACATCACTATGGGATCAGTCTCAGTGATGGGGAACTCACATCTTATAGGTCCTATATGATACACTACCTGAAAGACGACTGAAGAGTGGGTCACAAAGACGCAGAACACAGGAGATTCAGGAAAAGGAGGAAAGAGGCGACACAGGGGCAACAAGTAGTCACAGGACACAACGGTAAGGGGGGGGGGTTAGGAATGACCACAATGGCGCATTAACTAGCACTGGCTATAGTAAGAAGAGAAACATGGGGGAATTTGTGCCAAATATTGCACCTATGTATCCGGATAGGACAAATACACAATTTATGTTAATTATATACATGTCCTGGATTGTTGGGTATACACTGGAGCAAACTGTATTAATTGTGGATATGCTGCTTGAAAGCCTGCGGTGGATCTTCCATGCAAATATCCCCCTGTACAATAGGCAATGGCTTATGTCTACTGTATTTCAATGTAACTCACAATATGTATGCTAAAAAAATCACATATTTGTGATTTTATTTAAGATTTTTTTTAGCATACATATTGTGAGTTACATTGATATACAATAGACATAAGCCATTGATAAAAAGAATTGCGCTGAGCCTACACACCTTTTCATTCATATACATGTCCTGGCCGGTATCTCCCAGAACAAAGTCACTGCCCGATGCAGAAGTGAGCGGCGCAGGACAACCCCTATATGTGTAATAATGACCTGCAAAAGCCGCCTCCATCAGAGGAGATGTACACACATCTGTCCATCAGAGGAGATGTACACACATCTGTCCATCAGAGGAGATGTACACGCATCTGTCCATCAAAGGAGATGTACACGCATCTGTCCATCAGAGATGTACACACATCTGTCCATCAGAGGAGATGTACACACATCTGTCAATCAGAGGAGATGTATACACATCTGTCCATCAGAGGAGATGTACTCACATCTGTCCATAAGAGGAGATGTACATACGTGTGTTCATCAGAGGAGATGTACACACATCTGTCCATCAGAGGAGATGTACACGCATCTGTCCATCAGAGATGTACATATATCTGTCCATCAGAGGAGATGTACACACATCTGTCCATCAAGTTGTGGGAGGGTGAGAACAATTTTCTTGATATTTCCCACTCTTCTTAGCGCAGTTGGCTAAAAAGATGATTTACATACAAAGAAAAAAGACAGAGGGACAGGAAGACAAGAACAACAACTGGATTCAGAACAGCCATATGTACACCAGGTAAAATAAAAATAAAAATGTATGGAAAGTGGCAGGTTCTCTTTAAAGAGATTTCTGATGGATGAGAACATCTGGATGGATTCCTCACATCACTGGTTTTCCCTATTATGACCGGCCATTAATGGGAGATGTATGGAGATGGGTCCGGTCGTGTGCAGGGTCCCCACATAACAAAGGTTACAAAAAGCTGATGGGGCCGAGGCCTACTATAGACTTACATGTTATGGGGCTGCATAACAACCAGTCTATAAACCTCATGTAAGCGGCAGCATTGGGGTCTGGGTGCTTTACCTGCACCCCTATCAGTGCAGGTAAAGCATCGGCACATGAGTGGGACTGCAGGTTCCAGGGTCTTAGACCCAATAGGGCGATAGAAACCCCTGAATAGTTTGTAAATGGGTGTCCACTATATTTACTGGACACATGAAGCCCACCACTGCCTTACTCAGCACAGGAGACATCTTCGTTTCTTATGGTACTCATACTCAATAGATAAAAGTCAGAAAGTCTTCAACACTAAACCTGCCTTGAGGCCACCACCTCTTGGTTGCCAAATGTCATTGCTTCTCTAGGGCTCTTCTTAGATATTTATTACATCAGAGCCCCAGAAAAGCAAAGATGCCCCTGTGGTGGTCATAACTGCAGCAGCCCAGGAGCCAAACTCCATAACGAGGGTCCCCTGGCATAGTGAAGGATGTAAGGACCAATTCATACCACATTCAGCCGTGCATTCAAGTCTTTACACAAGGCGTCCAACTGAATCATGAAAAACTGTATTGTGTCATCTGAAATTATTGACACCTCTGAAAATGGGCAAATGGAGCCTGAAGCTTCATACTTTGTTCAATTCAATCCATCAAGGGCACATTGGAGCCTCAGCAGGAGCAGGCTCTTGGGGAAAAAAGCCGTTGATGATGTAGAAGAAGATGGTGAGGGTTGTGGTGCGAGAGGTGCAGAGAGGTCGCAGGAAGGAGGCAAGGAGACAGTCTCTTGTTCTATACCTTTTTACTCTGCAATTCAGTTCATCAGCAGGTCCAGGGTACTTGTTCACCGGGTCGTCGGTCTGGTCAGTCTGAGCAGCACTGAGGATCGCTCTGCCGGATGGGTATAGGACCTACCAGCTGACGTCTTCTTGGGATGAGGATGTAGGTGCCTGTAGCATTCCTGTGTCCTTTGCTCCCTTGTGGATGGCTACCAGCCAGGCAGGCAACACAGACTCTTTATGAGCAGCCAGACCCACCCGTCTCTCTAGTCCTTTGGCATTTGCTGTGCTCCTGGATAGTCCCACAGTGTGACTACTGTGCTTGAAGCCCATTAGCCTCCAGCTCACTTCCAGTGGTGGAGACCTGGCAGCTTGAGGTTCTGGCACCTTCTGCTGCTTTGAGCAGCTGCTCGGCCTGGATACTGACGGCAGACTTTTGTTCTCCTTCACTGACTCAATAACTAACTCTTGTTGCCACCTCTCCCTACTATCCACTACTGATAACCCCTCCCTCCAACCAAAGTCTTTTACAGCCTAAAGCAAGCCTTCTTGTGCCAAACCTCTGATCAGAGTTCAGGCAGATTGTTTCTGCTTCGGGAGTCTAGCATAGGGTGCCTCAATTCTCCTTAGACGTGACATTAGTACCGATGATTTTAAATACCACTGTGGTTATCAGACTGCAGGGGTGCCACAAAAGGGATGGGTGAGGATACAGTAGGTGAGGAGAGAGGACCCTCCCTGCAAGTGCTCACAGTCTACAAGGGAAGGGTGAGGATACAGTAAGTGAGGATAGAAGACCCTGTCTGCGAGGGCTCATAGTCTACATGGGATGGGTGCAGATACAGTAGGTGAGGAGAGAGGACCCTGCCTACGAGGGATCACAGTCTACAAGGGATGGGTGAGGATACAGTAGATGAGGTGCGAGGAGCCAGCCCGCAAGAGCTCACAGTCTACAAGGGATGGGTGAGGATACAGTAGGTGAGGAGAAAGGACTCTGCCCACGAGGGCTCACAGTCTACAAGGGATGGATGAGGATACAGTAGGTGAGAAGACATGACCCTGCCTGCGAGGGCTCACAGTCTTTAAGGGATAAGTGAAGATACAGTAGGTGAGGAGAGAGGACCCTGCATGCGAGGGCTCATGGTCTACAAGGGATGAGTGAGGATACAGTGGGTGAGAGAGAACCCTGCCCACGAGGGCTCACAGTCTACAAGGGATGGGTGAGGATACAGTAGATGAGGTGCGAAGAGCCAGCCCGCAAGAGCTCACAGTCTACAAGGGATGGGTGAAGATACAGTAGGTGAGGAGAAAGGACTCTGCCCACGAGGGCTCACAGTCTACAAGGGATGGATGAGGATACAGTAGGTGAGGAGAAATGACCCTGCCTGCGAGGGCTCACAGTCTTCAAGGGATAAGTGAAGATACAGTAGGTGAGGAGAGAGGACCCAACATGCGAGGGCTCATGGTCTACAAGGGATGGGTGAGGATACAGTAGGTGAGGAGAGAGGACCGTGCCTACGAGGGCTCACGGTCTACAAGGGATGGGTGAGGATACAGTAGATGAGGAGAGAAGAGCCAGCCCGCGACAGCTCACAGTCTACAAGGGATGAGTGAGGATACAGTAGATGAGGAGCGAGGAGCCAGCCCGCGAGGGCTCACAGTCTAAAAGAGATGGGTGAGGGCAGGGGCGGACCTACCGTGGTGCAGCTGGTTCAGCTGCACCAGGGCCCCAACCGGCTAGGGGGCCCCTCAAGCTTGCAGGGGGGCCCCAGCTGACCCCCGTAACCCGATGACAGAGGAAAGGAGGGTCAGGCAAGGGAAGCAGGATGCCTCCTGCTTCCCTTGCCTGATCCCGTCCCTCCTCTCCTCTGCCCCTCTGCCGCACTCTGGATGCACTCGGCGGCGCGGCTCAACAGGTAGGAGACCCGCATCATCAATAACCGCCCCCCTTGCCGACGGCCGCCAGCACCCCCTCCCCGCACCTCGCCGATGGCCGCCAGCAACACCCCCCAGCTCCTCAACGACGGCCGCCAGCACCCCCCCCCACTCCTCAACGACGGCTGCCAGCACAGACCCCCCCCCCCCCTCCCGCTCCTTAACATGGCTGCACCAGGGCCCTCTGGGCTCAAGGTCTGCCCCTGGGTGAGGATTCAGTAGGTGAGGAGAGAGGACCCTGCCCGTCGCCTCTGTGCAGTATGTGATATCTATCTATCTATCTATCTATCTATCTATCTATCTATCTACAGAACAGAAAAAACTGCACAGAGGTCAAATAACTAGAAAAAATTCTCTGCAGCCCTCAGTTACTACCAATGATGCACAAATGCTAATAAGCAGTATATATTTGGGGAAAAATTTAAAACTTACGTTTTTTTCAAAAAACTCAAAAATCTTCGTTTTTTATTATCTTGGGGTTCTTAATACAAACATTGGCCAAAGTCCGTTTGCTCATCAGCCAGATTCTCCATTTGTTTTCTGTTCTGTGTATAACAAATGGAGAATCTGGCTCCATGACTGCAACTCTGCACCCTCATCACCCACAGGTGGTCTTAGGTTGAGATGGTGTCCACCCACTTAGAACTGGGATAGGGAGGACAAGCAGGGCAGGGATGTCAGCGTTAGAACTCATCAGACCTGGGGTCGCCTTGTCGCGGCTGATGAGCAAACGGACATTGGCCAATGTTTGTGCTAAGATCCCCAAGATAATAAAAAAAGAAGATTTTTGAGTTTTTTGAAAAAAACGTAAGTTTTTAAATTTTTTCCTCAAATATATACGGTACTGCTTATTAGCATTTGTGCATCATTGGTAGTAACTGAGTGCTGCAGAGAATGTTTTCTAGTTTATCTATCTATCTATCTATCTATCTATCTATCTATCTATCTATCTATCTATCTATCTGTCTATCTATCTATAATAAAAAGAAGGTCTGGAAGAAGGTCATCACTGACCGAAACGTCGCTACCTTACACCTGAAGGCCATTAAAGGCGAGAAAACATCCGAATTTGAGTGCTGCAGCCTTTATTTTGCGTCTACTTATCTATCTATCTATCTATCTATCTATCTATCTATCTATCTATCTATCTATCTATCTATCTATCTATATCTTTCTATATCAATTCAAAGAAGCTTTAATGTCAGTGCAACGGCTGCAAGGGCCGGGGGTACTCGGTAAGCTGGGCCGGCTGGTGCTTTGGGAGGTCACCTTGGCTGTGGCCCAGCTCCGTGGCCCTGGAAGTGCAGTGAAGGGGGTTTTTACAGGGGATTTAGAAGTATTTTCGTGACGTGGAGCGGGGCCCCAGGGTTGATGTTAGAGTCGATAGTAAAGATGAGGGCTATAGCGGTGCGGAAGGCAGCAAGGCACTGAAGGAGCAGACAGACACAGTTCATGCAGTTCTTTTACCTCTTTACTTGCTGATCAAGCAAGGGCAACCCAGTCGGGTTCTGTACTCTTCCAGGATGCGGTCAGGTCAGGTCTCAAGCAATCAGGATCGCTCCACCGATGCACCCTTTGTTGCCTTCCCAGGTTGATCTCTTCCTGCGCTGGATTACTTTTCTCTCCTGCCCTGCGCCTTCGTGTACAGTGTCCCAAGCTGGTGGCTGCAGGCCCTGTCGTGTGACACATCCCCTGATCCTACTTCTAGCCACCATCCTGTGGATTGACCACGGAAAGTAACCACTGCTCATAAAGATGCAGCAGCCTCTGGTTTCCCTGCTGAACCCTGAAGCGTTCCCACCAGATAGGTGCCAGTCCCCTCTTGCAACAAGTCCCTCCACCTGACTCGGGTTGTGTCTAGGGATGAGCGAGTACTGCAATAATCGGACTCGCTATACTCGCAATGAGTAATCCCGATACTCGGTACTCATTGCGAGTATAGCGAGTCCAATGGCAGTGAATGGACCGGGGAATACTTTCACAGTGTATCTATATATACACTGCGAAAGTGCACTAAAAGTGAATAAAAGTTGTTAAAAAATAAAAAAATATCATACTCACCTATCTGACACCTGCACCGGGATGATATTCGGCCTACTCGCTACTCACCGAGTTTCTTGTGATTAACTTTCGCAGTGTATCTATGCATACACTGCGAAAGTGTACTAAAAGTGAATAAAAGTTGTTAAAAAATATCATACTCACCTATCCGACGCCTGTATCGGGAACAGCAAAGAAGACATCCGATCAACGACAAGGACCTGCGAGTCTGACAGCCAATCAGATGGCCAGACGTCACAAACCATGTGATCGCTACCAGCCACCTGATTGGCCAGATTGCCAGGTCATTGATACACGTTCAAGACCTGGCAATCTGGCGAATCAGGTGGCTGGTAGCGATCAGGTGGTTTGTGACATCTGGCCATCTGATTGGCCAGATCGCTACCAGCCATCTGATTGGCTGTCAGACTAGTAGGTCCTTGTCGTTGATAGGATGTCTTCTTTGCCGATCCCAGTGCAGGCGTCGGATAGGTGAGTATGATATTTTTTTAACAAATTTTATTCACTTTTAGTGCACTTTCACAGTGTATATACAGTTGTGGCCAAAAGTATTGACACCCCTGCAATTCTGTCTGATAATACTCTGTTTCTTCCTGAAAATAATTGCAATCACAAATTCTTTGGTATTATTATCTTCATTTAATTTGTCTTCAATAGTGATGAGCGAGCACTAAAATGCTCGGGTGCTCGGTGCTCTGGCCGAGCATCTCAAGATACTCGTGTACTCGGCCAGAGCACCGAGCCCAATGTAAGTCAATGAGTGACAGGCTCCGCCCACAGACTTCCGGTTATAAAACGAGTATTTCTGGGAAAGGGCGGTAGGGTGGGCTTTGTCAAATCGCCGCCACATACAACACCTTGCTGTGGCCCCAGAGGGATCTTAACAATGAATCTGCTCCCTGTGTGGTGCCAGCTCACTGTGTGCACTGAAGGGAGCTGTGTATGTGTGTCAGATTGCTAATTATTAGCGAGCAGTCCGAGCATCTCGGCGGTACTCGGTGCTCGCCGAGCATCCCGAGTACCGGGATACTCGTGCGAGTAACGAGTAGCGCAGAGCATACTCGCTCATCCCTAGTCTTCAATGAAACAACACAAAAAGAATTGTCCTAAAGCCAAATTGGATATAATTCCACACCAAACATAAAAAGGGGGTGGACAAAAGTATTGGCACCGTTAGAAAAATCATGTGATGCTTCTCTAATTTGTTTAATTAGCAGCACCTGTAACTTACCTGTGGCACCTAACAGGGGTTGGCAATAACTAAATCACACTTGCAGCCAGTTGACATGGATTAAAGTTGACTCAACCTCTGTCCTGCGTCCTTGTGTGTACCACATTGAGCATGGAGAAGAGAAAGAAGACCAAAGAACTGTCTGAGGACTTGAGAAACCAAATTGTGAGGAAGCATGAGCAATTTCAAGGCTACAAGTCCATCTCCAAAGACCTGAATGTTCCTGTGTCTACCGTGCGCAGTGTCATCAAGAAGTTTAAAGCCCATGGCACTGTGGCTCCCTAGATGCGGACAGAAAAGAATAATTAATGAGAGATTTTAATACAAGATTGTGCGGATGGTGGATAAAGAACCTCAACTAACATCCAAACAAGTTCAAGCTGCCCTGCAGTCCGGGGTACAACAGTGTCAACCCGTACTATCCGTCGGCGTCTGAACGAAAAGGCACTGTATGGTAGGATACCCAAGAAGACCCCACTTCTTACCCCGAGATATAAAAAAGCCAGGCTGGAGTTTTCCAAAACTTACCTGAGAAAGCCTAAAACGTTTTGGAAGAATGTTCTCTGGTCAGATGAGAGAAAAGTAGAGATTTTTGGGCAAAGGCATCAACATAGAGTTTACAGGAGAAAAAAAGAGGCATTCAAAGAAAAGAAGACGGTCCCTACAGTCAAACATCTTGTAGGTTCCCTGATGTTTTGGGGTTGCTTTGCTGCCTCTGGCACTGGACTGCTTGACCGTGTGCATGGCATTATGAAGTCTGAAGACTACCAACAAATTTTGCAGCATAATGTAGGGCCCAGTGTGAGAAGCTGGGTCTCCCTCAGAGGTCATGGGACGTCCAGCAGGACAATGACCCAAAACACACTTCAAAAAGCACTAGAAAATGGTTTGAGAGAAAGCACTGGAGACTTCTAAGGTGGCCAGCAATGAATCCAGGCCTGAATCCCATAGAACACCTGTGGAGAGATCTAAAAATGGCAGTTTGGAGAAGGCACCCTTCAAATATCAGGGACCTGGAGCAGTTTGCCAAAGAAGAATGGTCTAAAATTCCAGCAGAGCATTGTAAGAAACTGATGGTTACCGGAAGCGGTTGATCGCAGTTATTTTGGCTAAAGGTTGTGCAACCAAGTATTAGGCAGAGGGTGCCAATACTTTTGTCTGGCCCATTTTTGGAGTTTTGTGTGAAATGATCAATGTTTCACTTTTTGTTTCATTCTCTTTTGTGTTTTTTCATTGAAGACAAATTAAATGAAGATAATAATACGAAAGAATTTGTGATTGCAATCATTGCAGGAAGAAACTGAGTATTATCTGACAGAATTGTAGGGGTGTCAATACTTTTGGCCACAACTGTATAGATACACTGCGAAAGTTAAAGGACTACTCGCTACTCCCGATTAATCACAAGAAACTCGAGGAGTAGCAAGTAGCTCGATTATCGTTACTATTCGGCGAGTACCGAATAGTAACGATTATACTCGCTCATCCCTAGTCAGGTCCTGATTTGAGGCCCATGGGTGGATCCTCCACTCCCGTGTCCCCTAGGACTCCCTCTCTATACGTCCTTCCTCCTCCTCAGTCCTCCCTGGACTCCTCACTCGAACTCTCTCTTTTAGTCCCACCCCCTCTACCTATTCTCTCCTCCAGCCAGCAGATGGGGTCTGCCCATCATGGGGTCCCTTCCCCTGGACTGGAGTTGGGATGGTGTTGTGTGCAGGTTATGTGTCTCGGGTTTGTGACCTCTCTCACCTGAGAGTGATGATACCACACCTGTGGAGTGCTTGCAGCATCACTGTGGCGACCAGTCCGCAGGGGCTCCACATCAGGACTAAATATATATTACTTTTGCCAAATCAAGTGTACAATGGGGAATAGGGATAGGGACAGTGGGGATGGTGGGTAGGGACTGTAGGAACAATGGATGGGGCAGATACAGGGGCTAAATCTATTTATCTATCATCTAAGTACCATCTATCTAGAAAAAACAAATATCAAGGCTTGATAAAGGTTTGCTGTCAGCCAAAATGTCTCGCCACATATTGGGCTAATAAAGTCTATTTTTTGCATATTAATTGGAGTTCTGCCTGGATTTATTTTTTCTATATTATCTTGTTTTGGACATCACATTACCAGTTATTGCACCCAAGGGCTGCCACTAGGAATTTTTGGGCCCCCTGAGACTCTGCCAAGCCTCCACCCATTATATTTATAGTGAAAAATTGGAATAGCACCAAAAATTACCTCAATTTATGTGCAAAGCTTTCCCAACCAGCAATCCAGACAATTCCTTACAATAGAGTAAAAAAAGGAAAAACAGCACAAAACAATTGAAAAAAGTGGACTTTATTGCCCAATGCGTGACCACGCCATTGGGCAATACAATCCACTTTTTTCTATATTTTTATGCTGTTTTACCTTTTTTTTTTATTTTTTACACTCTCTCTATTATATATTCCATACACACAAACCCTAGAGCCGGCTGCAGGCCAGATTCACAAACAGAGCCGGCGGCGGGCCAGAGCCACAGACAGAGCCAGCAGCGGGCCAGAGCCATAGACAGAGCCGGCGGCGGGCCAGAGCCACAGACAGAGCCAGCGGTGGGCCAGAGCCACAGACAGAGCCTGCGCCACAGACAGAGCCACAGACAGAGTCGGCGGCGGGCCAGAGCCACTGGCAGAGCCGGCGGCGGGCCAGAACCACACACAGAGCCGGTGGAGGCCAGAGCCACAGACAGAGCCGGCGGCGGGCCAGAGCCACAGATCATGATGTCCCAGACGTCATTGCTCCGGGACTCTGCTCCATGTGCGCGCTGGCCCGGCTATACCGCTGTGATCCTCCCAGGGTTGCCACTAAGAATTTTGGGGCTCCTTACTGCCAAAAGTTTGGGGCCCCCCTTGAGACTCCGCCCAGACTCCACCCCTGTTCTACCTCTGCCCAGGCTCCTCCTCCACCCTAGCTCCACCTCCACCTAAACATACATGATATATATAGTGAAAAATTGTAACAGCACCAAAAAGTATCTCAATTTATGTGCATGACAGTCTAGGGCCCACCAGGAAAACTTATTCCAGGGACCCGCCCACTCTTCAGCTATATGCAGCCACCTGTTAGCCGTTATACCCATTATATTGGCGGCTCCTGCACATCACTGTGCGCTCACCATTACTGTGATGTACAATTACTGTAGTTTGCATTAAAGGGATTCTTTAGTGAAAACAAGTTATCGGTGATCCACAGGCTAGGAAGGTGATCACTTATTTATTGTTGGAATCTGCCAGTGGAAACCGCATAGTCAAAAGAATGTGGAGCTTTTATCCCCATTATAAACTGCAGCGTCCGGTGATGACGTGACCGCAGCTACATTCATCATCATTGGAGCTCCCAGAAAAAAGCCAAACCCAGCGCTCACAGCCACTGAGGGCATGAGCGGATCAGTGGTCGAGTCGTAAATGAGCTCCAGTCTAATGGGGAAAAAACAAACCAGGACCAAGGACCGGGTTTAAAGACGATGATTGTAATGTGTCTTCAGTGTGTTTTTGTTTTTTTCTGAATTAAATAAACTTTTAAGGATCTAGATCTCAGGATTCTGTGCTGGATTTTTTTTTCTATTTTTTTGGACATGTAATGGGATAAAAGTTGCACATTCATCAGTTGGACCCCCACCAATTAATATCTCATCACTTATCCTGAGGCTATGTACACAATGAGTATTTGGTGAGATTTTTACCTCAGTATTTGTAAGACATAAGGAGTAAAACAATCAGAGGTAATTTTTTTCTGCATTTTTCACCCACTCCTGGTTTTGTTTTACAAATATTGAGGTGAAAATCTCACTAAATACTCACCGTGTGCATATGGTCTTTGACGAGATGATTACTTGCTGTAAGTGCATCTCTGGTGCTGTGTAATAGTCACAGGACAAGGAGGGGTTAAACATCCAAGTATTTAATATCTATTGGAAATAAAAAAATGTTCCCCTTATTAATATCAGTAAAATCAAATGACCGACCACAATCCACTATACCAAGACCAATGATACCACATAGAAGAGAGAAATACCACCACACCGTGACCATAGCATATATTACGACCACATAGTGCCCAAATAATGCCATATACAAGGCACAAATACTGCCACACCATGACCAGAGCAATAATACCACCAGATAGTGATCAAATATTACCATGTACAAGGTATAACTACTGCCACACCATGACAAAATCTCATATTACCACCACATAGTGACCGAATAATACCACATACAAGGGATGAAAACTGCCACATCATGACCATAGCACATAATTCCACCACATAGTGACCAATAATAGTACAATAGTGAAAAGTTAAAAAAGCTCTGCATGTTGGGTCAGTGTACAGGTAATACAGCGATTATAACTGACATTATACATAGGAGCTTGGTATAGTGTCAGTGTACATGTAAAACAGTGATCACCGGTGACATTATACACAAGAGCTCTGTATACAGTGTCAATGTACAGGTAAAGCAGAGAACACCAGTGACAGTATACACAGGAGCGCCTGTACATAGTCTCAGTGTACAGGTAATACAGAGATCACCAGTGACATTATACATAGGGGCTCTGTATATACGGTCAGTGTACAGGTAATGTAGAGATCACACGTGGCATTATACACAAGAGCTCTGTATATAGTGTCAGTGTACAGGTAAAACAGTGATCACCTTTGACATTATACACAGGAGCTCTGTATACAGTATAGTGTCATTGTACAGGTAATGCAGAGATTACCAGTGGCATTATACACAGGAGCTCTGGATATAGTGTCATTGTGCATGTATAGGTAATATGACGCGCACCCAGGGCTGTGGGGTACTCGGCTCTTGGGCTCTCTCTTCTTCTAGTCAGGGAAGTCACGGGTGGCCATCCTGAGGCCGTGGCCCTGGGGGTCAACTGAAAAGGGGGAAATATTTACAGGGGATTATTTACAAGTTGTCTTTGTCATGACGCCACCTGCTGAGTCTGGTGATGACCACCAGCGCCGCCACAGGCCTCCGGTGGTCGGTGGTATTGCGGCTTGGATGGAATAGTCCCCGCAGGCGGGACTGGACCACCGGGGCAGTGATGCTGTAAAGCAAACAGTTTATATTGAAAGGATGCAGCAGAGTCAAAGCTTCACTTCACCGGGTAACTTTACTTGAACACTCTCTTTCAGCTTACAGTTCAGCAGTTCATTAGATGGTATACTGGCATATGCTCCAGGCTGCAATTGGGATGTCTGGCTTGAGATGGAACCCTCCTTTATGTTCCTTTCTTTTCCTTCTATTCTGTTCCCAGTGTGAAGCCTGATCTCCTGTAGATAATCTGGCCTCCTGTTGCTTCTTATTCTGTCTCCTCTCCCTTTTGTACCCGTCGGGTTAACCTTCTCTTGAATGCCGCAGCTGCCTACTGCGCTTCTGGCTTCCCTCTTGTGGGATCTTTGGGAGTCAGGGCCGTATTTATAATATCCCTGTTTCATGGATTTTCTGTGAGACTTGGAGTACTCACAGGTGCGGGCTCCGGTACCCGGGTTTCTTCCTATTGGGCAAACTATATACATTACTCGCTCCCCACCCAAGTCAACTCTGCGTTCCTGTGTCTTCTTGCTGTCTTCCTCTTTTTGGGATCTGTTCTCTCTCAGGGCCCCTCAGCCGAGATGGCCCTCTTGGTTTTCTGCAGGCTGTCTCCTGCTCCTTTCACCTCCTCCTCTCAGTCTCCGACCCTCTCTCCAACTCTCCTCTCTCGTTCTGAGCTCTCTGGTTCCCTCCAGAGGTCGCTAAGACCCTCCCGGGGTTCCTCCCACCCACTATGCTAGTGTGTGAGTGCTGCTCTAGGGCTCCATCTTGTGACCATTGTCCCAATTGCAGTGGAGAACTACACCGCTTTTCTGGGTGCAGTACCCCTTCTGTGGCACCTACGTAGTGGGGCGCCACAAATACACATACTCACCAGTGATGTCTCTAGGTGAAGTTCTTCAGCATCACTTTTCTTCTTTATCTATTGCAGACCGATATCACGTCTTCTAGCCAGGACTCATCTCTGCATAAAATAATACAGTTACCTATAACCGATCACTACTAGAGCAGATTCCCACTTTTCCGAAGATTGCTATACTATATCAAACAACAAAAAAAGCGACAAAAATAGACTGCTGCACTCCTTGTCAGAGGTTGTAGAAACCTTTAATGGGCCTTTAGGGTAGCAGTGCACTTTGTTAATTGCTGTGCACAAATCTCAAAAAAAGGGGTTAATGCTTGTACAAAACGTGAGCAGCATGGCAATTACCTGAAGGCCCCTTAAATGCTTCTACATCCTCTGACATGTAGTGCTGCAGTCCATTTTTTCAGATTACTTTATATGTATGTATATATATATATATATATATATATATATCCCATCCTGGCAGGGTCCCTGCCTCATATATATGGACCCTTCCTGTATATATATATATACTAGTAAAAAGGCCCGATGCAATTGCATCGGGAGAGCGGTGAAATGAATTGTGTGTGAACAGGCGGGTGAATGGGGAGCAGAGTATAGAGGCGGCTCTGTGGGTGGCAGAGTATAGAGGCGGCTCTGTGGGTGGCAGAGTATAGAGGCGGCTCTGTGGGTGGCAGAGTATAGAGGCGGCTCTGTGGGTGGCAGAGTATAGAGGCGGCTCTGTGGGTGGCAGAGTATAGAGGCGGCTCTGTGGGTGGCAGAGTATAGAGGCGGCTCTGTGGGTGGCAGAGTATAGAGGCGGCTCTGTGGGTGGCAGAGTATAGAGGCGGCTCTGTGGGTGGCAGAGTATAGAGGCGGCTCTGTGGGTGGCAGAGTATGACGTTGCGGGTGGCTTGAGGGGTGAGGCGAGCAGAGGGTGGAGGGGTGAAGGGAGGTGGTAGTGGAAGGGTGAAGAGAGCTGCGGCTGGAGGGGTGAGGAGAGCTGCGGCTGGAGGGGTGAGGAGAGCTGCGGCTGGAGGGGCGAGGAGAGGTGGTAGTGGAGGGGCGAGGAGAGGTGGTAGTGGAGGGGCGAGGAGAGGTGGTAGTGGAGGGCGAGGAGAGGTGGTAGTGGAGGGGCGAGGAGAGGTGCGGCTGGAGGGGCGAGGAGAGGTGCGGCTGGAGGGGCGAGGAGAGGTGCGGCTGGAGGGGCGAGGAGAGGTGCGGCTGGAGGGGGGACATCACCGCTCGGCGGCAGGACGTGGCTGCGTGCTGGGGCAGATCACAGCCCCAGTTACACGCCATTGTCCTCAGCGGCGGGTTGAGTGCTGCAGAGAGGGATCAGTCCCTCCTCTCAGGTCACACATGTGGCCTGAGGGGAAGGAGGGGATTGGGCGGTGTGGGGTAAACGGAGGACGGGCATCGGATTGGTCCAGGACGGCGAGTCCTGGCCAATGGGATGGGCGTCATGTGTGTACAACAGCGCCCAATCCGCTTGCAGGGGCGGCGGCGGGCAATGGGAGTGAGCGGAGCCTGCAAAGCCTGAGACGGTCTGCTGACTCCCATTGGCGGCCGCCGCCCACAGGACGACGTCACTGGCTTCCGGCACCCGCATACAGCCCCTACACCACTACTCCACCAGCATGGGGACACTGAGGCCCCAGTGGTGAGAGAGCGTCGAGGGGCGGAAGCCACCGGCGGCATCCCGGCTGCGTGGACCTGGCGGAGGCGGCGAGGCCGGTGGCGATGAAGCGGGGCCGACGGTTTGCAGGATGGCAGCGGTGTCAGGTAGTGCGGCTGAGGACGGAGGAGGCTGTGAGGACGGAGGAGGCTGTGAGGACGGAGGAGGCTGTGAGGACGGAGAGGCTGTGAGGACGGGGAGGCTGTGAGGATGGAGGAGGCTGCTCAATTCTTATACTTACAATCCGGCGAGCGCTCGCTGCAGGGAGGAGTAGCAGTCATTGTTGTGATAGGACCTTGCATGTCAGAATGACATCAGCGTTCGGCGCAGTGATTGGTGCGTTCGCGGTCATGTGATATCACATGGCCGCAAGCGGGGCAATCACAGCGCTGAACGCAGATGTCATTGTGACATCATGCAAGGTGGGGGCAGTGTTGGTGAGTAGGGGGTAAGGAGGGGCAGTGTGGGGAGTGAGGGCATAGGGGGGTAAGAGGAGTGAGCAGGGGCAGTGTGGGTCAATGGGGGGGGGTAAGCAGGGGCAGTGTGGGTGAGTGTGGGTTAAAGGGGGGCAGTGTGGGTGATAGGGGTGGTAGGCATGGGCAGTGTGGGGAGTGAGGAGATAGGGGGGGTAAGAGTAGTGAGGAGGGGCAGTGTGGGGAGTGAGGAGATAGGGGGGGGTAAGAGTAGTGAGGAGGGGCAGTGTGGGTAGTGAGGAGATAGGGGGGGTAAGAGTAGTGAGGAGGGGCAGTGTGGGGAGTGAGGAGATAGGGGGGTAAGAGTAGTGAGGAGATAGGGGGGGGTAAGAGTAGTGAGGAGGGGCAGTGTGGGGAGTGAGGAGATAGGGGGGGTAAGAGTAGTGAGGAGGGGCAGTGTGGGTAGTGAGGAGATAGGGGGGGTAAGAGTAGTGAGGAGGGGCAGTGTGGGGAGTGAGGAGATAGGGGGTAAGAGTAGTGAGGAGGGGCAGTGTGGGGAGTGAGGAGATAGGGGGGGTAAGAGTAGTGAGGAGGGGCAGTGTGGGTAGTGAGGAGATAGGGGGGGTAAGAGTAGTGAGGAGGGGCAGTGTGGGGAGTGAGGAGATAGGGGGGTAAGAGTAGTGAGGAGGGGCAGTGTGGGGAGTGAGGAGCTGGGGGGGGGGTAAGAGGAGTGAGGAGGGGCAGTGTGGGGCGTGAGGAGATAGGGGGGGTAAGAGGAGTGAGGAGATAGGGGGGGGGTTAAGCAGGAGCAGTGGGGGTGGAGATGTGCGGGGCGGCGCCCCTGTAACGATTACTTGAGGAGCGGTGGGGGGAATGGGGGCGGGTGGTTAGAGTGTGCAGGGCCGGCGGTGCTGTAGGCTATAATGGAAGTGCAGGGCGGGCGCCATCTTACCGTGGTCCGCGTCATTGAGGCAGGCGTCGGGTGATGGTAGCGGCGGTGTCTTTAGTACTGGCGCTCCCCCCGTGGCTGCTGGCGATAGGGCCTGAGGGCTCGCACTGTCCGATGGACGGTGCGGCCCTGGCGGCGGGGGTGATCGGGAGCATGGGTTGAGGGAGTAGGAGAGCGGCGGGCGGGCTGTGGAGCGGGGGCGCCATCTTCCCGTGGTCCGCTACGGCGGCCCGCGTCATTGAGGCAGACGTTGGGTGATGGTGGTCCGAGTGCCTGCAGAGCTGTTCTAGTGCAGTTCAGGACCTGCGGTGATGTCACAGTCACGTGACACCAGGTTACCATGGAGTAACCTGGTGTCACGTGACTGTGACATCACCACAGGTCCTTGAACTGCAGTAGAAGAGCTCTGCAGACACTCGGAGCCTGCGGGAGCCACCGGAAGCTTAGAGGAAGACGGCAGGAGACGGCGGGGGCTCGGGGAGAGGTGAGCATTAACTTTTTTTTTATTTTTTTTACAGTAGTGCGGGTCTGCGGCTCGTGATGACGCTGCGCGTCATCACTCGCAGTCCCGCAAAGCATGTTGGGATTCGGCTACAGTGCCCGAATTCCAAACTGCGGATTATATAAGTAGATATGTCCCCCATCCTGGCTGGGTCCCTGCCCTGTATATATACAGGACGGGGCCCATATATATGAGACTGGAGCCCAGCCAGGGTGGGGGACATATATATACACAGGAAGCAGCCCATGTACATGAGGCAGGGGCCCAGCCAGGATGGGGAATATATATGAGTCGGTCGACAGGGTAGGGGTACTTGGATAGCGGGACAGGTGGTTACTTCAGTGGGGAATCACGGCTGGTCGGTTCCCGATTCCGTGCCCTGGACCCTCAATGGCGGTGGTGGGGTTAATGATGATGGGGGAAATAGTGTCATGACGCCACCTGTGATACCTGGTAATAGGGGTACCAGCGCTGCGGCCGGCCGCTGTGGTGACGGGAATGCAGCTTTGGAGACAGCTCTCCTGCTGCACAGTCCCGACACAGAGAGTGGGGGAGGGGCTCAGCTGCTGTGAGCAGGTAAAGCTGCACATGTACACCAGCCTCCACCCCTGCAGCAAAGGGGAGTGTGTGTCTCCATGTGTCTGTGTGTGTGTAGGTTGTGTGTCTGTGTGGGTTGTGTATCTGTTTAGGTTGTGTCTGTGTCTTGTATCTGTGCGTGGGTCGTGTGTCAGTGATGTGTGTGTGCGCTGTGTGAGGGTTGTATCTGTATGTGGGTTGTGTGTCTCTGTGTTTGTGGGCTGTGTCTGTATGTGTGTGGGTTGTGTCTCTATGTATGTGTGTGGGTTGTGTCTGTGTATGTTGTGTGTGGGGTGTGTCTGTGTGTGTGTGTGTTGTGTCTCTATGTGTGGGGGTTGGGTATGAGGGGTGTGTCTGTGTGTGGGTTGTGTGTCTGTGTGTGTGGGCTGTGTCTATGTGTGTGGGCTGTGTCTGTGTATGTTGTGTCTGTGTGTGTGTTGTGTCTGTGTGTGTGTGGGTTGTGTCTCTGTGTGGGTTGTATTTGTCTGTGGGTTGAGTCTGTGTTGTGTGTGAGTGGGTTGTGTGTCTATTGTGTGTGGATTGTGTGTGTGGGTTGTGTCTCTGTGTGTGTGAGATGTGTCTGTGTTTAGGTTGTATTTGTGTATGTTGTGTCTGTGTGTGGGTTGTGTCTCTGTGTGTCTGTGTGGGTTGTGTCTGTATGTGTGTGAATTGTATTTCTTTGTATGTATGTGTATTGTGTCTGTGTGGGTTGTGTCTCTATGTTTGTGTGTGGGTTGTCTGTGTGGGTTGTGTCTGTGTATGTTTGTGTGTCTGTGTGTGGGTTGTGTGCCTGCGTGTGGGTTGTGTATGTGTGTTGTGTATGTATTGTAACTGTGTGGGTTGTATTTGTGTGTGGGTTGTGTCTGTTGGTTGTGTCTGTGTGTGTGGGTTATGTCTCTGCTTGTTTGTGTATTGGTTGTGTCTGTTTGTGGGTTGTGTGTGAGGGTTGTGTCTGTGTTGTGTGTCTGCATGGGTTGTGTGTCTGTGGGTTGTGTCTGTGTGTATGTGGGCTGTGTCTGTGTGTATTTAGGATATCTTATGAGTATATACACTTGTCCTGCATGCATGTTCTGTGTATGTGATGTGTACCTGTTGTGCATCTGTTATATAGCATGTATGTACTAAGGACATGTATGATGTGTGTGTGTCTGTGTGACTGTATGATGTATGTAATGAGCAGGTGTTGTCCAGTATATGTGTGCTGTATATAATGTAACTTAACCCCTTCACCACCGTTGACATTCATATTTTTCAAAGGTTATATCCTTGCCCTTGATACAGGCATTATACTAAATGGAGGACTATGGGTAGTGGCGTAAGTACCGCGGTCACACCGGTCGCATTCTCCCTTGCTTCCAGCCGCGATAGCGTTGGACGAGGAGTGGAGGGAGGACGGGAAGTGAGAGAAGCCTCACTTCCTGCAGCTGTGCCCGCCCCTCCTCTCCTCTGTGCAGAAGCCGGCAGACCGCGCGGCAGTCACTGACAGCAGGTGCTCAATCTTTCACTAGCACACCCCGAGCTCCCCGCTCCTCAAAATTTTTCACCAGAACCCAAAACTCCTCCCCTCGCTCCGCAACGGGGCCCGCGGCGCTGAAGTTACGCCACTGGTTACCATCATTTTAGTTAGCCATTAAAAGGTATCAACCACTGAGGACTGTCTGATTCTAATATCTCTGATTCAAATATTTTACTATCTACTGGATAACATCGTACAAACATTTTTTATTTTATTTTAAGAGTTAAATCACATTCCGGAAATCTTGTAGTTATTGCTGAACACACTGAGGTTCACAACACTTCCTTTCTTTGTATAGATTACGTTTTAGCAGTAATCTCAATATTATCATAATCAGGATTACAATAAAAAATAAATCCTATATGTCGGGCCCCATGGGACAGGGGTACTCGGTACCGGACCGGACGGTGCCGGGGAAGTCACGGGTGGCTTGGTCCGGACCGTGTCCCTGGCTCGGCAAATAAAGGGGGATATTTACAGGGGAAATGTCAAGTGTGACGCCACCCAGTGATGGGGCCGCCGCTGCTGCAGAACCTCCGGGGGTGACCACCCCTCGATCTCATAGAGTTCTAATCTCAGGGCTGGATGTTAACCTCTTTCTGACACGTGGGTTGTGTGGGCTGTGAGGGTGTTGGTGTGCAACAAGTGTCCTACCTGTCTGGCTGCAGTTCCCTTTGCGCTCTCCTGGACGCAGGGGCGCCACATTCTCCCGGAGTTAAACCAGCGCGTCCTCGCGCTGCCCGTTTTGGATCCCCCTGAAAACATTTTTATTTTCATATAACAGTAACATTTAGGGTACCTTTACACGCCGCTACTGGCGGGTGGATACAACCAGCTACTTCACGTGCACGAGCACGCACAAACGGTTACAAACGGTAATTGCACCACCTTTACACGCCGCCACAAGGTGCGCTACACTACGTTACATCTATCTCTGGATACACTGCCGGGTGTCTCAAGTCACCTTCTGTAGCTCATCTTACCTCATTTACACACCGCTACAACAAGCTAATATGGGCGGACCTGGTGCAGCAGGGACAACACATAGGCATGCCACAATTGTGGATTACGAGACGTCCGTACGCTGATAGGACAAAGCAAGAACATCATGATTGGGCAGGCATCGCAGGAGGCTGTTTAATACATGACGCTCGATCAATTGTGTATGTGACTGGTCAGCTCCTTAAATATGCCTCCCTATGCAGCGACTACCAATCGTAATGTAGGAGCTTCCTCCAATGATCGCTGATGGGGCGCGGTAACCGGAGCCTGTGTCACGCCCCAGCTACATACCAGGTACATAGCCTGGTGTAGAAACAACTCTTCTGTTCCTTCTTTACACGCCGATACAGGTCGCTACAATCGCCTGTGTAGCCACCTGTTTCAGGGCAGTGCTCGGAAACGATGCATCTACTAAAGGTGGCCTCCTACCGTCTTCACACGCCGCTACTACGGGGTACATTGATGGAGTGGCAGCGGAGATGGTGTAGTTCCAGTGGGAAGAACTTTATCCCCCGGGGCAGTAAGAGTTAAGGGTTGTGGAATTGTCCAGGACACTTACTTTGCAGGCGCTGCAGGATCTCTCTCCCTTGCTGGTGCTGACAGGCTTGCAGTTCTGTAGGTCGGAATCTGCTGCAACCTGTATGGGAGAAATAGTCTGCAGATAGAGACTGACAAGAAAGGCCAATTCAGGGTTTTCCGTGTCTTTTACTCTCAGTTCTTTCCAAGCAGTTCACAAGTCATTGGCAATTCTTTACAAAGTTCCAGTACAGTTCTCAGTACACAGTTCGAAGACACGGGCACTTTCTCCCTCTCCGGGTTCCCTTTTGCTCTGCAGCCAGGCCTCTCTCTCCCTGTGACCCCTCACACAGTCTTTTAGTGTCCTTTCCGGGCTGTTTACATTCTCTTTGCTACGTGTTGTGCGACACTGGACAGTATGGCGGTGACTCGGGCTCCTGTGAGTCCTCCGGGTTGTCACTGAGCTGCCTGTCCTTTGGGTTGGGGACCCTAACGTGGAGCTGTGTTGTTTGGGGATCTCGGGTAAACTGCGGTCCCCTCTAGAGCCGACACTCTACTTAGCCCAGCCTCCAGCAGTCCTCAGGTGTGAGGCTCTACCAGGCTCCTTCTCTCTGTTCCTTTCGGTATCATAGGAGGGACTTCTCTGCCTGCAGTCAGTGGCTTTAGCTGCTGTCTAGGGCACGGGTTACACCGTCCCTCTCCGTCCTGTCACACTCCTGATGGCATCAGCATCGGACGGGCTTTCTCTCCCCTCTGGCTCGCACTGGCTCAATACGGATTCTGCGCTCCTAGCCTTGCACTCGCAGGAAGTGTGTTTGTCCTTCAGTCTTTACTTCTCAGCTCACATCGGCCTACTAACGTCCTTCACTCCTCCCCCTCACTATATACTGTCGAGTCACCTGACTACGGGTGTGCCCAACCCACTCCTCTGATCCACCACCCCTCAATCTCATAGAGTTCTAATCTCAGGGCTGGATGTTAACCTCTTTCTAACACGTGGGTTGTGTGGGCTGTGAGGGTGTTGGTGTGCAACAAGTGTCCTACCTGCCTGGCTGCAGTTCCCTTTGCGGCCTCCTGGACGTAGGGGCGCCACATATATGTGCAAAAAAAATGTAAACATAAAATTAGTTCCCTTCATGTAAAATGGATTTTTTTTTTGGCATCAAGTACCATACTTGTTTTTCTGCGAGTTCCATTTAGATAAATGATGCAGTTGCAGAGAGGGTAAATACCATCTCAGTAATACTATTATTATTATTTATTTATATAGCGCCATTAGGTTCCATGGCGCTTTACATGAGGATAGGGGAGACAAGCACAATTACAATAACTCTAGACAATCAGGACAAATAGGTGCAGGAGGGGAGGGGACCCTGTCCATGGCATGGGACATTATCCCATGAAGACAATAGAAGCATGAATATTCTTATTTATTCATATAATTTGCCAGTACAAATTATTGCTGTTGGAGTCATCATTGTATGAAGATCGTGATAGCTTGAAATCAGGTGATGGCGTCCATACTTTCGTATCTTAATGTAGTTTTGAACTATTTGATTACTCCCATCTCTGCCATTCATAGCTGAATATCATCTCTGTCTATATGCCACAGGTGATTGGGGCTTCAGAAACAGCACAGCAGGGTGCTGTCATGCAGGGTGGTATAATGGTAAAGTGGCTAAGGAAGCAGGATGGTAAAATGGGCAAAAGGTGTTTTCTAACTCATCCTGTTCCCAGAATTACCTGTGATGGTGAGGATGTCCGGATCTTTTGCCCTTTGCTCTTGATCAGCCACAGGCTAAGATCCCTTCACCTCTACCCACGGACTCAGAAACACAGCAACTTCCAATAGAAGATAAATACCAAGGCTTCAGCAAAAAACACACACATCATCTGAGCTCCAGGTCATGCAGAGACTAAACTCTATCAGCGAAACCTGCTGGTGGAATAATGAACTATTTTAAGGGCAGGGGCATGGTCAACTGACAAACCTACAACTCCCAACCTGCAGAGCCACCTACACATAGCAACACAGCAGCATCTACACATTAACTCTGAATGTGCCAAAGGAAATTTACTCTCATTTAAACTACAGAGCACTTTTTACATGGACTGCAAAGCAGTCAACATGTGACAGGTGCACTATGCTGTTTCAGTAAGGGTACCGTCACACCAGGTGACATCGCCGGAGATATCGTCGGTGACGCACGGGAGCGCGCACGTTTTTGGCACCCCGACAGCGTCGCCGTCACGTGTTTACATGGGGCGATAACTCCGGCGATGCTTTGGCGATGTTACAGGCGGCATCGCCGTTGGGGTGTCTACAAACCCCAGCGGCGATCCTGTAACATGGGAGCCTATGGCTCCCAGCGCCTGTAACATCGCCAATCGCCATGTTACATGTACACATCGACTAAGAGTGGTCGCCTGGTTTCAGAACAGTTCTGCGAAACCAGGCAAGCACTCAGCCGACTTTTTGGCAAATTATCGCCGCTTTACACTGGGCGACTCAATCGCGCTGTCACCGGCGATAGGCCTCGCCCCTGCGTCACCTGTGAAATCGCTGGTGATGTTACCTGGTGTGACGGTACCCTAACTCATTGCAATTTGTGACAGTTATAAAAATAGCATAGCACTCTGAACTACTATTGGTAAGGATGGATTGGCGGACTGTCTCAATTCTTCAGCTTTGTGTGAATCACTGACACGAGGGGCCTAGATTAATTTATTCAAATGAGCCTTGAGCTAGTCAATCAACTCCATTTATACACAGAAACAATTAGCTATCTCTCTTGTTGAAACAAAGCAGAAAGTAGAAGTTATAGGACCTAGGATCTAAGCTGAAATCTAAATATTATGAAAGCTTTCATAATAACATCCATCCTAGGTTATCTCACCCGTTCTGATTTCACACACCCATCTGCTATAAATTCACATCTTTAAGCTTGGGTAGTTGCAAGTAAGAGTTTGCTATGCTGTATCTTGTTCTTGGCATGGAGTTGTAAGCTGCGGACAAAGAAATAATTTAGGGAGCTGTACCCGGAGATTGCTGCTTGGAAGTTTGATTGGAGTCTTCCCATCCGTAATTCACTTTTTGGTGTGCTTCACGAATCCTCTCCTTTTTCTACTGTCTGCAGTTTGGTGTGCATTGCACGATTGCTGTTTATTTTGCCCTTGTCTGTCTTTTTCTCTTGTCTGTCTTATCTTCTTTTTGTCTTTATCCTAGAGTACTGCCCTGTGCACTGGTAATTTTTAGGTTTTGTTTCCAGGGAAAAACAGGGATAGGAAAGAGATAGCTGCACATTGTGAAAGATCACATTTTGGGACATCAGGGAGCTCAGGGAAAGTGTTAGGGGTTGTCCCTCCAAATACTTCCATAGTGATTTTCTATTCCTTCTGTGGCACCCCAGGGGTTAATGTGCCACAGTAACATCACACAGGTTCCCTCCCCACAACACACTGACACTAGCACCTCTGGGCCAGGAGGGGGAGCCAAGCCAGCTCCCTTATATACTCCAGGTCAAGAGGAAGTAGTTAGTTCAGTACGTAGCAGTACTGTGTAGAGTCCAGTTCCTCGGAGAACTGAGGGAGGCTGTAGTGTAAAGTAGCTGCGCCAGGCTTCTCTACAGCCCGCTCATCGATTCCAGGCCTAGCCAGGGTCTGAAGGAAGGAGAATTAAAGGCATAGAAACACATCTGGGAGCTTGATTGCCATCTCCACTCGCCCCAGAGGAGCGCACAGAACGGACACCGGATCCGAGACTGTGACTGATACACACAGCACAGTAAATCCAGGAATAGTGGAGTTTCTAGATCGACACTGTACCAGTGCAAAGCAACACGGCAGGGTCAGTAACACACAGAAGACTCAAGTTGCCTAGCCAAGGGGTACCAGAAAGAGGAGAGGGAGAGACAGTGCCAGCAGCTCAGCTAGAAGCAGCCGCAGGGCCACACACACACAGCGCAAGCAGGAGGCAGCTGAGGACCCGGACAAGGTGGGAGCAACCCGGCCCCAGTACAGACTCCGTGGACAATCTGCTACCACATCTGCAGTAAAGCTTTGGAAAACTACAGAGACGTGAGTGTGTGTTCCTTCAACCCGTCTCCACTATCCATCCTTTACTATCACATCCACCATAGACTATAACAACCACTGCCCCGGGGAACCCGCCTCTACCTACAGAGAGCAGTCCCATCTGAGCTGCCCAACATCATCCGTGGAGGTTCTGCAGCAGCGGTGGTCACCCTGACCACACACCGTGGGTGGCGTCACTACAGACATTTATCCCTTGTACATATCCCCTTTTACTTGCCAGGGCCCGGGACACGGTCCGGACCAGGCCCTCCGTGACATCCCCAGCAGCAACCCGGTCCGGTACCGAGTACCCCGTCCCAGTGGGCTCGACACTTCCCCATGTCTCGGCCTGCGCAGCATGCCACAAGCAGGAGCTGACCTGAAGTGGTACCTTGTGTCTATCGTTGGACAAGTCCAAACTCACTATCAGAGGCTCTGGTGAAAATATTCATGCCACTCTCAGGGTAAACCTGGTTCTGGTAGCATCCATCTTGTAGTGTGACAGAGGGGGAAAGAAGAAAAAAGCTCTGCCCTTAGCTCCTCCCTTCCAGATTGAATTTTTTTGAGCACCAACTGCCATCTCCTATCCCAGAAATGTAGAAATAAAATAGTTGGAGCGCACATAGAGTGATATCCTCTTAATTTAGCCACCAGATGTCCCCCTTCTGTGGAAAGACTCACCTGGTCAGGTTGTATGAGTCACAACCAACTTTGACAGCTCTCTCCTCAGGTCGCAGCAGTGCTCAGCAGGGGAAGATAAGATAAACAAACAGAAAGCACTGAGTTGAAAAGAATCACCGCGCTGACCTCAAATGATGACAAACAGAGTAATGGTGTACACTCTGTTTATTTAGCCACTTGGCTACGCGTTTCGATGTGTAAATAGATGCCCTGATGAAGTTGTATTTACACAACGAAACGCGTAGGCAAGTGGCTAAATAAACAGAGTATACACCATTACTCTGTTTGTCATCATTTGAGGTCAGCGCGGTGATTCTTTTCAACTCAGTGCTTTCTGTTTGTTTATCTTATCTCAGAAATGTAACAATCTGTTTTTACCCCTGAATTGAATATTTTGAAAATGAATGACCAGTCCAGGAGAAGAAAGAAGCAGAATTCTCAAAAAAGATATATTACAAAGTTTCTTATTTTCACATGCATTATTAAATTATGAGATGAAAATTAAAATGATGATTACCCCTTAACTTGAAAGACCAGGTTTGAAGCGAAATTTGCAATGTGCCTCCTTTTACAAAGAATAGAGTTGAATGCATATGCTGCCATCATGAAGTACCTTCATAGTGATGATGTAAGTCAGTGGCTGATGCCAGACAACAATTCCTGCCCCTGAAAACTGTTAATGTTTTTACATGTTATTATGACTGTTATGATTATGTCTATTTATGTATATGTTCAGGTAATGTGTCTATTTAGTGAAAAGGCGTGGTATTGTTATCTTCCTCTAGGGGTAATTCTTCAGTGCAAGGGGAACCTGGGGCTTAGCCAGCAAAACTAAAGGGGGTTATGGTTGGGCTCACCCACTAGACGAGGAGTAGATGTGTGGCGCCCCACCTGGTCAGGCGTCACAATTGAGGTACTGCACCCATAAATGAGTATGCGGTAACCCCTGTCACAGTGGGAAGGCAGATGTCTGTGGTAGGCTCCAATCCCAGCACTCCCACACACCCACTTAGGCAGATGGTTTGGGCCCATACTCTAGGGGGGGGCAGTTAGGGGAGGAGGGAGGACACACACAGTGAGTTTTAGTCGGCACTGGGGAAAGACAGAAAACGGGGTGCCTCCGAGTGAGAAAAGGAGACTCCTAGGGAGGGGGCCAGGAGAGAGAGAACAGGCAGCCCAGACTGAAGGAGGGGACCCCCCGAGCGCCCATACTCATGGAGGAAACCCTGGTCCACTTTACTGGAGTACCAGTTCCGAAGATGGTCAGGGACTCCAGCCCCTGAGCCAAGAACACCGAAGGTCAAGGGTCTGTTTACCGGCCCCGACACTCTGTCTGGCGGGATTAGTCACACCGGGATAACCCACCGGGGTCGAGTCCCAGAGCAGGAGAGAGAGAGTGGAAGCCGTGATCTTCAGAGCACCTCAATGGGCCTGGTATTAAGCAGGCTACCCCAGTACAGGCACGAGCAGCAGGCCACGGGTTAAATCCAGGAAGGCATACCACGGGAGACTTCCAGACACTTTGCAGCCCACTGTGACTACCCGGCCGGATAAAGACTGTTTTGCCACTGTGAACTGTACCACCTTCTGCATTGTTCCAGTAAAGTACCTGGGTAGAGTGACTGAGTCTCCATGTATCTGTTTTTCTGCTATACCATGCTCTGCTCATTTTCATCATCAGCACTTCCATTACCATCGGTGCATCCCTGCCCCGGAGGGCCAGCTTCATCTGCAGGGAACTGTACTATCTTTGCCGCTATACCACCACCCTCCGGAGGTCTGAAGCGGTGCTGGTGTTCAATCGCCAGAAGCTGTGGGTGGCGTCACATGAATTTTATAAACTCCATTTCTCCCATTTCAGCTACCCCTTTTTAAAAGCAGACCACCAGCCCCACGGGTCTGGGCAGGCCACCAGTGACAACCCCAACAGCAGCAGAGGCCCAGACACCCGAGTCCCCATATCCTGGGCGAGTCAGATGCAATGCCCACCAGAGCTGTGGGGTACTTGGAACCGCGCCAGTCAGTTCTTTGGGAGGTCATGGTGGCAGTGACCTGGCTCCATGGCCCTGGGCATGCAGTAAAGGAGAATATTTGCAGGGGATAGTTCGTGACACCACCTGTGGTACTCGGCCAGGGATGGCCGACACTGCAGATTAGGAACACTGGGGCAAATGGTGATGCAGCCGGGATGGTATCGCTCACCACAGGTGGAGCGGGGCCCCAGGGATATTGTGAAAAGTCTATAACAGGGACGGGGATCGGGTGGTGCAGAGGGCTGCAGGGCGCGAAAGGAGCAGACACATACAGTTTGTGAAGTTCTTTGTCTTTTACTTGCTGATCAGGCAAGGTCACCCAGCTGAGTGCTGTGCTCCTCCAAAGTGCAGCCAGGTTAGTCCCCAGGAGATCAGAATCGCTCTGCTGAGACACCATTCATGCCTTCCTGGGTTGCTTTCTCCCTATGCTGTATTCTCACCTCGCCTGTCCTACGCCTTCGTGAACAGGGTCCCAGGCTGATGGCTGATGGCTGCGGGCCTTGTGGGGCAACTGCAGCGGCATGTCCCCTGACCCTAGTTCTAGCCACCGTTCTGTGAATTATCCATGACTTGTGGCCACTGCTCCTACAGACGCTGTGGCCTATGGTTTTCCTGGCCGGTCCCCTCTGGCAACCAGTCCCTCTGCCCGACTATGCCCAGGACTGGATTCGGGGCACACAGGTGGATCCCCACTCCCATGTCCCTATGACTCTCTCCATCCTGCGTTCCCTTCAGACGCCTTCCTCCTCTCGACTCCAACGTTCTCTCTCTCTCTGTTCTAACCTACTGCTAACCCCTCCTCCAGCCAGGAGATGGAGCCCTCTCTAATCAGTGTCCGCCCGAATCCTCTAGCCCAGAATTGAGAAGGTGTTGTGTGTAAACTAAGTGTCTCGGGTTCACAATCCTTCTCCCCTGGGAACGGTGACACCACACCTGTGGAGTAGATGCAGCATCACTGTGGAGACCAGTCCGCAGGGGCGCCACATATATAATGTTGATTGTTTCCTTATTAGTGGCTCCTGCCTTAGAGTAGTGGTGTAGGGTACACCCGAAAAGGAAGTAAATAGTTTCCGGTGGTGATAGTATTGGGGGGCTACTGCTATGGACAGTAAGAGAAGCGTTGCCACTTTAAGAAGTCCCTGCCTGTGTGGGACCGTAAGAAACACGCTGCCACTTTAAGAGACAGAAACCCCCCAGCTGTGGGATGATGGTATGTCCTGTTTTCCCCCCTTCGGAGAGTGTGTTTTTTTGGAACAGCCCGTTTATGTGTGGAGAGGAACAGACTTTCTGTGGAGTTTGGAAAGCACTGCAGTGTTCGTGTGAAATGAAAGTGGGACACAGACAAGCCCGGGATTCCGTGAGAATCTGAAGCAAGGAGAAGATTTGCAGCCCATCGACTCGAGACAGGAGCCGTGTGCACCTTCGGATAAGACTGCTGTTGTTGGGGGCCCCCGGGACTGCATCCAAATCCCTGCATCACTGTGAGTTAAATATTGTGCACCTTTCAGGGTTTAGAATAGGCTTCAGTAGGTAGAACACGGCAGCCTGTGTGGCCTGTGTAGCACGGCCAGAAAGGTTACACGTAGAGTAGTATTGTACTTTGCTTTTGTGGATTTACCTGTGTGCTCTTAACTTGTGATAGTTGGAGAACCGTGCTATTGAGCGGACCAACTAGAGAAAACGAACAGTTTGTTAAATCTCGTTTTTGCCACTGTTTACCCCTGCTTGAACCTGCCTTCTTCACATCTTTCCCCGCCTGTTAATAAATTCACCCTTGTGGTTTGCAATCCCATCTTGTGTACCGTACATTATTCTGCACCGCGGTGGTCCTCCCAGCCATCGCTTCAAGTGGCGCTGCGAGCAGGGTACGGTCACCAAGATGGAGGCAGCAGACAGCAACGGCGGGAATGCTAATATTAACGGGGGTAATGTGGGCAATGGTGGAACCCCTGCAAGGACACTCCCAATGGGCACTATATTTAGTGTACTCCCAAAGTTTGACGGCAATAACATGGCACTGTGTGACTGGGTGTCCCGACTGCAGAGCACCCTGAAGGTTTATAACATCGGCCCAGAGCTTGAAGTAGACATCGCTTTGACTGCACTAGAGGGAGAAGCCCGTAGAAACGTCTGTCTACAACCAGAACCCACCCATAGTACCCTGAAGAGACTGCTAGTGCGGGGCATCTTCGCGTCAAATTTTTTTCGAGGCTGCAGCGGGAAGAAGAAGGGATCTCTCAGTATGCCACCGCACTACAAGAAGTGTTAGCAGAGGTGCAGAAAAAGGAGGCAGCTGGACTCGGCGGCATAGGCTCCACAGACCAGATACTCCGGGAGCAGTTTATTCTAGGTTTACACAGCATATCCTTGAGGCGAGCCCTGTCAGAACGGGTCCGAGCGAACCCGGCTCTTACATTTCGTCAAATCCTGGCAGAAATAGTAGCCCGAAGTAAAGAAGAAAGCTACGCTTCTGGGGTGGTGCGCATCCAAGCCGCCAAGTCCAGCGTGGACCCAAACCGCTAAGAGGTGCTGGTCCAGGTGGTGCAGGATTTACAGAAATCCGTTCTCAATGTACAGGAGAAGCTGACCCAGATGGAGCAAAGAATGAGGGATCTGTCTGTTGCACCCCCCTACCCAGCTTCACCATCCTCCTTTCAACCTGGCCCATCGTACGCACGCAATAATTCCCCGGGGCGACCAATAGGAAACTGGAGGGTGCAGGCTTCCTCTCCGCAGCCACCAGAGGCACAAGGTATTCCTCAGCGAAGAGAAGACATCCGATGCTGGAGATGTGGAGGTCAGGGGCATATTGCCAGAGGGTGCCGGAATAGCACTCAAGGCCAACAGAAGCCTCCGTTAAACTACCAACCCCCGCAGTAGTGCGGCACTCTGCGGGGGAGGCGAGAAGGGAGGCCGCTCCGTATCATGACGAACATCTGATCGCTGGGTGTCCCATCATACGTGCTGAATTCGAGGGTGTCCTAGTGGATTGCTTGATAGATACCGGGTCACAAGTGACGACGATGCCAGAAGCATACTTCAATCAACATTTCCAGGCACTGGCCAGGCCAGAGAAAGAGACATTGATCCGGGTGATTGCCGCTAATCAGCAACCGATCCCGGTCACAGGGGTTGTGTGGATGAATGTTCGTATCTGTGGGCAAGAAGTGGGGAGAAAAGGGATCCTACTAGTCCCCGGGCCCATCAAAGAAGATGTACCTGTAATACTGGGGATGAATGTCCTACGTGAATTAGATCAGATTATGTTCGTCAAACGGGGACCCGGATACTGGAAGCAGGCTACTACACATAAGCCTACGCAAGAAGCACTTCAGCGACTGATCCGTGTCTGTGGGACGCAGAAGAGTGTGCCATCTCATCAGACGGTAGGGGTCATCAGGGCTCCTGGGAAGGTGCCCATAATCCTGCCTCCCGGATGAGAAAGTATATTACACCTTCCAGTGGGAACCTATCGCAATCTCGATGGGGTAGAAGTGATTGTGCAGCCTGTAGCAACCGGAAGAGTGGACCAAGAAGTTATGATAGCTCGTACGGTAGCTGTGGTCCAACAAGGACGCGTCCCTATCAGAGCCTTGAATGTGGGCCCCAGTGAGGTCACCTTGCCCCGAGGGACAGATCTGGCCCTGGTATACTTGCATAAAGGTGAAGTGGTGAGCCAAAAAGATATATCCCTATCGCCAATAGAAGGTACGGGGTGGACCCTAGCAGTCTCTGCGAGGGCTGAAGAGATGGCCTCCCCAGAGTGGAGTGGAAAGGTCATCCTTGATCAGATGGAAGTGGATGTGAAATCGCTGGGCCCCGAGCGTGTGCAAGCAGTAGAAGCTATGTTGTGGAATAACCAGGCTGCATTCGCTCGCCACGCTGAAGATTTCGGCTGCACTGAAGCTATCATGCATGAGATACCGACCGGGGAAGCTCGTCCGATTCGAGAACGGTACCGACAGATCCCTCCCAAGATGTACCAAGAGGTGAAGACTTTACTGAAGCAAATGCTGGATGCGGGAGTAGTACAGGGCAGTCAGAGCCCTTGGGCGGCTCCGGTGGTACTCGTCAAGAAAAAGGATGGGACCATCCGGTTCTGTGTAGACTACAGAAAACTCAACGCCTGTACCGTTCGCGACTCGTACCCATTACCACGAATCGAAGAATCCTTGACGGCATTGGGGAAGGCCAAGTACTTCTCCACCTTGGATTTAGCAAGCGGGTACTGGCAAGTACCTGTGGCGGAAAAGGACAAAGCAAAGACCGCGTTCATTCTCCCGATGGGATTGTTTGAATTTAACCGGATGCCTTTCGGACTCTCCAATGCTCCGGGCACGTTCCAACGACTGATGGAAAAGTGCTTGGGGGACTTAAATTTCGAAGCTACTCTGATCTATCTGGATGATATCATCGTGTTTTCTGCCTCGTTCAAAGAACACCTTGACCGGCTTGGACAGGTACTCGGAAGACTACAGGCTCATAACCTGAAGGTGAAACCAAAAAAGTGCCACCTCTTCAAGAAAGAGATCGAGTATCTGGGCCACACAGTTTCACAAGATGGAGTCCTGCCCTCTGCAGAAAAGGTGGCGGCCATCCAGAAGTGGCCAGTCCCTCAAACGGTGAGAGAACTCAAGGCATTTCTTGGACTCGCCGGGTATTACCGCCGGTTCGTCAAAGACTTTGCAAAGGTGGCGGGTCCTTTGAATGAGCTGCTGAGGGGGACCGCCGGAGTGTCAAAGAACCAGGGCATCCTTTGGGCTCAGAGACAAGATGAGGCTTTTCAGGCTATGAAGAATGCCCTTACTTCAGCCCCGATCCTAGCCTACGCGGACTTCGACCGACCATTCCTGCTGTACACGGATGGTAGCCTTCATGGACTCGGTGCAGTATTGTCTCAGATACAGAATGGACATGAGAGAGTCATCGGCTACGCCAGTAGGTCCCTGCGGGACAACGAAAGAAACCCCCACAATTATAGCTCCTTTCGACTAGAGCTCCTGGCCCTAGTGTGGGCCATGACAGAGAAATTTGCTGGCTTCCTGACAGGGACCAAGATCCAGGTCCGAACAGACAATAATCCTCTGGCCCACCTTGAGAATACTAAATTGGGAGCCTTGGAACAACGGTGGGTGGCTCGCCTTGCAAAGTTCGACTTTACCATCTGTTATCGTCCCGCCACCGAAAACGCAAATGCGGATGGACTGTCAAGAGTGACGGTGGAGATCCCAGTGGGGGATCTCGATGAACAACTAGAGGAGGAAGAGACGCCAGACTTTAGCAAGTTTGGGCCCCCAGTGGTTGCGTCACAATTAAGTAGGGAGGCTTGCACACTGCGCCGGTCCCTGGGAAGAACCAATGAAGAATGGGGACGTGCTCAATCTGCAGACGAAGGGCTACAACAGATGAAACACTGGGTAGCTGAGAAGCAGAAGCCCGACAAGCAAGAAAGGGCTAACCTGGACGCCGAGATGAAGAGCGTCTTACACCAGTGGGATAGACTAGAAGTTCGAGAATCAGTGTTATATCGTAAGAGACAACAGCCAAAAGAAATAGAAACAAGATGGCAGGTGGTCATCCCCGGAAAAATGGCTCAAGAGGTAGCTAAGGAAGCACACGAGTTTGGCGCTCACTTCGGACCTGCAAAGACCTACCAATGGTTACAGCGGTACGTGTACTGCCCTCGATTGGAGTCTGTGGTAGAAGAGGTTTGCCGGCGATGTCGAGTATGCGACCTCATTAAAAGCACCGAACAGAGGGCACCCGTTCAGACCATACAGACCAAAGAACCGCTAGAAATCTTGATGATTGATTATCTCCTCGTGGGACACTCAGCTCGGGGGCTACAATACTGTTTGGTGATGACTGACCATTTCTCCAAGTTCGCTGTAGTCACCCCGACTAGAGATCAGACTGCAGAGTCGGCGGCACGGGCTGTCTGCCAAGACTTTATCCGGGTGTATGGATGCCCAAAGCGAATCCACTCCGATCAAGGGGCATGTTTCCAAGGCAAGGTGATGGAGGAACTCTATCGTATGTATGGCATCGAGCGATCTCGGACTACACCTTACCACCCCCAAGGCAATGGAGCATGTGAACGCTTCAACCGAACCCTACTTCAGATGCTGCGGACATTGGAGGAAGATAAGAAAGCATGTTGGCCGGATTACCTAGCAGAATTGGTCTGGGCCTACAATAACCGAGTTCACTCCACTACGGGTTACACCCCATATCTGTTGCTCTTTGGAAGAGCTGGGCGAGACATCATCGAGCTGAATTTGGAGCAGCCAGAGGATTTCATGGAACGAACTGTCACTTCGTGGGTGAAAGAACATCGACAACGATTACAAACGATCCGTCGGTTGGCCGGTCAACAGCTACAGAAGAAAGAACATACGAGCCCTAAACCAATTCAGGAAATACCGCTGCAACCTGGAGATCGAGTGCTAGTCAGAGAGAAGCGCCCCAAGGGCAAACTGAGTGAGAGATGGGAAGTACAACCCTACAGAGTAATTGGACGGGTATATGCTGATGGCCCAGTCTACAAGGTGCAAGTTGAGAATGGGGCGTCCGGCCCTAGAGTACTACACAGAAATATGCTGCGGCCATGTCGGTCCGAAGCTTCTCCTACGCCAATATCTCCTACATTCTCTACCCCGCTCCCTGAACTCACGTCACCTGTGTGTGAAGTCGACGATGACTGGTGGACAGTCCCCAACACAGTGGGGGACCCTCAGCCTTCCAGAAGCGGGGAGCCCATGGATGAGCCCCTACCGCCACGTGAAGAAGAGCCCAGCCAAGATTCCACTGTGGCTCCTGCAGCAGGTGTTCCTCCGGGAGCTAGCCAGGCCTGGCCTGATAGTCCAGATCTTAGAAGGTCTCAGAGGTCTACTGCAGGGGTTCCACCAATCCGATATGTTGAACAATGTACTCAGTCTGCTGTATTGCCATTATTGTCTCCTCCACAGGTGCTGTGTTCACATTGAACGGCCCGTCATTACACTGTGGACCTGATGTTGTGATGGCCGAGGACGACCATCATTAAGTAGGGAGGCATATTGGGGGGCTACTGCTATGGACAGTAAGAGAAGCGTTGCCACTTTAAGAAGTCCCTGCCTGTGTGGGACCATAAGAAACACGCTGCCACTTTAAGAGACAGAAACCCCCCCAGCTGTGGGATGATGGTATGTCCTGTTTTCCCCCCTTCGGAGAGTGTGTTTTTTTTGGAACAGCCCGTTTATGTGTGGAGAGGAACAGACTTTCTGTGGAGTTTGGAAAGCACTGCAGTGTTCGTGTGAAATGAAAGTGGGACACAGACAAGCCCGGGATTCCGTGAGAATCTGAAGCAAGGAGAAGATTTGCAGCCCATCGACTCGAGACAGGAGCCGTGTGCACCTTCGGATAAGACTGCTGTTGTTGGGGGCCCCGGGACTGCATCCAAATCCCTGCATCACTGTGAGTTAAATATTGTGCACCTTTCAGGGTTTAGAATAGGCTTCAGTAGGTAGAACACGGCAGCCTGTGTGGCCTGTGTAGCACGGCCAGAAAGGTTACACGTAGAGTAGTATTGTACTTTGCTTTTGTGGATTTACCTGTGTGCTCTTAACTTGTGATAGTTGGAGAACCGTGCTATTGAGCGGACCAACTAGAGAAAACGAACAGTTTGTTAAATCTCGTTTTTGCCACTGTTTACCCCTGCTTGAACCTGCCTTCTTCACATCTTTCCCCGCCTGTTAATAAATTCACCCTTGTGGTTTGCAATCCCATCTTGTGTACCGTACATTATTCTGCACCGCGGTGGTCCTCCCAGCCATCGCTTCAAGTGGCGCTGCGAGCAGGGTACGGTCACCAAGATGGAGGCAGCAGACAGCAACGGCGGGAATGCTAATATTAACGGGGGTAATGTGGGCAATGGTGGAACCCCTGCAAGGACACTCCCAATGGGCACTATATTTAGTGTACTCCCAAAGTTTGACGGCAATAACATGGCACTGTGTGACTGGGTGTCCCGACTGCAGAGCACCCTGAAGGTTTATAACATCGGCCCAGAGCTTGAAGTAGACATCGCTTTGACTGCACTAGAGGGAGAAGCCCGTAGAAACGTCTGTCTACAACCAGAACCCACCCATAGTACCCTGAAGAGACTGCTAGTGCGGGGCATCTTCGCGTCAAATTTTTTTCGAGGCTGCAGCGGGAAGAAGAAGGGATCTCTCAGTATGCCACCGCACTACAAGAAGTGTTAGCAGAGGTGCAGAAAAAGGAGGCAGCTGGACTCGGCGGCATAGGCTCCACAGACCAGATACTCCGGGAGCAGTTTATTCTAGGTTTACACAGCATATCCTTGAGGCGAGCCCTGTCAGAACGGGTCCGAGCGAACCCGGCTCTTACATTTCGTCAAATCCTGGCAGAAATAGTAGCCCGAAGTAAAGAAGAAAGCTACGCTTCTGGGGTGGTGCGCATCCAAGCCGCCAAGTCCAGCGTGGACCCAAACCGCTAAGAGGTGCTGGTCCAGGTGGTGCAGGATTTACAGAAATCCGTTCTCAATGTACAGGAGAAGCTGACCCAGATGGAGCAAAGAATGAGGGATCTGTCTGTTGCACCCCCCTACCCAGCTTCACCATCCTCCTTTCAACCTGGCCCATCGTACGCACGCAATAATTCCCCGGGGCGACCAATAGGAAACTGGAGGGTGCAGGCTTCCTCTCCGCAGCCACCAGAGGCACAAGGTATTCCTCAGCGAAGAGAAGACATCCGATGCTGGAGATGTGGAGGTCAGGGGCATATTGCCAGAGGGTGCCGGAATAGCACTCAAGGCCAACAGAAGCCTCCGTTAAACTACCAACCCCCGCAGTAGTGCGGCACTCTGCGGGGGAGGCGAGAAGGGAGGCCGCTCCGTATCATGACGAACATCTGATCGCTGGGTGTCCCATCATACGTGCTGAATTCGAGGGTGTCCTAGTGGATTGCTTGATAGATACCGGGTCACAAGTGACGACGATGCCAGAAGCATACTTCAATCAACATTTCCAGGCACTGGCCAGGCCAGAGAAAGAGACATTGATCCGGGTGATTGCCGCTAATCAGCAACCGATCCCGGTCACAGGGGTTGTGTGGATGAATGTTCGTATCTGTGGGCAAGAAGTGGGGAGAAAAGGGATCCTACTAGTCCCCGGGCCCATCAAAGAAGATGTACCTGTAATACTGGGGATGAATGTCCTACGTGAATTAGATCAGATTATGTTCGTCAAACGGGGACCCGGATACTGGAAGCAGGCTACTACACATAAGCCTACGCAAGAAGCACTTCAGCGACTGATCCGTGTCTGTGGGACGCAGAAGAGTGTGCCATCTCATCAGACGGTAGGGGTCATCAGGGCTCCTGGGAAGGTGCCCATAATCCTGCCTCCCGGATGAGAAAGTATATTACACCTTCCAGTGGGAACCTATCGCAATCTCGATGGGGTAGAAGTGATTGTGCAGCCTGTAGCAACCGGAAGAGTGGACCAAGAAGTTATGATAGCTCGTACGGTAGCTGTGGTCCAACAAGGACGCGTCCCTATCAGAGCCTTGAATGTGGGCCCCAGTGAGGTCACCTTGCCCCGAGGGACAGATCTGGCCCTGGTATACTTGCATAAAGGTGAAGTGGTGAGCCAAAAAGATATATCCCTATCGCCAATAGAAGGTACGGGGTGGACCCTAGCAGTCTCTGCGAGGGCTGAAGAGATGGCCTCCCCAGAGTGGAGTGGAAAGGTCATCCTTGATCAGATGGAAGTGGATGTGAAATCGCTGGGCCCCGAGCGTGTGCAAGCAGTAGAAGCTATGTTGTGGAAGAACCAGGCTGCATTCGCTCGCCACGCTGAAGATTTCGGCTGCACTGAAGCTATCATGCATGAGATACCGACCGGGGAAGCTCGTCCGATTCGAGAACGGTACCGACAGATCCCTCCCAAGATGTACCAAGAGGTGAAGACTTTACTGAAGCAAATGCTGGATGCGGGAGTAGTACAGGGCAGTCAGAGCCCTTGGGCGGCTCCGGTGGTACTCGTCAAGAAAAAGGATGGGACCATCCGGTTCTGTGTAGACTACAGAAAACTCAACGCCTGTACCGTTCGCGACTGGTACCCATTACCACGAATCGAAGAATCCTTGACGGCATTGGGGAAGGCCAAGTACTTCTCCACCTTGGATTTAGCAAGCGGGTACTGGCAAGTACCTGTGGCGGAAAAGGACAAAGCAAAGACCGCGTTCATTCTCCGATGGGATTGTTTGAATTTAACCGGATGCCTTTCGGACTCTCCAATGCTCCGGGCACGTTCCAACGACTGATGGAAAAGTGCTTGGGGGACTTAAATTTCGAAGCTACTCTGATCTATCTGGATGATATCATCGTGTTTTCTGCCTCGTTCAAAGAACACCTTGACCGGCTTGGACAGGTACTCGGAAGACTACAGGCTCATAACCTGAAGGTGAAACCAAAAAAGTGCCACCTCTTCAAGAAAGAGATCGAGTATCTGGGCCACACAGTTTCACAAGATGGAGTCCTGCCCTCTGCAGAAAAGGTGGCGGCCATCCAGAAGTGGCCAGTCCCTCAAACGGTGAGAGAACTCAAGGCATTTCTTGGACTCGCCGGGTATTACCGCCGGTTCGTCAAAGACTTTGCAAAGGTGGCGGGTCCTTTGAATGAGCTGCTGAGGGGGACCGCCGGAGTGTCAAAGAACCAGGGCATCCTTTGGGCTCAGAGACAAGATGAGGCTTTTCAGGCTATGAAGAATGCCCTTACTTCAGCCCCGATCCTAGCCTACGCGGACTTCGACCGACCATTCCTGCTGTACACGGATGGTAGCCTTCATGGACTCGGTGCAGTATTGTCTCAGATACAGAATGGACATGAGAGAGTCATCGGCTACGCCAGTAGGTCCCTGCGGGACAACGAAAGAAACCCCCACAATTATAGCTCCTTTCGACTAGAGCTCCTGGCCCTAGTGTGGGCCATGACAGAGAAATTTGCTGGCTTCCTGACAGGGACCAAGATCCAGGTCCGAACAGACAATAATCCTCTGGCCCACCTTGAGAATACTAAATTGGGAGCCTTGGAACAACGGTGGGTGGCTCGCCTTGCAAAGTTCGACTTTACCATCTGTTATCGTCCCGCCACCGAAAACGCAAATGCGGATGGACTGTCAAGAGTGACGGTGGAGATCCCAGTGGGGGATCTCGATGAACAACTAGAGGAGGAAGAGACGCCAGACTTTAGCAAGTTTGGGCCCCCAGTGGTTGCGTCACAATTAAGTAGGGAGGCTTGCACACTGCGCCGGTCCCTGGGAAGAACCAATGAAGAATGGGGACGTGCTCAATCTGCAGACGAAGGGCTACAACAGATGAAACACTGGGTAGCTGAGAAGCAGAAGCCCGACAAGCAAGAAAGGGCTAACCTGGACGCCGAGATGAAGAGCGTCTTACACCAGTGGGATAGACTAGAAGTTCGAGAATCAGTGTTATATCGTAAGAGACAACAGCCAAAAGAAATAGAAACAAGATGGCAGGTGGTCATCCCCGGAAAAATGGCTCAAGAGGTAGCTAAGGAAGCACACGAGTTTGGCGCTCACTTCGGACCTGCAAAGACCTACCAATGGTTACAGCGGTACGTGTACTGCCCTCGATTGGAGTCTGTGGTAGAAGAGGTTTGCCGGCGATGTCGAGTATGCGACCTCATTAAAAGCACCGAACAGAGGGCACCCGTTCAGACCATACAGACCAAAGAACCGCTAGAAATCTTGATGATTGATTATCTCCTCGTGGGACACTCAGCTCGGGGGCTACAATACTGTTTGGTGATGACTGACCATTTCTCCAAGTTCGCTGTAGTCACCCCGACTAGAGATCAGACTGCAGAGTCGGCGGCACGGGCTGTCTGCCAAGACTTTATCCGGGTGTATGGATGCCCAAAGCGAATCCACTCCGATCAAGGGGCATGTTTCCAAGGCAAGGTGATGGAGGAACTCTATCGTATGTATGGCATCGAGCGATCTCGGACTACACCTTACCACCCCCAAGGCAATGGAGCATGTGAACGCTTCAACCGAACCCTACTTCAGATGCTGCGGACATTGGAGGAAGATAAGAAAGCATGTTGGCCGGATTACCTAGCAGAATTGGTCTGGGCCTACAATAACCGAGTTCACTCCACTACGGGTTACACCCCATATCTGTTGCTCTTTGGAAGAGCTGGGCGAGACATCATCGAGCTGAATTTGGAGCAGCCAGAGGATTTCATGGAACGAACTGTCACTTCGTGGGTGAAAGAACATCGACAACGATTACAAACGATCCGTCGGTTGGCCGGTCAACAGCTACAGAAGAAAGAACATACGAGCCCTAAACCAATTCAGGAAATACCGCTGCAACCTGGAGATCGAGTGCTAGTCAGAGAGAAGCGCCCCAAGGGCAAACTGAGTGAGAGATGGGAAGTACAACCCTACAGAGTAATTGGACGGGTATATGCTGATGGCCCAGTCTACAAGGTGCAAGTTGAGAATGGGGCGTCCGGCCCTAGAGTACTACACAGAAATATGCTGCGGCCATGTCGGTCCGAAGCTTCTCCTACGCCAATATCTCCTACATTCTCTACCCCGCTCCCTGAACTCACGTCACCTGTGTGTGAAGTCGACGATGACTGGTGGACAGTCCCCAACACAGTGGGGGACCCTCAGCCTTCCAGAAGCGGGGAGCCCATGGATGAGCCCCTACCGCCACGTGAAGAAGAGCCCAGCCAAGATTCCACTGTGGCTCCTGCAGCAGGTGTTCCTCCGGGAGCTAGCCAGGCCTGGCCTGATAGTCCAGATCTTAGAAGGTCTCAGAGGTCTACTGCAGGGGTTCCACCAATCCGATATGTTGAACAATGTACTCAGTCTGCTGTATTGCCATTATTGTCTCCTCCACAGGTGCTGTGTTCACATTGAACGGCCCGTCATTACACTGTGGACCTGATGTTGTGATGGCCGAGGACGACCATCATTAAGTAGGGAGGCATATTGGGGGGCTACTGCTATGGACAGTAAGAGAAGCGTTGCCACTTTAAGAAGTCCCTGCCTGTGTGGGACCATAAGAAACACGCTGCCACTTTAAGAGACAGAAACCCCCCCAGCTGTGGGATGATGGTATGTCCTGTTTTCCCCCTTCGGAGAGTGTGTTTTTTTGGAACAGCCCGTTTATGTGTGGAGAGGAACAGACTTTCTGTGGAGTTTGGAAAGCACTGCAGTGTTCGTGTGAAATGAAAGTGGGACACAGACAAGCCCGGGATTCCGTGAGAATCTGAAGCAAGGAGAAGATTTGCAGCCCATCGACTCGAGACAGGAGCCGTGTGCACCTTCGGATAAGACTGCTGTTGTTGGGGGCCCCCGGGACTGCATCCAAATCCCTGCATCACTGTGAGTTAAATATTGTGCACCTTTCAGGGTTTAGAATAGGCTTCAGTAGGTAGAACACGGCAGCCTGTGTGGCCTGTGTAGCACGGCCAGAAAGGTTACACGTAGAGTAGTATTGTACTTTGCTTTTGTGGATTTACCTGTGTGCTCTTAACTTGTGATAGTTGGAGAACCGTGCTATTGAGCGGACCAACTAGAGAAAACGAACAGTTTGTTAAATCTCGTTTTTGCCACTGTTTACCCCTGCTTGAACCTGCCTTCTTCACATCTTTCCCCGCCTGTTAATAAATTCACCCTTGTGGTTTGCAATCCCATCTTGTGTACCGTACATTATTCTGCACCGCGGTGGTCCTCCCAGCCATCGCTTCAATAGAAAGACAAAGAAGGGAACATGTAAGGCAGAAGGGGACCGAGTATTGGGCACAGAACAGGCTGAAAGAACAACATTGAGGGAACTAGCGGCAATCCTTCACCTTGCAAGCACAGAGAAGAGAACGGGGGAAGGTGATGCAGCTACTCTTAGATAGAGTTAGCCAGACACAGCTTGTAGGTTTGGAACCACATACACTGTTAAACTTGCTGGGTGACATGACTACCACCATGGCGAAACACATCGACCCTTGTGGAGGGAGCATCGAAGATACAGCCGTGCCCATCTTTACTGTGGGAAGCTTGGAGGTCAGCCTGCAGCATGGTGACAGGTTCAGTCATGGTAATTGCGGATGAAACCAGTGAGCAAGTAAAATGTACAGAGGAACGTATCTGCATGTGTCATATCTTACACATTGTGAACTTTGTTATCAAGTTTGTCTTCAGCATAGTACCAAACATTTTATGCTCTAGTGGACTCAATCTTGGGGACTGTGCACCAGGAATCCTACAGGTAAAGCTGACTCAGAGTCAGGGACGTCGCTATGCATTAAGAATCAGGCTGCAGCCCCGATTCTTAAGCATAGAGCCCCGAACCACCCGCGCCGGTCTTCTGTGCTCCTGCTCCGTCCTCCATGCTCCCGTCCGGCTGATGACGTCATCGTTACTGCGACAGCCGGGGACCCCGGATGCAGCCGGACGGGAGCATGGAGGACGGAGCACAGAAGACCGGTAGTGCAGAAGACCGGGGATGGTAAGTGAAGCAGTGGGGGGGGGCTTACAACAGAGGGGGGTGGGGCGAGTGCCAGCATTTGGGGGCCTATATAACACTGGGGCTGCTGTACACCACTGGGGCTGCTGTATACCACTGGGGCTGCTGTACACCATTGGGGCTGCTGTATACCACTGGGGCTGCTGTATACCACACCACTGGGGCTGCTGTATACACTAGGGCTGCTATATACCACTGGGGCTGCTGTATACCACACCACTGGGGCTGCTGTATAGACTGGGGCTGCTATATACACTCATACCACACCACTGGCTGCTTACACTGGGCGCTATAACACTGGCTGCTGTATACCACACCACTGGGGCTGCTGTATAGACTGGCTGTAATACATGGGGCTGCTGTATACCACACCACTGGGGCTGCTGTATACACTGGGGCTGCTATATACCACTGGGGCTGCTGTATACCACACCACTGGGGCTGCTGTATAGACTGGGGCTGCTATATACCACTGGGGCTGCTGTATACCACACCACTGGGGCTGCTGTATACACTGGGGCTACAATATACCACTGGGGCTGCTGTATACCACACCACTGGGCTGCTGTATACACTGGGGCTGCTATATACCACTGGGGCTGCTGTACACCACTGGGGCTGCTGTATACCACACCACTGGGGCTGCTGTATACACTGGGGCTGCTATATACCGCTGGGGCTGCTGTACACCACTGGGGCTGCTATATACCACTGGGGCTGCTGTATGCCACTGGGGCTGCTATATACCCCTGGGGCTCCTGTATACCATACCACTGGGGCTGTTGTATACCACTGGGGCTGCTATATACCACTGGGGCTGCTGTATACCACACCACTGGGGCTGCTGTATTCCACTGGGGCTGCTGTATACCACTGGAGCTTCTGTATATACTGCTGGGGCCTCCTGTATATACCACTGGGGAGGCTGCTGTATACTACCACTGGGAAGGCCTGTATACCACACTGCTGGGGGCTGTATACCTGTACTGGGGTCCACCCTCGGCTTATACACGTAACATGAGTCAATAGGTTTTCCCAGGTTTTGGGGGCAAAAGTAGGGGGGTCGGCTTATACACAGGTCGGCTTATACACGAGTATATACGGTATATACCTCATAGTGTGTGTGCCTGCCTGATGTATACATATATATACCTGTTTTTTCTACAAAACTTGAGGTATATATCTGTATACATCAGGCAGGCACACTATGCCTCATCAAATAAAAATTGGAGGCGGCACGATCGGGAGTGACCAGCTGGGCGCAGCTCGGCGCTGCGGAGATGTGTTTGACATCTCCGCAGCAATGCCGAGCGCGAATCTACAGCGATCCCGGGCGACGGAGGTTGCTGTCGGGATCGCTGTAGCATCGCTACGTGTAACGGGGCCCTTACACTCCATGAGAAGATAAGGGGAGGACACGAGTTGACAGACGGTCGTAAATATTTTACTGAACCTAGGGAACCTGTTAAAAATTTGAATCCCACCCTTGCAGCTGCCGCTCACTGGACCTGCCGTTGCCGCTCCTTGGTCCCGCTGCCGCTCACCGGACCTACCACAGACACGCTTCCTGGACCTGCCAACGTCCTCTGTAATCACTGGGGGTACCTGCATTGTAATCACTTATAAATGTCTGTGTAGTGGTGGTATTAATATTATATGGCCAGTATGGTCAGTGGTGATGTAATAGTGGTCTCTGTGTAGAGGTGGTATTAATGTTATATGGTCAGTGTGGTCAGTGGTAATGTAGTAGTGGTCTCTGTGTAGTGGTTTTTATTCAGTAATGGACAGTAATATTCGGGCACTATGTACCATATATACTCGTGTATAAGCAGAGTTTTTCAGCCCGAGTTTTTGGGCTGAAAATTTACCCCCTCAACTTATACGCGAATCAATAGAAGATAAAATCTTGCACATGGCGCCATCTGACCTAAGGCCGTCCTAGCTGCAGCCAATAGGCAGGCTCAGGCACCCAGCGTCTGAGAAGCTATTTATTTAAGTACATTTTACTTGGGTTTTATTTAAATTTATTCCGAAAAATGCAGCTCAGTGGGCCCGAGCCCCGGATGTTTTTTGACCCTGCTCAGAGTCAGGAAATGCTGGAACAACTAGACAATGTGGGTGATCCCCTACAAAGTGTATATGTGACGTGTCGGGGTTCAGGCTGACAAACCCTCGACCAGGATGACTACTACGACCGCAGTCAAGTACAACCCCCCCCCGGTCACACTGCCTCTCTTGGAAGTCTGCTGCCTCCCCTGGGCCACCTGTGCACCTGTAATGAGGTGAACAATTCAGACTGCCGCATTGAGATGGACACAGAATTGGACTTTGTTTCCGCACTTGTCCACCAGGGGGCATTAGTGGACTGTACAATCACAGAGGGTGGAAATCCCCCACCATCTCTTTTGTTTACCCAGGAAGAGAAACAGAGCTGTGCAGACTCAGATTTTCAGCAAGGACAGACCTGTGTGTAGTGCCTCTCGACATAGGGCTCTTTTGCAGCCGGATTCTTGGGAAGAAATACCCCATGAAAATCGTTGCTGTAACCCCCAGTCTGCAGGACCTTGTCTTACGGAGGGTCCAACTCAAATTCAGGACATTGCCTCCGGAATTCAGGACATTGCCACCGGATTACATGTGCAGGGGCTGTGACCGACATAAGGGAGCCATCTGTGCTAATGTGATCTCCCTTCTCCTGATCTGTGTGCCTCGGGACAGAGAGAGAGACTAACAAAAATCTGTTATCTGCGGAAGAAGACCGAAGAGGAGGACTGAGGAATTTCCCCCTTCAGCGCTGCACCGGGACCCGTCATCGTGAGACCCCAGGCCTGCCATGTGGGAGCGACATCTTCTTCTGGGATAGACTGGTACGTGATTTGAGGGAAAGTTAGGGAAAGATATCTCCATTTTGTTTGTTTTCTTTTTCTTCTTCTTGCTGCGCACCCGGTTAAAGTGAAGATCCAGAGACTCCACCATATACATGTGTGCAGCTAGATCAGTTGACTGTGTTATAGATATGTTTTACAGTAAAGAGATGTTACTACCGGTTAAATCTGAGTATGGAGATTCTGTTGAAGCCAGACATACACACACACCCGCGGCCTTACCACCGGTCGCTACATCTGGCGTAGTCGGCAGGATGTGTGATCAACAGAATCTCCTCCCGGTAGTAACTTATAACCGGACAGCCCCCCCGGCATCTATTGTCAATCAGGTGAGGAAGTTTAACGGACGGAACTATCCTGTAACTGAATGGACCAAACAACTTAAGATAGTGGGGGAGATGTATAACATTGATCCTAAGACCTTAGCAGAAATGGCCATGCTAACATTAGAGGGGGAAGCGTGGACAACAGTCAGGCTGGAGACGGTTAGGGGCCGGCGTACGTTGGATGACTTGGTGCGGGTGCTGGAGAACACCTATGGGCCGACCACATATGCGGGAACATTACGGTATATGTTCTTCCGGCGTACTCAACTCGAGTCGGAGGACATCCCTCAATATGCCAACGCCCTCCGAGTACTGCTTGAACAAGCCTGCAGAAATGAAGAACAGATAGCTAGTACGGGCGCCCGTCACCTGGTGTTGAGAGATCAATTCGTGACTGGATTAAGAGACCCATACCTTAACCGCTCACTGCAAGATCTACTCCGGATAAATCCGGCCCTTACGTTCGCTGAAGTTAAGCAAGAAGCGATAGAACGTTCGAGAGGACCTGTTATGGAGGCCCAGACTTATACCGCGGCTTGCAGGTCCATAACTGGTGTCAGAACCCCGAACAGTGACACGGAAGAACTGAAGCAGATGGTGGCAGAATTGCAGAAACAGGTGTTGCAGCTCACCCTGGACCAACAGGCGGACAGGCAAGCGAGACAACAACCCGGCCGGACGATGGGAAGATGCTGGACATGCGGTGATCCCCGCCATATAGCAAACCGTTACCCCCAGAACGTTCAAGTTCATCCACGGGCCGATATACTGGAACCAGCAAGTCATGCCCCACAACAGCGGCCACCTTTAAACTAGACGCCCCTGCCAAAGAGGCTCACTCGGCAGGGGAGGCCAAAGAGAGGGGTGTAGGAAAACAGAGCCAGCCACGGAACAAACTTGCATCAAACAGCCCTACCCTGGAAGTATTATTGGAAGGGACCACCGTGCAAGGATTAATGGATACTGGGTCTCAGGTATCCACCATCTCCGAGCAGTTTTACGAAGAGTATCTGAAGTCGCGGGTTGCCTATGACCCTGATACTACTATCAAGATCAAAGCAGCCAATAATCTACCCATTCCGGTGACGGGAGTTGCCTGGATGAACACCGAAGTGTGTGGGCAAGATCTCGGGAGGAGAGGGATAATCGTGGTCAGGGAAGGCTGTGGATCAGAAACTCCCATGATTATTGGGATGAACATCTTGAAAGACCTGAATCTTGTGTTGGTTACCAAGAGGGGGCCCAAGTACTGGCAAGAAGTGACCACACATAGGGCCACCCGCCGAGCCTTCCAACAAGTGGTCAACCTGCAATCTCCAACGAATGACAGAAGAACAACTGCCGCTGGCCACGATCACCATACCCCGCCATACTAGGATAACTTTACCTGCTGAGAAGGAGACCGTTATCTCGCTACCCCTTAGCACCACAAGACAGCTCGAAGGCATGGAGGTGCTGATTGAGCCGTGCACCCCGAAGGAAGGGAAGCTGAACCCCCTAGTTGCTCGAACGCTAGCCGTTGTGAGAAAGGGGAGGATTCCTGTCAGGCTGGGTAACACGGCGTCGACACGGGTGAGCGTCGACCTAGAGGCTGGGACACAACTCGCCCGAGTTTACGCCCTAACCGAAGAGGTGAACCCTATGAACCCCCTCCAGTTTGCACCGTCTACAGAGGGAGATTGGACAGTGACGGTCTCTGCCATGGCCGCTGTCGAGGGTGACGTCAACGCGGGGCGAGAACTACGAGAAAAGTGCCAGTTGGACATATCCCAATACTCTAACCAAGAAGTGTCCCAGGTAGAAGAGTTACTTCAAGAGCACCAGGCGTCCTTTGCCCGGCATGACACCGACTTTGGATGCACCCCCAGTATCAAGCACGAAATCCCCACAGGTGATACCGCTCCTATCCGTGAAAGGTACCGCCAAATACCTCCCCAACAATACCAAGAAGTGAAAAATCTCCTGAATTCCATGTTACACGCTGGAGTGGTACGAGAAAGCCAGAGCCCCTGGGCTGCACCAGTGGTGATAGTCAAGAAGAAAGACGGGTCCCTGAGGTTCTGCGTGGACTACCGCCGTTTGAATGCTTGCACCATCCGGGACTCATACCCTTTACCAAGGATCGAAGAATCCCTGACAGCCCTGAAGAAAGCTAAATATTTTTCGTCATTGGACCTGGCCAGCGGCTATTGGCAGGTACCCATGCACGAGAAAGATAGAGAAAAGACTGCTTTCATCCTACCCATGGGCCTGTACGAGTTCGACCGGATGCCCTTTGGTCTGAACAACGCGCCAGGGACCTTCCAGCGACTGATGGAGCGCTGCCTGGGGGACTTCAACTTCGACTTCACCCTCATTTACCTGGACGACATCGTAGTCTATTCGGCCACATTTGAAGAACACCTGCAACAGCTGGGCCGTGTGTTTCGTAGGCTGAGAGAACATGGCCTGAAGTTGAAACCCAGCAAGTGCCGTCTTCTGCAGCCCGAGATCAATTACCTGGGTCACCGGATCTCGGCCGAAGGTGTACAGCCGTCTTCGGAGAAAATAGCCGCCGTGCGGGACTGGCCACAGCCTACGAACGTCAGAGAGGTCAGGGCCTTCCTGGGGTTAGCCGGTTACTACCGCCGGTTCGTAAGAAACTTCGCCCGGCTTGCTGCACCCTTGCACGAACTGCTTCGAGGGACCACCAACGGCCCCAGAGGACGACCCATCAGCTGGGGACCCAGCCAGGAAGAATCCTTCCAAGCCCTAAAGGGTGCCTTGACTTCACCTCCCATCCTTGCATATGCAGACTACAATCTCCCTTTCCAACTACATACCGATGCCAGCCTAAAAGGTCTAGGGGCAGTACTTTCACAAGTACAAGAAGGCAAGGAGCGTGTCATAGCCTATGCCAGTCGATCCCTACACGAGGGCGAGAAGAACCCCACCAATTATAGCTCGTTCCGGCTGGAGCTGTTGGCCTTAACGTGGGCTATGGCGGAGAAATTTGCAGGATACCTCACAGGGACGGAAGTACTGGTCCTGACCGACAACAACCCGTTGGCCCACTTAGAAAATGCGAAGCTCGGAATCATGGAGCAGCGTTGGATGGCTCGACTCTCTAAGTTCAACTACAAGATCAAATACAGGGCTGGGGCTGAGAATCAAAATGCGGACAGCCTGTCTAGAGTGTCATATCCCTTACTCACCAGAGATCGGGATGAAGAACTAGAAGGAGACGAGACGCCCGACTTTGCAAGGCTTGCCCAACAGATGATGGATTACCTCCAGTTCGTTGTGGGCAAAGTTGGAACTCCAGTGGGGGTCACACCGTGTCCCCAAGAGTGGTGCAGGCTCCAGGACCAGAACCCTGAATGGGCCCTACTCAAGCAATGGGTGAAGCAACAGCAGAAGCCCTCCTCCGAAGCACAGTCACGACTGTCTACCGGAACCTTGACCCTGCTCAGCCAGTGGGTCCGGCTGGTTCTGAGAGAAGAAGTACTATACCGGAAGGTTCTCTTGTCTCACATGCTGGAGGAATGCACACAAGTTGTAGTACCTGCTCAGTTAGCCCGGGAGATGGTGGCCGAAGCCCACAAAAGGAATGGACACTTCGGAGTAGATAAGACCTTTCGGTGGATTCAACAATCTATCTATTGTCCGGGGCTCCGCAAGCTGGTCGAAGACATCTGCAGAACCTGTCGCACCTGTGAACTGCACAAGTCCACCGAACAGCGTGCACCTGTTCAGACAATTAAAACCTCCAGGCCTCTTGAGCTGTTGATGGTGGACTATCTGCTGATCGGGACGGCGAGCAGTGGCTATCAATACTGCCTAGTCATGGTGGACCACTTCACAAAATTCGCCGTCGTTGTTGCTACCAAAGACCAGACGGCCGAATCGGCTGCACAGGCCATCTGTCGACAGTTCATCCACGTCTATGGGTGTCCGGAGAGGTTACACTCTGACCAGGGGGCTTGTTTCGAAGGCAGAGTCATCGAGGAACTGCATCGGATGTATAGGATCCAGAAGTCGAGGACCACTCCCTACCATCCACAAGGGAACGGTGCATGTGAACGCTTTAACCGGACCCTACTCCAGCTGATCCGCACCTTGGCCGAAGATAAAAAAGATCGATGGCCCCAATTCCTTCCAGATCTAGTATGGGCCTACAACAACCAGGTCCACTCCGTGACTGGCTACACCCCACACACTCTTCTCTTTGGCCGCCCAGGAAAAGGGGTCCATGACCTGAACCTATAACTACCCCTCCTGGCTAAATGCTCACCGACAGAAGATGGAGACTGTACACCGGCTGGTGAGGCAACAAATCTGGGGCCAGAAACATGCTGACCCACTCCCCGTGCAAGAGAAACCCTTAAAGGTGGGACCGCTAGTCTTGCTCCGTATTAAGAAGCCTCAAGGGAAACTTCGAGCCAAGTGGGAGACTGAAGTCTACCGGGTAATCGAATGCCCTTACCCCAATGGACATGTATACCGAGTGCGGGGTGAAGACAGCCGCAGCACCCGCACTGTACACCGAAATATGTTGCGCCCCTGCCGCTCCCGGCCTGACTCCCCTCCCACAGTAACCGGAGGGGGTGACGCTGCTGACATGACTGACGTCACGGACATTTCTCAACATAGAGATCACATCGACTCTGAGACCGGTGACCCACCTACACAGACCAGTCCCTCTCCCGGAGTACTGACTGGAGTGGGGCGTAAAGACAGTGACGAGGAGGGGAACAACCGACCCTTGCGACGCACTGACCGCACCACTGCTGGGATCCCGCCCGGACGGTCTTACAGGGAACAGTATGTATGGCCCACCTCTCAACCAACCCCTGCGACATCTACAGCCATCACTGCCTTGGAGCCGGCGGTTGTTGACAGGGACTGCCAACCTTTAAGTGGGGGAGTATGTAATGAGGTGAACAATTCAGACTGCCGCATTGAGATGGACACAGAATTGGACTTTGTTTCCGCACTTGTCCACCAGGGGGCATTAGTGGACTGTACAATCACAGAGGGTGGAAATCCCCCACCATCTCTTTTGTTTACCCAGGAAGAGAAACAGAGCTGTGCAGACTCAGATTTTCAGCAAGGACAGACCTGTGTGTAGTGTCTCTCGACATAGGGCTCTTTTGCAGCCGGATTCTTGGGAAGAAATACCCCGTGAAAATCGTTGCTGTAACCCCCAGCCTGCAGGACCTTGTCTTACGGAGGGTCCAACTCAAATTCAGGACATTGCCTCCGGAATTCAGGACATTGCCACCGGATTACATGTGCAGGGGCTGTGACCGACATAAGGGAGCCATCTGTGCTAATGTGATCTCCCTTCTCCTGATCTGTGTGCCCCGGGACAGAGAGAGAGACTAACAAAAATCTGTTATCTGCGGAAGAAGACCGAAGAGGAGGACTGAGGAATTTCCCCCTTCAGCGCTGCATGGGGACCCGTCATCGTGAGACCCCAGGCCTGCCACGTGGGAGCGACATCTTCTTCTGGGATAGACTGGTACGTGATTTGAGGGAAAGTTAGGGAAAGATATCTCCATTTTGTTTGTTTTCTTTTTCTTCTTCTTGCTGCGCACCCGGTTAAAGTGAAGATCCAGAGACTCCACCATATACATGTGTGCAGCTAGATCAGTTGACTGTGTTATAGATATGTTTTACAGTAAAGAGATGTTACTACCGGTTAAATCTGAGTATGGAGATTCTGTTGAAGCCAGACATACACACACACCCGCGGCCTTACCACCGGTCGCTACACACCCACCATGCTGCAATGACATAGAAAGAAAAGTAAATTTAACTTGTAAGCTAAACAAAATTTCTATTTTCCTAAGCCGCAAGTAATAGTAATGCAAATAATAAACCCGGAAAGAAAAAAACAAGAAACTTAAGAGGGACAACCAGAACAATAAATAATTAATAACGTTTATAAATAGTAAGTTACCATAATTAGAAAAAAAAGTACAAAAAATAGTAGGGAGAGGTAAAGCTAAAGACAATATATAGGGAATAGGATGCAAATAAATCCAATATGGTAGACAAATAATCTCTATAAGTGAAGGCAATGGCCCCCTAAAGTAATTCTCTTAATGTGGCGCCCCTGCGTCCAGGAGGCCACAAGAGGGTACTGCAGCCAGGCAGGTAGGACAACAGTAAACACTACACCCTCACAGCCCACATACCCACGCATAGAAGGGGTCACATCCAGCCCTGAGGTTAGAGACTATATGAGACCAGAGGGGTGGTGGATGAGGAGTGGGTTGGGCACACCAGAGGTCAGGTGACTGACAGTATATAGAGAGGGGGAGGAGAAAAGGAAGACAGTAGGCTGAGATGAAAAGACTAAGAGTAAGCCATGGTGCTGAGATGCAAAGACCAGAGAACAGCAGCAGGTTGAGCTGAAGCTGAGTAGAAGAAGGACAACACACGTCCTGGAAGAGCCTAGCAGAGGAGTGCAGACCCGTACTGAGCCAGTGTGAGCCAGATGGGGGGGAAAGCCCATCCGACTCCGAGACCACCAGGAGTGTGAGAGAACAGAGAGGGACGGTGTACCCGTGCCCTAGACAGCAGCTGAAGCAACCTGTTGCAGGTGGAGAAGCCCTCCTAGATATTGGAAGGAACATAGAAGAAGGAGCCTGGCAGAGCCTCATGCTAGAGGACTGTTGCAGGCTGGGCTAAAGCAGAGTGTCAGCTCTGAAGGGGACCGACGATTTACCCGGTATCCCCAGATTCACTGACGGGGAGCTTCAGTTTCAGGCTGGAGTTCCTAACCCTAAAGACAGGCAGCTAAGTGACAGATTAGGACTCACAGAAGCCCGAGTCACCGCCATACTGTCGAGTGTCACACAACCCATGAGGAAAGAGAAGTAAAAGCCCGGAAAGGTACACTTAAAGACTGTGTGAGGGGTCACAAGGAGAGAGGAGCCTGGCTGCAGGAGAGAAGGGAACCCGGAAAGGGAGAAGAGAGCAACCGTGTGCTAACAACTGTGAATAACCTGTAACTTGCTTGAAAGACCTTAAGTAAAGCCTTGGAAACCCTGAATTGCCTCTTGCCTGCTTCCATCTGCAGACCCTTTCTCCCATACAGGCTTGCACCAAGAAGACCTCAACCTGCAGAGCCACAGCCTGTCAGCACCAACGCTGAGGAGAGATCCCTGCAGCGTCTGCAAGTAAGTGTGCTCCAACAACACACACACACAATAGACTTTAACTCCTTACTGCCCCGGGGGATACAGTTCCCCCCACTGGAACTATACCATCCCCGCTGCCATTCCATCACCCCCGGAGGTTCTGCAGCAGCGGCGGCCCCCATTACTGGCCGCACCAAGTGGGTGGGTCACCCGTGACAAATCCCCTGTAAATATTCCCCCTTTTTATTGTGCTGAGCCAGGGACACGGTCCGGACCGGGCCACCAGTGACATCCCCAGCAGCAGATCGGTCCGGTACCGAGTACCCCACGTCCCTTGGGGCTCCACAACCTGGCGTCACGAACAGGATCTACCCAGTCCAAAAGAATTGGACCTTGTGCGCCAAAAGAACTGTTTCTAGACTTTTCCCGCCAAAATCTGACCCCAATGGCGGCCATCAGGGACTAGCGCCATGTGCAGAGGGGGCGTTCCTAAGACTCCCATCGTGGGCCGGTCCGGTCCAAGGCGCAAAAAGAAGGTCCCGCCCTGGCTCTCCTTAACTCCGGGAGCGCCAGCTGTCACTCTCAAGGAAGAGCCGCCGCCCCTAGACCCTCCTACCAAAAAGTTGGCGCGAACCGAGAAGGAAATCGTCATCAGGTGGGGGCGGAGCAGGCAACCGGAAAAGAAGGGATCGCCATTCAGAGACACGAGGACGGAAGTGAAGGACGTACAGCAGAGCGCGGTGTACGAGAGACCGCCTGTGATCCCGGAGGGCCCAGAAGACGAACCAGTGGAGGAACCCGGCCAGGGAAAGACCAGTCGTGATCGTGCAGAGATGGCTGAAGGCGGAGAAGAGCGCCCCTACGTCCTAGACACCCGGAGGGGTGTACTGCGGCGGCTGCCCCCAAGGATGACACGGGCCCAGGAGGAGAACAGGACCCGGATACAGATAGACATCGACCATTGTCAGGGCTATGAGGCCCAAGTCCAGCGACCCGGCTGGGTCAGAGAATCACGGGAGCCCGCGGAGAGCGAGGCCGAAAGCCGTACAGCAAAAGAAAGAATAGAAACGCAGGATCTGCATCCAGAAGGGAAAGCATCCCAGATGATCCGGAAGATGGAGAAGGAGGATCAGGAGTAAGACCCGTATCCTGCATCAAGAAAAACAGATGAAGAAACTGTAAGTGTGAATGTACATTGTTCCTTATTGCACCCCCCAACCTTACCTGAATGAATGTTAGCATTCCCCTGTCTGTCTTATGCGTTTTACCTGAACAATCAATATCATGAACAATGACTTGATAAGAACTCTCTTGTAAATAGTTGAGCACCTTTAGTGTGCTCCCCTTTGGTTTTAAGACCAGCTGCACATGCGAAGTGGTGCACGAGACTTTAACTGTTTTGAAGCTGCTTTTTGAGCATTTTTGCACTTTTTCAGAAAAGAAGAATTTTATACTTTTGCTACAAAGTAATGTTTATAATGTCTTTTACAGAGAAAAGAGGGTAATGATGAGTATAGATACCCATGCACTAATGTTTTATAGTTAATGCAACGTTCCAAGAATCGTGCCTCCTGGAAGGGAAGAAATCAAGAATCCATAATGTTTACTGTTATATATAATATAAAAATGTTTTCAGGGTAACCAATGTCGAGTCGCGCGCGGACGCGCTGTTTAACTCCGGGAGAATGTGGCGCCCCTGCGTCCAGGAGGCCACAAGAAGGTACTGCAGCCAGGCAGGTAGGACAACAGTAAACACTACACCCTCACAGCCCACATACCCACGCATAGAAGGGGTCACATCCAGCTCTGAGGTTAGAGACTATATGAGACCAGAGGGGTGGTGGATGAGGAGTGGGTTGGGCACACCAGAGGTCAGGTGACTGACAGTATATAGAGAGAGGGGGAGGAGAAAAGGAAGACAGTAGGCTGAGATGAAAAGACTAAGAGTAAGCCATGGTGCTGAGATGCAAAGACCAGAGAACAGCAGAAGGTTGAGCTGAAGCTGAGTAGAAGAAGGACAACACACGTCCTGGAAGAGCCTAGCAGAGGAGTGCAGACCCGTACTGAGCCAGTGTGAGCCAGATGGGGGGGAAAGCCCGTCCGACGCCGAGACCACCAGGAGTGTGAGAGAACAGAGAGGGACGGTGTACCCGTGCCCTAGACAGCAGCTGAAGCAACCTGTTGCAGGTGGAGAAGCCCTCCTAGATATTGGAAGGAACATAGAAGAAGGAGCCTGGCAGAGCCTCATGCTAGAGGACTGTTGCAGGCTGGGCTAAAGCAGAGTGTCAGCTCTGAAGGGGACCGACGATTTACCCGGTATCCCCAGATTCACTGACGGGGAGCTTCAGTTTCAGGCTGGAGTTCCTAACCCTAAAGACAGGCAGCTAAGTGACAGATTAGGACTCACAGAAGCCCGAGTCACCGCCATACTGTCGAGTGTCACACAACCCATGAGGAAAGAGAAGTAAAAGCCCGGAAAGGTACACTTAAAGACTGTGTGAGGGGTCACAAGGAGAGAGGAGCCTGGCTGCAGGAGAGAAGGGAACCCGGAAAGGGAGAAGAGAGCAACCGTGTGCTAACAACTGTGAATAACCTGTAACTTGCTTGAAAGACCTTAAGTAAAGCCTTGGAAACCCTGAATTGCCTCTTGCCTGCTTCCATCTGCAGACCCTTTCTCCCATACAGGCTTGCACCAAGAAGACCTCAACCTGCAGAGCCACAGCCTGTCAGCACCAACGCTGAGGAGAGATCCCTGCAGCGTCTGCAAGTAAGTGTGCTCCAACAACACACACAATAGACTTTAACTCCTTACTGCCCCGGGGGATACAGTTCCCCCCACTGGAACTATACCATCCCCGCTGCCATTCCATCACCCCCGGAGGTTCTGCAGCAGCGGCGGCCCCCATTACTGGCCGCACCAAGTGGGTGGCGTCACCCGTGACAAATCCCCTGTAAATATTCCCCCTTTTTATTGTGCTGAGCCAGGGACACGGTCCGGACCAGGCCACCAGTGACATCCCCAGCAGCAGATCGGTCCGGTACCGAGTACCCCACGTCCCTTGGGGCTCCACATTAACAGGCAATGAAATGACAAAATATGGTCACTATACTAAAGAGATCGGTAAATCCTTGGTGATGGCCATGAACACAATTACTTTTGCTTTAATAGGGATTACTTTATACAATGGAATAGCGCACCAATGGGAACTAGTTTCTCCCCAGCTTCATCCAATATTTTTATGTCCTTTTAGAAAGAAAAATAATTTTTTTTCAGAAAGCAATCTTTTTACCCCCCATATTAGATGGTATGGCAGTTATTTGGATGACCTCCTCCTGATATAGAGGGGCAATAAATCTATTGTTATGGATTTCGTTAGCTACATTACTGATAACTCCATGAACCTCAAATTTACCCACAAACTACATGAATCAAATATAGACTTCCTAGATGTCACGTTAAATAAAGATTAGGAGGGGAATATTATTATTCTCCTTTACAGGAAGAAAATGGCGACAAATGTCACTATTCATGCTTCCTCTTGCCATGTGGCTAAGTATATCCCAGTGGGAGAGTTCTATAGAATATAAAAGGAATACATCTGCGATGGGGATACTTCAAAAAACTGTTTGGGAATCTAGACAGCGTCTCCATGCTAGGGGATACCCTAACTGGTCCTCAGATAGAACCGAAAATATTATCTCCAATAAAAATAGAATGGATATGTTGAAAAATAAAAAAAGGATTCAGATATAATATCAAAAGGGCATAATAATAATTTATCGTTTGTGACTACTTATATTTCACAATTTGATCAAATCAAAGCAATCATAAATAAACATGTCCCAATATTATTCCAATATCAGAAATTGAAACGGATCCTACACAGACCAATTAGGTTTATTGCCAGGAGGGCTTCATCTTTGCGGGATAAAATATCTCCTAGTACCCAGGGCCGCACCGTCCATTGGACAGTGTGAGCCCTGAGTCCAGAGCGGCGGCAGCCAGGGGGAGCGGCATGAGAGAAGGGGGCGGTGCCACCAACATCAGCGGCGGGCTCAGGAGAGATGGACGCTGTCAGCGGTAAGAGGGCGCGCTGTGGCACTGTAGGCTGCAGGGGCGGCGGGGCCGAGCGGACGCTGCAGGGGCGGCGGGGCTGAGATCCGCCAGCACCCCCCCCCCCGGCCTCCGATCGGCTCAGGCGGCAGGGTGGCTAGATGCACCCCTGCTAGTACCTTTGATTACCCAAAGTAAAGGAATAATAAAACATGGCTAGAGCTCAGTGGTTTTCATAAATGTGATCACAGTATTTGTACCTGTTGTAGATACGTTGCATAGGCCCACGTCACACACACAGATATTTGTGCAGATATTGTTCACAGATCTCTGGTTGCAGTGAAATTATGGACACATTAATCCATTTATATACAGCCACAAAATGGAACAATGTGTCCATGATTTCACTGCAACCAGAGATCTGCGAACAATATCTGCACAAATATCTGTGTGTGTGACGTAGGCCATACTCTGACGCTTTTTCATCAGCTGTGACTGGTCAACAATACAACTTTAATTGATAAAGTAATTGTAGCACAACATTTGTAGTATATAGTATTTCTTGCGTTGATTGCAACCTACAATTGTGGGTTGCACCACTGGCCCCCACAAAGCTAGGTTCCACAGACATCTCTCAGTTATTAGCAAAGTTCTGACAGTGAAATGTTTTGCAGCTACAAGGCACTTTTACATAGTGCATGAAGGAGATAGCTCTATGTGTAGGATCCATGGCATTGAGAAGGTGAACTTACCTAATAGAGGAGGAGATCATTGGAGAGGATTGCTCAATGGCGAATCCTGACTGCAGACACAAGCACCAAGGGGTATGAATTTTAAACCACAATAATTAAATATCTTTATTTATTTTGGCCATACTAGATTATATTTGATATAGTGGAATAGATGAATAAAATTAGAAATGTTTTCTTTAGGCTGCTTTCACATCAGCATATTGCTGATGTTTGCGGCTGATCCGCAGATGGCACCGCATCTGCCGGATCTGCCGTCTACAGGCAGATCCGGTACTTGCGGTTTTTAATTTTGAATATCCACCGGTGATGCTGGACTAATTTTTCCTTTGGATCTCAACAAATCTGCAAAGCACTGTGGAAGTCAGTACACAAGTCCTGGAGGGGTGAGCTGACCATATTTTATTTAAATTTGGACTGAAAGCCCACTCTGCAGTGGCCAAACCTCTCATTAGCAGAAAGAACCAAAAGGCTAGACTCACCTTTGGTGAGGAGCATGTTGTGTGGCCAGGGGAGAAGAGGTCCACAGTTCATTTTAGTGATGAAAGCAAGTTTGGGTCTGATGAGAAACATGATGTTTGTAAATACTGAACCTAAAATGTGTAAAGAAGTCAGTGAAAGGTGGTGAAGGAAGTGTCATGGTTTGGGGAATGTTTTCCACTGCATGGTTTGAACCTCTCATACAGCTACATTGCAGAGTGATTGCAAGTGTGTATCAGAACCTTCTTCAACAACACTTAGTTCCTTATTTGTGTTCAGCACTCAATCAGCCAGCAATTTTCATGCAGAACAATGACCCCTGTCATACAGCAAAACAGGTAAAGCAGTTCCTTGAAACAGAAAACACTGAAACAATGAAATGCCCTGCCCACAGTCCTGATCTAAACCCAATAGAAAACATCTGGAAAATCCTTGATGACAAAGTTATGGGCAAGAAACTACACCAGTCACAAAACTGTGGAAGAGACTGGAAGAAGAGTGGACCAAAATCCCACCAGAGCAGTTCGAGAGACTAGTGATGTCCTGTGGCTGCAGATGTGCTGAAGTCATTTAAAGCAAAGACCTGTACACTTCCCACTGATTGGTGACTGTTGTTACCTTCACAAAATTTAGTTTTAGTCTTTCTCTGAGCTACAGTCATTGCTGTTCTCTAATTATGATCATCACGTTTTGTGTAAAATAAAGTATTTAATTTGATAAACTTTGGTTATTTTGGAAAACACTGTTCTAGTAGCATGGTGTACCCCTTACACAAAACCTCCAAATGTTGATCAGTGTAGATTGCATCCTGTCTGAAAAATACATTGTTCTCTCATTTAAGTATATCACTGATATAAATCAGTTACAAAAACCAACATATGGTTCATGTATTTCTTTATTTCTTAAGTTATTTGAAGATTCTCCTTCGGAATTAAAAACAGTGGAATACGAGTGTTATTATAGAGACACTTATTTGTTCAAAAGCCTCATAGACAATTCTCTTTGTATGTGACTAGGTTATGCCATGTGTGGCATGATATTTTTCTCTCCTTATCTTCACTATTTCTTTACTGTTGCAAAAGACAATTTTTCTCAATGAAAAGCTATTAAAATAAATTTCAGTAAACGTGTTCAAAAAACATTCCTTGTGCCATTTCTTATTATTACACATCATTAAAGAGAACCTGTCTTCTTCCCCTGGTGCTTTCCAAAGTGAAAGCACCACTGAATTCAGCGTGTATGCTGCATTCAGGGAAGGTGTGTACCATGTCTTTACCCATCCTGTAACCCGAAAAGAACACTTTGGAAAGTTTAGAGTTAAGAGGTCCGAAGGGCTTATCTGATTATGCTGTGCTCACAGCCAGCCCGTTCCTCCCCACCTCCTGTCTGTGTGTGGAGCCTAAGAGGAGGGCAGACCCACACAAGATGAGGCGAACACACACAGGCAGGTGGCGGGGAGGACTGTGCCAGCAGCCAGCACAGCATAAACAGATTAGAGTTAAGAGGTCCAATGGCTCTTATCTGTTTATGCTGTGCTGGCACAGTCCTCCCTGCCTCCTGTCTGTGTGTGTTCGCCTCCTCTTGTGTGGGTCTGCCCTCCTCTTCAGCTCCACACACAGGCAGGAGGCGGGGAGGACTGGGCTGGCAGTGAGCACAGCATAATCAGATAAGCCCCTCAGACCTCTTAACTCTAAACTTTCCAAAGTGGTTTTTTTTTAGTTATGGGGGTATAAAGACATGGTACATACCTTCCCTGAATGCAGCATACACATTGAATCCAGTGGTGCTTTCACTTTGAATAGTACCAGGGGGGTGACAGATTCTCTTTAAATTTATGGACATCTATGGTTTGATTTACATTTGGTGACAAATTCATGTCAGTAGCATCTTTAAAAATATATTTACTTAGCAAATTGGTGACATGTTTAATACTTATTTCACTTGGTGTATATATCACAAAAGGGAAATGAGAATGCTGTACATATATCACATAGGGGTCACAGAATCTGTTGTATATACTAGAGCATCTCAATGAATTAGAATACCATCAAAAATCAATGTAATGTTGCCATGTTTCTGGGAGCACTGAAATGCGTTGACTAATCAATATTATATTCACCCTCTGATGTCTCATGGAATATGGCAGGGTTTTCATTGGCTGTAAGCCATAATCATCAACAGTAACAGAAACAAACACTTGAAAAAGATCACTCTGTTTGTAATGACTGTATATAATATATGCATTTCACTTTTTGTATTGAATTACTGAAATAAATTAACTTTTTGATGATATTCTAATTCATTGAGATGCACTAGTATTACAAATAAATTATGAGACTGCTGTATATACATCACATAGGGGACATCATACTTCCGAAAACACATCACACAGTGCACAGGAGAGTGCTGTATACAAATCACATATGAGGCACTGAGACTGTTGTATACATCATAGGAAACACTGACACTGGACATACAATGCTTCGACGCTACAGAGTTGCAATGGTGGGAGCGGCACTGGAGAATGGAGTACGCTAAACTGCACCCACAAGCAATGTCCTGATGCTGGCACTGGCAATTGTTTATACTTAATCTAGTCTATGCCATTTAAACCTGTCTTGGGCCACATTCACAAACATCCTAGACGACATGAAGAATGTGGGCTGGACACCCCTGTCTAGACTGTAGATGAGATACAAATTATTAGGGCCTTTTCACATCAGCGTTTTTCGTAATTCGCGGCAGATGCGGTGAAAAACCCGCATCTGCCGCGTTTGCCGCATAACCGTTCCACTTGCGGCGCGGTTGCGGTTTTTCCCATACAAAGTATAGGGGGACTTGCGGCAGATGCGGCAAGTGCGGTTTTGCACTAGCGGCAGGTGCGGCAGCGAAAAAAACCGCGGCTGACCGCGTTTTTTTTCGCTGCCGCACCTGCCGCAAGTGCAAAACCGCACTTGCCGCATCTGCCGCAAGTCCCCCTATACTTTGTATGGGAAAAACCGCAACCGCGCCGCAAGTGGAACGGTTATGCGGCAAACGCGGCAGATGCGTTTTTTTCACCGCATCTGCCGCGAATTACGAAAAACGCTGATGTGAAAGGGCCCTTAGACAGACATATTTTTTTCTTGTTGTGATCTAAAGTCAATAGGTTGGAGTAGAGGGGATGGTCTGTGCTACTTTATGTCACCTAATGAATTAAAAAATCTGTAAAAGCTAAATACCCGTATATACTCGCGTATAAGCCGAGTTTTTCAGCCCAAAAATTGGGCTGAAAAGTCCCCCCCTCGGCTTATACGCGAGTCATACGGCCCCCCTCAAAGTTTGGCGCCCCCACCTCAGTTTCTGGGCCCCCCGCATGCAGCGCTGCACATATACATTACGTGTCTAGCAGCTGTTACCCTCCGGTGGCAGATCGCGGCTCCCGGCTCCGGGCTCCATCTTCCTCTCTGTCTTCCTGGTTGTCATGTGACCGGCGCGATGACGTCATCGCGCCGGTCACAAAGCAGGAAGACAGCGAGGAAGATGGAGCCCGGAGCCGGGAGCCGCGATCTGCCACCGGAGGGTAACAGCTGCTAGACACGTAATGTATATGTGCAGCGCTGCATGCGGGGGGGCCCAGAAACTGAGGTGGGGGCGCCAAATTATGAGAGGGGCCCTGCTGGGGCCCTGTATACTACCACTGGGGCTATATACTACCACTGGGGCTATATACTACCACTGGGGCTATATACTACCACTGGGGCTGTATATATACTACCACTGGGGCTATATACTACCACTGGGGCTGTATACTACTACTGGGGCTATATACTACCACTGGGGCTATATACTACCACTGGGGCTATATACTACCACTGGGGCTGTATATATACTACCACTGGGGCTATATACTACCACTGGGGCTGTATACTACTACTGGGGCTATATACTACCACTGGGGCTGTATAATACTACCACTGGGGCTATATACTACCACTGGGGCTGTATACTACTACGGGCTATATACTACCACTGGGGCTATATACTACCACTGGGGCTATATACTACCACTGGGGCTGTATATATACTACCATTGGGGCTATATACTACCACTGGGGCTGATACTACACTGGCTATATACTACCACTGGGGCTGATATATACTACCACTGGGGCTATATACTACCACTGGGGCTGTATACTACTACTGGGGCTATATACTACCATTGGGGCTATATACTACCACTGGGGCTGTATGTATACTACCACTGGGGCTATATACTACCACTGGGGCTATATACTACCACTGGGGCTGTATACTACTACTGGGGCTATATACTACCATTGGGGCTATATACTACCACTGGGGCTGTATGTATACTACCACTGGGGCTATATACTACCACTGGGGCATATTACACTGGGTATACTACTACTGGGGCTATATACTACCATTGGGGCTATATACTACCACTGGGGCTGTATGTATACTACCACTGGGGCTATATACTACCACTGGGGCTGTATACTACCACTGGGGCTATATACTACCACTGGGGCTATATATACCACTGGCTTATTATACACCACTGGGGCTATTACTACCACTGGGCTGTATACTACCACTGGGGCTATATACTACCACTGGGCTTATACTACCACTGGGGCTGTATACATACTACACTGGGCTATATACTACCACTGGGCTGTATACTACTACTGGGCTATATACTACCACTGGGGCTATATACTACCACTGGGCTATATACTACCACTGGGGCTGTATATATACTACCACTGGGGCTATATACTACCACTGGGGCTGTATATACTACTGGGGCTGCGTGTATACTACCACTGGGGCTGCTGCTGTATACTACCACTGGGGCTGCTGCTGTATACTACCACTGGGGCTGCTGCTGTATACTACCACTGGGGCTGCTGTATATACCTCTGGGGCTGCTGTATACTACCACTGGGCTGCTGCTGTATATACCACTGGGGCTGCTGCTGTAACACTGCTGGGGCCTGTATATACCACTGGGGAGGCTGCTGTATACCACACTGCTGGGGGCTGTATACCTGTGCTGGGGTCCACCCTCGGCTTATACACGAGTCAATAAATTTTCCCAGGTTTTGGGGGCAAAAGTAGGGGGGTCGGCTTATACACGGGTCGGCTTATACACGAGTATATACGGTACTTTGGAGATTGCAGTGCTCACGGAAACCTCTAGAATTACACGTTTGCTTCAAAACGCAGCAATCTGTAAGCATCAGACTTATGGAATTACAGGTATGGTAGGTGAGAATGTATTCAATTACAAACATTTCATCATTCATGTCATCACTTTTCATTTTGTATATCATGTGGTTTATTGGAAATGTGTGAAAATACAGTTTGATTATGTTTCACCTTTTCTGGGAATGTTGCATTACAAAATGTTTACTAAATAACACTAGTAGGCTGATTACTGCAATCTTCTATGGTAAGATCAGATTTCTCTTACCCATGTTTTGCACGTAATTAAAAGTTTCCCTGTTTTCCATTGTAATAATAGCACAAACCTTAAACTTCTTTACTGTGTTTAGCTTGAACAGTTCCTGACTTCTCTAACCTTTCAGTCTACTTTCACACGCTACCATGTATACAAATGAATGCACATCATGAAACCTGAGAAGAATTTGGTTTGGCACAGTTTATATGATACAATGAGCTTAAAAGAGAATATAGCACTCTAGGCTGAAGCAATGGCTGCTCCTTGACAGGTTGTGTATTGTGAACAGGTAAAATTAAAAGCTTAAAAGCATTGGAGGTCAATTAGATTAGCTGAAATCCAGTCTTAACATAAAAGTAATAAATGTTCATTTCACCCATACACATCAAACGAAACGTTGAGCAACATTCCCCCCCCCCCCAGATTTTGATCAAATACGGGGGCGGAGACATAATTTGGTCCAGCCCTGGGGCAGATTCCCAATGGGCTGCAGTCAGTGGCGACACTAGAGTTCGATGGGCCGTTGTGTGAAATTTTAACCTGGGCCCCCCTCCTACACACGTTGGTTAGATGTGTGGGCCCTTGTAGGGTTCTAAATCCTATTAAGACATACAAATCAGCCCCTCCTTCATTATGTTGTAATGTTCCCCATCCTGGTATATATGCCCCCCATCTTGGCATACATGGTCCTTATCCTGATATATATGTCCTCATCCTGGTATATAGGTCACACATCCTGGTATATGTTTCCTATCCAGGTATATATGTCCCCCATCCTTCTATATATGCATCAAATAATCATCCAGTGAGTGAAGGAACCTGCCACTCCGAGTTCTTCATAAAATCTCCATTTATCAGAAATAGGTTAAGAACAATTTTCAAGCATGTAAAATTCAAAAAGTCAGTGTGTCATGGTCTTTAGTAGCCTTACTCATGATCAGTCATAAGTAGCCGAAACACAGCACCTAAAGACCATGACACACTGACCTTTTGAATTTTACGTGCTGAAAAATTGTTCATAACCTATTCCTGATAAATGGAAATTTTATGAAAAGCTCAGAGTGCCAGGTTCCTTCACTCACTGGATGATTATTAGATGCATATGGAAGCAGCCTGAAGCCCGCTGGGATCCATGCTGAGAAGTAGGAAGACAGGTGAGCGGACATAATCTTTGTACTTGATGTAATCCTTGTATATATGTTCTTATCCTGGGCCCATCCTGGTATTTATGTCCTCATTCTAGTCCCCATCTGGTATATATGGTTCCCATTCTGGTACCTATGGTCTCCATCTTGGTATACATGGTATACAGTGCGTTGTGAAAGTATTTGGCCCCCTTGAACTTTTCAAACTTTTGCCACATTTCAGGCTTCAAACATAAAGATATAAATTCTAATTTTTTTTTTGTGAATAATCAACAACAAGTGGGACACAATCGTAAAGTGGAACGACATTTATTCACTATTTTAAACTTTTTTAACAAATAAAAAATTGAAAAGTGGGGCGTGCAATATTATTCGGCCCCTTTACTTTCAGTGCAGCAAACTCACTCCAGAAGTTCAGTGAGGATCTCTGAATGATCCAATGTTGTCCTAAATGACTGGTAATGATAAATAGAATCCACCTGTGTGTAATCAAGTCTCTATATAAATGCACCTGCTCTGTGATAGTCTCAGAGTTCTGTTTCAAGTGCAGAGAGTATCATGAAGACCAAGGAACACACCAGTCAGGTCCGAGATACTGTTGTCGCGAAGTTTAAAGCCGGGTTTGGATACAAAAAGATTTCCCATGTTTTAACCCCTTAGTGACGAAGAAATTTGTCATTTTTCATTTTCGTTTTTTCGCTCCTTGGCTTCCAAGAGCCATAACGTTTTTATTTTTCCGTCAATATAGACATATGACAGCTTGTTTTTTGCGGGACGAGTTGTACTTTCAGATGCAATAATTTATTTTACCATATAATGTACAGGGAAATTGCAAAAATAATTCCAAGTGCAGTGAAATTGCAAAAAAAGTGCAATTACATGTTTGTTTTTTGGACGTTTTAGTCGCCGTCTTCACTATATGGTAAAACCGACATGACGGTGCGATGTCTCGGGTCAGTACGAGTTTGTAGATACCAAACATGTATACCTTTATTGGTATCTAGGTGGTGGAAAAAAATTCAAAAACATGAAAAAAAAAAACATTGCACTTTTTGCGCCATGTTCTGCGACCCGTAGCGTCCTCATTTTTCGCGATCTGGGGCTGGGTGACAGCTTATTTTTTGCGTCTCGAGCTGACGTTTTTAATGATACCATACTTGGGTGGATGCGCTGTTTTGATCGCCCGTTATTGCATTTGTTAGCATTGTTGCAGCGACCAAAAAAACGTAATTTTGGCGTTTGAACCATTTTTTTGCGCTACGCAGTTTACGGCTCTCATTATTTAATTATTTATACTGATAGATCGGGCGATTCTGAACGTGGCGATACCAAATATGTGTATTTTATTTAATTTTTTAATACTTTTATTGTGGATGGGAGAAAAGGGGGTGATTTGAACTTTTATGTTTTTGTTTTTTTTTCAACTTTGTAAAAACTTTATTTGTTTATTAATTCTTAATTTTACACTGCCCCATAGAGAGGCACCCTGCTGCACAGTCCGATCGCTTCTGACACATACAGAGGAGCTGCAGCTCCTCTGTATGTGTCAGAATCGCGGACCTGTTGTGGTTGGCAGCCCCTGCCAACCACAAGCAGGAAATGCTCAATGACAGGTTCCAGGGTCAAGCCAGGACCCTGGCCTGTCACGTCAGCATGGGAGATCCCGCGATACTATCGCGAGATCTCCCCTGGAGCCCGGTAAGCGCGCGCTGCACGCTCCGACTCCCTTAGATCCCGCTCTCAGAGATTGAGGGCGGGATCTAAGGGGTTAAACAGCGCCGATCGGTGGCGGGACCGATTGGTGCTGTTTCTCCCACATCTCAGCTAGTGAGATCAGCTGAGATGTGGAGGTTTGGAGTGAGCTCCACGCCGGAGCTCACTCCAAACACGGGGGTAACGACAGCCGACGTCTAGAGACGTAAGGCTGTCGTTAATAGGTTAAACATCTCAAGAAGCACTGTGCAAGTGATCATATTGAAATGGAAGGAGTATCAGACCACTGCAAATCTATCAAGACCCGGCCGTCCCTCTAAACTTTAATCTCGAACAAGTAGAAGACTGATCAGAGATGCAGCCAAAAGTTGTACACTGCACAAATCTGACCTTTATGGAAGAGTGGCAAGAAGAAAGCCATTTCTCAAAGATATCCATAAAAAGTCTTGTCCTCCACTTCCTCCCTTATCCGGTACAGTGCCTACCCAGGGTTCTACCGTGACCGTAACACATAGTTGTCTCAGATAGCTTGCTATCGAAACGCGTCGTGGTCTGGAGAGTGTAAAGACTTATTAAAGGTGTGTAAAAAAGCCAAGAAGCCAGCGCTGCCTATGGTTAGCACGCAATACAAAAAGTGCATGTGCACATAATTTCTAACTGTACTTTAAACTGAGACATTTGGCAAACAATTGATCAATTCTTTGAGCTACCCCGCCATGTCACGGCATTCTAAGATGGGGCAGTTCTACTCTACATTTTTTAATACGCTGTGCCATTACGGCCTCCTGAATGCATTAAAAGCAGAACCATATCAAATGCACACGTACCTGAAGCATTACTGAACTACTCCCATGGCGAAAGAAAAGCAGCGCAGATAAAGGCAGACGAGGTCCGGACATGACATCCGGACGTTATCAGATCTGACCCCCACACTGCCCAACCAGCAACCATGGATGAGGGTAGAACAGGCCCAAACACATGTGCAACAATCAAGCAGAGCCTATGGGCAGGGTATGGCCGCTGTATGTGTGTACAGCGGCCTAGATCAATCACATTAAAGACAGATAGAATGGCATGCACAACCAAGCGCGCACGGCAAAAAGTGGTGGTCAACCTCAAACCTATAACAAATAAAAAAGCCAAGAAGCCAGCGCTGCCTATGGTTAGCACGCAATACAAAAAGTGCATGTGCACATAATTTCTAACTGTACTTTAAACTGAGACATTTGGAAAACATGCTTTTAATGCATTCACGAGGCCGTAATGGCACAGTGTATTAAAAAATGTAGAGTAGGACTGCCCCATCTGAGAATGCCGTGACATGGCGGGGTAGCTCAAAGAATTGATCAATTGTTTGCCAAATGTCTCAGTTCTGTTCTGAAGAGATGTGTTTTCAGGTTCCACTTGAAGGTTCCAAGTGTGGGGGACAGTCGGACATTTTAAAGTGCAGAATTCCAGCGAATGGGGGATGCTTGGGCGAAGTCTTGCAGGTGGTTAGATGAGGAAAGTACAAGTGTGGAGGAAAAGAGGAGGTTTTGGGAGGATCAAAGATTACGAGTTGGATGATATCAGGAGATTAGTTCAGAGATATATGAGGGGAACAGATTGTGGACGGCTTTATAAGTCAGTGTTAGTAGTTTGAATTGGATACACTGGGGAATTAGGAGCCAGTGGAGGGAATTGCAGAGGTGAGAAATGGAGGAATAGCGAGGAAAGAGGTGGATTAGTCGGGCAGCAGAGTTAATAACAGATTGGAGAGGTGCAAGAGTGTTAGCAGGGATTCCACAGAGGAGGAGGTTGCAGTAGTCAAGACAGGAGATTATGAGGGCATGCACTAGTAGTTTAGCAGCTTGAGGGTTGAGGAAGGGATGGATTCTGGAAATAGTTTTGAGTTGGAGGCAGCAGGAGGTGGCAAGGGCTTGGATGTGCAGTTTGAAAGACAAGGCAGAGTCAAGGGTTACTCTGAGGCAATGGACTTCAGGTACAGGGCAAAGTGTGATGTTATTTATTGTGATAGATAGGTCTGGTAAGGAAGGTGTGTGAGATGGAGGAAAGATGATGAGTTCGGTTTTGTCTACATGAGTTTTAGGAAGTGAGAGGAGAAGAAGGAGGATATGGCTGATTTACACTACGGGATTCTGGACAGGAGAGAGGTGACATCTGGGCCAGAGAGATAGATCTGAGCGTCATCAGCGTACAGGTGTTACTGGAAGCCATGGGACTTTATGAGTTGTCCCAGACCAAGGGTATAGATTAAGAAAAGGAGAGGCCCTAGGACAGAGCCTTTAGGGACCCCAACAGAGAGGGGATGGGGCAAGGAGGTCGTTTGAGAGTGGGAGACGCTAAATATGTGATTGAAAAGGTAGGAAGAGATCCAGAGAGGGCAAGGTCAGTGAAGCAAATGGAAGAGAGGATCTGTAATAGGAGACAGTGGTCGACTTGTGTCAAATGCAGAGGGCAGGTGTAGAAGGAGGAGGACAGAGAACTGTCTGTTAGCTTTGGCTGTGAGTATGTCGTTAGTAATTTGGTCAGGGCAGTTTCAGTGGAGTGGTGGGGTGGAAGCCGGATTTAAGGTTGTCAAAGAGAGTTAGATGAGAGGTGGGATGAGAGTACAGTGTCAGCAGTAGCAGTATCAACTGCAATGAAGCACTTGCAATAACTGGCATTGAGACTTTTACAATGCTCTGAAGGAATTTTGACCAACCCATCTTGCAGAATTGTTGTAATTCAGCAACATTGGATGGTTTCAGAGTATGAACCACCTTTTTAATGCTATGCCACAGAATCTCAATTGGATTAAGGTCAGGACTTTGACTAGACCTCTCCAAATTTTTAATTTTGTTTTTCTTAAGCCATTCAGAGGTGGACTTGCTGGTGTGTTTTGGATCATTGTCCTGCATCATAACCCAAGTCTGCTTCATCTTGAGATCACGAGCAGATGGCCAGACATTCTCCTTCTGTATATTTGGTAGACAGCAGAATTCATCGTTCCATTTATCACAGTAAGGCTAGGGTCACACTTGCCAGTCAGTTTTTTGTAATGGATCCAATAACGGATCTGTTATTTTAAGGCTGTTATTTGGCCATTTTTGGTAATTTTGTGTGTATAAAAATCGGATCCGTTAACAGATGTAGCACATATGTACTATCCGTTAATGGATCCGTTAATGGATAACGGTCAATTTTTGTTGGTTTCTTGATTTGGCACTAAATATGCATTGGTAGCCACACCCCTCAGCCAATAAGAAGGGCAGGTCATTTTAGGGTGTTGCCACCTTCATTTTGGATGTTTAGTGTCTGTTTGTACTGTGTGTGCATTATGGAGGTTGAGCTTGAGTTATTGTTCCTGGAGTTGAGCTACGTGGACCTCCGGCGTCGCCATTGGCGATATGCTAGGCATAGCCGGTTCTGGGTACATCAAGTCAACCTCCTACGCCCACAGTATGGCTCCTTTCATGTCCTGTATCTGCAATTGAGGATGTTCCCTCACAAGATTCAGCGTTTCCTCAGGATGTCTGCGCCTGCTTTTGATGCCTTTCTTGCCCTGGTGGCCGATGACATCTCTTGGCAGGACACACGTCGGTGGCTGGCCATTTCCCCAGCTGAAAGACTGGTAGTGACGCTAAGGTAAGTGTTGTTGGCCTGCTGGCTGCTTGTCTGCACACACAGAACACGTGATTTCTCCATGTCTAAAGATTAAAGGGAACCTGTTGCCAGGTTTTTGCCATGCCATCTGACAGCAGCATAATTTTGAAATACAGACCCTTAAAACACTGATGTGTCATTCACTGTGCTGCTTGCTGCCATTTAGATTGACATACATGGTTTTATTGTCCATAAGTTTGACTTGGCAGTAGGCTAATTCGACTGCTAATGTGAATGTCTTGGGGCTTACAGTGTTTTTGTTGTCAAACTACAGTGAGCAGCCAAGTAAGTGACACTTTGCTATAATCAGGATCTGTGATCCGATGCTATGCATGTTGCATACGACGTTGGCGAAACCTGGTGTGTGGTTCCCAAGAACTCATGTAATGAGTCTGTACATGCCTAATTGCTGTGTTTTTTTCCCTTATGCCTCCCTTCACTACCAGTTCCGGATTGGCCGGTCGACCCATCAGCACCATTGTCCTAGAGACTTGTGAGGTTTTGTGGTCCAAGCTCCAGCCCATGGTGATGCCAGCACTAGGGATGGGCGAATCTACTCGCTAGGACTCGTTACTCGGCGAGTAGTAAGGGACTCGCAGGACTCGGTACTCTGCGAGTTTCCCAGTGATTACTCGCACGAGTCCAATGCAAATCAATATCAATCCTAGTTTTGTCAGAAACGCTGACAAAACTAGGATTGCCATTGTTTGCATTAGACTCGTGCGAGTAATCACTGGCTACTGTGCCAGTGATAGCAGGGAAACTCGCAAAGTAACTGCTGTTTCTTTGCGAGCCGAGTCCAGCTGTCTTCTCTGTGCAGCTCCAGGGTCCTAGAGCCCGCCTGCTCACAGACATGATGTAGCAGTGCTGAGATTGTTCTCAGTCTGCTCATTCCCTGTGCATAGACATCTATATTTATGCACAGGGGATGTAGCAGAGAGGACATCGCGTTTTGGACTGCGTCGGACGGAAGAGGATTTTTTAAATTAAAGATGGAGTCCCTAATGGCTTTTTTTTTTTATTTCAAATAAAAAATTTTCTCTGTGTTGTGTTTTTTTAACCCTTTATTGGAGATTCTTAGTGGCTGGGTCAAACGTGGCCTGACATTAAGAATCTCGGGCTTAATACCAGCTTGTATAACAAAGCTAGTATTAACCCCTTTATTACCCAGCGTGCCACCGCCACCAGGGCCGCTGGAAGAGCGGGGTTCAGCGCCAGAGGATGGCGCTTCAATGAACGCGCCATCTTCTGGGGCGGCTGCGGGCTGCAATTTGCAGCAGGGGGTTCCCAGAAAGCTTGGGCATCCCTGCGCTGCGGATTCCAGCCCCCAGCTGCTTAGCTGTACCTGGCTAGACATAGAAATTGCGCGGAGCCCCACGCATTTTTTTTTTATTATTTAATGAATTTCAGAGTCAGAGGCTCAGAGTCAGAGTCTCGGAGTCGGAGTCTCCTCAGAGTCGGAGTCGTCTCGGAGTCGGAGTCGTCTCGGAGTCGGAGTCGTCTCGGAGTCGGAGTCGGAGTCGTCTCGGAGTCGGAGTCGTCTCGGAGTCGGAGTCGTCTCGGAGTCGGAGTCGTCTCGGAGTCGAGTCGGAGTCGGAGTCGTCTCGGAGTTGAGTCGGAGTCGTCGTCGTCTCGGAGTCGTCTCGGAGTCGGAGTCGTCTCGGAGTCGGAGTCGTCTCGGAGTCGGAGTTGTCTCGGAGTCGAGTCGGAGTCGGAGTCATCTCGGAGTCGGAGTCGTCTCGGAGTCGGAGTCGTCTCGGAGTCGAGTCGGAGTCGGAGTCGTCTCGGAGTCGGAGTCGTCTCGGAGTCGGAGTCGTCTCGGAGTCGTCTGAGTCGGAGTCGTCTCGGAGTCGGAGTCGTCTCGGAGTCGGAGTCGTCTCGGAGTCGGAGTCGTCTCGGAGTCGGAGTCAAAAAAATGCGTGGGGCTCCACGCAATTTCTATGTCTAGCCAGGTACAGCTAAGCAGCTGGGGGCTGGAATCCGCAGCGCCGGGATGCCCAAGCTTTCTGGGCACCCCCCGCTGCAAATTGCAGCCCGCAGCCGCCCCAGAAGATGGCGCGTTCATTGAAGCGCCATCCTCTGGCGCTGAACCCCGCTCTTCCAGCGGCCCTGGTGGCGGTGGCACACTGGGTAATAGAGGTTAGGGCCAGCTTTGTATTATCAGCTGGCCCTAAGCCCGAAATTTATGGCGGTCACGCCAATATTAGACATGACCGCCATGAATTTCTATTAAATTGTTTTAAAAAAAACACAACACAGAGAAATTTTTTTATTAGAAATAAAAAAAAAAGCCATTAGGGACTCCATCTTTAATTAAAAAAATCCTCTTCCGTCCGACGCAGTCCAAAACGCGATGTCTTCTCTGCTACATCCCCTGTGTATAGATATAGATGTCTATGCACAGGGAATGAGCAGACTGAGAACAATCTCAGCTCTGCTACATCATCTCTGTGCACAGACATTCATGTCTGTACACAGGGAATGAGCAGACTGAGAACAATCTCAGCACTGCTACATCAGGCAGCAGGCGGGCTCTAGGACCCTGGAGCTGCACAGAGCAGACAGGACTCTTCTCTTATCTGTGCGAGTTTCCCAGCGATTACTTACAAAGTAAACGAGTCCAATGCAAATAAATGACAAAACTAGGATTGCTTCAGGCTGAAGCTTCCGAGACACATCTGCGATTTGTAAATCTCACACTACTCGCTATTACTCGCTTCCCCATTCATTAACATTGGACTCGCTAGACTCGCAACGAGTAGCGAGTCCTGGGCTCGGACTCGCTAGAGTCAAGCGATTCCGAGTAATTTAGGATTCGCCCATCACTAACCAGCACCCACCGCCCAAACATGGAGGGAAAATGCCATCCGTTTTCAACCGCTTGCCCAGTTCCCAAACTGCATCGGCGCCCTGGACGGGAGGCATATAAGAATCTGTAAACCACCACATAGTGGTTAGAATTTTTTCAACTACGAAAAATTCTATTCCATCGTCCTAATGCCCATTGCAGATTCCCAGGGCCAGATCATCGCGTTGGGAATAGGGGTGTATGGCCGTACGAACGACTCCCGAATGTTCAAGGACAGTGCCATGGGGCAAGCACTGTATAATGGCCGCTTTCACATTCTCCCTCCATGCCCTTTGCCTGGTACCACTGGTCCCAGGTTTCCTTTTGTTTTGGTGGCTAATGAGGCCTTTCAGCTTCATATAAACCTCATGAAGCCATATGCCAGCCGCACACTCACGCCTGCCCGGCGTAACTTTAACATGCAGTTGAGCCGGGCACGGCAATATGTTGAGTGTGTGTTTGTCATATTGGCTGCAAAGTGGCGTGTGCAGCTGACCACCATAAAGTTGCACCCTCACAATGTAGACAGCGTGGTCAAGACCTGCATCTGTCTTCATAATTATGTCTTTAGACAAGACACAATAAACATTGACCCATATGAGTGGTACTCCCTTTTATTAGGCCTACAAGAGGCAAAAGTCTGGTCAACGATTGCAGCAATGGAAGTGCGCAACCAATATGCCGACCACTTTATTACTGAGGTGGAGCAGCATACTGGTCGTTAACGCCATTAGTGTGTCAGCTGTTGCTCTATGTTGCCTAACTACCTCCTTATTGAATGTCATTCTGTGTTTAATTTATTACCACATGTAACACACCGGATTGGTGAATTTTCCTTTTCTCATTATGTATTTAATTTGTTACCACATGTAACACACCGGATTTGTGTTTTTTTTTATTTGTACATATTAAACCAATTTTGATGGCATTGTAGTCTTATTTGTCTTGTGATACGCTTATGGTACCTATACACACCACTACCGAACGTAGCAACAGGTAGGCACCGCATGTGCCCGTGCGCGTTTTCAACGGTTGCTAACGGTACCTGATACCGCAATTACACGCCGCCACAAGGTGCTCCACAGAAAGTATTTTCGGTCCCTGGAAGTGCTGACGGGTGCCGCAGGTTACCTTCTGTGGAGCACCTTCCCTGATTTACACGCCGCTACCACAAGGGGATCTGGGCGTATATATTGTGCGCCGTAACTACATAGGCGTGACCGAGTTGTGTATCACGCGGTGCTCGTACGGTGAATGGACAATGCAATAACATCATGATTGGCCAGCCAGCGCAGGGAGGCTTGCTAATACATGACGCTATAGCAAATGTGTAGTGTGACTGGTCAGATCGTTAAATATGCCGCCCTGTGCACAGACAGCCAATGGTACACAGTAGTCCCCACCAATGATAGCTGATGGGGCGTGGTATACATGACGCTCAAGCACGCCCCAGGTAACTCAAATACCGCATCTGTGCCCTGATTACACACCGCTACCATAGGGTTTATACCTGCTTGTTTTTCAGCATGGCTGAAAGACAGGTATCCAAAGAGACAGGTGGCAACAACCTGAATTACACGCCGCCACTTTAAAGGTACAAGGTACAATTGTCTCCGACACCTGCCAGTTTCTACCTTTCGGTAGCGGCGTGTAAAGGTACCATAATAAAAGCATGTCTCTAGGGAGGGTGGGCACCCCCTATAGACATGTTGCCCACATGTATTATTAAGATTAACCCTTTGTTCATCCCTGCGGCAACAGGAATGAACAAAGCATACGGTAACCAGATTGCTCCGGATTATACATCCTGAGCAATCCAGTTACCGCATTCCGGTTTGCCAGACACATTTTGTCACAAAAATGTGTCTGAAGGCAGTTGTGGTTACCGCATCCGGATCTGGATGCGGTAACCGCAATTACCTGTCCAAATGTTACCCCAGCCTAACATGGACTTGTTGAGTTCCACTGTGACCCATGCCTAATGTACAGTTGTGGCCAAAAGTATTGACACCCCTGCAATTCTGTCAGATAATACTCAGTTTCTTCCTGAAAATGATTGCAATCACAAATTCTTTGGTATTATTATCTTCATTTAATTTGTCTTCAATGAAAAAACACAAAAAGAATTGTCCTAAAGCCAAACTGGATATAATTCCACACCAAACATAAAAAAGGGAGTGGACAAAAGTATTGGCACTGTTAGAAAAATCATGTGATGCTTCTCTAATTTGTGTAATTAACAGCACCTGTAACTTACCTGTGGCACCTAACAGGTGTTGGCAATAACTAAATCACACTTGCAGCCAGCTGACATGGATTAAAATTGACTCAACCTCTGTCCTGTGTCCTTGTGTGTACCACATTGAGCATGGAGAAAAGAAAGAAGACCAAAGAACTGTCTGAGGGCTTGAGAAACCAAATTGTGAGGAAGCATGAGCAATCTCAAGGCTACAAGTCCATCTCCAAGGACCTGAATGTTCCTGTGCCTACCGTGCACAGTGTCATCAAGAAGTTTAAAGCCCATGTCACTGTGGCTAACCTCCCTAGATGTGAACAGAAAACAAAAATTGACGAGAGAGTTCAACGCAAGATTGTGCGGATGGTGGATAAAGAACCTCGACTAACATCCAAACAAGTTCAAGCTGCCCTGCAGTCCGAGGGTACAACAGTGTCAACCCGTACTATCCGTCGGCGTCTGAATGAAAAGGGATTGTATGGTAGGATACCCAGGAAGACTCCACTTCTTACCCCGAGACATAACAAAGCCAGGCTGGAGTTTGCCAAAACTTACCTGAGAAAGCCTAAAACGTTTTGGAAGAATGTTCTGTGGTCAGATGAGGCAAAAGTAGAGCTTTTTGGCCAAAGGCATCAACATAGAGTTTACAGGAGAAAAAAAGAGGTATTCATAAAAAAGAACACGGTCCCTACAGTCAAACATGGCGGAGGTTCACTGATATTTTGTGGTTGCTTTGCTGCCTCTGGCACTGGACTGCTTGACTGTGTGCATGGCATTATGAAGTCTGAAGACTACCAACAAATTTTGCAGCATAATGTAGGGAAGAATGGTCTAAAATTCCAGCAGAGCATTGTAAGAAACTCATTGATGGATACCGGAAGCGGTTAATTGCAATTATTTTGGCTATAGGTTGTGCAACCAAGTATTAGGCTGAGGGTGCCAATACTTTTGTCTGGCCCATTTTTGGAGGTTTGTGTGAAATGATCAATGTTTTGCTTTTTGCTTCATTCTCTTTTGTGTTTTTTTTCATTGAAGACAAATTAAATGAAGATAATAATACCAAAGAATTTGTGATTGCAATCATTTTCAGGAAGAAACTGAGTATTATCTGACAGAATTGCAGGGGTGTCAATACTTTTGGCCACAACTGTATTTGCAAACTTATGCTCGCCCTTCAATTGTCTTTTGCAGGAAGCACAGCTGGTCATGGTGCTTATATAGGGTAGGCGGATGAGCAGCAGCACCACTGCGGTACTTATCTATTTCACGCACATCATGCCCATATCGATCTCTTACAGACCTCCAGTGCGTGTGCACTTTCTAGTCTACATGGTGTTAAGGTGAAAATGCAAAATTAAGTCTTTTATGTTTGAAAAAATATCAGGCAACACATGTTATTGTGTACAGACATAATTTGGTTGTGCAGCATGAGGACATACCAATGCGCTGTTGTTCCCCCAGGGTCATATTTTTATAGTTTGTAAACATCTGGGTGAAGATGGACGTCCAAATTTTACAGGTTTTTTTTTTTCTTTCAGAAAATGCTTTATTAATCCACATATAAGAATAACAAAATGAATCAAATCAAATCACAAGCAAGACAGGTGTAAATGTGTCACTTGCTGATGGAGGTATTAGCACAGAACAAACATATAGTGAGCAGAACGTTCCATTTTACATAGGTGCTCAAATTGTCCGATTATGATAAAAAACAAGGTTATACTATTCCATTTATCAGTGGAACAGCTTAATTAAACAACAAAGTAACAAAGAGAAAAGATAGAACAGAAGAGGGAGTAAGAAAGAGAGATGGGGCAGAGGGAAGGAATAAAGGTACCATCACATGCGGCAATTTTGCAAGCAATCTCACTGGCAATTTGCTGGTTGCAGTGAAATCATGGACACATTGTTCTATTTTGTTGCCGTGTACAAAAGTAACAATGTGTTCATGATTTCACTGCAACCAGCAAATTGCCAGTGAAATTGCTTGCAAAATTGCCGCGCGTGACGATACCTTAAGGGAACTTTTAGGGAAGAAGGTAGTACAGGGGGAGAAGGGGGAGAGGGGGAGAGGGGAGGACATCGAAATGCTCCAACCAGGTCCGGAATATCCTGCCTGATGCAACGGTCTGATTGAGCTGTTTATGTGTAATCTAAGCGGAGAGAACCTCATTAAACTCTGGAGAGTCTCTAAACATAAGCCAGGTCGTCCATGAGCTGAAGAATTTGTTTAATTGGGATTCTGAATGGGCAGAGAGTTTTCCATTCGACAGATATAGTCTATCTCATTAAGTCAATCTAGTATGATGGGGACTGTTTTTGACTTCCTTTTCCTAGGTATCAGAGCCTAGCTGCAATCTGTCTGTGCTACTGTGAAACTGAAACTGAAGGCAGGACTAATGATTTGCATTCTGTGAGTGATAGAGAGGGGGGAGGGCAATGCATGCACATCACAGCAGAACACACAGCGACAGGGTGGATCCCTGGAGCTGCAAAACAGCCCGCCTTGGTGACTAAAGAATAGTCACTGCTAATTATAATCACTAATGAGTGAGTATTAAAACGTTTTTCTGCACTTTCACAGGATGCTTTTAGGAGTCAAAAGAAGTGTGGGATTAGTACTGGGATCGTGCAGGGACATGTTTTGCTAGCTTATGAGGCGTTTTGGAGGTGACAGGATCCCTTTAAGTCTAGCTTGCTTCATTATGTCCTCCTTCAGGTGGTAATGGTGGAGCCGACAGATGACATCGCGGGGATTGTTGAGGTCTGTTGATCTGGGTCTGAGCACCCTATGGGCCCTGTCAAAGATGATGGCAGTAGCCGTTGGCCTATCCAAAAGGGTATTAAACAAGCTTTGTATGGTAGAGGCCAGCTCTAGTGGTCCCGTCGCCTCCGGGAAACCGTGTATGCGGATATTATTATGTCGGTCTCTGTTTTCAGAGTCTTCAAGCAGGTTGAAGATAAAAGCGATTTGCTCAGAGTGGAGGTCTAGAGTCTTCTGGTGCTCCGTCTGGATAGCTGCAGCCGCAGCCGTAGTTGTTTCTATGGCAATCACCCGGTCTGAAATCTGGGATACTGCTGTACTGAGGCCTTGGATTTCAACCTTGCATAGAATTTCTAGGCGGGTAAAGTATCCTTCCAAATGTGATTTGTTGGGGATATCGGACATTTTAGATTTTAAGTCCTTAAACTCCTCAAGCACGGACTCTGGCACTTGTGGTAGAGACAGGTGGGTGGGCCATAAGATGGATGCTGGAACAGATATAGCGGTTGCCCATTCAAGCCCAACATTCACCTGGTCATCTGCGACGTCTGCGCTATCAAAGGACATGGAGTCTGTAGGATCAGCTAGGAACCTCTGAATGGTGCCATCTTTAGTTTTGGATTTAGAGGCCCCTGATAAGGAGGTGGATGGTGGAGGTATTTTCTTGGGTCCCATGGTGCTTTCTCAGGACACTCAGTGAGTGGCTATATCCCTTTGAGTCAAAGTTACGTGTGCCTTGTAAGTGGGGGGATCCAAGGGTCACTGGCTATCTGGGTGGTGTTTTTTTCAGAGCCCCCAAACTTATGCTGTGGTCAGGTCAGATGGGAGAGGAGAGACCCAGATGATATGTCCCTGTTGTGAGCGGTGGAGTGTGCAGGGAGCGTTATTTGAGGCTCCAGTAGTTATCTTATGTGGAGCGGTGCCGGAGGAGCTGCTGCGTCGGTGTTTCCAGTCTTTTCAGGCTGATCGCAGGCTGCGTGCGCAGGAGCAGGAGTGGAGGAGCGGCGGCCGTGATCCTCTCCTCGTTGCTATTTCCCGCCAGCCACCGATCTCTGCTGCACGCTCTGCTGCTTCTCGTCACTGTCCTGCGGCCATCTTGGTGCTGCGCCGCCTCCTTTCTCCGGCTTGCTGTGTGTCTCACCGGTGGGTCTCTGGGTGCTGGGAGTCCTCCGGTCAGCTCCTATTAGTAGCAGGAGCAGTTAAGATGCATGTAGGTCTGCCATTCATTTCCTGGGCCAGGAAAAGCCAGGGGTCACAGGAGCCTCAGCAGATGCGTCTGATCAGCGCCATTGCCAGGCCATGACCCCAATTTTACGGTTTTTAACCATATTGTGGTGGGCTGGATGGGCCTGGTCCCATATGGAGCCATGAGGTTCAATTAAATTATTGAGCATCTCATTGTCTATTTTGATCTTAGTTAACTCCTTGGGATCTTTATGCCGGCCATCTTTGCCCGTGGCCTAGGGCAGAGGTCCCCAACTCCAGGCCTCAAGGGCCGCCAACAGTGCAGGTTTTCAGGATTTCCTTAGTATTGCACAGGTGCTAATGTGATCATCTGCACAGGTAATGATTCCAAGCCCTGTGCAATACTAAGGAGATCCTGAAAACCTGCATTGTTGGTGGGCCTTGAGGCCTGGAGTTGGGGACCTCTGGCCTAGGGTAAGGAAAAAGAGAAATGTAGAGAAACATCAGGGTACGCAGACACCTGTGTTTGCATACAGAGCTAACAAGTTAGCTGACAGCCTTGGCCTAATAAAATGTAATCAATGCCCTTAAGAGAACTGAATCGTACACAGTATTTGATAGTACAACATTTTGTATGGCCCATTACTACATACAACATCAGGTTTCTTATCACAGGAGCTGCCGTGGGCGCATCCTTACTTCGTTTTGCATGACCTTTGGCCCGCCTATGTGAGGCGTCCTTGTCCTGTGCGTGACAAAACAAAAACATATGTTTGTGTGAAAAAAAACTACACACATGTTAACACCCTCCCTAACCATGAGTAAACTTATTTGGAATAATCTAATACCTTATGGCGGATGCCTGATGTTCCCGCCCTCTCTTGATGTTTGTTTTTTTGGGTGTGCTTCCCAGTTTTGTGGCTCTTCTTGTGCTGAAGGAGGCAATTTTTGACAAAAATAAACACATGTTGAAAATATTTGACCACACACAACATGCTCACATGACGACAAACACACAAGCATCTCTAAAAAACACATGTAAAGGCACAGAAACATGTATGTGTGGTAATAATACACAGAAACACACATTCTATGACAAGCCTTACAATGCTACAATTCATGCGTCTCTGTGTCCTCTGCACTTGTGGGCCAAGCATGAGTGTGGTGCCCCCATATATGTGTTGAACTATGTGTGACACAAGTCATGAATGTTTTGCATGATGCTTTAACATACCATTTGCCCATGCATTACACACACAAGACACTCATTTGGGTGAGGATTCGGTCCACACACTGGACGTCAAGGAATTCTGCAACAAATAAGGTGAACATGAGTGGGGGTCCATACATGTAGCTATATGTTACAAGAAGTTTTAGATAAACATGGTCATGTGCTGGACATGTTTACTGTTTGCCCTATATGTATTAATGTGATATGTGTCCTGGACTGCATTTATGTACTGTATTTCCCTGACCATATTCCTCATAGTGTCTGTGTGTCTGCTGACGTGCTCCACAAGGCCCTTTAGCATGCCCACACACACACACGCATATTCATGGTAGCATCCCATCGCCCAAGTGTACCACACAGTCATGTGGCATGTGCCCATGTTGTTTGCTCATGTGGCCACATTTTCAAGATGACTGTTGGGTTGTGGTGTGGTGTTCCTGTTACAAAAACGTTTGGCGTTTTTTCAGTGCACTTTAGACACTGTGTTTTTTGCATTGGTGCCTATGGCTCCGTTAACGGATCTGTTTTTCAACAAATTGTAAGTAGAAAAATTGATGCTTTTAGCGGATCCAAGGCTCAAGTGTGACCCTAGTCTAAGTCTTCCATGTCCTGAAGCAGCAAAACAGCCCCAGACCATCACACAACTACCACCATATTTTACAGTTATTTCGTTTTCTGAAATGCTGTGTTACTTCTATGCCAGATGTAATGGGACATATACCTTCCAAAAAGTTCAACTTTTGTCTCATCAGTCCACCGAGTATTCTCCCAAAAGTCTTGAGGATCATCAAGATGTTTTCTAGCAATACTGAGACAAGCCTTTATGTACTTTTTACTTGGCAATGATTTTTAGAACTGACATAGAGCCCTAAGCGGGCCAAGAAGAGGAATAGATATAGGAGAAGAGTGCAAAAGGTAAGTAGGGAAAAAAAAGGTACCATATATACTCGTGTATAAGCCGAGTTTTTCAGCACAAAAATTGTGCTGAAAAGTGCCCCCCTCGGCTTATACACGAGTCAGTGACGGCTCCCCCCCCTGTGGTAGTATACAGCAGCCCGCCCCCCTGTGCTATATACAGGCCCCCCGTTGCTGCCGCCGCACACCTGTAAAAGAAGAGCTTTCATACTTACCCTCCTGTGACCGCGCGCATCCCCCGCTCTCCTTCCTGCTTCTACCCGGCATCCATCCACGTGACCGCGCGCCTGTAATGACGTCATTATTTGTGCGCGGTCATATGGATGGACGCCGGGTAGAAGCAGGAAGGAGAGCGGGGGATGCACGCGCGGTCACAGGAGGGTAAGTATGAAAGCTCTTCTTCTACAGGTGTGCGGCGGCAGCAACGGGGGGTCTGTATATAGCACAGGGGGGCGGGCTGCTGTATACTACCACAGGGGGGCCTGTATATACTACCACAGGGGGGCCTGTATATAACCACAGGGGGAGGGCTGCTGTATACTACCACAGGGGTACAGGGGTGCTTGTATATACCACAGGGGGGAGAGCTGCTGTATACTACCAAAGGGGTGCCTGTATATACCACAGGGGGGGAGGGCTGCTGTATACTACCACAGGGGGCCTGTATATACCACAGGGGGAGGGCTGCTGTATACTACCACAGGGGGCCTGTATATACCACAGGGGGAGGGTTGCTGTATACTACCAAAGGGGTGCCTGTATATACCACAGGGGGGGAGGGCTGCTGTATACTACCACAGGGGGCCTGTATATACCACAGGGGGGAGGGCTGCTGTATACTACCACAGGGGGCCTGTATATACCACAGGGGGGAGGGCTGCTGTATACTACCACAGGGGGGCCTGTATATACCACAGGGGGGAGGGTTGCTGTATACTACCAAAGGGGTGCCTGTATATACCACAGGGGGGAGGGCTGCTGTATACTACCACAGGGGGCCTGTATATACCACAGGGGGGAGGGCTGCTGTATACTACCACAGGGGGCCTGTATATACCACAGGGGGAGGGCTGCTGTATACTACCACAGGGGGGCCTGTATATACCACAGGGGGGGGACTGCTGTATACTACCACAGGGGGAGACTGCTGTATACTACCACTGGGGAGACTGCTGTATACTACCACTGGGGAGACTGCTGTATACTACCACTGCGGAGGCTGCTGTATACTACCAATGGGGAGACTGCTGTATACTACCACTGGGGAGACTGCTGTATACTAACACTGCGGAGGCTGCTGTATACTACCAATGGGGAGGCCTGTATACCACTGGGGGGGCCTGTATACCTGTGCTGGGGTCCACCACCGGCTTATACACGAGTCAATAGGTTTTCCCAGGTTTTGGGGGCAAAAGTAGGGGGGTCGGCTTATACACGGGTAGGCTTATACACGAGTATATACGGTAAGTAGGGAAAGTTGGCATACAACATGGTAGAAGAGGGGTAGTGCAAGAGAAATGTAGGGGAGAAAAATGAGAGTTAGGCCCCATTCACACACTTTTTTTTTGCTGCGTATTTTTATGCACAAGCTCAAAAAAAGCCAGGAGTGGAACAATCAAAATCGGGAATGGCACACTCAGAGGAAAGGTCTAATAGAAACAAGTGCTCCATTTATATGTTTAATCACCCACTCCTGGTTTATGATGAGCTTGTGCTTAAAAACATGCAGCAAAAAAAGCAGTGTGTGAATGGGGCCTTATATAGCAAGAAAGGGGAAAAGAAGCGGGGATTGTTCATACGTGTCTAGTTCACCCACTGGTCATCCATAGCCTTTGAACCCTCTGAAGTATGGACGAAAATAAAATACCAAATAAGCAATCATGAGCGATGATGGGCCAGAGATTTTAAGAGGCAGTTCCCAAGATTTAGACTCTGAAGATGTTCTCCATACCAACCATGGAGCCCTGCTCGAGAGGGTGTAACTATTTGTTTCCAGTATCTGGAGATCACACATTTATCCAAAGTCAGGAAAAATGTAAGTAGGTTTCTCTTGTATCTAGCTATCGGGAGGTCGCTCAGTGAGAATACGGCCAGCTCAGGAGTGGGAGTGACCAGGACCATGGCTATGGAGTTATACAGGTCGAAGATTGCAGACCACAAAGGCACAATGAGTGGACAGTTACACCATATGTGAAGATGCATGCCAGCCCTCCCAGAGCATCTCCAGGAAAGATCTTGGGTACCAGTAAATATGGAGCTCAAAACCGAAAGGGTTCTGTACCATCTAGCCATAATGCTATAATTCCTCTCGTGGCCAAGAGCAGATAGAGGATTTGTGGATGCAAAGAAAAATCTTGTCACATTCCACTTCCATAAAGGATCTCCCTGATTCTCCCTCCCATCACTTAATAAAAGAAGGAGGGACAGATTCCCCTTTAGTCCTAATCTCCTGGAACATATTATGGAGTACTGATAAGGTATGGTCTGGAGGGGCCTCTGACAAGCAAGTTACAGATATCCTCTACTGAACATATTGGTAGTAGGGCACTATGTGTTACTGTGCTCATTTGTCTACATAGTGTGGTGGCATTAATTTTGGGTTCACTGATAACCATTACTGTACCTTGGGTGTAACTTGTACTGCACCTTGACAGTAGGGTACTACCTGCTAGTGCATTTATCTATCTATATAGTGGGCTATGACAATTACACACCCTTTACAGGGTGTCTGTACCCCAGATATCAGATACCATGAATAGGATTTATTCTCTGTCCCATGACTATATGTGACGACATGGACTCTTTTTATGTATAACATAAGATGGTTTCATAAGTAGCAAGACAATATTTGTATTTTGTTTGCTACTTTGTGATAAGCCACTCATTGTTTCTACAAGATTTGTAGGAGCCCGCTAGTGTTTAAAGTTTGTAATGTACGGTAATTATCTCACCCCTGTGTCAGAGAGGGTCAGAGGCTCAGAAAACTTAATTATGCTAAATGTCTATTGTATTACTATGTGTACTGCTAGATTCTATGTATATTATCTGTCTTTGCGTCTCCCCTGCCTGCAATGCAATGCTACTAGAGATAATATGTATGCGGCTTGAAATCTAGCCAATGAGAGCACAGTCTTAGTAAACCAATCGTGAAGTTCCCAATGTTTGCACTGAGTAGTCAGGGGAAATATAAGCAGACCTGTTCATTATCCATTGTGATTTGTTTTGTGACCTTAGCCTAGGGATTTCAGTCCCGACTAGAGGTGCACGAGACTTGATACATGCTGCTAATCTTGGATCTACAGATTCGATTGGCAGGCCATAACCCCAGGCCTAGGCACTTCGGTGCCGATCAAGGGGATCAGAACCTGGATTATAATACTACATGGACTTCAGCATCGAATGCTAGGATTCAGCTGGGATATCAAAGACTACATAAGAAAGCAACACAGGTTGGAACAATCCAGTCACTTATCTACAGAGTTTGCTGTGATAGCTCAACTTCCTAAATCTGGCATTATTCCTTTCTCAGTGGGTGCCCGCCAAAAGGGGGTGCTGCTGGTTTGGAGTAAGTAGCCCTGGAAGCTCGGAGGCACAAATATTCTAATCCCTGGTGAGCCAGCGGAAGGGTGAGGAACTGTTGCCTGTTACATTTTATGTTCGCTGGTTATGTGCTATATGCTGTTAACTGTTTGGGGAACCAATAAAGCCTTAATATTGTGGTTTCCTCACCCTGTGTTGTCTGAGTTGTGTTCCGCCTATGGGTAAGGAATTCAGTTGGGATGAGCCCTGGTCCATGTTGTCTTTCTAAAGGTGGCTGAGCCACCAGACGAAAGCACCCACTGACCCCCGTGTCTTCACACTATACATTTGTTTAATGCCTGTATTTTACTATTCAAAGATAAATAATTCTCTCTGTTTCTTTTTTCATTATACCTGACTATGACTATTTTTTCTGGATCACTTTATACATGACTTTTTTGCTAATGGAAAGTGTCTGTCCTTTTTTAATATTTAAAAAAGGTGACATTTTAGGCATCTTCTGGAGGGACTTGGATTATTCATTTATATGTATAAAGTGTCATGGGCGGTACACACCTATTTTTGTTCTATTGGTGTGTCCTTAAAACAGACAATATACATAAATGTAAACATTTTTTATCAAAATATTACCTACAATATAGTTGAAATTTTCTAAGAGAATACATGGTTTGAGAGAGTTGTGAGATTGTTCTTCTGTTGGATAAATTATAAATTAAATGAACTTAGTAATATCATTTTTCGGCATCGATCATACTATTTGACACTTTGCATGAAGATAGTCATTTAAAGCATTAACTGCCGTTTTAATTTTTATTTAATAATAATGTAGAGCAAGTGATTATAATAAACGCTCAAATGTACTTTATCAGAGAATTCTAGTTGAAAACCATTCATAAACCTTCCACAAGGTGTCCTCACTACACAGTGTGTGAAGCAGACATATGTTCATTCTCAGTCAGATCTGTCTTCATACTGAATACGGGGCATGTAACCATATAAGGGAAAGGGGGCATGGACTATGCAGTGTGCAAGCTCCTGACTGCAGCTGGTGAGGAAACAATGTATCACATTAGCTCAGGGTACAGCACAGTGCTAAGCAATGTTAGAATGTCAGGATCACTGCAAACTCCTCTTTCTTTGGCACAAGCTTCTGATCTTTCATTTGTCTCCTTCTCTACTCAGTCACGATCTCTGTTAACTCCTTCGCTGCTGGCTCCCCACACTGCTCAGGATCTCTCTTGCTCTTTCTCGGCTATCAAATTGTACTGCTTCCCATCAGCTGCTGGCCACGCTCACACAGCCAAAAAAATTAAGTTTTTAAAAGTCATATGGCACAAAAAAGCTTTATCTTAAGCTCTATGTGACCCATCATTAACAACCGATGCAGTATTGTTTTTTTTTCTCAATGAAATGACACTTACCATTTAACTACTTTATTAGCTATGCCAGAACCTTTTTTTTATCTTTGCATTAGCCATAAAAAAAAAGGCGTCTGGTACCAAACATGTATCCCCCTTTGAGCACATAATGGTTTGAGAGTCTGTTCATCTCAGAATTAATGCAGAGCTAGAGCTGCTGGAATTAGGTGGTGGAATGAGTCTGAAAGAACAATCCCACAGGTTTGAAAAATAAAGTATATTAGCAAGTTATCTTATGGGGCCGTCACACGCATCAATGTCGTCAGTGATCTGATCGCTGGCGACATTGATGACTGATCGCTGGTGAGCTGTCACACAGGCAGACTCACCAGCGATCATCTTACCAGCGACATCGTGGAAATGATTTCTATATCGCTTCCACAATGTCTGCAGACTGGTATCCAGGGTAAACTGTGGGTAACTAAGCAGCGCACGCTGCCTAGTTACCCACTGTGTACCTTAGATACCAGCCGGTGAGCGGAGAAGGCTGGTAACTAAGGTACACATAGGGTATCTAGGCAGCGCACGCTGCCTAGTTACCCGCAGTTTACCCTGGATACCAGCTCCCAGCGCTTCCTGAGAGGCGCTGGGAGCTGGCTGATCGCATCTCCCAGTGTCACACGCAGCGATGCTGCGTGTGCACCGGGCGACTGTCGTCAGGTTTTAGAACAGATTCTAAGACCTGGCGACCATCAACCAGCGATAATCGCTGGTTGATTGAGCATGTCACACGCGTCAATATCGCTGCAACATCACATGCAGCCGTGATCGTGACGGCCCCATTACTTTACATTCATTATTTCAGATTTTTTGCATCTGGACAACAACTCAAGTGACAGTTTAAAAAGTCAGTTTAATTGAATCTAAGGGTATGTGAACATTACTTGCTTTTCACGTAGGTTCTACCTGTAACTCGACTGAAAAAGTGCTCAATAAGCATTAAAAATAATTAACATTTGCACAGCAATATTGGAGGGAATTGCTGTACATTTAATCAGTTTTTTTATAACTTCTCGAAATGGCATCAGGCTTCGAAAGTAATGATGAGGCTAAGATAAGTGACCTGACCATTGTTCATCAGCTTCCTCTTAGCGGTTGGTACTATGTTATACCATAAGGGAAAAAGAAGCAGAAAAAAAGCGGACAAAGAAGACACCTTAGGAAAAACAACGTCAGTGTTTTCTTGAAGTTTCTTCTCCTTTAAAATCTATGCGGGTATGTCGGTGTCTATAAGACACTATGTGCACATACAGTGCTGTGCAAATTAATTGAGACAAAGCATTTTTTAAGTAAAATCGTAAGTTGGGGTTACCAGTCAGTGATTCAAACCAGTTTTAACTGCTTTGAACAGGTGTGAGTGTACAACCTTGAGTAACAAAATGTGGTTTGACTGGTTTTAGTCAGAAAATAACAGCTAGCTGCCCCCTCAGCTTCAGTTGAGAGCTTGCTTCTGGGAGGAGTTGTTTAATGTACTCATACTGCAGCCGCAGTCACAGCACAGTTAACTCCCTGCTTTTACCAACGCTGATGTGATCGGTAAGCAGGGAGTTAAATCCTGCGGCTTGTGAATGAGTCGGCTCATTCATAAGCCACCGTGATTTTGGCAAAGCTTAGTGTTGCTATAGTAACCACTAATTTGGTTACTATAGCAACGGGGCCAGCGGTGACGTCACCGCTTAACGCCCACAGTCTCACTGACTCATCACGCAGCACGGGGAGCACACTTCCACCCCCTGCTGTGTAATGTAGCAGAGCTGATTCAATTCAAGGAGAAGAAAGAAGACAGAAGAGAGAAGAAAGAAGAGAGAAGAGAGAAGACCTGGATCATTGGAGGACTGTAAATGGGAGTAATAAAGATGGAATCCCTAATGGTGTCTGTCTCTTTATTTCTAATAAAGTATTTTTTTTCTGTGTGGTGTCCTTTTTTAACCCTTTATTGGAGATTCTTAATGGCTGGGTCAAACTTGGCCTGACATTAAGAATCTCAGGCTTAATATCAGCTGAAAAAACCAAGCTGATATTAACACCTTTATTACCCAGCGTGCCACCGCCACCAGGGCCGCTGGAAGAGCACGGTAAGGTGCTTGGAAATGGCGCTTATTATTAATGCGCCATTTGTAGGGGCAGCTGCAGGCTGCTATTCTTTGGCGGCTGGGGCCCTATAACAATGGGCCCTCACCCCATTGAGAATACCAGCCCTCAGCTGCCTAGTTTTACCTTAGCTGGCAAATAAAAATAGGGCAGAGCCCACACTTTTTTTTTGCCAGCCAAGAGAAAATTAGGCAGCTGAGCGTGGCAGCTCGCAGTTTGCTTGCTTCCATTGGGCTAAACTTAAAATTGCTGCAAAGTTTTAATTATATTGTTATTGTTAATAATTATTTATTTAACACTGTATAACATCAGGTTGATTGCCATACACTAATGTAACGCACGTTAGAATCACGTACAGTCGCAGCATGCTTCAACTGCACTCGCTTCTGACTCACAATGCGAGTTTAGTGCTAGGACTCGCACCAGTGTGCCCTGCCTGATAGGGCAATACTGGTCCGAGTGAAATGTGAGTTTTTCTCGCATTGCACTAGCGCGAGTCTCACACCAGTGTGCCTTCAACCTCAGTGTGATTCGTGCCTGTAAAAATGGATGTTACTCCACAGAAGAGGTCTAGAATTATTACTCTTAATGAACATACAAGTCTGACTGTAAGAGAAATCGCTTCCACTGTTGGTATTGGAAAATCTACCATTTCAAGAATAATTCACACACAATGAAACTGGATTGTTTTCTACAAAATGAAAAGGGAAATGTGGAAGAAAAAGGAAAACGACACCAAGAACTGATAAAACACTTATCAGAAATAGTAAAATGAATGCAAGAAGAATAAGTAAAGACCTCCAAAGAGACTTGTTCGCTTCAGGTACTGATATTAGCGATTCAACTATACAGCGCAGGCTTCTGGAAGTTGGTCGATCGGCAACAAAGCCAGTAAAGAAACAACTTCTGACATCTCCAATGAAGGCAAAACGACTCACATGGCCAAAAAAATATAAATCTTGGACAACTAGCTAGTGGAAGAAGGTAATTTTCAGTGATGAAACCCATCTTTTTGTTCAAGGGTACAGAGCAAGTGTTGTTAAAAGAAGCAAAATGAACCATTTCGAGCTGATCATATTAAACAAACTGTAAAACACCCTCAAAAACAGATGTTTTGGGGCTTTTTTCAGCTGATGGTACAGGGAACTTATTTCCTGTTGATGGTATGATGAATTCATCCAAATACATAGACGTTTTTAAATGTTTTATTGTGCCATTCATGCGTAAATTTGAAGGGACATTCCAATAAGATTTGGCTCCATGTCACAATTCCAAGTGTGTGAAGAAATTCCTGGAAGAAAATAAAGTAAAAGTGCTGGACTGGCCTGACAATTCACCAGACTTAAATCCTATAGAAAATTTGTGGAGCATTGTGAAGAGACGTCTTGGCAAAATGGACTGTACAGCCAAAGAATGCATGATAAACAGTGCCATACAAGTGTGGTTCCAAGATGAAGAATTGAAGAATTTATGCAAAAACTTGGTACAATCAATGCCAAAACGCATTGAAAAACTCATATCTGCTAAAGGAGGACATGTTTCTTAAAATTAGTATGTAACAGTGCATTATAACATTTTATTATTAAATATTAAAAAATATGTGTTTTTTTGCTTTGTCTCAATTAATTTGCACAGCACTATACAATAAGGATTAAAATATTAGACAGTGCATAACTACATTATTGCAAAATGAAGATTCAGTATCTGTATCATACCACAGTTTTCATCATTCTCAGCATTTGTACATGAGACCCACTTCCCATCTTTTAATCTTGCCACTTCTCTGAATTTAATTACTACATTTAGTGCTATTGTTACAAATAGTCTACTTGCATAAACTTCACAGTTTTGTGCATCATTAGAAGGCTCCCGTTTTGTGCCTGTCCGTGTGGATCCTGTCTTTTGAAGGATGACACAGACAGGAACGAATTTGTGTAAACGGATGGCAATTACGTTTTGTGTATGGTAACAGATGGAGTCATAGCAAGCAATGGTAATGTCAGTTCGAGAGAAAGGCTGGGGTCAGATTTGGAAGGCACAATCTGGTAACCGCATCCATTACCGGATCCGGTATTACCGTGTGCCATCACATTTGGCATCACATTGCAGATCTGGATCCAGTAATGGCCAGGCTCTCAGCAGTGAAGGGCCGTGCATAATTAATAAGCGGGCGGAGGGAGCAGCAAACAGCCCCCCTTTGGACGTTTTAACAGACACAGAGAACTCACAGATGAGGAGGTGATTCTAAACTCTATTCTATACTTTACACAATTGTTAGGATCTGCTAAAGGGATGGCTATAAATCACAAGACGGGGTGCAGGGACAGGTATATAGATACGAGGGGGAAGCTGTTTGTGGGGTCATGCGCGCCGCTCTGAGGAGCACAGTGCTTTTGTACAGAACAGATTATAGCAGGATAAGTCCACCTGAGTGGGTGTAAGGTCTCTAGGGGGACTAGGCACCCCCTAGAGACATTAATCAATCATTTATTTATTAAATAAATACTTTTAATATACACAGAACAGTTTGGTCATCCCTGCGGCAGCAGGGATGAGCAAACTATCCGATAATCGGATTGCTCAAGATTGCACATCCTGAGCAATCCGGTTACCGGATTGCGGCTTCAGCAATCCGGTTCCCGGATTGCTGAAGAAATGATGACAATTGCGTTCACCGCATCCGGATCTGGATATGGTGAATATCTGGATATATGTTTTAAGTGTGACCATAGCCTAACATTACAATCACTATGGCTGATCAGTGTGTATGAATCAGGCAGAAAATTAAGGCTGGAAACACACTGGGGTATAAAAAATCTGACCATTTGTCGTACAGGAGAGTAGGATGAGTGACATCGATTTTTAGATCCGTTTTGCATGCAACTGCTATGCGAGTGTGTGATTTTTTTCTCGCCTACCATCCATGTGCTGTTCACGTGCAATGCGTTGTCTTTTCTCAGCAGCTATTACTGTACAATCATTTACAGGAACATATTACAGTGTTCTGAGCTACAGAATGATAATGTATCATTAAAAAAACAGATGCCACTAGGATGGTCCATGTGCTGTCCGTGATTTTGTGGGACCCATTGACTTGCATTGGCGACTGTCGCACGAGAATCACATACTGCTGTGGCATGTTGCAACTTTTTTCTAATCCAGATTCTGGATAGAAAAAAGCGGATGACACAGATTAATCTGTTCTTATTCCTTCTCTAACACTGGTCAGAGTGCAATGCAAGATTTCCTCGCATTGCACTCGTCCAATTTTCATGCCAGTGTGTTTGAGCTGTAAAACCACCTGCCGAACAGATCCCACTTGTGCCACCAAACAATTCTGACCAATCAATGCATGGAATCCACAAGACAAAGTGGTCTGGGGAATTTGGGGATGTTTCACAAACCATTCCTTTTCAAATTTGCAATGTTCATTATCCTTCCAAAAAGAGGCATTTAACATAGCGGAAGATTGTGGTCACGAAATTGTGTAATGCCTAGTTCAAATCTAATGCAGGTCTGCGTTTTGCGGCATTTGCGTTTCTGTGCAGTTTTTGCGTCATACCGGTAGCCCCACCCCTTTCATGTCGCGGCCAGGCTCTCAGCACTGAAGCAAGCCCCGAGGGGCCGTGCATAATTAATAAGCGGGCGGAGGGAGCAGCAGACAGCCCCGCCTTTGGACATTTTAACAGAGACTCACAGATGAGGAGGAGGTGATTATGACATCTATTCTATACTTTACACAATCGTTAGGATCTGCTAAAGGGATGGCTATAAATCATAAAAGGGGATGCAGGGACAGGTATATAGATATGGGGGGGGCAGTTTGTGGGGTCATGCGCGTCGCACTGAGGAGCCCGGCGCTTTTGTACATAACAGATTATAGCTGTATAAGCCCACCTGAGTGGGTGTAAGGTCTCTAGGGGGACTGGGCCCCCCTAAAGACATGAATCAAACATTTATTTATTAAATAAATACTTTTAATATACACAGAACAGTTTGCTCATCCCTGCGGCAACAGGGATCAGCAAACTATCCGGTAACCGGATTGCTCAGGATTACACATCCTGAGCAATCCGGTTCCCGGATTGCTGAAGGTATGATGACAATTGCTTTCACCGCATCCGGATCTGGATGCGGTGAACGCAATTCATGTTTTAGGGCCTTATTCTCAGAGTACTCTGGGGCCATCTAGGTAATTTGCATACACCCGGCCATTCACATGATGGAAAAGAAAACTTAGCATCTTGCTCCTATATTTGATTCTCAGGTGCCCTTTATAGCCTTTTTTGAGTGTGGACACGGGGCAGCTTGGACACCTGTCTGAAGCTACAAAGCAACATGATTAGCAATCTGTTATACACTGTGGGCCCAATACAGTAAACTGTTTACGCCACAGCTTCCTGGTGCACAATTTTGCAAATGTTATCATTTTCATGTAAGTACCAACCAGCTCCTCTAAGGTGGGCAGAATAGAATAGATTGGACACAGGTGTTGTAACACCCGCCCACCTAATTTATAACCAGAAATCTTGTGCCATGCACAGGTCAGTCACAAATGCTTGCGGTAAATTTCTGCTACATTATATGATCTGAAATCTGTCCGGATGCTGACTCTAGAGTCATCTATATTTAGTGAGCTCTTATGAAATGTCCCTGTTTTTCGAGGCCATTATATTTATAACCAAACATTGTGTTTGGATTTCAAATATTAATCAGAACAATATCTTGCATTCTTTGCAGTCAACCTTTCTTCAGGTAGATTTTTAAGATACTAAAAACTTGTTATATAAACAAATAACGGAAGTGAAGAGATAAAGCGATTTCTTTGTTTCATATAATAAGTACTCTGTTCTTACAAACTTGGCAAGACAAACTGATACTTTGTCACAGTTCACTTAAAGTTTTGGTTGAATGGATGGATCACGAGGCAGGCAGTGAGCAACGTCTTTGGATGGATTTATCAAGGAAAAATAGTTCAACAATAACAGCAAGAAGCAGTGGCATAACTTGAAGCTCATGGGCCCCGATGCGAATTTCCAACGGGGCCCCCAAATATTGCTAATTTTTAATAGCAGTGGTCTTTTTCTATATGCCAAAAGAACTTTTAGGCTTCTTAGGTTCCAAGGGCCTGGTTGCGATCATAACCCCTGTACCTGTTGTAGTTATGCCCCTGGCAAGAAGACTTTAAATAACGGTATCTTGAAATATTTCTTCCATGATATCATACGTTGGCAGTATGCTTGATAAAGAACATAGTACTGTCTATCTTGTTAATATGTGTATGTAAATCTTGCACTGTGTAACTTAAACAATCATTTTCATAAAGAGACAGACCTAAGGTGGATATGGTCATTTTGATCCTAATGCTATGTTCACACATTGCGTTTTTGCAGTTTTTTTCTTATTAAAAGCTGCTATTCACAGTACTAGCAAAGGTTCGGATATTTCAGGAATCTTATACACACGACTGTTGCTCCTGACCGAATTGGAAAACTGCAGAGTTTTAGAGATCTGCAACATATCTGTTTTTCAGTGTTCTTTTTTTGCAGTTCTGCATCTTTTTTCACCCATAAAAAGCAATAAAAAGTGAAAATAATGCTGCAAAAACGCATCTGCATTTTTCGCTGTTTTCGATTTATTTTCTTAAACTTTTTTTCTTTATTTATATAAAGAAAAACTAGGTACATATACATAATATTAAGGAGTGCTACCCTTTTTACTAGCATGGTACAAAGAACCATGTGATAGAGTATACCAAAGGTAGTCACACAAGAGGTGTTATCCTGCAAATCCATCCTGGAGCAGTGACACCTCCAGTCCTAAAGTTGCATTGAGTCAGCAAAAGAGTCCCATATGCTTCATGTCTGGTTGAACCCATCCATAGAATTGTGGAGTATGGCAGTCATCTGTTCCATCAGGCGAATGTCTTTCATTCTCGTGTACCAGTGTGAAACTGATGGGGGGTGGGGAGGCTGTTTTTTCCCAAAACAGAGAAATTAGTCATTTTGCTGCGATCAATAGATGCAACTTAAGCCTGGTCTTGGGTTTACCCATTTCCCGAAGGAACACGTTCAGCAGATAGACTACAGGGTCCACGAGTATCTGTGTACTTAGTATTTTCCTGTTTGATTGTGTATGCAGTGATAGCTGTCAATGTATGCATACAAACAACCATGAGTTCAATGAATACATGATATGCTGAATCTTAAAAAAACTCCAAAAAACTATATATCATTCTGCTCAGCTTCTCCTCTCTATAGTGCAGACAGAATAAATGTACAAAGTGACAGGCTCACTTTAAGCAATTCTCTCATAATTATTGTCATACTATTTTGTCTTGAACTGGAATCTCAATAATTACCGTATTTTTCAGACTATAAGATGCACTTTTTTCCTCCAAATTTGAGAGTAAAGTGTAGGATGCAGCTTATAGTCCGAATATAACATGTGGGGGCTTGCTGTGGGGAGGGGCTGGCAGTTGAGTAGGATAACAGGCAGAAAAGGGCAGAAATCTGGTGGCTGGGGCAACCTCGTGGGCCTTGCTGTTAAAGTAATTGAATATTCACTGCTCACTGCTTCCCCACGCCCACCTCTGGGCGATGGCTTCAGTGCCGAGAAGTGGGCGTGGGAAGCAGCAAATGAATATTCCTTTATTTCAAACAGTAGACACATGGTTGCCCTACCATGATTCCTGCAGCAGCTGAGAAGATCATGTGTCCGGTGGGTAAGGAGCAGGGTGCCACTTGGGAGGAATTGTCTGGTAAGTGCAGTGTTTCCTATGTAGGCACATGACCAAAGCTGATTGTGTGAAGGGAACTAGCTGACTGATTCATTTTAATAGCTAAGTTTAGACAGAGAAGGAGGCTGACATGGGTATACAAATGAGCTGGTCAGCCAGCCAACATCTCAAACAGTTCAACTGAAGCTGGAAGTAGAACTGTCAGAAACAACATCAGAAATGCCACTAATAGGAGATTGTTATTTTTATTGTTTTAAATATATTTAAAGATTATATTTTTAAGCTGTCTAATCCTTATTAACTCAAAATTGCCCAATTGGATAGTTTTTTTTTTCTGTATTCGACAAACTCTTTAAATAACATGGCTGTGATATTGCAGATGTACCAGATTATACTACAGAACAAGACCATGTTTAATGCATGTGTAGACAGCACTAATTGGAAAGGTATAAAACATAAGACGGCCTGAGAATATCTACATCTCTACTTGAGATGTAACTAGATTCCCAAGTTAACCATGCATAATACAACAGTCCATCTCTGTATCGCCAGGCTCTTCTGGTAAAATTAAGAGTATGTTGTTTTTGTGGAATCAGTACATTTCTGTCACAAACTTTACTACAACTTTAAAATTCTTCAATGCGTCCTGGGAAGAATTCAGTCATTCTAAATATCAATAAATTTTTCTGTCAACTGCTTTAAATTTGCATTCGCTGATATTTGTTCATTTGTTGTTTTTCGGGGGTGGAAAAATGCTCTTTAGGCTGCTTTCACATCAGCGTCTTACGCTGATCGCGGCAGTTGCGATGAAAAAAACCGCAACTGCCGCGATTACCGCATCGCGGCACACTTGTGGCAAGCCCCATGCAATGTCTATGGGGCTTGCGGCAGGTGCGGCAGGTGTGGTTTCGGCACTTGCCGCAGGTGTGGCCGCAAAAAAAAACACGGTATGCCGCAGTTTATTCGCGGCCGCACCTGCCGCAAGTGCCGAAACCTCACTTGCCGCACACTTACCGCAAGCCCTATAGACATTGTATGGGGCTTGCGCCAAGTGTGCCGCGATCGCGGCTGTTATGCGGTAATCGTGGCAGTTGCGTTTTTTTCACTGCAACTGCCGCGATCAGCGATTACCGCTGATGTGAAAGGGGCCTTAAAGTGGTTGTTATAATTTCTACAAGTTTTCACTCTGCTCAGAAAAAAAATCATGGTGCTTCATCAATGTTGCAAAACATCAGATCCATGCGGGGCTGGAGGTGGAGCAAGGCAACTTATGTGTGTTGCGTAGCATTTGCAGGAACTGAGATGAGCGAACCTCCCACAGTTCGAATTTGGTTCGGTTTGTCAAACATGCGCCGTTCGACGAACTGTTCGTCGAACGTCTGAACCCAATTGAAAACAATGGAAGGCAAATCATGGCCTATAAAACAAAAGGGGCACAAAAGCTGGAAAACACATCTTAAATTAAGGGCAAATACAGGCAAAGTGCCATCTTTTCCTCAGAGATAAAATGTTTATCATTGTGCATTATGGATGCATGGGACAAGGCCTTGCCCAGTATTTCAGGTTTGCAAGCTTCCAGTGTAGGTATGGTGCTAACATAGTTCCAATATCAGCAGGAAGTGCTGGCTCCTTCAACAAACTGATGGTGCTAACATAGTCCTGCTAAGTCCAGGAAACAGACAAGGAGACCCCAAAAAGAGTCTCCACATTTCAAAAAATTAGGATCAGATACAAAATTTAGACCTCCCCTCCTCCGCGCACATTGGTCAGTTGTATGGGCCCTGTTTAACAATCTAAATCTTCTAAAGACTCACGAATTGACGTCTCTCCGCTTCAATATGTATTAATGCTTATTTAACACTCCAATTATTATAATGCATCCCCTTACTCCTCCATATATTACAATGTATCCCCATAGTCCTCTATGTATTTAATGCATCTCATAGCCCTCCATTCATAAGGTAGCCCCCATAGTCATCCAATTATTATAATGCATCTCCATTATCCATCCTCTATATAGTATAATGCAGCCTCAAAGCCCTCCATACAGCATAATGCAGCCTCATATTCCTCCATATTGCATAAAACACCCTCACAAACCTCAATATAGTATAATGCAGCCTCACAACACTCCATAGAGTATAATGCAGCCTCATAGTCCTCTATACAGTATAATGCCGCCTCAGCCCTCCATATAGCGTAATGCAGTCTCAAAGCCCTCCATATAGTATAAGGCAACCTCATATCTCTCCATATAGTGCAGACTCATATAGTGCACCCTCATATCTCTCCATATGCAGCCTCATCTCTCCATATAGTGCAACTCATAGTGCAGCCTCCTCTCTATATAGAGTGCAGCCTCATCTCTTAATGTAGTGCAGTCTCCTTTCTCCATATAATGCAGCCTCATATAGGACAGCCTCATATAGTGCAGCCTCATCTCTCCATATAGTGTAGTCTCCTCTCTGCATATAATGCAACCTCAAAACTGCAGCCTCCCCTCTCCATATAGTGCAGCCTCATATAGTGCAGCCTCATCTCTCCATATAGTGCAGCCTCATCTCTCCAAATAGTGCAGCCTCTTATAGTGCAGCCTCATCTCTCCACATAGTGCAGCCTCATATAGTGCAGTCTCCTTTTTCCATATAATGCAGCCTCCAGTGGTGTAACAAGAGTCCAATGGGCCCCAGTGAGAAATTTAGACTTGGGCCCCTTCACCCGCGCAAGACTCACGAATTGACGCCTCTCTGCTTCATTATGTATTAATGTCCCTCATCCTGGAATATGGCCCTTATCGAGGCATATATGTCCCCCATCCTGGTATTTATAGTCTTCCTCCTCCCGCCACTATATTCCTCCAATTATTATAATTCATCCCTTATTCCTCCGTTTATTACAATGGACGCCCATAGTCCTCTATGTATTAATGTATCCCATAGTCCCCCATTCATAATGCACCCCCATTATCCACCATCCATATAGTATAATGCAGCCTCAAAGCCCTCCATACAGCATAATGCAGCCTCATATTCCTCCATATAGCATAGTACACTCTCACAACCCTCCTTATAGTATAATGCAGCCTCACAGCCCTCCATAGTGTATAATGCAGCCTCATAGTCCTCTATACAGTATAATGCCGCCTCAGTCCTCCATATAGCATAATGCAGTCTCAAAGCCCTCCATATAGTATAAGACTGCCTCATATTGCTCTATATAGTGCAAACTCATATAATGCACCCTCATATCTCTCCATATACAGTTGTGTTCAAAGCCCTCAGTCTCTATGCGAAAACACGCAACCGAACCTCCTTGTCTTCCTCTTCCTCTGCTGAGCTACTCAGCTGTGTTACTCTGGGTTCATTCTAAGTCAATTCTAGAATCTCATTATCATCATCCTCTCTGTTGTCAATTTCCTCGCCATGATAGTCCTCCACTTGCTACCCTGAACACACAATACAGTGCAGGTGTTCCTTAGGTATCTGAGTCTCATCACCATTATCGTCATCATCTCCACACGCGGGGGTTAATGTCTGGTGAAAAGGATTTGGATTTTGCTGGGACCATACTTCCTCCATCCCCAGACCCAACTGCAAAACATTTTGGGCATCGGTGCAGATGCTTTTTTCTTCTGGAGCATGCTTGGAGCAGACCTCTGAAACCCATAGAATAAAATGTGTGAACATATCTGCAGAAGCGCCCATCTGTGTTTCCCTACAATCAGTTGTGAGGTTGGAGACTTGTTGTGAGGGTGACACATGATGGGTAATTGGGACGCCACTTCTGAGGACTGTACTGTTTGTGATGTTGAGGTGGAGGAACAGGATGACAGTCCACTTGATTCCGTGGTTTCCATGAACTGTAGCAAAAGCTGGGCCTCATCCACAACTCATATCGCTCTGCTGCTGACAAACAAAGAGACTGTAGTAGACTATCCATTAACAGAAGTTGTCACTTCATTTAGGATACGACAATATGCCGATGTTTGGTTACTGCAACTTTCAGTAACATTAGCAATAGCACCTTAGCAGCAGCTGGCTGACACTGGCCACTAAACATGAATTTGTCCTCCACCCATACACCCCAGTTGTTTCTGTAACACATTTACCCAGTCTTCTACAATTATGTGCATAATTGTAAATATTATTTCCTCTGCCCAAGTGCATGACCTTACATTTATCCACATTAAAGGGATCCTGTCAGGTGGTTTATGCCCCTCCAGCTATCACTGTCTGCATCTGCAGCTTTATAATACTATGCTAATCATCCCTGTCTGAGCTCATAGTGTAATGTGAAAGGTGAAAGAAAGCATTTATACACTTACATTTCAGTCCCCACCTTGGAGGAGGGGGACTGTCTGGCAGGATAATAGTTAACTCACTATTAACTTGGATGGCTAAAGGACCTGTGTGATGCAACGATCATGTGACCATAGTGGGCGGAGCTAAGCCAACAAACGTATTATGTTCTATGTGAACTTAGCTCCGCCTATTGTAGTCACATGGTTGTGACATCACATCAGCTCTCTCAACATGTTCTAGCACAAGGCTGAAATGTTAACTATTAACCTGCCAAACAGTCTCTGTCCTCCTAGCTGGGGACTGACTGCCTCATTGCATAAGGAAATATAAGTGTATAAATGCTTTTTTTTAAACTTTCACATTACACTATGAGCTCAGACAGGGATGATTAGACTGGTATTATAAAGCTGCAGCTACAGACAGTGATAGCTGGGGGGCATAAACTAGCTGACAGGTTCCCTTTAAAGTTCAATTGCCATTTCTCAAACCAAACTTCCAGCTAATATAAATCCTCCTGTAATATAAAATTGTCCTCCTCTGCATTGATTACCCTTCAGAGTATATCATCTGCAGATACTGAAATTCTACTCTGTATGTGTAGCGCCCTGCTGACACAGAGGTAACCACAGATCTCTCTAATGCACAGCTGGGTTTCCACAGCAGGTACCAACTACAAACAACACCTTCCACCCCGACACAGTAGGGGGAGCCCAACTTGCTGCCTATAGGCAAGATCCCCTATATATACTGCTGCTGGGGATGAGTTAGTCAGAGTGTGTGCAGACGCTAGAAGAGCTGAAAGGACGTCCTGGTGTTTGGTGCTGTGTTCAGGCCCGAGCCAGTGACCCGTAGTGGCCCTTCAGCATCCCACAAGCCTAAGTGGGACTGAAGGCAGGGAGCTCAGAGCAGAAAAGGGAGCAAGGAGCTCGAGGGAGTTCGTCCCAGGAGAACGCCGGATATTGGGGATCCGCACCTGTGGGGACTATAGGTCTACAGAAAACCCTGTCGCACCGTGGAAGCTTCAGCTACCTGGTCTCCCAGGTGGGTCAAGAGAGGGAGTCAGGCACAGCAGGCCAGCCGCAGTCTCCAGAGAGGGTCAACCCTGAGACCGCATAGGAGGAGAGACAGACCAGGGGCGGAACTACACTGGTGCAGCTGGTGCAGCTGCACCAGGGCCCCGACCGGCTGGGGGCCCCTTCAAGCCTGGAGGGGGGGCCCCCAGCCGACCCCCGCAAGCCGCCGTCAGAGGAGAGGAGGGTCAGGCAAGGGAAGCAGAGAGCTTCCTGCTTCCCCTGCCTGATCCCGCCCCTCCTCTCCTCTGCTCCTCTGGCTCCTAGAATACTTCCGCACGGCTCCCAGGTAGGAGAGCATCGCGCCTGCGGCTCAGTGCGGCTCCCAGCGGCACCCTCCCCCCCTTTCCGGGCCGCGCCGACGGCCAGCGGAACCCCTCCCCCACGGGCCGCGCCGACGGCCAGTAGCCCCGCCCCCCCGGGCCACGCCAACGGCCAGTAGCCCCGCCCCCCCGGTCCTCTCCTGCACCAGGGCCCCCGGGGGTGACGGTCCGCCCCTGAGACAGACATTAGTTAATTATAGCTATAGCTATAGCTATTAGGGCCGCTTTACACACACCAACTTCTGTGACCAACTTCTGAACAGATCTCTGGTTGCAGTGAAATCATGGAAACATTGCTCCATTTTGTGACTGTGTACAATGGAACAATTTGTCCATGATTTCACTGCAACCAGTAAGTTGGTCAGAAGTTGGACAGATAAGTTGGTGTGTGTAAAGTGGCCATAAGACCTTTTAGCCTCACTGTGTCAGACTTGGTGCCAATTGAAGGTTTCACTGTCACTCTGTTAGTACAGCTTGATCTTGTGTATACGTTAAAATGTTGTAAAATTAATGACTGCTCCCTATATAACTGATGAGTACCAATAAAGATGTTCTTGAATAAAACAATTTGATAGGTCGAAACACTGGACAAAAGTCTGTTTCTAATTTGGTGTTGAATCACAATAAACTACTTTTGCAGTAAGAATGTCTATTGTATTTTGGTGCTGAGGTTTACGCTCCAGTTGTAGGATTCATACCATTCATTCTAGGCCAAACAGAATCGAACCTAAATAATAGCTCCTTAGTGTCTGACCTTGAGGCTGAGGTCTCATCTCTTTTTTGTCAAATGTGCATCGTCATGCTCTGGTTTGCAAAAGGCTCTTTTAGACGTAAACAAAATAATGAAGAAGAAGCCTACACCCAGCCTGTCCTGTGCCCAAGAGATAACATGGAGACATCACTCTTACGAGCACACTTCTGGATTGGCTGGTTATTGATTTAAGATGTAATTTTATTGGACAAATCTTCAGTCTAATGTTATAGAAACCATTTTTATCCGCTGGAATGACCATGCAAAATGACATATATACGTCACCTTATTCGTAAAAGCCATGCCTAAGCATTACATAACAAAAATAACCTTTTCATTTTTAGCTTTTTCTCACTGATTGTTACCCACAATAGCAGTTTCAATGTAAAATCTGGTGACAGATCCACTCTGATGGTATTCACATTGTTTTGTAATTTCATTCAAAAGGTGTTTGTGTATCTCAGAATGTTATTTGCAGATAAAATGATCATACTACTGAGCATCACATTCTAATTCAGGGGGTTGATAAGACTACAAGTACCAGGCCGACAGTGTCATCCTCTACATAATCACACAATACACAAGACAAATCATCATATTTAAGGGTGCCTTCACATTTGCGTATGGGAAAGCAGCGTATGCTGCGTTCCCATACGCAGTCAAACGCATGCGCACTGCGGTTCCTATGTTTAACATTGGAACGCATAGTGCCTGCGTTTGCTGTGTTCGGGTGCGGATGCGGACGATATCTGCTCCTTCCGGTGTCCAGCATCCGCGCCCGGGACGCAGCATGTTGCATTTTTTGTGCGCTCGGGAGCTTGGAAAATCGGCAAGCATCCCCAAGCGCACAAAACATGCATTGTCTTCAAAGGGTCCGCAGTGTTCAGCGCTTGACAGCGCTGGAGAACGCTGCGGACCCATTGAAAAATCTCCCGGTGGCCGCCGGTGATGTCACAGGAGCTCACCGACCGCCACCGGGAGATCAGCTGAGCCACTGCTGTCCTCCTCCTCCCCGCCGCCGGTAAGCACCGGGACCTGTCGGCGGGGAGTACAGCTGATGTGACAGCTGTTTGAATCTTCCCGCGCCGACATCTCCTCTCGGTGTAGGCGCGGGAGATTCAAACTGCTGTCAAATCAGCTGTTTCTCCCCGCCGACACGTCCCGGAGCTTACCGGCGGCCGGGAGGAGGAGATCTCCGACGCTGAACTCCTCCTCCGGCCCACCCCCGGACAGCGCCGATTGGCTGCCGGGCTCCCTAGTGATGTGTCCGCAGGCGGACATTATCCGCTGCGGACACATCATTTCAACACTGCTTTTGACAGCGTTTGTGTCTGCATGCCATCAGCATGCAGACACAAACGCCAGTGTGAAGCCACCCTTATTCCTCTCTTCAGTGTACTGCAGCTATTTGTGAAACAGAAATACAGAATCTAGAAGAGTTGGTGGCACTTCATTAATGCATATACCCACAGCTATGCAGATGGAGAACAGTTCAAACACGTTTGACACGGCACTGACTAGTAGCTGAGCAAATACATTATTTAATTATTATATAGTGCCATTTTACATAAACTGACCATCTATGTAAAACGTAACAAGAGTATACAAATATATATATTTATTGCTTTGTAATGTTTGGCGCACCTGTCATCGCATGTTCTCTCCAGCGCCCAGATTGATGTGCTGTTCTGAGGACTTTCATTCTTTCCTACTAACTCCTTGAACTTTTTCTCCGCAGAAAAGGATATACAGCTTTTTGCTAGGTGGCTAATACTAAAAAGGTTGCATCCCAAGAAGTCTAATCCAGACTTTTTGACCTCTGCGGAAATGAAGCCTTATTGAATTTGGAAGAATTTGTTCAGGAGAATGACTAACGTATCTCTGGTAGGTTCCCCCATAAATTATTACTAGGCTCCACGAGGTTCCCCCTTTGTCCTTGTGTCTGGCTATTGAGGTTTTCACACGACTCGTCACCAGTGATTTTAGACAGATCCCAATGTAGGCGCAAATTTGATAATCTTAATTTCAAACGGAGCCACCCTTGAGGAACTGAGATCACTGGATGACGTGATAATTAAGCCAGCAGACAAGGGAGATAACATCGTGGTCTGGCCCTCAATCAAATATGAAAAGGAGGCCCATAGTCATTTAAGGGATAAAATAATTTATACTAAACTGCCTTGTAGTCTTGTCCCCAAGTTCTATAATCAACTCAAGGATATACTTGACAATGCCCTCGATGAAGGCTTTAATAAGAAAAAAGGAACCCACATTTTATTTGCTTCCCAAGATCCACAAGGATGCCCTCAACCCACCGGGATGTCCGATTGTGTCAGGGATGGGGGGTCTCTGCAAGCAAATTTGTAAGTTTGTGGACCATCATTTGAAACCATTGGTAGAGACCCTCTCATTAGACGTTAAGCACACAATAGACATTCTTAACAGGGTTGATGGCATCTTTGTGGAGTCCTGACATGCTAATAGTGTCAGCGGATATCAAATCCCACTACACATGCATTAGTCATGATCAACGCATTGAGGCAGTGTGCTTCTTCCTCAGGCGTGGCGGTGAGGTTCCTGGCAAGAACAGTTTGATTCTTGAGCTGCTCTGCATTGCCCTCAGACACAACTTTCTTGTTTATAAAGATATAATTTTTATTTACAGAAACGGGGCACGTCTATGGGCGCGGCCTGCACGCCTGCGTACGCCAATTTCTTCCTTGGTTATTGGGAGACGCTCGGGTTTGGCGATGGGGGTGTGGGGGGCTGTGCCCATGTGCAGTGCTGGATCAGTTATATTGATGTTTTGTTTATTTGGCATGGCAAGGTGGGGCAGCTCGAATCATTTGAGTGAGCTAAATAGGAATGATTTCAACATCAAACTAACATTCAAATAAAGTTCCAGAAGTATGGATTTCCTTGATATCAAATGTTGATGTATTTGGATTCATATGGACTAATGTCCACATGTAAACCAACTTCTTTAAATTCGTTCCTACATGCCACTGCAGAGCACACTCCTTCCACTGTTCGTGCCATCCCCACTAGCCAGTTCTTGAAAATAAGGCGCATCTGCTCATCTGATAAGTGGTTCGAGACCTGACCTTGGGCAGAGATTTCCTGACCGAAGATACAGCAATTGCTGTATCAAACGTAGGTATCTGAGGGCAAAGAACACGCCGACGGCCAATTTATTGAAATATGTTGCGAGATTGGAAAAGTCTGAACCTGAAATCTGTTCGTTGGTACTTTCAAACATGAGTAGTATGCAATGCGTTCAGTCATGAAGAAACATGGGTCTTTACTTCATTCTGACCGATACTGAAAGGTTTCCTGCCAGACGTCCTTCTCATGAATGCCAGAAGAGCCAGGAATATGCGTTATACCCTAGTAAGAATCCACTACGTGCCATGTTTATCAAGTCACTTTGGCTCTCAGACCAGTTTTGGGCTGCTACTCCTGCGGTCATTGTGTTGCTTGCACCAATGTCCAGAGATCTACTCATTTCCACTCCTCTGATGCCTCACATGAATTTGCGATCAGGCACCAGATTACATGCAGTTCTACATATGTTGTATACTAAGCTACCTGTGCCTGCTTGCTGATTTATGTGGGCCTACCTTCGAGGGAATTAAGGAAGAGAGTTAGGGAACATGTCTTGGACATTGGCATGGCAAAAACCATAGAGGATGTGATGCAGTGGAAGACATTACCACGTCACTTTAAGAAAGTTCATAATTGCGACCCAACCTCCCTGAGAGTCATGGAGGTTGACATTATACATGGTGGCATAAGGGGCAGCAACCTTAAAAAGATTCTAGCTCAGACCAAAATGAAATGGATATTCTTGTTGGATACTGTAACCCCCAAGGGTCCTAATGAAAATTTGCGCTATGCATCATTTTTGTGAGCAAGCGGTTGCCACCTTTGCTCCCTCTTTTTCTTATTCTAACTTGTTTCTATTCTTTTTTCTTTTTCCTTTCTCTTGTTTTTATCCACTAGACTTTTTTTTAATTCATACGATTTGGCTCCATTTTGGCTTTTAATTAATGGATTCTGCACCTTACCTGGAGTGAAACCTCTAAATGACTATATTGTAAGACATCATTGGTCCATATGAACTATTGCTTTAGGAGCTGACAATGTACATAAATGAAAGTTATACTAATATCTCCATCCGGGTGCTTGGAGTATGTGCAATTTAAATGATTATGTGTACATACTTAACATGGATATTTTCTGTCTTCCAGTCGCTTGCTTCCAGTGCACTTTGCGTATGCAAGGTTTCCCCGGTGACACGTCCTGGACCTGTGCCGACGCATAGAGAGCTGAGATGGGCGGTGACATTACATCAGACACCGTGCGCTTGCGCATACAGATGCTTTACAGTGTTAACATGATTACTTGATCATTTAAACTGCTGGTATCACCAGAGACAGTGCATCTCCTTTTCCTCTCTCCCTTCTTCCCCCTGAAGAAGCAATGGTAAATTAAGAACAAAAAAGTGAAACGTAAATTCGGAAATTACGTGACGGCCAGCCTTTTATCCTGCTGGGCACTGTGCTGCTTCATCCACTCTTATGGGTATGCAATTTTGATTAAACTTCTGATAGACAGGATCTGATTAAATTGTTAGACAGGATGAACACTTTGCTTAGATAAGCTATTGTATGTACATGCACTTTAACTAGCTTCGATCCAGACTGTACCCCTATGCCTCTTGTATCACATTGTAGTGTATATAGCCATTGGTATATGTGACATATCTAGATGTAAGTCCACAGGGGTATATACTGAAGTCAAGAGACCGCATAGTAAAAGTCCTAATTACCTCCCTCTCCCCTCAGAAAAAATAAAATTATTCTGTGCAGTTACAGAGTGGCATACCTTCGAACTTGTATTGCAGCATGTAGACAGAAATAAAGCCCCCACTGAAGTCCTTTATTCTCATTTGAATATTCACTACTACAACAAAGAACAACCACTACAATCCCTCAGTAATGGCCTCCATTGGGTATGATGTTCCCCACAAATGTACTACACATACAGAGCAATAGCCACATAGTGAATTCCTCCATACACTAAGACCCTACACACAGTATTATGATCTCAGCAAAGTATGGTGCCCCTAAAACAGTACCACACAATATATGATTGCACCATTCCTCAATCTATACGCACATACACATGCACATACACAATATGCTGGCCCCCCTGAAGCCCCCATAGAGTATGCTGGCCTCCTCAGCCCCCCCCCCATGCATAATGAGTCATCTATAGCATGAGGTCATCACAGCACCTCCACAAAATATGATGGTCCCTAATCGACCCCACATAGTATGATGCCACCCGACACACACAGTATGATGGCCCCACATTCCTCTTAAACAGTATACTTATTTTTTGAAAATCCACAGTTCCTCCAAAAGTAATGACTGACAAAAAAAAAAAAAACCTACTCGCCAAACCTGGTCATCTACTATGCTTAAACTCAGATGCACAGGCTGAATCATGGAACAGAGAGCCGAGACTCATTGTTCCATCATTGTGTTCACCATAATTTGCATCCTGAGCAAACAGATACCGTTGAAATAAAATGATGCTGCGGGAAAGGGCAGCGTTGTTCTGACTTCACCCCTCCCAAATCACAGACAAGAAATAACAGTGAATTTCTGTTCAAAAGGCATCCACTAGCTCTGTCATGTCAGCGATACCGGTCTCCACTGAGTAGGGAGACCAGAGCCCATGACGCAGCTGTCTGCAGTCTGCTCCTGTCCCTGTTGTGCCCTGCAACCTGGTCTCTTATCCTGTCAGTGGTCCGGCGCTGATCTCCTGCGCTCCCTCCACCGTCATCTGCTCCTGGGACTTGCATCCTGTCTGCAGAGCCCATGAAAGCGCCGCTCACTAGTAAAACTTTAAAGGGCCAGCACACCTAATTCTAATTTCACTCTCCAGCCTATCACTCGAGAGCTACATCTATATAACATACATAGTAACATAGTTTTTAAGGTTGAAGGAAGACTTTAAGTCCATCTAGTTCAACCCATAGCCTAACATGTTGATATAGAGGAAGGCAAAAAAAAAAACATGTGGCAACAGTAAGCTCCACATTGGGGGAAAAAATTCCTTCCTGACTCCAGATACGGCAATCAGACTAATTCCCTGGATCAACGCCCTATCAAAGAATCTAGTATGTATAACTGATAATATTATAGTTTTCAAGAAAGGCATCCAGGCCCTTCTTAAATGTTAGTAGTGAGTCACTCATTACAACATCATGTGGCAGAGAGTTCCATAGTCTCACTGCCCTTACAGTAAAGAATCCGCGTCTGTGATTATGATTAAACCTTCTTTCCTCCAGATGTAGAGGATGCCCCCTTGTCCCAGTCTCAGGCCTAAGAGTAAAGAGATCATTAGAAAGGTCTCTGTACTGTCCCCTCATATATTTATACATTATTATAAGATCACCCCTAAGCCTTTGTTTTTCGAAGCTAAATAACCCCAAGTTTAATAACCTGTCTTGGTATTGCTGACCCCTCAGTCCTCTAATGACTAGTTCAGCTATGTCTTTCTTATACACCGGAGACCAGAATTGTACACAGTATTCTAAGTGTGGTCGCACTAGTGACTTGTATAGAGGTAAAATTATGTTCTCCTCATGAGCATCTATGCCTCTTTTAATGCATCCCATTATTTTATTTGCCTTTGCAGTAGCTGCCTGACACTGGCCACTAAATGTGAGTTTGTCATCTACCCATACACCCAGGTCTTTTTCAGTGATAGTTTTGCACAGTGTTTTACATTTAAGCACATAATTATACAGTTTATTTCCTCTGCCCAAGTAAATGACCTTACATTTATCCCCATTAAAGCTTATTTGCCATTTATCAGCTCAAGCTTCTAGTTTACATAAATCCTCCTGTAATATAAAATTGTCCTCCTCTGTATTGATTACCCTACAGAGTTTAGTGTCATCTGCAAATATTGAGATTCTACTCTGTATGCCCCCTACAAGGTCATTAATAAATATGTTAAAATTAAGCGGGCCCAATACTGCCCCCTGTGGTACCCCACTGTTAACTGTGACCCATTCTGAGTGTGTTCCATTAATGACCACCCTTTGTTTCCTATCACTAAGCCAGTTCTTAACCCACTTACACTATTTTCCCCTATCCCCATTGCTCTCATTTTATGTATCAACCTTTTGTGTGGCACCATATCAAAAGCTTTTGAAAAGTCCATATACACCACGTCCACTGCATTTCCTTGGTCCAGTCCAGAACTTACTTCTTCATCGACGCTTATCAGATTAGTTTGACAGGAACAGTCCCTCATAAACCCATGTTCATATTGGGTCCTGGGGTTATTTTTCGTCAGATACTCCAGTAGAGCATCTGTGGCGCAACGAGTGCGTCACAGGAGGGTATTGCAGCCATAAATGCAGCCGCAATATTCTCCGACCCAGCAGTCATAAGGTTAACTGAGAGATCCAAAACCCTACATGCAACACTTAACATAGAGGGCCAATCCAAGGTCCTGGTGGGCGGAGTGTAAGGGTAGTGTAGGAGAAGTACAGTTAGTCTAGAGTGAAAAGGAGTCGAGTCTAGACAAGAGACACAGACTTGAACTTGGAATAGGAGCGGGGGCTCTGCACCTTGTGCAGCCCCCGGGCCGTTACCGGTCGGTTGTTAGCACCTGAGGCCTCAACAACCAGGATCGGGCATCACCAACCACGGGTTCCAAAAGACCTCCGTGCCCAACTCACAGCCGGTTCACTGGTACCGAAGCTGGCAGCAGTTTACCTCTGCTACGCGAACCAGAAGCTTGGAGGAGCAGCTTTACAGAAGCACCCCACCACCAGCCAAATTCCAGTCGTCTAACCAGCGGTGTACCCACCGAGGGATCCAAGGCTCCCCAGAACATCCATAACGTACATCTTGGATAGGGATTGAAGCAGCCTCCCTGTACCCGACCTGGTATTCCTGGCCGACAATGGCAAATACTTAGCTAGAATGGAGGAACACTACGGATCTCTGAGGGACACCTATCACTGCTGAGTCCGCCCGGTCTACTACCCGTTAACTGTATACCATGTACTGCCTGCTGGTTACAGTAAAGAACCATTACAGAGACTTACAGTGTCCGTGCTTCCTTATCATTGCATCCGTCCACACACAAGGTAACCGCAGCTGCCACACAACATCTTAAGCAGCTCCAGCCTCCGGGGATCACCGCTCAGCCTGTGGGGAGCGTTCCATCTTGCTGCTATCCATCCCCCGGAGGTTCCGCAGCGTCGGTAGGACTTACCAAACTACTCATAGGTGGCGTCACGAATAAATTAACCCCTTTAATCTGTTCCTACAAGACATCTTCAACTTTTGATCTGCACTCAACCGGGCCTCACTACCGGCAGGCGCGGCCCACCCGTGACAAGGAGGAAGGAGCTACAGCCTGTCTAAACCGGAGTCCACGGGCTTGCGGTGAGTCACATCTCTTAGAAAACCCTCTAGGATTTTACCCACAGTAGAGGTTAAGTTTACTGGCCTATAATTTCCAAGTTCAGTTTTTGTCCCCTTTTTGAATATTGGCACCACATTTGCTATACGCCAGTCCTGTGATACAGACCCTGTTATTATGGAATCTTTAAATATTAAAAATAATGGTCTATCTATGGCAGTACTTAATTCCTGCAGCACTCTGGGATGTATATCATTCGGGCCCAGGGATTTGTCAATTTTAGTGATTTTTAGACGATGCCGTACTTCCTGCTGGGTTAAGCAGGTGACATTTAATTGAGAGTTTTTGTTATCACTGATGATATTGTCTGTCATGGGATTTTCTTGTGTAAATACTGTTGAAAAATAGTCATTTAGCATATTGGCTTTTTCCTCATCCTCATCCACCATTTCACCCAGATTATTTTTAAAGGGGGCCAACACAATCATTTTTTAGTTTCTTACTATTTATGTAGTTAAAAAAAATGTTGGGATTATTTTTACTTTCTCTGGCAATGAGTCTCTCTGTCTCAATCTTTGCTGCCTTATTTTGCTTTTTTCAAATGTTATTTAATTTTCTGTATTTATTTAACGCTTAATCACTACCTATTTGCTTTAATTTCATAAATGCTTTCTTTTTGTCACTTATTGCGCCTCTTACCGCTTTATTTAGCCATAAGTGGTTTCCTCCTATTTCTAACATGGTTATTCCCATAGGGTATATATTGTGCACAGGCCCTTTTCAGGATGCTAATAAACTTCTCCCATTTCCTTTGTGTACTTTTATGTTTCAGGACATCGTCCCAGTTTATTGCACTAAGATCATCTGTCAACCGTTGGAAATTTGCCTTCCTGAAGTTTAGTGTCCTTGTAGCCCTTCTACTACACATCTTATTAAAGGATACTTGAAAACGTATTATTTTATGATACCCAAGTGACCTCCAACCTGTAAATGTGATATGCGGTCCGGCCTGTTGGTTAATATTAGGTCCAGCAGTGCCCCCCTTCTTGTTGGGTCCTGAACCAGTTGTGAAAGATAATTGTCTCTCATAGTTGTCAAAAACCTATTACCTTTCCTGGAACTGCAGGTTTCTGTTCCCCAATGTATTTCAGGGTAGTTGAAGTCTCCCATAATAATGACTTCTCCCTGAGTCGCTGCTTCATCTATTTGCTTTATGAGGATATTCTCCTCCACCTCCATTAATGTTGGAGACTTATAACAAACCCCTATCAGTAATTTATTATTTTTTCCCCCTCCCCTTATCCCCACCCACAGGGACTCTACATTTCCATTAGATTCACCTATATTATCACGCAGGCAGGGTTTTAAGGATGATTTTACGTATAAACATACACCTCCCCCTCGCTTATTTATACGGTCATTTCTCAACAGACTATAGCCCTATAAATTAACAGCCCAGTCATGGCTCTCGTCCAGCCATGACTCCAATATCCTCACCATGTCATAATTATTTTCCAACAAAATCAATTCTAATTCCTCCATTTTGTTGGTGAGGCCTCTGGCATTAGTGTACATGCACTTTATGCATCTCTCTTTACCTCTATTCCTTCCTACTATATTGACTGTTCTAACCCCACCCACCATGCCACCCCCAATTTTATTACTTGTGCCCAGGTTACTATTTACACTATCTTCCCCTCCTGTACAATGAATACCCTCCCCCCAATCCCTAGTTTAAACACTCCTCCAACCTTCTAGCCATTTTCTCCCCCAGCACAGCTGCACCCTCCCCATTGAGGTGCAGCCCGTCCCTAGCATAGAGCCTGTAGCCAACAGAGAAGTCGGCCCAGTTCTCCAGGAACCCAAACCCCTCCTTTCTACACCAATTCCTGAGCCACTTATTTATCTCCCTAATCTCCCGTTGCCTATCTGGTGTGGCACCTGGTACAGGCAGTATTTCAGAGAATATTACCTTGGAGGTCCTTGCCTTAAGCTTGCAGACTAATTCCCTGAAATCATCTTTAAGGACCTTCCACCTACCTCTAACTTTGTCATTTGTGCCAATGTGCACCATGACCGCTGGGTCCTCACCAAGCCCCTCCCAGTAATCTGTCAACACGATGTGCCAGACTTGAGCGCCATGAAGGCAGCACACTGTTCAACGATCCCTGTCTTTGTGACAGATTGCCCTATTTGTTCCCCTAATAATTGAGTCCCCCACTACTAGCACCTGTCTGGCCTGCCTTTCTCTCCTGTTTTCCCCCTTACTGGAGCTAACACTCCTCCGGTTTTCAGAGGACATGCCCTGCTACAGCAGTGCTATCCCTATACTGACACCCCCATCATCTGCCAACTTAGCAAATTTGTTGGGGTGTGCCAGATCAGGGCTAGCCTCCCTGGCACACTTCCCTCTACCCCACCCTCGAATTGTCACCCAGCTAGCTGCCTCACTGTCCTGCAGCTCCATGCTACCATCCTCCCCACATCCCATTGAGCAGCTGTTCAGTGACCAGCAGACTCCTTTCCATATTGTCTATGGATCTCAGCGTTGCCAGTTGTTCATTTAGATCCAGTATCTGGGCTTCCAAATGCACAACATGCTCACACCTCACACAGCAGTATGCACATTCGACCGGCGGTTCAAGGATTGCATACATGTGGCAAGATGTACACGGGAAGGCATTGTCAATTATGGAGCTCATTTCCTAATGGGATTGCACCAGACAAAAATGATAAGTAAGAAGAAATGCAAAGTATTAGTAAAATACAACCAGCAATTCAGTAAGTCCTCCCTTCCAAACTCCCTGAATCCAAAGTCACTGAATCACAAGTCACACACTTCCGTCCGCACTTGCGCTCCCGGTCACACTCAGCTTGTGTCACACTCACTAAGAAAGAAGATTTAAAGATTTTTTTTTTTCCCTTAGCAGAAAATCAGCCTACACTTCAATGTACTTCCAAAGGCTTATAAAGCACCCTCCCCTTATGGGTGGTGCCTGAGCAACATTGTCTGTCCCTAGTTGTGTTGCTTTCCATCTGGTCCCTGTCCCATTCCCTGAGTAAGCACTTGCTTTTGGTATTACCAATTTTACTTATACTTCTTGTCTCGCAAAGAGCCTGCCATGTGTGCCTGAGGACTGTTTCATCAGTACGCTACTTGTCCATCCTGTTGTGCACCAGCCACATTGCTTTGGAGATACCTACACCAGTACTTGCCAGATCTGAGGCCTAGTATGTCCATTGTGTCTTCCTTCGGTCGCTTCACCTGCTCTGGCATCTCGACTCCTGGACTACCTCTCAGTTGCCTCACTGACCTCATCCTAGTGCCTGCTCCCCATTGACTGTAACTTGTATCCATGTGCACCTCCCTGACTGTATTGGTGAGATTACTCAATAAAGACTTTGCTTTATCACTACAAGAATCTCCAGCTTGTTCATATCTATAGGCCAGCCTCCACTTAAGTGGTCCAGTGGATCCACATCTCCACTCCCACACCTCCATGTGCCTCACAATCTGTCACCTTACAAAACCCTTTCTGCACATGTTAATGGCCAGTTGTGGCCAAAAGTATTGACACCCCTGCAGTCCTCTCAGATAATACTCAGTTTCTTCCTGAAAATGATTGCAATCGCAAACTCATTGGTATTATTACCTTCATTTAATTTGTCTTCAATGAAAAAACACAAAAAGAATTGTCCTAAAGCCAAATTGGATATAATTCCACACCAAACATAAAAAAGGGGGTGGACAAAGTATTGGCACTGTTACAAAAGTCATGTGATGCTTCTCTAATTTGTGTAATTAACAGCACCTGTAACTTACCTGTGGCACCTAACAGGTGTTGTAATAAGTATATCGGTCTATTGGTACAGCGCTTCCACAGGAGACCCGGCGTTCAAATAGATTTTCCTTTATTCTTAAAATGTATATTACAGTGGGCAGTACAACGCGTTTCGACCCTTTTAATGGGTCTTCCTCAGGTACAGTTATAACTGTACCTGAGGAAGACCCATTAAAAGGGTCGAAACGCGTTGTACTGCCCACTGTAATATACATTTTAAGAATAAAGGAAAATCTACCGTATATACTCGTGTATAAGCCGAGTTTTTCAGCCCAAAAATTGGGCTGAAAAGTCCCCCCCTCGGCTTATACACGAGTCACTATACGGGGTGAGTGGGGTGGGGGCTGTGTCCGGGTGCTGAGGAGGCAGGAGGAGGCGGGGGGAGGCTGCTGTATGAGCGGCCCCGTCACGTGGGGCCGCTCATTACATATGCACTGCATCCCCCTGTCAATCAGCGCCAGGGGGAGCAGTGCATATAAGTAGATAATGCCCCACAAATGCTGGCACACGTCCCCCCTGTTGTAAGGCCCCCCCTGCTGAATACTTACCATCCCTGGTCTTCAGCAGCACCCCGGCGCCGGTCCTCTGTGCTCCGGTCCTCCGCGATCCCGTCCTCTGTGCTCCGCTCCACGGCTGCATCCGGGTTCCCCGCGCGTCGCAGACGCGATGACGTCATTGCGTCTGCGACGCGCGGGGAACCCGGATGCAGCCGTGGAGCGGAGCACAGAGGACGGGATCGCGGAGGACCGGAGCACAGAGGACCGGCGCCGGGGTGCTGCTGAAGACCAGGGATGGTAAGTAATCAGCAGGGGGGGGGGCCTTACAACAGGAGGGGACGTGTGCCAGCATTTGTGTGGGGCTGCAATACCACTGGGGCTGCAATACCACTGGGGCTGCTGTATACTGGGGCTGCAATACCACTGGGGCTGCTGTATATAGGGGCTGTATACACCACTGGGCTGCAATACCACTGGGGCTGCTGTATATAGGGGCTGTATACACCACTGGGGCTGCAATACCACTGGGGCTGCTGTATATAGGGGCTGTATACACCACTGGGGCTGCAATACCACTGGGGCTGCTGTATATAGGGGCTGTATACACCACTGGGGCTGCAATACCACTGGGGCTGCTGTATATAGGGGCTGCTGTATACACCACTGGGGCTGCAATACCACTGGGGCTGCTGTATATAGGGGCTGCTGTATACACCACTGGGGCTGCAATACCACTGGGGCTGCTGTATATAGGGGCTGCTGTATACACCACTGGGGCTGCAATACCACTGGGGATGCTGTATATAGGGGCTGCTGTATACACCACTGGGGCTGCAATACCACTGGGGCTGCTGTATATAGGGGCTGCTGTATACACCACTGGGGCTGCAATACCACTGGGGCTGCTGTATATAGGGGCTGCTGTATACACCACTGGGGCTGCAATACCACTGGGGCTGCTGTATATAGGGGCTGCTGTATACACCACTGGGGCTGCAATACCACTGGGGCTGCTGTATATAGGGGCTGCAATACCACTGGGGCTGCTGTATATATGGGCTGCTGTATACACCACTGGGGCTGCAATACCACTGGGGCTGCTGTATATAGGGGCTGCTGTATACACCACTGGGGCTGCAATACCACTGGGGCTGCTGTATATAGGGGCTGCAATACCACTGGGGCTGCTGTATATAGGGGCTGCTGTATACACCACTGGGGCTGCAATACCACTGGGGCTGCTGTATATAGGGGCTGCTGTATACACCACTGGGGCTGCAATACCACTGGGGCTGCTGTATATAGGGGCTGCTGTATACACCACTGGGGCTGCAATACCACTGGGGCTGCTGTATATAGGGGCTGCTGTATACACCACTGGGGCTGCAATACCACTGGGGCTGCTGTATATAGGGGCTGCAATACCACTGGGGCTGCAATACCACTGGGGCTGCTGTATATAGGGGCTGCTGTATAGACCACTGGGGCTGCAATACCACTGGGGCTGCTGTATATAGGGAGTGCAATACCACTAGGGCTGCTGTATATACCACTGGGGGCTGCTGTATATACCACTGGGGGCTGCTGTATATCATACTGCTGGGGCCTGTATACCACTGCTGGGGGCTGCATACCTGTGCTGGGGTCCACCCTCGACTTATACGCGAGTCAATAGATTTTCCCAGGTTTTGGGGGCAAAAGTAGGGGGGTCGGCTTATACACGGGTCGGCTTATACACGAGTATATACGGTATTTGAACTCCGGGTCTCCTGTGGAAGCGCTGTACCAATAGACCGGTATACTTATTACTATATGTGACGAACCAGGTTTCCTAAATCTGATCCATCCGGAGTGGGAGAGCTGCACACCAAAGGAGATCTTATATGCAATATAACCAAGACACCTAAAAGGTGAGCAATACCAAAGTATAACATCTTTATGTTGAATTTTAATTACTGCACTTAGAGTTGCGCCGGGACTTTTTCTCTTTTATACCCCCCTAGAGACTTCCAGCGAAGTTAATCTAAGTACTACCTAACAGGTGTTGGCAATAACTAAATCACACTTGCAGCCAGTTGACATGGATTAAAGTTGACTCAACCTCTGTCCTGTGTCCTTGTGTGTACCACATTGAGCATGGAGAAAAGAAAGAAGACCAAAGAACTGTCTGAGGACTTGAGAAACCAAATTGTGAGGAAGCATGAGCAATCTCAAGGCTACAAGTCCATCTCCAAAGACCTGAATGTTCCTGTGTCTACCGTGCGCAGTGTCATCAAGACGTTTAAAGCCCATGGCACTGTGGCTAACCTCCCTAGATGTGGACGGAAAAGCATAATTGATGAGAGATTTCAAGCAAGATTGTGCGGATGGTGGATAAAGAATCTCGACTAACATCCAAACAAGTTCAAGCTGCCCTGCAGTCCGAGGGTACAACAGTGTCAACCCGTACTATCCGTCTACGTCTGAATGAAAAGGGACTGTATGGTAGGATACCCAGGAAGACCCCACTTCTTACCCCAAGACATAAAAAAGCCAGGCTGGAGTTTACCAAAACTTTCCTGAGAAAGCCTACAACGTTTTGGAAGAATGTTCTCTGGTCAGATGAGACAAAAGTAGAGCTTTTTGGGCAAAGGCATCAACATAGAGTTTACAGGAGAAAAAAAAGAGGCATTCAAAGAAAAGAACATGGTCCCTACAGTCAAACATGGCGGAGGTTCCCTGATGTTTTGGGGTTGCTTTGCTGCCTCTGGCACTGGACTGCTTGACTGTGTGCATGGCATTGTGAAGTCTGAAGACTACCAACACATTTTGCAGCATAATGTAGGGCCCAGTGTGAGAAAGCTGGGTCTCCCTCAGAGGTCATGGGTCTTCCAGCAGGACAATGACCCAAAACACACTTCAAAATGCACTAGAAAATGGTTTGAGAGAAAGCACTGGAGACTTCTAAGGTGGCCAGCAATGAGTCCAGACCTGAATCCCATAGAACACCTGTGGAGAGATCTAAAAATGGCAGTTTGGAGAAGGCACCCTTCAAATATCAGGGACCTGGAGCAGTTTGCCAAAGAAGAATGGTCTAAAATTCCAGCAAAGCATTGTAAGAAACTCGTTGATGGTTACCGGAAGCAGTTGATCGCAGTTATTTTGACTAAAGGTTGTGCAACCAAGTATTAGGCTGAGGGTGCCAATACTTTTGTCTGGCCCATTTTTGGAGTTTTGTGTGAAATGATCAATGTTTTGCTTTTTGCTTCATTCTCTTTTGTGTTTTTTCATTGAAGACAAATGAAATGAAGATAATAATACCAAAGAATTTGTGATTGCAATCATTTTCAGGAAGAAACTGAGTGTTATCTGACAGAATTGCAGGGGTGTCAATACTTTTGGCCACAACTGTATAGATACACTGCGAAAGTTGGCAGTATCACCTGTACTGTACCCATGGTTATACAAAACTACATATACTGAGGTGTATCAAGACATGCAAAGAAGTGAGATGCTAGCATTTGTAAGCAAGGCAAATAATTAACCTGTTAAATAAGTATATCAATCATCAATATGCCATCTAATGGAGACATTGGAATGCTCAGCAGGGGAGTACAGTTTTATTATTATTCAGTTTACTCCTGCAGCTACTATGCAGATAATGTGAGATTAACTAAAGTAATAGACGTCATACAAAAATAAATTACACAGATAACAAAAATTTCACTTTACTGCATCAAATCCTTTAAAAAAAAATAAGGTAGGCCAGTCTTATGAACTATTGTACACATTGGGACTACAAAAGTAAAACAATACAATGATTGGTGCATGCGAGATTACTTATTAAAGAGGACCTGTCACCCCCCTGGTGCTATGCTAACTGGATGCAGCACTGAATGCAATGTGTCTGCTGCATTCAGAGTAGGGGTCCCTCATGCTTCTAGCCCCCCTGTAAGCTGTTAAAAAGACTTTATAAAGTATATAGATAAGGAGTCCAGAGGGACTTACTCAGTAATGAGTCATCGCTGTTGCTGGTGTCCTCCCCGCCTCCAGCCTACTCTGTGCCACCTCCAGCCCTCTCTTGTTCAGCCTCCTGTATGTGTCATCGCTGTTGCTGGTGTCCTCCCCGCCTCCAGCCCTCAGGAGGCTGAACAAGAGAGGGCTGGAGGTGGCACAGGAGAGGGCTGGAGGCAGGGAGGACACCAGCAACAGTGATGACTCATTACTGAGTAAGTACCTCCGGACTCATTATCTGTACACTTCATAAAGTCTTTTTAACAGCTTACAGGGGGGCTAGAAATATGAGGGACCCCTTCTCTGAATGGAGCAGACACGCTGCTTTCAGTTAGCATAGCACCAAGGGGGTGACAGGTCCTCTTTAAAGAACCATTTCAGCATATTTTTTTTCAGTTCTAAAGTGGCGCTTTAAGGCTACATTCAGACTGTGCATTTTTTTGGGCTTTTTTATGTTCATATGCTGCATTTTTTAGCTACAAACAGGAGCTGTTCTCCCAAAAGCAAAAAAAACAGATCATCCGTTTCTGATGCGTTTTTGCTGCGTTTTTTCCCATTACAATGGCTCCTATGGGAAAAACAGATCAGAAAAACGCTACTAAAATTGACATGCACTTTTCTAAAACGTAGCCCTCCTAGAGAGAAAAAACGGATCACTTTAAAAAAAAAAAAAACCCTGTCTGAATGGCAAAGAATGAAAAGCCACAGACTTGACTGGGATTTCATTTGAGTGATCCGTTTTATACAGTGCACTGCAAAAAAACAGATCACAATAATGGATCAAAAAACCCCACAGTGTGAATGTAGCCTAAATAAGTCCCCTGCATCCTGTCTTATAGGAAAACTGTCAGACCAAAACTCCATATATAACTGGTATCATATTATAATTCCTTTCTCTAAGCTCTCTCTAAAATGAAAGATTAATTCCCTCTGTCACTCACAGTGAGTTCTCTGCTGCCCACTCCCCAAAAAAAAAGAATATTCATGCTCCATTATGTAGCGCCCCACCGGGCTGGCCTCCACCAGAGGTACTGCACTCCTCCATTAGAGGGAGAGTTGTGCCGCTGCTCTGCAGGTGCTGGGATGGTGCAGTTGAGCTTCATACACACACACACACATACAACATTTAGGACCCCGGGACGGTGGGAGGACCCAAGCATAGCCAGGAGGAAAAAAGAGAAGTGCAGAAGAAGTAAGGAGTAGAGCAGAGTAGTAGAAGTGGAGTAGAGGAGAAGTAAGGAGGAGGATGTGTTAGCTCCCGTGGGCTGAAGCACGGCCACGCTCGCCCCGGTAGGGAACTACCGACAGGTGTGGAGGAAGAACAGAGCCCTCAGGGCACAGAATGAGACATAGATCCCGTATGCCCATATCTGACGAGAGAACAGAGGGGCTGGTGGACGAGACAGGGAACTGGCCCTGAACACAGCACGGATAGTGTAGGCCTGAACCGTTGAAACCGGAGGCCCCGAGTTCCTAATGGAAGCTGCGGTCGAACACCCGACACAACTTGAAGAAGGCGGCCGAACTAGGGAGCAGTATAAGGAAATGGTACTACTGAGCACACGTGGCTGTCGGTACCTGAGCTCATTATGTGGAGGCGCTGAGAGGAGCGGAGAGACTAATAGCGCTGAGGGACCACCAGAGAAATAGACACCCAGTAAGAGAGAGAAAGGAACAACAAAAGAGGCTCGACTGCACTGTCTGCGGTTCTGGACACAACGCTGAACCAGCGGTTGGCAAAGGGAAGCACCTGGCAGCCATGCTGAAACAACTAAGTAACAGTTACGGAACTCCAGCTGTGGTGTGTGAGACTTTCCTTAGTGGCGACCACCGGCCGCAGAGGCCGCATGAAACACCGGGGTACTGATGACCTAATGAACATTTGTCAAGGTATGAACTGAACCCTCCTTCCCGCTGCCCTGGGGACCGCACTCCACCTGCGGGGAATGAAACCATCCAAGCTGCCGGTCATCGTTCCCAGAGGATCTAAAGCAGCGGCGGCCGCCTATGGCCACGTACGGCAGGTGGCGTCATGAATAACCATTTTCCCCGTCAATTCCCGTTTATTAAATGACACCGCCAGGGTCACGGAGCCGGGTGGCCACCTTGACATTCCCCAATAAGAACCGTAGGACTGGCCCAGAAACGAGTACCCTCGACCCTGGAGTGGCCATGTCAATTACACTGTCCTGTGATCTGTCTGTTGTGTGACTCATTCACTGCAGACAGAGGAGGAATGGGGAGGGGGAGTGATCTTTGCTGCAGCTTTGAGCTCATCATGTCATTGTGTGTATCTGAGATATGTGCAGTGTGTGCAGTCTGAGATATTTCTATGTAATCATGAGAAAATTTGATCATTTGCTCAGCAGATACACACATTACTTGTCTGCAGGAAAACCAACCTTTATATTATAGAAATCTTACAGATAGCACAGTGTAGGACAACAGGACAAAACACATCCCCCCTCCCTGATCAGAGCAGAGAGGGGAGGGAGTGAACACAAGCTTGGATGGGTGTGGATATTTAAATAACACTTATACAGCAACTGGACTAATCAACTGGTAATATAATGGAGAGGACTAATGCAGGAGCTCCCTGCAGGGTCTGACAATGCTGATAACATGGAAATTACAAATAGTACAATAATGATATTACGTGTTAAAAGATCTGCCCAGGTACTATTCAAGGGTAATATTAGCGTCATACTGAAAAATGACCTGTCAGTGTCCCTTTAAACTCTTCTTCCAGAGGCTTCACTTCTGACGCCGCTCCAATACTGTGGCGCCATCTTGTGGCCATAATGTCTGACTGTCTAGAAATCAGAAGTTGTGACATAGGCTCCCAATGCATCTCTATGAGAGCCAGAATGAGGCCAAAACAAGACTCTCATAGAGATGTATTAAATTGTTACCTTCAGCGTGCTCCATGAAACACTGGAACGAGCCGACAAGTCACATCTGCTGGAAACCGCCCGAAGTGCTGCTGGACAAAGGTGAAGCCATAGGAAGGTGAGTATTACAGGGTCATTGGACTTAAATTAGAAGCACCACTTCAGCGTTGCAATAAAGAAAATTGTTTGAGTAGTGCTTTAAATTTTTATGCCTATGCTTCAAAAAAGCTAGAACCTTAATGCTATTTATCGATCACCTGTTAAGATTTCCTTTTAAGGTCTATAGTGCTTTGCTGATGCCTTTTTTCCCTCTCGTGTTACTGAAAATTAGGCTGTCGGGTAGGTAAACATTTTTCTTTATTTTTTTACAAATGATTTGGCATAGATTTACAAAAACAATTAAAAAAGAAGCTGCACTTAACTCACATATCCCTTGCCTCTCCTGTTTTGTTGCTGCTGGGTCCTAACTTCTTGCTGCCAAGATATTTGGCATAAGGAACATGTGATTGCTGCAGCCAAACACTGGGGAGGATAGCGTGAAAATGGAAAGGAATCATTGAAGAGCCAGAAAAACATTGAGACTTATTAAAAATTAGCTAAAATTCTACCTAGTAAATATCTCATAAACCGAAAAGAGCAAATTGTAAAATATAAAGGGGAGGGGGACAAGAGGCGCAATAGTGCCCTATCACTAGTGACACTAGTTGTAGTGTGGTGGTGCTATGGAGCCGCTCACCTGGTCCAGTTGTGATCCCCACAACTGGTTTGAAGGCGTTTCGGAATCAATTGTTCCAAGCTGCTGCAGGACCTCCACCTACCACTGGATAGTGGTATAATCCAAGAAAACGATGGGAGTGATGGTGTACCACGGTCCGCGCTGCTCTGGGTTCAAATAACTCACCAAAGAGTCAGTCAGCTTTTCATCCTCTTTATTCCTCCTACGCGTTTCAGCGCCACACCCGGCGCCTTCCCTGAAGAATAAAAAGGATGAAAAGCTGACTGACTCTTTGGTGAGTTATTTGAACCCAGAGCAGCGCAGACCGTGGTACACCATCACTCCCATCGTTTTCTTGAAAAGAGCAAATGGTAGTTGCATTAAAGCATCAAACTGATGCCAGATTACTGGGAAAATAAATGATTAAAAAAATGGGCTGGAATTCTAAGTGTGGTGAGGCCCAAATGTTCTGCCCCCCCCCACCCCCACACTAAAAATTGCAGCCTACGGCCGCCCAGAATTGGCATCTATTTGTGAAATGCCAAAGCTGGTAATTATGACCCACCCCAGGGCCATGGGGTACTCGGATCCCGGGCGTTGATCAAGGTTGCTGTCACTGTTGACCGGTGCCCGAGGCCGTGGCCCTGGTGGTCGCTAAAAAGTGTGAAATAAATAAAATAAAGTTTGTGACGCCACCTGCGGTGTCTGGTAATGGCACCAGTGCTGCCAGCAGATCACTGGGAAAGATGGGTAGGCAGCCGTATGATGTCACTCCCCGCAGGTGGAGTGGAGTCCTCAGGGCAGTGTAGTGCCTGTTGTCGTAGTAGAAATAAAACACAGGAGACCTTCTAGCTCTGCACGGGTATTTACTGGTGACTTTCAAGCTGTTCACAAGGTACACAGTCACCGGTAGCTGGCCGGGTAGTCACCAAAGGATGCAAAGTCTCCCTGAGGCCCCCTATGATGTTCCTTCAGGTTTCTTCCTCTGTCCTTCTCTCTCACTGTGCTCTACTAACTTCCGTGCACGGCCCTACACGGAACCCTCTTGCTACCAAGCCCATGGGTCTGCTAGAGTTTGCCCTTCTCTCTAAGGGGCTCAAACCCTGGACGGAGATACTAGAGGGGACGTGCGTTGGACCGGGTCATGGCTATATGAAGCAACCTTCGGTTTGGCAGCTCATAACTGAAATTTCCTGCACCGCACTCTGAGCCGATTCTCCGCTTTGGACTGGGTTCCATCCCAGACTGGCTATCAGTACGGGGCTTGCACAAGCCAGGAATCCCCCTTCTGTCTGGGTTGCCTTCCTTTGCAGGCACCCTCCACTGCAAGCTTCGCAGGTTCCTCCTTCCTTGATTTCCCTCATGGTTCTTCACTTCACTCCACCGACCGAATGTCTGTCCTTGTCGCTCTTTTCACTACCTCTAACCTCCTAGATCTAAGTGTATGACTGCAGGGATGAGGGCCTCAGGTTTAACATTACCATCCTCTGGTGACAGGGATACCACACACATTAGTTTGGGTGTAGTACCCCTTTAGTGGTGCACTGACCAGTGGGGCGCCACATTCCCCCTTGGTGAAATACACTTGTCCCCAAGTGTCTGTTTCTACCCCTACCCAGTACAGAGCTGTTTTTATATGCTGTAACGAAACAATGAAACATTTTTATTTACACAAGAATATGCATTACTTTCTTCCCTTTATGCGATGCTCCTTTCTTAAAACGTTGCAAACATTCCTTATTATTCTAAGCACATTATCACACAGCAAGAGTCTCTGGCTTAACGAGTTTCAGTCCATGCTCTAGCAAAACATAGGCAAAGTCCTCATGAAAGTCTATGAGTTTCGCACAACAGGAAAGCAAGTTTTCACACTACTACACACTATTTACACTACCGGGTTATCGCAGTTCACTTTTCAAGTTTGCGTACACACAGGGCATACCATCTGCGAGGCCCTGCATGTCTCTCATAGCTTACACAGTCACCGCGATACAAGTCCCGGTCCAGATGTCTCTTTGGGAGGTGGGACTCCACATCTCTTCGTCCCACAAACACCTCCTCATAGAGGCCAGGCTTCCCGAACAAACCCCCACCCATTCTCCAAATTAAAGGTGGTCACAGTACCTCGTTCACGGTCCTCAGATAGCACCGGTGGTCGGCGATGGCCCTGGGCTCGGGCTTGCAGATTCTCTAGCTCCCTGGCCCACCACTTCTCCCGGCGACGCTGCCGAAGCACCTGATCAGCCAGGTTTTGCTATTGCAGGTAGCTGTCCCTTCACGATGGCTCTATTTCTCTCATCCCAGCGGGACTGGATGTTATCCTACCAGGCTTTGCGGGGCCCGGATGCCTTGACTTCCTTGATGCCCTGATGTCGTCATCCCGGCCACCCTCTTCCCCGGAGCTTGGCTGGTTGGTCGGCATGGGCGGACAGGTGGTATTGCCCCAGACTAGTGCCGCCCTCTGTAATGATAGGGGCTGCACGCAGCTGCCGCAATGACAGCGGGATCTGTGAAGCAGGCGGCACGCGGCAGGCATCGTGGTGGAGGCTAGCATCCAAAACAGCCCCCCCCCCCGGTCCTCACTTGTGCTAGGGCTCAATAATTAGACTGCCCCCCAGGGCAAGATCTACCAGCCAGCCCCTGTTGGGCCGCTTCTCGGGTTCCGCTCTGCTGTTGTCATCAGTTAGGGCCTCAGAGTCATCTGGCTCTTCGAAGTGCCCGGATGCCCCGTCTTCTGCGCTGGCGACGGGCTGTGGTTCAATCGGCAGGTCCTCTCTGGCAACTGGATGCTCAACCGTGGACCGGTCTCTTGCTCCCAGTTCCAGCTCCCGGTTGCTGGCCCTTGCAGCGGTAGTCTGATCTTTGACCCTCTCCCTTTGTTGTTCAATGGCAATTGGGGTGGCCAAGCATTTTTACGCCTCTGGCATGGCCCTCCCACAATGAGGGGTCGAGGCATGGCACTGGGCCAGCACATTGTTGCTTATATTTTTAAGCCCGCTATTTTAAAAGTCCAGCAATGGAGTCTTCGGGTCTTTTCGGATCAGGCTGCTGCGTTTCGCCAGTACTCAGCAGAGCGAAGGGGTGGGGCTTATCTTCGCACTCTTTTGCAACCATTACACCCCCTTTCTTCCCGCTCTGTGACGCAGTTCAATTTCTGTGGCACAGCAATGGTGGCCCGACACAACAGTTCAATAAAGTCAATACACAACACACTTCACCCGGTTTTATCGGGCCTGTTCAGAAAAAGTTCAATCTTTTGGCCGAGATGAAAGTCTTTGAAGTGCACAATACCCTTACAGGTTGGTTCAATCCTGTTCGTAGATGTCAAAATCTGACCCATTCCAGGGCCGAGGGGTACTCTGATCCCGGGCATTGATCAAGGTTGCTGTCTCTGGTGGCCTTTCTAGTAGAAATAAAACACAGGAGACCTTCTAGCTCTGCACGGGTATTTACTGGTGACTATCAAGCTCTTCACAAGGTATACAGTCATAGGTACCTGGCCAGGTAGTCACCAAAGGATGCAAAGTCTCTCTGAGGCCCCAATGATGTTCCTTCAGGTTTCTTCCTCTGTCCTTCTCTCTCACTGCGCTCTCCTAACTTCCGTGTGTGGCCCTACACGGAGCCCTCTTACTACCAGGTCAACGGGTCTGCTAGAGTTTACCCTTCTCTCTAAGAGGCTCAAACCCTGGATGGACATCCTGGTGGGGATGTGTGTTGGACCGGGTCGTGGCTACACAAAGGCCTGCGACCCTCCGGTTTGGTGGCTAAGAGCTGAACTTTCCTGCTCCCCACTCGAAGCCGGTTCTCCGCTTTGGACTGGGTTCCCTCCTGGACTGGCTATCGGTACAGTCTGGCACAGGGCTTGCACGAGCCAGGAAACCCCCTTCTGTCTGGGTTGCCTTCCTTTGCAGGCACCCTCCACTGCGAGCCTCGCAGAGTCCTCCTTCCTGACTTCCCTTACGGTTCTTCACTTCACTCCACTGACCGACTGACTGTCTGACCTTCTCGCTCTTTTCACTACCTCTAATCTCCTCCCACCGGGTCGGTTGTCCTGGTAACGGGTTTAGCAAATTGGTCCCCTAGCTCTAAGTGTATGAATGCGGGGATGAGGGCCTCAGGTTTAACATTACCATCCTCTGGTGATAGGGATACCACACAAGTTAGTTTGGGTGTATTACCCCTTTAGTGACGCACTTACCAGTGGGGCGCCACATTTACCATGCTCTTCCAGTTGCCTTGGGGACAGCGGCAGACTGCTGAATTTTGCCCATTTACCTGCCCTTTATGAATTTATAAGTAAATCGTAAATAATACACCCCACCATGAAAAAGAATTTATTTGGAAAATGAACACAAATACATCCCTTTTCTGCCATGTTTATTATTACTAGGGATGAGCGAGTATGCTTGTCACTACTCGGTACTCGCACGAATATCTCGGTACTCGGGGTACTCGGCGAGTATCGAGTAATCTCGCGATACTCTTGCTATGCTCGGGGTCCACCTCCCTGCATGTTGGCGCTCTTTACAGAGCCAGCCCGCATGCAGGGATTGGCTGACAGACACTGTAATGCCACAGCCATGTTGGTTGTGGCATTACAGTGATTGGCTGGCCGCACAGCGTCATCAGGTCTTTATAAGACCTGACCGCACTGTGCTCGTGACTCTGCTCCACAGACAGTCAGTGTAGGGAGAGCTGCTGCTGATTGAGGGACAGATTTGTGGCCTTTCAGATAGTGTAGGCAGAGGGCTGCCAGTCTAATTACCACAACAGTCATTCTGAGGACTAATAGAGCTGTATACAGACAGGCAGGGAGGCAGGGTATATAGCAAACTTCGTTGTGCCAGTATACCAGCCTGCATCACATCTTGGGCTGGTGTACAGGCTGGAAATCTCATCCATCCATCCCAAACAGTGCTTTTAGGGATTAATTTAGCTCTCTATAGGCAGGAGTAGGATACGCCAAAAGACTCTTCTCGTCAGCATTTGTGTTTGACCAGTCCACCTGCAGGGCCTTAATCTCTAATCTCAGTGTCGTGCTAAAAACCAAATCTTGTCTGCACTCCAGGGGCGGAACTATCGTGATGCAGCTGGTGCAGCTGCACCAGTGCCCCGACCGGCTAGGGGGCCCCTTCAAGCCTGCAGGGGGGCCCCCAGCCGACCCCCGCAAGCCGCCGTCAGAGGAGAGGAGAGTCAGGCAAGGGAAGCAAAAAGCTTCCTGCTTCCCCTGCCCGATCCCGCCCCCCTTCTCCTCTGCCCCTCCGGCTCCCAGGAGCGCATTCGCGCAGGTAGGAGAGCCGCCGCATACGCCAGTGCCACATCGCACCCCCGCCCCCCCGGGACCGCACCAACGCCACCAGAACCCATCCCCCCCGGACCGCGCCGACGCCACTAGCACCCCCCCGCTGTTCAACGTGGCTGCACCAGGGCCCCCTGGGGTAAAGGTCCGCCACTGCTGCACTCATTTAGCATCTTTGGGCAGCTGCAGTAGGTTTTAGCGCAAATTAGGATACGCCAAAAGACTCGCTATTCTCGTCAGCGTTTGTGTCTGACTAGTCCACCTGCAGGGCCTTAATCTCTAATCTCAGTGTCGTGCTAAAAACCAACTCTTGTCTGCATTCATCTAACATTTGTGCGTGGCAGGAGTAGGTTTTAGCGCAAATTAGGATACGCCAAAAGACTCGCTATTCTCGTCAGCGTTTGTGTCTGACTAGTCCACCTGCAGGGCCTTAATCTCTAATCTCAGTGTCGTGCTAAAAACCAACTCTTGTCTGCATTCATTTAACATTTGTGTGCGGCAGCAGTGGCTTGTAGCTCCAAGTAGTATATGCCAAAACACGGTATACTTGTCAGCGTTTGTGTCTGACCGTTCCAGCTGCCGGGATTAAACCGCTCTAATCTGTAATCTCACTGTCCAGCTACAAACCAACTCTTGTATGCATTCATTTACCATTTTTGTGTGGCAGGAGGGGGTTGTAGCTCCAATTTGTATACGCCAAAACACTCAGTATACTTGTGTCAGCGTTTGTGTCTGACCAGTATAGCTGCTGTAATTTAATGTCCAATCTCAGTATACAGCTCAAAAACAACTGGTCAGTATTTTCAGTTGACAGCAGGGTGCATTTATCTGTAATGATTCCACCTGCGGCAATAAAAACACGCTCTGACAAAACGCTAGCGGCAGGGCAGGCCAGGACTTCCAAGGCGTAGAGGGACAATTCCTGCCACGTGTGCAGCTTGGATACCCAATAATTAGAAGGCACAGAGGAATCTAGGAGCACTTTCATACGATCGGCAAGGTACTCCTTCAGCATCTTTACAAACTTTTAAGTCCTTGTGACACTACCCTGCACCCGAGGGCCTGTGCTATGGGAGGGGCTGAGAAAACTCTCCCAGATCTTTGAGAGTTTTCCCCTACCTCTATTGGATTGGATTTGTGCCTCTCTCGGTCGGACACCTTGGTTGTCCACCGAACCGTGACCTCTGCCGCAGGCGTTTTCAGAAGGGAATTTTTTGACTAATTCTGCAACTAGGGCCTTCTGGTACTGCAGCATTTTTATAGACCTCTCCACCTTGGGAATAAGAGAAAGTTCTCCTTGTAGCGTGGATCTAAAAGTGTCACCAACCAGTAATGAGTGTCCGCCAAGATGTTGATTACGCGAGGGTCACAAGACAGGAAGCATCACATAAAGTCAACCATGTGTGCCAGACTGTTAACAGGCAAGACTTCAGGTCCTCAACAACAGGAAGACTGACCATGCTGTCTTCATCATCCTCCTCCTCCTCCTCTCCCCTGTCCTCTGGCCATCCAACGGTATGACGGTTGTGCATGTATTACCGTCAATTTCGCATGAAAGTAGCTCAATTTCTTTCTCCTCCTCCTCCTCGTCATAGTCCTCCAATGCACGTTGGGATGAGATGAGGCTGGGCTGTGTGTAATCACCCCGTATGGTTTATTGCTCCAACTCATCGTGTTCCCCCTGCAATGCATCGTCTTTGATTTTCAACAGACATCATTTTAGAAGACAGAGAAGCGGGATGGTGACGCTAATTATGGCATCATCGCCCCTCACCATCTTGGTGGAGTCCTCAAAGTTTTGGAGGACGGTACATATGTCGGACATCCATGTCCACTCCTGAGGTATGTGTGGAGTTTGAACCGTATACCGACGGCCTAGTTGATGCAGGTAGTCAACAACGGCCCTCTTCTGTTCCCAAATCCTGACCAACATGTGCAGTGTGGAATTCCAATGCGTGGGGACATCACAGACCAGTCTGTGATGCGGAATTTGCAAACGCTGCTGAAAGCTGGCAAGGGCGGCTGAAGCAGTTGGTGACTTTCTAAAATGGGCACACCACACAGGCAGCGTACTTTTACGAGCAGATCCAACAGCAGCTCCGGGTAGTATTTAAGAAACCGCTGAACCACGAGGTTGAGCACATGGGCCACGCATGGAACATGTGTCAGCTCGCCTCAGAGCCACCACCAGGTTCCAGCCATTGTCACACACCACCATGCCTAGCTGTAGGTTGAGCAGTGTGAGCCAGTGATCTGCCTGCTGTTTCAGTGCTTTCCACAACTCTTCAGCATTGTGGGGTTTGTCACCTACGCATATTAGCTTCAGCACAGCCTGTTGCCGCTTAGCCAAGGCAGTGCTGCAGTGCTTTCAGCTTTGGACTGGTGTAGAGGGTGAAGTGAAGGAGGAGGAGGAGGAAGCTGAGGATCATGACTGTCCAGAGCTGTACACTGTGGGTGAAACCCTGATTGAGTTAGGGCCTGCAATCCTTGGTGTCGGAAGAATGTGTTCCGTCCCAAGCTCAGACTGGGTCACGGCTTCCAGAATATTAACCCAGTGTGTCGACAGCGAGATGTACTGCCCCTGCCCACAAGCACTTGTCCACGTGTCTGTGCTTAGGTGGACTTTTCTGGAAACTACGTTGTTAAAGGCACGTGTAATGTTTTGTGACACGTGCTTATATAATGCGGTGACAACACACTGGGAGAAATAGTGGCGGCTGGGGACCGAGTTACGTGGGACGGCCGCCGCCATCAGGTCGCAGAATGCTTCCGTCTCCACTAGCCTAAAAGGCAACATTTCCAGCGCTAGCAGTCCCGAAATGTGTGCATTTAGCATGTAGGGCATTGGCAGCGTATTTGCGCCTCCGTTCCAAAGATTGGTGTATGGATAACTGAACGCTGCGCTGGGACAAGGACGTGGTTGATGATGTGGTATTTCTGCTTGTGCAACTACAGGTGCAGGACAGGAGGCATCTTCGCATGCAGTATGGACAGGGGATTGTCTTGCACACACAACAGTGGAAGATGCAGTGGTGTCACCCGCAGACACTGCTCCTGGACTGTGGTGTACATCCCACAAAGTCGGGTGTTTTGCTGACATGTGCCTGATCATGCTGGTGGTGGTCAGGCTGATAGTTTTGCTACCCCTGCTGATGCTGGCATGGCAGGTGTTGCAAATGGCCTTTTTGAAATTATCTGCAGACACCTTAAAAAACAGCCAGACTCGGGAAGACCTAACAGTTGTTCTGACAACTTCTGTCATGTTGTTGTTCCGGTGAACGGTTGCCTGCCTTCTGCCTGCGGACACCACCCTGCTACTTCCGGCCTGTTGTGATGTTTCGCCTCCCTCTCCCTGTGCACTGCTGTCCTCGCTCTGCATGTCCTCCTGCCAGGTTGGGTCAGTTACTGGATCATCCACCACGTTGTCTTCCACTTCCTTACCATATTCCTCCTTCTGACTTTTTGGCAATTGTGTTTCATCATCGTCCACCTCTTGTTGCGACACATTCCCACCGTTGCCTTCATGAGACCGTGGCTGCTCAAATATTTGGCCATCGGTACATATGATTTCCTCATGACCCACTTCAAGTGGAGCTGGCGAGAGGCCAGAATCTAAGGATGGATAAGTGAACAGCTCTTCAGAGTGTCCAAGTGTGGGATCAGTTATGTCCGGGGCTGGGCACTCGGCATGGTGGGAGGAAGGAGGATGAGAGTGTGGAATTGCGGTCCAGTCTCACGGTTACTGACACTGGACTGTGTGGAAGACAGGGTGCTTGTGATGGTACCAAACTGACTGGAAGCATTATTCGCTATCCAACTAACAACCTGTTTACACTGGTCTTGGTTTAATAGTGGTGTACTGCTGCGGTCCCCTACAAATTGGGACAGGAAGGTCGAGGAAATAATGTTGGCGTTTGTCGTGGTGCAATTCGAGCTTGCACATGGCCTTAGCCTCTGCATGCACCACCATCACGTCCAGTTCCTTGTCCCTTTCCACCGGCCTTGCGCATTTTCAATGGTGTGCTGCCTGTATACAGCTAAATGAAGACGTTCAAAAGATGGTTTTTAGCTGGACACTGAGATGACAGATTAAATTACAGCAGGTATACCGGTCAGTCACAAACGCTGAGATGGGTATACTGAGTGTTTTGGAGTATGCAAATTGGAGCTACAACCCCTCCTGCCTCAAAAAATGGTAAATGAAGGCAGACAGGCTGACTCTGATCAAGATGAACAAGGGTTGGATTGGGCCTGACTTAGCCACACACCACCACCACCAAATGATAGCGTAGTTTAAATTTTGTGCCGGTAAATTGCCATGCACCTCCGCACACCCACACATGGGTACACAATTCATGACTTTGGCTACTTGCTGTTCTGCTCCTCCTTCTCCTCATCTGCCACCATCATATGATCAGTGCGACCGTGGTTCATGATGCCACGAAAACCTAATTTTTTTTACATCATATTTATGATGATGATGACCCTCACCGTTCAAAAGTTAGGCAGTAGTTTCATGTTTACCCCCAGGGGTAAATGTTTAGGTCCATGCTTACAGAATGGGCATTACAAGTACAGGAGACCCGCTCCTTTGTAATGGGAACAATATTTAGAGGCTCTCCTCCATGTTTCTTTCCAGGGGCATTGAAGTGCCTCACAATTTTTGGCTTCCCTGCCTAGGGCAATACTACAAAAGACCCACTTCCTTATAATGGGCACATTATTTAAAGAGGCCTTCATGTACGTCTCTTCCCAGGGGCATTCCGGTGCCTCCCAATGTTTAGCAGCCCTGCCTAGGCCAATACTACAAAAGACCCACTTCCTTACAATGGGCACATTATTTAAAGAGGCCCTCATGCACGCCTCTATCCAGGGGCATCAGAGTGCCTCCCATCTTTTGGCAGCCCTGCCTAGGACAATACTACAAATGACCCACTTGCTTAAAATGGGCACATTATTTAAGGAGGCCCTCATGTACGTCTCTTCCCAGGGGCATTGTGGTGCCTCCCAATGTTTAGTAGCCCTGCCTAGGGCAATCCTACAAAAGACCCACTTCCTTAAAATGGACACATTATTTAAATAGGCCTTCATGTACGTCTCTTCCCAGGGGCATCAGAGTGCCACACATTTTTTGGCTTCCCTGCCTAGGGCAATACTACAAAAGACCCACTTCTTTAAAAGGGGCACATTATTAAAAGAGGCCCTCATGCACGCCTCCATCCAGGGGCATTGTGGTGCCTCCCAATTTTTGGCTGCCCTGCCTAGGGCAATACTACTAAAGACCCAATTCGTTACAATGGGCACATTATTAAAAGAGGCTCTCATGCACGCCTCTATCCAGGGGCATTGTGGTGCCTTCCAATGTTTAGCAGCCCTGCCTAGGGCAATACTACAAAAGACCCACTTCCTTACAATGGGCACATTATTTAAAGAGGCCCTCATGCACGTCTCTATCCAGGGGCATCAGAGTGCCACAGAATTTTTGGCTCCCCTGCCTAGGGCTATCCTACAAAAGACCCACTTCCTTATAATGGGCACAATATTAAAAGAGGCCCTCATGTACGCCTCCATCCAGGGGCATCAGAGTGCCTCCCAACTTTTGGCAGCCCTGCCTAGGCTAATCCTACAAAAGACCCACTTCCTTATAATGGGCACAATATTAAAAGAGGCCTTCATGTACGTCTCTTCCCAGGGGCATGGGAGTGCTACACATTTTTGGCTGCCCTGCCTAGGGCAATACTACAAAAGACAAACTTCCTTATAATGGGCACATTATTTAAAGAGGCCTTCATTTACGTCTCTTCCCAGGGGCATGGGAGTGCCACAATTTAAAAAAAAAAAATCTTTCATATAATCCAAAAAACTAACATACACCAACTCTGTGTCACAAGTGGGTATGAGCCCTTAATATTTTTTCCATGAAAATCCATTTTGGTTTCATTTTGTAACGTTTTCCTGACAGTCCCTAAAAGTGGTGTAATAATCTGACAACATTGTTCACAGCAGTGACCTTGGGGTATGAAATGCTTACAGGGGTCTTCCCCATGCTGTTCCCATGTCATTTGAGCACTGTTCTGATTCTGTTGTAACATTTTTAGGGGTTTTTTTTTGCTACCGGGGGTCATGCCAAAAAAATACTCGGGTCTCCCATAGGATAACATTGGGCTCGGTGCTCGGGCCGAGTACACGAGTAACTTGGGATGCTCGGCGCGAGCTTCGAGCACCCGAGCATTTTAGTACTCGCTCATCTCTAATTATCACCACACAAACCCTCCACTATCTTCACAGACGTCCGTTTACAGCAGGACCAGGAACTGAGACTACCTGCTGTGAACGGGGTGACATCACAGTCTGGTTCATCTAAGGTCACAGCAGAGCCACCTCACTGTAGCTGACCTCAATTGAACCAGACTGTAAAAACACCCCCCTCACCGCAGCCCTGTTCTACGTAGAGAACATAGAAGCTTTAATCATTGATTATAATAAAGGTGTGGTTTGAAACTTGTGCTGCCCCTCACCAGGTCCCCCTCACAATATATCCATAAGCACATACATTTTTTATTAACCTTTTTACAGAATAAGATGAGGCACAAACCCTTCTTGTTAGGCGGGTGTCACTTTATCGAAGCTATGACTTACCTAAAAGCCGACACTACACTCTAGCACTGCGCTGGAAATACGCAGAAATTCCTGGATAAATACCTGAAGAATAGCTCCTAAATATGCAGCAATGTTCACACAGTGAGTATTTGCTGCGTATTTAGCGCGGATTATGGGAGTATGTTGTGCTGATGACATAGGACTCTGCTGTATTTTTGGTCACCAGCACAGGTACAGCAGGCAGGTATTGGCTGCCACCAACTCCCAGCTGCCCACTTTTACCTGGCTGGTAATAAAAAAAAACACAGGGGAGTCCTTTCTTTTTTCATAAACAGAAGCGCCATTTTCTGGCACTGTACCTGAGTCTAACAATTGCACTGGTGCTGCTGGCAAACTGGGTAAGCCCAAGGTTCATAATGTTGGGCAAATGTTAAGAGTTTCCTAATGGACGGGTCTAAGTAAATAGTAAATATTACAACACACCATGAAAAATATTTTTTTTTTGAAAAAGAACACAATCACAATCCTCATTTCCATCTTTATTACTCCATAGAAACCATCCAGGATCCTCCGCGACGTCCTATCACAGGAGGACCGGAAACTGACTGATTTTTGGCTACCACTGTGAGTGGGGTAACATCACAGACAGGATCACTTCAGATCAGCTAGACCAATGCAACTGAGCTTTAACCTCAGGTGAACCTGATAACTGTGATGTCACCCCACTGACAGCGGTAGCCAAAGATCAGTCAGGTGGCACATGCACAGAGCATCATCTGTGGCCATTTGGAAGTCTGGACACTAGAGCATGCAATGCAGCTCGGCAATGCATGCTGGAACTTGGATAATGGCGGCGCCTAATGGACGCTGCGGAAACCCACCCGTCCCGCAATTTTGGGCTTTGCCCCCACCCTCCGTGTACCTTTGAAAATATCTCATGCACCTCTGCACCTCCCCTGCAACTCTCCTTGGTAAGACATGGGGAGCTATGTAGAAAGCTATGTATGCTATATGCGCCTAGGAATTCACTGTGTTGAGCGCTTTAGCCAGCTGCCCGCAGTGTTTTCTTGGACTGGTCTCCCTGAGATCAGTGAATACTTTGTGATGTTGGTATACTAGGCCTTGCTTCCACCTAGCCAGAATCCTACTCCACATTGATGAGGGGCAACACCCCGAAACAGCTGTCTGTGGATGGATACCTGGTCTTGGTATTCCCTTGTCATATCTCTAAGCTTGTAAAAGAGCTGGATATTGACTAAAAGGGCCACTTAACATGGTGGTTATGGTGTTCTCCGCAAGGAGCCACCCCTTGACTGGGTCCTTCCCTGGAAGGATATCTGGCTAGTCCTGTGTTTGAGACTCCTAACCGAGGCTCCACAGACTTATTTGCATATTCATAATTCCCAGGAGGCAATGCGTCTAGGAATTCACTGTGTTGAGCGCTTTAGCCAGCTGCCCGCAGTGTTTTCTTGGACTGGTCTCCCTGAGATCAGTGAATACTTTATGACAAACAGGGAAGAAGAGTAAACAGAATCAACTTTTTTTGTAAAGCCTTGAATTTAATCAGCCCTGTACTATTTCTTTATATACACAGTTGTTGTCTTATTAGTTTATACTTCTCTAGCTTTATTTGTTTTTCTGTGTAAGTTTTTTTGCATTTTATTTATAGTACTTTTGTTTTGCATGAGGTATGTTTGTTCTTTTGTTAGATCTATGAAACACTGACAAGTGTGACAATAGTCTAATGTGAGGTTGTACTGTGAGTGCAATGTAAATAGTTCTTAAGGCCCCTATACATGCTGAGACTTTCCAGCGACATCTGGAATGTCTCTATGCAGTCACTGGTGAGCTGTCAAACAGGCAGACTCACCAGTCACCAGTCAGCAGCGACATCGCTGGTAACCAGGATAAACACTGGGTAACTAAGCAGCACGCTCTGCTTAGTTACCCGGTGTTTACCCTGGTTACCAGCATACTCCTGCTTACAGGCTGGGCTAAGTGGAAGGATGCTGGTAAACAGGGTAAACACCGGGTAACTAAGCAGAGCGTGCTGCTTAGTTACCCGGTGATTACCCTGGTTACCAGTGCCCAGCATATAACGTGCGGTGCTGGGCATTGGCTTGAAGGTCGCTGATCGTTGGTCTCTCACTGTCACACACTGCGATGCGTGCTGACCAGCGGTAGACCAAGGACCAAAAAATGGTCCTGAACGATTTGTAGTGATAAGCGACCTCACAGCAGGGGCCAGGTCGCTGATGCGTGTCACACACTGCAACATCGCTGGAGAGGTCACTGTTACGTCACAAAACCTGTGACGCTTCAGTGATATCGCTAGCGATGTTGCAGTGTGTGAAGTACGCTTAAGGATGGCTTCACATCATGGTTTTTGCCATCCTGTTCTGTCCATTTTGAAAAGGACAGAACAGGATTGTTTTTAGCCTTCCATGTATCCCTATGGTGTCGGATTGGCCATAAATGGCCATCCGGTTTTGTGAATTCAGTCCCGGAGTAGTTTCTGTCCTGTTTTTTCCCGGCCCCAAAATTGGAGACTGCTCTGATTTTGGGCTCCAGTGAAAAAAATGGACCAAACCGGACAGTAACAAATCCGGGGAGATCCACCACCTATAACATGGGAGTCTACGAGCGCCGGATCCAGGAATAAACAGGATCGTTTCCCGGATCCAGTTTTAGTGTACTGAGCATGCTCAGCACACATTCACTGTTCTGTTCCCGTGTGTGTAATTCCACTTTAGCAGTGTATCTATATACACTGCTAAAGTGAATTAAAGAAAGCAATGAATAAAAAAAAAATGCTAACCTCTTCGCCGAGTGTCCCACAATGCGAGGCGTTCACTTCCGATGGCTGCAGGACCTTAATCAGCTGACCGGGTGAGCGACAATGGATCAGCTGATGCATGTCAGCATCAGCTGAGCGGTTTAAATCGCCCACCAAAACTGATCGACGGGTGTTTTAAACCACTCAGCTGATGCTGTCATGTTACTCATTAGCTGATTGGGTTGCGGGACACTCGGCAAAGAGGTGAGCATTTTTATCTTTTTTTAATAATTTTTCTTTGATCTCACTTTTGCAATGTCTGTAGATGCATTGTGAAAGAGAAAGTAACAGCTCTGACACCGCTTGCCTGTGTTTTGCCGGCTCGGGCTCCTCCCAGCTCTTTTTGGGTCCGGATCCCTCAAAATCCCGGATCCGGAAACAGAAATGGCATCCAGAGTTACACGTCCTGTCTGTTCCTGTCCGTGTGGTCCTGCATAAAATAGGATCCCCACGGACAGGAATAAAACTGTGGTGTGAACCCAGCTTTAGTGAACTAGTTGTTTTCTATCAGACCTCCTGTGTAGTGAAGGACCTCAGACTATTCTTGTCACGAGTCTGTGACATCTATTTGTATTGTTTTCACTTTGAGTGTTAATTTCTTCAGTACCAGCGATGCTTAATATTTCTTCCTTAGTAGTGCTAGGTAGGCTTGCTGCAGTGTGTCAACTCCCACCTCTCCTTAAAGGGAACCTGTCAGGTCGTTTATGCCCCCCCCGCTATCACTGTCTGTATCTGCAGCTTCACAGTACTATTATAATCAGTCCTGTCTAAGCTATTATGTTTAAGATGAAAAAAAAGCATTTATACCCTTACATTTTCTGAGATAGTGACTACACCTTGGAGGTGTTAATAGTTAACTCACTATTAACTTCTCTACAGAAAGGACCTGTTTGATGTGATAATCATGTGACCATAGTGGGTGGAGTTAAGCAAAATCATTATGGGCTATGAAGTCTTAGCTCCGCTTATTGTAGTCACATGATCATGACATCACACAGGCCATACAGCATCTCTATAAAATTTGGCTGAAATGTTAACTATTAATCTGCCAGAGTGACTAGGTCCTTTAAGATGTAGTCACTGCCTCAGAAAATGTTATAAATGCTTTTTTTACCTGTAAAGGGAACCTGTCAGGTGGTTTATGTCCCCCCAGCTATCACTATCTGTACCTGCAGCTTCATAATACTATTCTAATCATCCCTGTCTGAGCTCATAGTGTAATGTGAAAGGTGAAAAAAAAACATTTATACACTTATATTTCAGTCCCCACCTTGGAGGAGGGGGACTGTCTGGCAGGATAATAGTTATCTCACTTTTAACTTGGATGGCTAAAGGACCTGTGTGATGTAACGATCATGTGACCATAGTGGGCGGAGCTAAGCCAGTAAACGTATTATGTTCATCGAGAACTTAGCTCCGCCTATTGTAGTCACATGGTTGTGACATCACATCAGGTCTCCCAACATGTTCTAGCACAAAGCTGAAATGTTAACTATTAACCTGCCAAACAGTCCCCGTCCTCCAAGCTGGAGACCAACTGCCTCATTACTAAGGAAAATGTAAGTTTATAAATGCTTTTTTTTACCTTTCACATTACACTATGAGCTCAGACAGGGATGATTAGAATAGATATTATGAAGCTACAGGTACAGACAGTGATAACTGGAGGGGCATAAACAGTCTGACAGGTTCCCTTTAACATTAAACTATGAGCTCAGACACGGATGGGTAGAATAGTACTATGAAGCTCAGGGAGAGACAGTTATAGCTGGTGGGGCAAAAACAGGTTCCCTTTAAATAGTCACATGATCCTTCAGCTGTTGTCGGTGATGGGCTCATTCTTACCTGTACCAGATAGGAAAGTGGAGGCATTTGAGCCACTGCTGTGGAAGATCAGCCAACCTGGTGCTGTTTTCCCCGTAGCAGATTCAAGTAGTTTATCTTTTGTCTTTTTCCTATTTCTTTGGGTGTGGAGAGGGGGATTTTATTCCATGGTTTCTCAGGAGATAGGGGGAAACTGGAGGCTTAGACCTCATCCATCGTCTTTAGGCGTACATCTGGAATAAGGGACATCGCATTGTCTCAGCAGTTAAGGGACAGAGCAGGAGTCCTTTTACCTGGAATTCGTACGTAACCCTGTCCACCCGTGACAATTCTTTTGATTTCTTGGACTGTACAGGGAGGCATCTTAGGAAATTGTTTTTTTTTCTTGTTTCTCTGTACATCTATGTTGGATAAAGTATGTTGTTACATGAGTTAACACAGGAAGATGAGCATGGTCAGATAATGGACATACAGTCCTGATCAGGGCCGGCATCACCAAATGGCGCACCTGGGCAAGTGTAAGGGCCCTGGACAGATGGAAGGGCCCACTCACTGTCAGGCAGGGGAATACTGCTGCCACACATAGTTGCAGACCTCGCGGCAGCTATGGGTCGGAGAGCAGGAGGGTCGGTGCTGGGGTTTTCAAGCAGGGAGCGGTCTGTATGTGGAGGGAGCTGTAAAAAGGAGTCATTATGACACATGCAGCCAATGGGAGCTGTTGGAGGGCAAAATCTTTTATATTCCAATCCCCGCTGAGCAGGCTCTGCTGCTGTATTATTACTAGTTGTCACTGAACAGCGCTGGGGTGAGTGACTTTGACCTCAGATGTTCCTCCACACGAGCAGCAAAGGCTCCTCAGTGAGTCAGGGGTGAGCTGTGACCCATACCTAGCTCTCTAAGGATGATATACTGTCCTAATACTGACCCTTATCTATTTCTCAACTATAAATGTGTTAAGCGCAGAGTGTTGGTGTTTGAACTGGTGACACCCGTCCCCCACCTCCTGCTGTGAAGGAACATGACAGCATACCGCAACTCCAAGCCCCAGAGGTGTCATTTACTCCAAACTGCTCTGGAAAACTTGAGTATGGAGATGCAAAAATAACCCTGCCCTCTGCAGCAGGTGGGTGTCGAGTCACAAGCACACACAGAGCACTGCACTTATCAGGATTTATAGATGACAAATACATTCACTTCCCAAACAGGTAATTAAATACACACATACAGTATATGTATCTATCTCTATATTTATCATCCATCTCAATCTATTTCCATCCATCTATCAATCATCTATCTATCTATACATTTAAGTGGGTGTATAACCATAGTACTACAAGCATTGTATCTGTAGAATCTGCAAAAATTCCACAGTTATAAAAAATAATTGAGGCAGGACTCAGGCATGTGATGGGTTAATTTGAAAGAGCTACATGGGGGAATAAAGGATTTTACACTTTTCTTCAACTGGACTTTGCAGCACTGAATTTATTTTATATATATATATATATATATATATATATATATATATATATATATTACCATAATTAGTACTTATATTTAGTGATGGGCAAACCCGCCGATGCTGGGGATTGTTGTACTAGCCCAGACATTTTTTAAAGTACGAGTTTGGGGCTCAACGTGACTCAAACTTAAGTCCGAACCTCGAATTTAAAATTATTGGATGGAGGCGGGGGATTGTAAAAGAAAGCAGATCATTATTAAACATCATCATTATACTTACCGAGCATCCCGCTGTCATGTGTCTCCGTACCACCACGTCTACTTCTGGGGCCATTTACTGCACTGGCTCCAACAGCCAATCACAGACACAGTCACACAGAATGGGTGTCTACGATTGGCTGTTGGCGTAATCTGACATCAGCCCATACATTCTAGTATGTTAAAATGGTGTGGGCTGGCTGGTTTCAAGTTACTCCAGCAGCCAATCACAGACACCCATTCTCTGTGACAACATCTGTGATTGTCTGTTAAGCCCATTACATATATTGTAATGTAAAAATGATTTAAAAAAAAAAATGACAGTTTTCCACGGTATTTTTGATTCTCAGCAAGCTAAAGCGGACAGCTACAGGCTGCCACCCCCAGCTGCCTATCTTTACCTTGGCTGGCAATCAAAATACAGGAAAGCCCATTATTTTTGTTAATGAGATGAATAATAAAAATAAAAGCAGTGGGCTCCTGCCATATTTTGATCACCAGTCAAGGTAAAACCAGGCAGCTGGGGGCTGGGATTCCCAGCAATGTAAGGCCCAAGCGTTCTGGGCCCCCAGTCTGAAATCAGCTGCCCGCAGCTGCCCCTGATAATGGCACATTCATCGTATCACCATTTCCAGGGACCCTGGGTAATAAGTGGTTAATACCAGCTTTGTATTTTCAGCTGGCACTAAGCCCGAAATTCATGGTGTCAGGCCAATATTAGACCCAGCCATAATTAATTCCTAGTAAACATTAAAAAAAAAAAAACACAATACAGAGAAAAAATGTTTTTATTAGAAATAAAACACAACACATTTAGGGACTCCATCTTTATTACCAAACCCCCCCACCTTTGACGTAATCCACAGGGTGTCTTCTTATATGCTCAGCTCTGCTCCATCTCTGCCCCCAAACACATCTGCTTGCAGAGAGAGAAGACACAGACTGACAGCCGAGGGCCGTGTGAAAGGTTATCTTAGTTCACGAATGAGCGTGAACTCAGATGACCCCAGCAAAACAGCATCCGGAGCACAGTCATAAACCAAGTGCTTCTCTCGCTCACTTACAGCTGGGCTCTGGGTGCTGTCATGCTGGGTTATCTGAGTTCACGCTCAAGCATGATCTCCGCTGACCTTTCACAGGACACTTGGCTGTCAGTCTGTGCCTGCTCTCTCTGTAAGCAGACGTGTTTGTCTGCTGGCAGAGATGGTGCAGAGCTGAAGATAAGACATCCTGTGGATTACGTCAGAGGCAGGGGATTTTTTTGTAATAAAGATGGAGTCCCTAAATGTGTTGTGCTTTATTTCTAATAAAAACATTTTGTTTTTTTTTAATGTTTACCAGAAATTCATGGTCGCTCCGTCCAATATTGGCCTGACCCCATGAATTTAGGGCTTAGTGCCAGCTGACAATACAAAGCTGGCATTAACCCCATTATTACCCAGCGTGCTACCACCACCAGGGCCGCTGTAAGAGTTTGTGTATAGCGCCAGAAAATGGTGCTTCTATGAATGCACATTTTCTGGGGCGGCTGAGGGCTGCAATTTGCAGCGGTTGGGCCCAGAAAGCTTGGGACCCCCTGCTTTCTGGGATTCCAGCCCCCAGCTGCCTAGTTGTACCTGGTTTAAAACCAAAAATATGGCGAAGCCGAATGTCATTTTTTTTTACATTATTTCATGAAATTCCTCTCAATATTGGGGTCTCTCAGGGTTCAGTCCGTGGACCTCTTCTTTCTCTACACGGCCCCGATTGGATTCATCATCAGCAGATTTGGCTTCCAGTACCATCTCTATGCTGATGACACACAATTATACACTTCAGCCCCTGACATTACCCCTGCGGTTTTAAAGAACACCAATGACTGTCTAGCTGCAGTTTCCAACATCATGTTTGCTCTCGATTTAAAACTCAACCTTTCCAAATCTGAACTTCTTTTGCTCCCGCCCTCCACTAACCTCACTAAATCTGACATCTCTCTCTGTGTGTAGTACCACGATAACAGCTAGGCAGCAGGCTCGCTGTCTGGGTGTCATGTTTGACACCGATCTCTCCTTCACCTCCTATACACCAACTCTCGTCCATTCTTGTCGCTTACACCTGAAGAACATCTCTAGAGTCCACCCCTTTCTCACCAGGGAGACATCTAAAACCCTTACCGTGGCCCTAATCCACTCCCGCCTTGATTTCTGCAATTCTCTATTAATTGCCTCTCCCTCTCTAAACTTTCCCTTCTACAATACATCCTTAATGCAGCATACAGAATCACCTACCTGGCCAATCGTTACTCAGATGCCTCCGCTCTGTGCCAGTCATTGCACTGGCTGCCTATACACTACAGGATCAAGTTCAAATTGCTTGTTCTCACCCACAAAGCTCTTCACAATGCAGCATCCCCCTACATCTCCTCCCTCATCTCTGTTTATCACCCCACCCGTTATCTACGTTCTACAAATGACCTTCGACTAACATCTGCACTAATCTGATCCTCCCACTCCCGTCTCCAAGACTTCTTCCGAGCTGCACCAATTCTCTGGAATGCTCTACCCAAGAAATCAGGACCATCCACAACTTGCATGGCTTCAGACGCTCCCTAAAAACACATCTTTTCAAGGCGGCTTATCATGCTCCTCAACAAAATTCCTATGTACTGTACATAGCCCATTCACGATCTCTCTCGACATAACTCTTCTTCATACTCCACGAAACCCTAAATCTCTACACATATTGTCTAGTGACCATTCATGTAACTTTATTTCTATCCCCCATTTCCTCAAGATGCCTGGGCCATCAGTGTAATAAGCCCCTGCACTTTGTGTAACCCCATCCCATTGCAGATTGTAAGCTCTTTTGAGCAGGGTCACCTTTATTTTTGCTTTATCTATTGTATTGTATTTTTTACACTGATTCTATGCTTATTGAATTGTTTCCTATTATTGTACTGTATTCTTTCTCTACTGGAATTGCTGTACTATATTGTGTATTTTCTTACTGTATTATATTGTGTATTTTCGTTTATTAACCACTGTATTGTAAAGCGCTACAGAATATGTTGGCACTATATAAATATTTGTTTAATATTATTACAATTATTATTATTATTATTAAATGATTTACAAAAAAAAAAAAGAAAAAAGCCTCCCTATATTATTTTTGGTTTCCAGCCAGATAAAAATAGGCAGCTGGGGTAGGGGGCAGCCCGTAGCTGCCTGCTGTACCTGGCAGGCATACAAAATATGGAAACTATTTTTTTTTTAAATTATTTTAAGGAGTAATTTTCTAAAAAGGGCTCAACTGTGTCACGGTTTTGTTGCTTGTTTGGGCAGGAGATGCATATGAAAACAATTTCTGCAGTTTTAGGCCAAAATTGCCCCAAAAAAGCATAAAATCCACGGCAAAAAACTATGCGGTTTTGGTGATATTTTGGGTCAGGAAATACAGTGCCTACAAGAGTATTCAACCCCCTGCAGATTTAGTGGTTTGATAGATGCAAATAAGTTAGAGCCTTCAAACTGCAAGCGAGAGTAGATTTATTAACAGAAGCATAATCTTACAAACCAAAAAGTTATGTTGCTCAGTTGAATTTTAATAAATTTTAAACATAAAGTGTGGGTCAATTATTATCAACCCCTCAAACCACCACATTCGTTTGGTCCCCCTAAAGTATTAAGAAGTAGTCAGGCACAAAGAACAATGAGCTTCACATGTGTGGATTAATTATCTCTTTTGCAGCCTTTTCTGACTATTTAAGACCCTCCCCAAACTTGTGAACAGCACTCATACATGGTCAACATGGGAAAGACAAAGGAGCATTCCAAGGCCATCAAGACAAGATCGTGGAGGGTCACAAGGCTGGCAAGGGGTACAAAACCCTTTCCAAGGAGTTGAGCCTACCTATCCTCCACTGTTGGGAGCATCATCCGGAAGTGGAAGGCTTATAGAACTACTGTTAGCCTTCCACGGCCTGGACAGCCTTTGAAAGTTTCCTCCCGTGCCGAGGCCAGGCTTGTCCGAAGAGTCAAGGCTAACCCAAGGACAACAAGGAAGGAGCTCCGGGAAGATCTCATGGCAGTGGGGACATTGGTTTCAGTCAATACCATAAGTAACGTACTCCACCGCAATGGTCTCCATTCCAGACGAGCCTGTAAGGTACCTTTACTTTCAAAGCGTCCTGTCAAGGCTCGTCTGCAGTTTGCTCATGATCACTTGGAGGACTCTGAGACAGACTGGTCAAGGTTCTATGGTCTGATGAGACCAAGATCGAGATCTTTGGTGCCAACCACACACGTGACGTTTGGAGACTGGATGGCACTGCATACGACCCCAAGAATACCATCCCTACAGTCAAGCATGGTGGTGGCAGAATCATGCTGTGGGGCTGTTTCTCAGCCAAGGGGCCTGCCCATCTGGTCCGCATCCATGGGAAGATGGATAGCACGGCCTACCTGGAGATTTTGGCCAAGAACCTCTGTTCCTCCTTCAAGGATCTTAAGATGGGTCGTAATTTCATCTTCCAACAACACAACGACCCAAAGCACACAGGCAAGAAAACCAAGGCCTGGTTCAAGAGGGAAAAAATCAAGGTGATGGAGTGGCCTAGTCAGTCTCCTGACCTTAACCCAATTGAAACTTGTGGAAGGAGCTCAAGATTAAAGTCCACATGAGACACCCCAAAAACCTAGATAACTTGGAGAAGATCTGCATGGGGGAGTGGGCCAAGATAACTCCAGAGACCTGTGCCGGCCTGATCAGGTCTTATGAAAGACGATTATTAGCTGTAATTGCAAACAAGGGTTATTCCACAAAATATTAAACCTAGGGTTTGAATAATAATTGACCCACACTTTTATGTTTAAAAATTTATTAAAATTCAACTGAGCAACATAACTTTTTGGTTTGTAAGATTTATGCTTCTGTTAATAAATCCTACTCTCGTTTGCAGTTTGAAGGCTCTAACTTATTTGCATCTTATCAAACCACCTAAATCTGCAGGGGTTTGAAAACTACTTGTAGGCACTGTACATATGAACAAAATGCATGCAGTTTTAGGCCCAAATTTCATCAAAAAAGCATGGAATCCATGGCAAAAATGTTGTTTTTGGTGCCTTTTTGGCAGGGGCGGACTGGCCCAAGTGGCAGGGTGGCAAGTGCCCCCCAGGCTGGTGGTCTTGCCCTAATTTAGGGCCGCCCCCCTAATGATATGGGCCGGCGGCAACATGTGGTGAGTGTCCGAAACCCCCTTCCTGTTCCTCACCCGGCCGGCGGATCCGATAGCACCCGCCCAACCCCGCTCCTCACCCGGCCGGCGGATCCGATAGCACCCCCCCAACCCCTTTCCCCCCCCAGCTCCTCACCCGGTCGGCGATCCGATGGCACATACCCCCCCGGTCCTCAGGGCTGAAGGATCTGGCTGCCAACCGAAACAAGCTCCTCCAGCCTGTGCCTGCTTTTTGGGCCAGGAGATGCATATAAACACATTAAACAAAAACATGCAGTTTTAGGCCAAAATTGCACCAAAAAAGCATGAAATCTGCAGCAAAAATGTTGCATTTTTTGCCACGGATTTCATGCTTCTTGGCCTCATAACAAAGAGGCTTTCATGCCTCAAAATTGTTGGAACAGCATATCCATCTTAAACTGTTCTCCCACCTCTCCTCTTTCTCCCTAATTTGACTTTTAACTCAACCGAAACTGCCCTAACTAAAGTCACTAATGATCTCCTAACTGCCAAGGGCATGTGAAACTACTCTGTCCTCCTTCTTCTGGATCTCTCTTCTGCCTTCGACACTGTAGACCATCCCCTCTTGTTACAGATTCTTTCATCGCTTGGTATCACAGACTTGACCCTCTCCTGGATCTCTTCATATCTAACACATTGGACATTTAGCATCTCCTCACCCGCACCACCTCCTCACCTCACCCCCTATTTGTTGGTGTTCCCCAAGGTTCAGTTCTAGGATCCCTACTCTTCCCCATGTACACCTCTGGTGTGGGACAGCTCGGAGTTCCACGGCTTTCAGTACCATCTGTATGATGATGACACGCAAATATACCTCTCTAGATCTGACATCATCTCCTTACTAACCAAAATCCCACAATGTCTATCTGCTATTTCATCTTTCTTTGCTGCTCGATTTCTAAAACTAAACATTGACAAAACAGAATTTAACATATTTTCCCTATCTTTCTCTAACACCCCATCAGACCTATCCATCAAAGTAAATGGCTTCTCACTTTCCCAATTCTGAATGCTGCTGCCTCAGAGTAATCTTCGACCCCGCACTCTCTTTCAAGCCACGTAACCAATTCCTTGCCATCTCCTGCCGACTCCAACTCAAAAATATTTTCCGGATCCGTACATTCCTTGGTCAAGAAACTTCAAAAACACTCTTAATTTTCTCCCACCTCGACTACTGAACCTCCTACTCTCTGGTTTTTTCCGTTATCACTCTTGCACCCCTCCAATCAAACCTAAACTCTGCTGCCTGACTAATCCACCTGTCTCTTTGCTATTTCCCAGCTTCTCTGTCAACCCTTCACTGGCTTCCTATTGCTCAGAGACTCCAGTTCAAAACCCTAACCATCACATACTAAACCATCCACAACCTGTCCCCTCCATACATCTGTGATATGGTGTACTGGTTCTTACCTACACACAACCTAGGATCCTCTCAAGATCTCCTTCTATAGCTTCCTTTTGCTCTTTCCACAACCACATACAAGATTTCTCCCATGCATCCCCCATACTCTGGAACTCTTTGCCACAACACATCAACCTCTCACCTACCCTGGAAAACTTCAAAAGGAACCTGAAAACCCACCTCTTCCGATAAGCCTACAACCTGCAGTTACACTCAGTCCACTAAACTGCCACACGACCGGCTCTAACCTTTCCTAGTGTATCCTCACCCACCCCCTGTAGAATGTGAGCCCTCACGGGCAGGGTCTTCCCTCTTCCTGGACCTGTGCATGCTGGTAGGAATTTGAACCCATTCCTCCTGACAGAACCAGGGTAACTGAGCTATGTTTGCAGGTCACCTTGATTGCACCTGCCTTTTCAGGTTTGCCCATAAATTTTCAATAGGATTGAGATCAGAGCTTATTGAGATCAGAGCTTTGTGATGGCCACTCCAAAATGTTGACTTTGTTATCCTTAAGCCAATCTGTATCCAGTTTGGCAGTATGCTTCAGGTCATTGTCCATTTGGAAGACCTATTTCTGCCCAACTTTTGACTTCCTGGTTGATGACTTGAGATGTTGCTTCAGTATTGTCACAATCTTCTTCGCTCATAGTGCCCTCTATTTTGTGACGTTCACTAGTCCCTCCAACAGCAAAACAACCCCACAACATGATGCTACCAACCGCTGTGTTTCACTGACAAACGTAACAATGGTTATTTTGGCCAAACAGTTCAATTTTAGTTTCGACAGACCACAGAAACATGTTCTCAAAAAATCTGGCTTGTTTATGTTTCTTTTGGAGTAATGGCTTCTTTCTGGAAGAGTGGCCTTTAAGCTCATATTGATACAGTACTTGTTTCACTGTGGATAATGATAATAATCTTACCAGCTTCTGCCATCATCTTCACAAGGTTTTTTTGTTTTGTTCTTGGTTTGATATGCACATGTTGGTCCAAAGTACGTTAATCTCTGAGACATAGAAACCGTCTCCTTCCTGAGCGGTATGATAGCTGGACATTCCCATCTTGTTTGTACTTGCATATAATTGTTTGTACAGATAAATGACGCACCTTCAAGTATCTGAAAATTGCACCCAAGGATGAACCACGCTTGTGCAAGTGCACAATTACCGTATATACTCGTGTATAACCGACCCGTGTATAAGCCAACCCCCCTACTTTTGCCCCCAAAATCTGGAAAACCTATTGACTCGTGTATAAGCCGACGGTGGACCCCAGCACATTTAATAGCCCCCAGCAGTGTGGTATACAGCAGCCTCCCCAGTGGTACATACAGGCCCCAGGAGGTAGTAACAGCAGCAGCCCCAGGGGTAGTATACAGCAGCAGCCCCAGGGGGTAGTATACAGCAGCAGCCCCAGGGGTATAATACAGCAGCAGCCCCAGGGGGTATAATAAAGCAGCAGCCCCAGGGGGTATAATACAGCAGCAGCCCCAGGGGGTATAATACAGCAGCAGCCCCAGGGGGTATAATACAGCAGCAGCCCCAGGGGGTAGTATACAGCAGCAGCCCCAGGGGGTAGTATACAGCAGCAGCCCCAGGGGGTAGTATACAGCAGCAGCCCCAGGGGGTATAATACAGCAGCAGCCCCATTAGGTATAATACAGCAGCAGCCCCATTAGGTATAATACAGCAGCAGCCCCAGGGGTATACAGACCTCCCCCCATCAGTAGTACAGGGGCCCCAGCTGTATACAGCAGCCCCAGCTGTATACAGCCCTCCCGTGGTATCCAGGGCCCCCCTTGCTGCACACCTGTAAAGTAAGATGTAAGTATACTTATCGCTGCGCCACCGCTCCGCTGCTCGGTCACCGCGCTGCTCCGGGTCTTCATGCTTCCTTCTCCGGCGCTCAAACAATGACGTCATTTCCTGTGCGCCGGAGAAGGAAGCATGAAGACCCGGAGCAGCGCGGTGACCGAGCAGCGGAGCGGCGGCGGCAGCGATAAGTATACTGACATCTTACTTTACAGGTGTGCAGCAAGGGGGGCCCTGAATACCACGGGGGGGCTGTATACCGTATATACTCGTGTATAAGCCATGGGGGGACTTTTCAGCACATTTTTTGTGCTGAAAAACTCGGCTTATACACGAGTATATACGGTATCTTCCTGATATCTTGGCTGATTTGTTTAGACTTTCCCATGATTCTACACAAAGACGCAGTGTGTTTGAGATGTGCATTAAAATACATCCACACTTATGCCTCTAATTAACTCAGATGTTGCCAATAAATTTATCACAAGGTTCCAAACACGTTACATCATCATATGGGCTGTCCCAAATTGTTTAAAGACATAGTAATTAGTGATGAGCGAGCATGCTCGGCGCTACTCGTTATTCGCACGAGTATCCCAGTACTCGGCATACTCGGCGAGCACCGAGTACCGCCGAGATGCTCGGACTCGTCACTAATAAATATCGATCTGACACAATTACACAGCTCCCTTCAGTGCACACAGTGAACTGGCACCTCACAGAGAGCAGATTTATATTAGGGCCCCTCTGGGGGGGCACAGCAAGGTGTTATATGCTGTGTCGATTTGAAAAAGCCCACCCTCCCGCCCATTCCTTGAAACACTCGTTTTATAGCCGGAAGTCTGTGGGCGGAGCCTGTCACTAATTGACTTACATTGGGCTCGGTGCTTGGTCAAGCACCCGAGCATCTCGAGATGCTCGGCCAGAGCATCGAGCACCCGAGCATTTTAGTGCTCACTCATCTCTAATAGTAATCTTAGTGTATGTAATCTTGCAGAAAGTAATAAAATGCCTTAAAACATTCTCTCTTGCTCATTATTCTGCCATTTGGCAAATAATAATTATGTAATTCTAATTGACCAAAAGCAGGAAAGTTTTATTCAGATTTCATGTCAGATAGTGAGAAAAAATGCATATGTATCTTTTTATAGTGTATGTAAACTTCTGGTTTCAACTGTAGATGTAGGGGTTTTTTGGGGAAAGTTTTTTTCAAACACTCTTATATTCTGGGTCATTGCCCGCAGCAATACCAATTATGTATAGGAAGTCATTTTTTATATGCAAAAACAGCATTTTTAGTGGCAGAACAGCTTTTCATTGTTTTTGTTGTGTTTCTTTTACATTTTTTTTACTTGGTCCCACTGTTGGACATGAATATTTTTCACTTTGATTGCTGTTCTCATGCAATGCAGTATTAGTGTATTCCAGTGCATGTGACCTGTCGGTTCAACACTGATGGCAGCCTTTTAGACCATGCTTATTACAAAGTGTAGCAGGCCAACATATCTTCAGGTCATATCCTCGGATTATAAAAGCGACTATTGGCACTTTGTGATGGTGATTGCTGGGAGCCATATGCGTGTCCAAAAGGTGCCCTCACCCCCCTTAAACATCTAGATGCCATGGTCACGATTGACAGAGGTATCTAATGGGTTAATCAGCCCCAGGTTACAAAACCGGTCGTGATGGATGACGTAGAATGTTAGCTGTCATACACAGCCGATAGCATTATCACTCATTGAGGCGCATTACCACTTATTCTTCAGTGGATTGAAAAAGTGGTATTGAGCGAGAAGGCCTTTTAATGACAACCGTGAAAAGGCATATCATCGATCATGAAGGGATTAGGTTAGAGGTAAAGTTGAAGACATGCATTGACTGACCCCCTGTGTTGCCTCTTGTCAGGTACAGGAATCTGAATAGTGGCAATCCTCCAAAAGAAACAGGTTCTGTATTTTCTGAAGGAAGCTGTGGAAAAGCTAAATGTAAAGTGGCTCATGGAAAGTCAATGGGATAATTCAGGTGTAAGGTATACTAAACAAGACAATACCCAATTTTCAAACTATACATTTTTGAGCTGGTACAATGCATGAACGCATGTAGTGACTTCTTGAAGATCATATTTTAACATCAAGATTAATAAACAGCAGTAGCAGACTTTATTTTTATTGACTACAATGAAGAAGCACATTTACTTTGTGTTGTAACTATATGTCCATTTTCATGATTTTTATGAAACTCTAATGGGCAGAAGTTAGTCTGATTTTCAAACCATTTAGCGACGCTTAAAAGCTGTTCTTCACAAAAGGCTTGTCCAATGAACTGGAGGCCAAGAGGTAGTCCTCTACTAGAAAGGCCTGCAGGAACAGTTATAGCAGGAACACCTTGTGAGAGGAGAAACAAGACATTAAAGCAATGTCAGAGATCGCTTTACATATTGAACAAAATATACAAGAATCTAAACTCATCACTAATAGTTATAACATAGTGTCCCATGCTAAACATTATAGACAAAAATATGGCTTGGGGTTCGCTCACATCTGTATATTGTATAAATACGCCAAGCGTATGTCAGGTACAATGGCCATGACCCGCTAATGGAAGTCAATAAGTGCAAGAAAAAATTCGGACGGCATATGAACCATCTGCTGTGGATTAATAGCTGATGAGAACAAAAAGTGCATGTCATATAGATGGCATACCCATGTCATATGGATGCTAGGCAAGAAAAATCAACATAAAATGAAAGAAGTCACACTTGCTTAACATATGAGCTACCAAACGGATTTCATTTGACCAACTCTTCTCGATGAAAATCGGACTGATTTACTAAAAACTGATGCAGACTTCTGAAATGATACAGGCAGTCGCCTAAACTAACCCATATCATTTTTTTCTTCCATGGAAACCTGTAACTTGATTTAAGAAAAAAAAATATCTAGCTTCTGTCTGCCAGTATAACTGTAGAGAACAAGTTTCAATGATGTCTTGCTTTGCATCCATATGCTATTAATTCCTTTAATGAGATAACTCCTTTGAGACTAAGCTAATAGCCGGAAGAACGTATATGCTTTTTATTTTACGAGTACCAATATTATTCAACCCTTTAAAGGTACCGTTACACACAGAGATATATTGCTTGCAACTCTCTGGTTGCAGTGAAATCATGGACAACATTGTTATATTTGTACACGGCAACAAAATGGAACAATGTGTCCATGATTTCACTGCAACCAGAGAGTTGCAAGCAATGCCTGCACAAATATCTCTGTGTGTAACGGTACCTTAAGGCTATGTGCCCACCTTGCATTTTATCATGCATTTTTCCGTGCAGAATTTTGTAAAACCTGCAAGGGAAACCCATGCCAGCAAAGTCAGTGAGAATTCTGAACTGCTGTGCCCACATTCAGGTTTTTTTTCCTTGCAGAAATTGGTGCAGAAAAATGAAGCAACATGTCAATTCTTTCTGTGTTTTTCCCTGTGTTTTGCACAAACTGTGTTAAAGAAAATGCATGGCAAAAAACGCACCCAAAAACACATCAAAACGCAGTGTTTTTTTTCTGCCAGGAAATGTAGATTTAGTACGAAAATAATCTATTAGGTGGGAACACATCCTAAGAATGCAACCATTTTTTTGCCTGTGTAGCTTTCAGCAATAGGGGAGAGCACTTTTGCATTTTACTGCCTAATACGCTCATATCCATGGAAGACATGGAGGATTCTGTTAAATTCCATACTACTATGGCAATCCATTAGCACTTGAAATCTGGCCAATGACCTGAAAAAAATGAGGATGCTGCCTCAAATTATTTACACGCTATTAGGTTACATTCACACGATGCGCTATTGCACCGATAATGTAGCGCTTTATACGGATATGCTATTAGCAGTGGAATACAGAGAAATGTTGCCCAGCCAAGTCAATGCATTTCACTATTTGGCATTCACACACTGCGTTTTTTATGGATCCGCTTTTGGGCTCAAAAGTGGATCTGCAAAAAGAAATGACGTCAATTATTTGGTGGTATTTAGCTGCGCTATTCACTCACCTCGCCGCGTTCCCCCAGTGATCTCCCCTCATACCCAGGCTTCAGGACCGAAGGGAGGACCTGGGACTACACCGGGTGACCATGTGACATCATGCGGTCACATGCGCAGGCCGCAGGGTCCTAGAGGCAGCGACGCTGCAGCCTTTGTGGATGACAGGACACCCTTAAGATCATCTGGGGAGCGCAGCGAGGTGAGTAAAGCGCAGCAGAATAACACAACACATTCACACAGAGAAGGCTGCGCTTTGTGAGGATCTGATCAGTTTCTGCACCAAAAATTGGATCCTCACAAAACGCAGCAAAAACGCTGTTGTGTGAATATAGCCTTACATGTCACCACTTTTTACATCCCTATAGACATACTATTTAAGGGCCTAAACTGTTGGGACAAGGGCTAGCATCAATATTGGCCATTGCTGCAGAGCATTAGCAGTACATTACAGCTTGTACCATCACTGTGTGGTACATTTAAAGCTCTGTGGGAGAAAACCGCATCTAGCACTGTAATTGTATAGCAGGGTGCAGAAAAAGATTGAACCAACACTAACACTGCTTACAAATTACTTCATCTGAGGGTTTGTAATCAATTGTAATGTACATTTACCATGACTTTGTTATTAAAGAAAATCCTTAAATAATACTTACCGGCCATGTTGGCACATTGTGTAAAGACGTCCTCCTGGGCACTGCGAGTTCTGTTATCCTCCTGGATGAACTCTAAGTAAGGAGCTGCATCTCCTAGTGTGGTTGGAGTAAGTAAGACATCTACCCCAGATGTGAAACATTCACAAAGTCATCCGCTATCAAGCGCCGCACCTTCTGAGCCTTCAGAAAATACTTTTCATAGTTTCTGAAACAAAGTAGACAATTTGCAATGAGATAGTGTGCAAAATAGACAAAGCCAGAGAATAAAAATATTAAAATATACACTACAAGAAAAATTTTGGGGTCACCCAGACAATTTTGTGTTTTGCATGAAAACTCATACTTTTATTCATCAAATGATTAGCAAAATGAATAAAAAATATAGAGTACCTATAATTAAAGGAGCTTATAGCCGAAATCTTGGTACAAAAAAACTTCTTTATTAGTTTGTATACAATTTATAAAGAGTGATTACAAAATATTAAAACAACAATGGGACACCATAAATATGCATCCACCTGCAACCGAGACCGTCAGAAGTAAGAGAGGACGATAAAAGATACAACTTTACCTTACTCAATAAAAAAAAGGGGGAAAAGGACAGAGAAAACACTTTTATGTGGTTTACATAAAATTCTAAGAGGTGGTTCTCAATGCAACTTGTGTTAAAAGAACATACATAAGAGGTCCCATATACTAATTTATGTAAATGAAGGACATAGTTGTGAAGATGAAAACTGTGGCAAAAATTCGTGGACTAAAGATCGTGGTGAAAAAAAACATCAAAGGGTTAAACAACGCAAGACTGTGATGATAATCACTGAGGTGCAAAAAGTGCACAAACAATGCTGACACAATAATAAAATAGTCTAAAAGTGTATAATAGCCCCTCAAGGGGATACTAACCTCAATGCCTATACAGTCATATGAAAAAGTTAATCTTACTCATTTTTTTTGGTTTAAAATTGGGTTTTTGCAACAGCTATTTCAGTGTGTGAGGCACCGCCGGCATGATCCCCATGGCCGGGGCGCATCACATGCAGGATCAGGGTATGATCCTGTTCACACTGGCCGGTTTTATAGTAGTTGACGCTGTGTGAACCTGTCCTGAACACAACGAGTTTCATGTGACTAGTGAGTGGCTCATGAGAGTGAGGAAGCCTGAGGAAAGGAATGTACTGAGTGATTGCTGACAGCCCAGGTGGGTGTGTCAGGTGGGTGTGTCCGGAGGAATAGCAGCCCAGCTGGATGACTCAGTGTGGGTGTGGCAGGCACGATAAGAGCCGGCCAGCTGAGAATTCAGAGAACTCAGAGACCAGAGATTGATTACCAGCCAGACAGCAGAGCAGAGCAGTCCAGTCCAGAGCTCTGTGTGCTTGATAATAATGGGAGCATGCTAGCTCCATGCCGATGCCTAGGTCCGGGGTCATGGCAGCACCTGGAAGGGGAAGCTATGGCTGAACCTGGTGGATACTAGTCCGGGCGTGGGGTGAAACACGCCCGGGAAAGGAGCCCGTGGGGATGCCTGGTGGAACCTGTGTCACAGGTAGCGAGACCCGGATCCGTGCCCGGTAAGAAAGCAGTTCTCAAATGCTTGTGTGAACTGTGCACCTGGTGTGTGAAATGTGCCAGGCGGGCATAGCCGCCCGAGGTCCTACTAGAAAGTCAGTGAGGGACCTGTGTTAACTATATGTAAGAGCCATGTATAATGATGTGGAGAGAGAGTGACCCAGCTAGTGTGGATGATATTGGAGGATTTCCGTCCCTGTGGGACGAGAGGGAGGCTTGCCCTGCTGCTTGCAGAAATTACCCGTCCCTCAACCACGGCCTCTAACGGTGTGGGTGTGCCTGTGGTGCCAGACACAGGGGTAATAGGGCTCCTAGTAGGTAACGGATGAGTTTCCCGGGTACTAAGGTTTGCCAATCCCTGTAATGGACCATGGAGGAGCCACAGTCCATGGATGTATTATGATGGGCTGTGAGCGGATGTGTGGATGCGTGTGATCCATGGACGTTTGTATGATGGATCACGTGATATTAGGAAACAAGAGGAACTGAATACGATGCAGTCTATGATTTTTATTAGATGAATGACATATTAAAATTTAGGAGTGACAAACGGCGGTGTACACAAAAGAAGCCGATTACAGGAACACAAGGGGTAAAAAATATACATACAGGATATATTCCAGTTTTTACATAGCTGTTTCAATGTTTACTGCATACAAGATTCAAAGCGAGTACATATGTCTTAGTAATCAGTGGTTTATACCCAAATACACAAGGCAGTCATAGATAAATAAAGTGCATAGTGCTGTGCAATAACAGGCCAGTCAATGAAACCGGCAACAAGACTGCCAGTGCAGGGGAAAAAGACTCAACAATTATGTAATTGCAGTGGATACCTGCAGCAAAACAAGCAGGAGAAACTCAATTATTAGAGTATACCCATGTAAACATACAAATTCCCTGTGGCCTGGTCACGGCTGGGAGCCCCGACGCGGCGTTTCGCTGTGCTGGTGTGGTAACCACAGCTTCCTCAAGGGGACGTGTCCTGCAAAGAAATGATGCCCAAATACCTCATCTTATATCCCCCATCATCACCGCTTTACCCTCCACACCTGCATCCCCGCATCATCGGAGCGCCGTCGACCGGAAGTGACGCGGGCGGAAGTTATCGGTCGGCGAGTACGCATGTCGGGAGCCCGGGACGCGTCACCATGGCTCCCGCGCATGCGCACTACAACAGCACCGCTCGCCCGCGTCACTGGAGCCAGAGGCAGCTTCAGAGAGCAGAGAGGGGGGAGGAAAAAGCGGATAAGGATGGGAGTCGGTTATCTAAAGGAGGCAAGACACAACTTCAATGCCAGGACGTGAAACCAAGCAGAAAAAGAGTGCAATCTTTTAAAATCAATGAGCAATATTAGCAGCTAAACCTTTGTAACATATTATATACACAAAGTCATCCACACCAGATACACATGTATCTCTATACATAGAGTGTGAAAATACATATAATTATAAAGGACACAAAAGGACCGTCAGATCTTCAATATAACACTACCATGTTCATATTAGAAATTGATGGATGACATCGCTGGTGGAAAAAGTCCAGACACAAACGGGGAAAGAAGAACATTTCCAAAACCCCGAAATAACAAAGGAAGAGCTACGGATAAAAATATAAAAGAGAAAAAGAAAGATTAAAATCTTATCCACAAAGGTGGAAAGAGTATGTACACACCAAACACACGGATGCAGAGAGAATAATAGCAGGTGATCAGCACTATAGATATGACTTGAAGGACAAGGATTCATTTATTCCCTTGGGGCTAAGTGTATCGAGAGTCACGATCCACTTAGCCTCCATTTGGGCCAAGATTCGTTTGAGATTGCCACCCCTATTGCCAGCCCTCACCATGTCGATTCCCTGAACCTCAAACTCGATGGATCGCAGTTGTGGACCTGCAAAAAATGACGCGGCAAGGTCCGCAACTTGCTACCATCCTCGGCACCCCGTGCCCCCTCTATATCACTAATGTGTTCCCTGATTCTTCTTCGGAATTCACGGGAGGTGAGCCCTACGTATACCAATTGGCAGTCACATGTGGCATAGTAAATCACATGTGTACTGCCACAGGTAATACGTTGTCTGATGTTAAACTGTCTCCTCCCGTCAGAAGAATCAAAGGTTTGAGTCCTAACGACATTGGGGCACGCCACACAGTGCCCACAGGGGAAACTACCTAAAATTGGGCCCGAGCTGCCAAAGGGGTTACTCTTAGGGGGCACATAGTGGCTATGAACTAGCCAATCTTTTAGGTTCTTTGATCTCCTGGCAGTCAACAAAGGACGACTAGGAACAATCTGTGCAAGGACGGTATCACTCCTAAGAACGGACCAATGTCGCCGAAAACTGGCGTACATCGACCTCCATTCATAGTTGTAAGTACCAATAAATCTCAATTCAGGATCCGTCCTTTCTTTTTTTGGTTTATAAGCCAACAGTTTGTTCCTTGAAGTGTTCTTAGCCCTGTAGTACCCAGCCCTAATCCCTCTGTTACTGTACCCCCTGACGCCGAATCGCTGTTTTAGATCTTCAGCCTGCCTCTCAAATCCCGAGTCGGACGAGCAAATACGCTTCATACGCAGAAACTGGCCCGTCGGGATGGCGCGTATTGTAGAGGGGTGGTGACCAGAAGTTGCATGAAAAGAACTACCTAAGAGTCCTTAAACAAATTTAATGTAAAAGAAGACATATTTTGGAAGATAAAACTGTGCAAAAATCGTGGACTAAAGATCGTGGTGAAAAAAAAACATCAAAGGGTTTAAACAACACAAGACTTGATGAAAAGCACTGAGTCAAAAAGTGCACAAACAATGCATGACACACAATAAAATAGGTCTAAAATGTATAAATATCCCCTACAAGGGATACTACCTCAATGCCTATACATCATATGAAAAAGTTAATACCTTACTCATTATTTTTGAGGTTTAAAAATTGGTTTTGCAACAGCTAATTCAAGTGATGGTGAGGCACCGCCCGCCTGATCCCCCATGGTGCCGAAAGGCGCGTCACATTAGGGCAGATAAAATAGTATGATCCTGGTTCACAAACTGGCCGGTTTTATAGTAGTTGACCTGTGTAAGTCCTTCCTGAACACAACAGTTTCATGTACTATGAGATGGCCTCCTGAAGTGAGAAGCCAAGCAAAGGAATTACTGAGTGATTCTGACACCCAGGTGGTGTATCAGGTGGCGTTGTTCCTGGGAATAGCAGCCCACTGGATGACATGCATGTTGGGTGTGGCCGGCACGATAAGAGCCGCCGACGGAGAATTCAAGAAACTCAGGAGACCAGAATTGATTACCACCGACAGCAAGCAGAGCAGTCCAGTCAACCTGTGTCTTGATAATAGATGGAGCATGCTAGCTCCATGCCGATGCCTAGGTCCGGGGTCATGGCAGCACCTGGAAGGGAAGCTATGGCTGAACCTGGTGGATACTAGTCCGGGCGTGGGGTGAAACACGCCCGGGAAAGGAGCCCGTGGGGATGCCTGGTGGAACCTGTGTCACAGGTAGCGAGACCCGGATCCGTGCCCGGTAAGAAAGCAGTTCTCAAATGCTTGTGTGAACTGTGCACCTGGTGTGTGAATGTGCAGCGGGCATAGCCGCCCGAGGTCCTACTAGAAAGTCAGTGAGGGACCTGTGTTAACTATATGTAAGAGCCATGTATAATGATGTGGAGAGAGAGTGACCCAGCTAGTGTGGATGATATTGGAGGATTTCCGTCCCTGTGGGACGAGAGGGAGGCTTGCCCTGCTGCTTGCAGAAATTACCCGTCCCTCAAACCACGGCCTCTAACGGTGTGGGTGTGCCTGTGGTGCCAGACACAGGGGTAATAGGGCTCCTAGTAGGTAACGGATGAGTTTCCCGGGTACTAAGGTTTGCCAATCCCTGTAATGGACCATGGAGGAGCCACAGTCCATGGATGTATTATGATGGGCTGTGAGCGGATGTGTGGATGCGTGTGATCCATGGACGTTTGTATGATGGATCACGTGATATTAGGAAACAAGAGGAACTGAATACGATGCAGTCTATGATTTTTATTAGATGAATGACATATTAAAATTTAGGAGTGACAAACGGCGGTGTACACAAAAGAAGCCGATTACAGGAACACAAGGGGTAAAAAATATACATACAGGATATATTCCAGTTTTTACATAGCTGTTTCAATGTTTACTGCATACAAGATTCAAAGCGAGTACATATGTCTTAGTAATCAGTGGTTTATACCCAAATACACAAGGCAGTCATAGATAAATAAAGTGCATAGTGCTGTGCAATAACAGGCCAGTCAATGAAACCGGCAACAAGACTGCCAGTGCAGGGGAAAAAGACTCAACAATTATGTAATTGCAGTGGATACCTGCAGCAAAACAAGCAGGAGAAACTCAATTATTAGAGTATACCCATGTAAACATACAAATTCCCTGTGGCCTGGTCACGGCTGGGAGCCCCGACGCGGCGTTTCGCTGTGCTGGTGTGGTAACCACAGCTTCCTCAAGGGGACGTGTCCTGCAAAGAAATGATGCCCAAATACCTCATCTTATATCCCCCATCATCACCGCTTTACCCTCCACACCTGCATCCCCGCATCATCGGAGCGCCGTCGACCGGAAGTGACGCGGGCGGAAGTTATCGGTCGGCGAGTTACGCATGTCGGGAGCCCGGGACGCGTCACCATGGCTCCCGCGCATGCGCACTACAACAGCACCGCTCGCCCGCGTCACTGGAGCCAGAGGCAGCTTCAGAGAGCAGAGAGGGGGGAGGAAAAAGCGGATAAGGATGGGAGTCGGTTATCTAAAGGAGGCAAGACACAACTTCAATGCCAGGACGTGAAACCAAGCAGAAAAAGAGTGCAATCTTTTAAAATCAATGAGCAATATTAGCAGCTAAACCTTTGTAACATATTATATACACAAAGTCATCCACACCAGATACACATGTATCTCTATACATAGAGTGTGAAAATACATATAATTATAAAGGACACAAAAGGACCGTCAGATCTTCAATATAACACTACCATTGTTCATATTAGAAATTGATGGATGACATCGCTGGTGGAAAAAGTCCAGACACAAACGGGGAAAGAAGAACATTTCCAAACCCCGAAATAACAAAGGAAGAGCTACGGATAAAAAATATAAAAGAGAAAAAGAAAGATTAAAATCTTATCCACAAAGGTGGGAAGAGTATGTACACACCAAACCACACGGATGCAGAGAGAATAATAGCAGGTGATCAGCACTATAGATATGACTTGAAGGACAAGGATTCATTTATTCCCTTGGGCTAAGTGTATCGAGAGTCACGATCCACTTAGCCTCCATTTGGGCCAAGATTCGTTTGAGATTGCCACCCCTATTGCCAGCCCTCACCATGTCGATTCCCCTGAACCTCAAACTCGATGGATCGCAGTTGTGGACCTGCAAAAAATGACGCGGCAAGGTCCGCAACTTGCTACCATCCTCGGCACCCCGTGCCCCCTCTATATCACTAATGTGTTTCCCTGATTCTTCTTCGGAATTCACGGGAGGTGAGCCCTACGATATACCAATTGGCAGTCACATGTGGCATAGTAAATCACATGTGTACTGCCACAGGTAATACGTTGTCTGATGTTAAACTGTCTCCTCCCGTCAGAAGAATCAAAGGTTTGAGTCCTAACGACATTGGGGCACGCCACACAGTGCCCACAGGGGAAACTACCTAAAATTGGGCCCGAGCTGCCAAAGGGGTTACTCTTAGGGGGCACATAGTGGCTATGAACTAGCCAATCTTTAGGTTCTTTGATCTCCTGGCAGTCAACAAAGGACGACTAGGAACAATCTGTGCAAGGACGGTATCACTCCTAAGAACGGACCAATGTCGCCGAAAACTGGCGTACATCGACCTCCATTCATAGTTGTAAGTACCAATAAATCTCAATTCAGGATCCGTCCTTTCTTTTTTTGGTTTATAAGCCAACAGTTTGTTCCTTGAAGTGTTCTTAGCCCTGTAGTACCCAGCCCTAATCCCTCTGTTACTGTACCCCCTGACGCCGAATCGCTGTTTTAGATCTTCAGCCTGCCTCTCAAATCCCGAGTCGGACGAGCAAATACGCTTCATACGCAGAAACTGGCCCGTCGGGATGGCGCGTATTGTAGAGGGGTGGTGACCAGAAGTTGCATGAAGTAAAGAATTTACGGACGTCTCCTTGCGGAAAACATCCGTCTGTACACCACCCATCTCATCAATGGAGATCTCAATATCCAGGAAGTCTATCTTGTTGGTGCTTGTCCTATGCGTCAGTCTAATGTTCATGGTGTTATCGTTCAGCTCACGCATAAAGGACTCAAATTGCTCCGCCGTGCCCTGCCACACAACTAGGACATCATCTATATACCTAATCCAGCACTGCGCCTGGGCGCAGCCCGACGCCCCTCCATCGCCAAAGATGGTCCGCTCCCAATAACCAAGGAAGAGATTGGCGTATGAAGGGGCACAGGCCGCGCCCATCGCAGTGCCGCGTCTCTGCAGGTAGAAGACGTCCTTAAAAATGAAAAAGTTGTGTGTCAGGGCAAAACGGAGCAATTCCAGGATGAGATCCCCCATAGCACCACCCCGACCTCCAGCCTTCAGGAAGAAGCGAACAGCCCTCAATCCGTCCTCGTGATCGATGCAGGTATACAGCGACTCGACGTCAATAGTAGCAATGAGGGTCCCCTGGTCCACAAAAATGCCGTCGATCCTGTTAAGGACGCCCGTAGTGTCCCTGGCATACGAGGGAAGCAACTCAACCAATGGCTTTAAGTAATAGTCAATGAATTTACAAATTGGTTCGCAAAATCCCTCGATGCCAGAGACAATAGGGCGCCCCGGTGGACAGAGGGCATTTTTGTGGACCTTTGGTAAAAGGTAAAAGGTGGGCACTTTGGGGCACGCTACCAGGAGGCCATCGAACTCCCTTTTGGTGATAATCAGACCCCTCCACATGGCATGAATATGTTGATGCTTAAGGTGACCCCTCCACATGAACCTTTATGTGGGGGATGTTGACCCTTACTTTTGAGCCCAAAGGGGCTTTGTTTCTAAGGATCACGTGATATGTAAGGACCCGGTCAGGCAGGAATCCTGACTACGGGTTAATGGAGTCATCAGGCTGGGTGACTAAAGCCAGTCGGCAGGTGCCGCCATTGGGACCCACAGGTCCCTGTTAGGGTCATAGAGGAATCATCGTGGATAAATATACATTTGGTGAACTGATAAATGTATGTGTAAAGTGTATATAGGCCGGAGGCCGTAGCTACCACGGGAGCAAGTGTTAGAGCTCCAATGGGGACAGAGGTGGTTACCGGTCCCGGGTTATTATAATGGTATATGTGCAATGTGATATGTAATATTAATGTATTATGTGACGTGTATGTGTTAAATGTACTAACCCGGTTATTGATGCTGTTGAGAAATAAACGGGTAGTAACGTGAAAAATTGTACATGTGTTGGCGTCATTACGCAGCAAGCGAGTCCCCGGCTCGCTACCTCACAAGTGTGATATATGTAATAACTGATGGACACATTAATATTTCAGGATTGAAATGAGGTTTATTGCACTAACCAAAAATGTGAAATATGCATTATTCCAAAATTTGACAGGTGCAAAAGTATGGGCACCCTTCTGATTTTCATGATTTGAGTACTCCTAACTACTTTTTACTGACTTACTGAAGCACTAAATTGGTTTGGTAACCTCATTGAGCTATGTACTTCATAGCTTTTCTCATGATTGGATACACCGGGCTATTTGAGGTGTCCACTTGCAAGTTGTTCTCCTAGTTGCATCTTCTCTGAGGAGTGGCATCATGGGCTTCTCAAAACAGCTCTCAAATGATCTGAAAAAAAAAAGATTGTTCAACATAGTTGTTCAGGGGAAGGATACAAAAAGTTGTCTCAGAGATTTAACCTGTCAGTTTCCACTGTGAGGAACATACGGTAGTAAGGAAATGGAAGACCACAGGGACAGTTCTTGTAAAGGCCAGAAGTGGCAGGCCAACAAAAATCAGAAAGGCAGAGAAGAAGAATGGTGAGAACACTCAAGAACAATCCACAGACCACCTCCAAAGACCTGCAGCATCATCTTGCTAGAGATGGTGTCACTGTGCATCTGTCAACAATACAGCGCACACTGCACAAGGAGAAGCTGTATGGCAGAGTAATGTGAAAGAAGCCGTTTCTGCATGCATGCCACAAACAGAGTCGCCTGAGGTATGCAAAAGCACATTTGGACAAGCCAGTTTCATTGTGGAAGAAGGTCCTGTGGACTGATGAAACAAAGATTGAGTTGTTTGGTCATACAAGGCGTTATGCATGGCGCCACAAAAACACAGCATTCCAAGAAAAACACTTGCTACCCACTGTCAAATTTGGGGGAGGGTCCATCATGCTTTGGGGCTGTGTGGCCAATGACAGCACCAGGAATCTTGTTAAAGTTGAGGGTCACATGGATTCCACTTAATATCAGCAGATTCTTGAGAATAATGTTCAAGAATCAGTGTCAAAGTTGAAGTTACGCCGGGGATGGATCTTTCAGCAAGACAATGATCCAAAACACGCTCCACATCTACTCAGGCATTCATCAGAGGAACAATTACAATGTTCTGGAATGGCCATCCCAGACTCCAGACCTGAATATCATTGAACATCTGTGGGATGTTTTGCTCGGCGACCATCAAACTTAACTGAACTGGAATTGTTTTGTAAAGAGGAATGGTCAAAAATACCTTCATCCAGGATCCAGGAACTCATTAACAGCTACAGGAAGCGACTAGAGGCTGTTATTTTTTGCAAAAGGTGGATCTACTAAATATTAATTTCACTTTTCTGTTGAGGTGCCCATACTTTTGCACCTGTCAAATTTTGAAATAATGCATATTTCACATTTTCGGTTAGTACAACAAACCTCATTTCAATCCTGAAATATTACTGTGTCCATCAGTTATTACATATATCACACTGAAATAGCTGTTGCAAAAACCCAATTTTAAACAAAAAAAATGAGTAAGATTAAGAGGGGTGCCCAAACTTTTTCATATGACTGTATATGTACAGTGTTATAAGTATATCAATTAACCTCTTCTCGACCCATGACGTCTCTATAACGTCATGGGTTGTTTGCGTTCCTGCAGCTCCAATGACAGTGTCAGTGACAAGTCACTGGAGCTGTAGGAGCGCAAGCACCTATACTTTAGCCCATGGGGGATGGCTTAGCCCCCCCCATGGCTAAACTCGCTCTGATTGGCAGTTGAAACTGAGACTGCCAATCAGAGCGAGTAAACCCCTCCAGATCTGATTGGAGCTCTCCAATCAGATCTGGAGGGGCGGAATGGCAGGTGCCCTCCCCCTCCTGCTCCAGGGCCCCCAATCCCTCTCTATTCCCCCCCCACCCAGCGGTAATAGTCATCCACCGGCGGTAAATGACAGTTACCGCCGGCGGGCTACACCCGCCTGTCGGCTTCCTCAGCCTCCTCCTGGTGCAATCACGAAGAGGGCTGAGGAAGCTGACACCCCCCCCGTGCCCCTCTCCCACCCCCCCGCTTTCACCTCCCAGCGGGGTGCACCCGCCGCCAGCTCCGATGTGGGCCCCTCCTCCTCTCCTGGGCTCCTCCTCCTGGATGAGGTATGAATGAATGGATGGATGATTGAGTGGGTGCATGCATGGGTGGATGGATGGATGAGTGCGTAGGTGCATGCATGCATGGGTGGATGGGTGAGTAGGTGCATGGGTGCATGAGGGGATGGGTGAGTGGGTGCATGCATGCATGAGTGGATGGATGGGTGCATGCATGGGTGGATGGATGCATGGTTGCATGCATGGGTGGATGGGTGCATGCATGGGTGGATGGATGTGTGCGTGCATGGGTGGATGTATGCAATGATGGATGTGTGAGCGTGCGTGCGTGGATGTGTGCGTGCGTGCATGCATGTGTGGATGGATGATGTGTGTGTGTAGGGTTGCGTGCTTGGATGTGCTCATGGATGGATGTGTGCATGGATAGATATGTGTGTGCATGAGTGAATGTTTGCATGCATGAATGTGTGCATGCGTGGATGTGGGCATACGTGGATGTGGGCATACGTGGATGGGTGCATGGATGGATGTGTACGTGCATGGATGTGTGGGTGCATGGATGCATGCGTGGATGTGTATGGATGGATGTGTGCGTGCGTGGATATGTGAATGTGTGCGTGCGTGGATGGATGTTGCATGGATGGATACGTGCATGGATAGATGTGTGCATGCATGGATGGATGTGTGCATGGATAGATGTGTGTGCATGCGTGCATGGATGTGTGGATGCGTGCATACATGGATGGATGTTGCATGGATGGATGCGTGCAGGATGGATTGTGGACGTGTGCATGCATGAATGGATGTGCGCATGGATGGATGTGTGCATGGATAGATGTGTGTGTGTGCATGCGTGGATGTGTGCATGCGTGGATCGGTGCATGGATGGATGTGTGCGTGGATGTGTGCGTGCATGGAGGGATATGTGCCTGCATGGATGTGTGCGTGCGTGGATGTGTGTGTGGATGTGTGCGTGTGCGTGGATGGATGTGTGCATGAATAGATGTGGGCATGCGTTGGGATGGGTGCATGGATGTGTGCGTGCATGGAGGGATGTGTGCATGCATGGATGCGTGTGTGGATGTGTGTGTGGGTGGATGCATGCGTGTGTGGATGGATGTGTGCATGGATAGATGTGTGTGGTTGTGCATGCGTGGATGTGGGCATGCGTGGATGTGGGCATGCGTGGATCGGTGCATGAATGGATGTGTGCTTGCGTGGATGTGTGCGTGCATGGAGGGATGTGTGCATGCATGGATTTGTGCGTGCGTGGATGTGTGTGTGGGTGGATGCATGCGTGGATGTGTGGGTGCGTGGATGGATGTGTGCATGAATAGATGTGTGTGCATGCGTGGAAGTGTGCGTGTCTGGATGTGTGCGGGCGTGAATGTGTGGATGCGTGCGTGCATGGATGGATGTGTGCATGCATGGATATGTGCATGCATGGATGTGTGCGTGCATGGATGTGTGCGTGCATGCGTTGATGTGTGCGTGTGTGGATGGGTGCGTGGATGTGTGCTTGGATGGATGTGTGTGTGCATTCATGGATGGGTGCATGCGTGGATGATGAGTGCATGGGTGGATAGATGGGTGCAACAAGGGATCAAGTGTCCTCTTGCTGTAGTCTCTGGGATCATAGTCATGGTGCATTGTATGACAGATCATTGCCATACAGTGCACCATAACTCTGACCCCAGAGACTGTAGGAAGAGGACAATTGATCCCTTGCTGCAGTCTCTGGATTGAGCAGAGGCGATCAGGCATCATGGGACCTTCGTTGTGGACTACGTCGGAGGCGATCGAGCATCATGGGACCTTCGTTGTGGACTACGTCGACTCTTTATAATATAGATGGAGTCCGAATTTTGTTTTTTTTCAAATAAAGAGATTTTTTTCTGTTTGGTGTATTTTTTTTGACTACTAGAGATTCTTATGGCCGGGTCTGACATTGGCCCGACATTATGAATCTCGGGCTTAGTGCCAGCTGCCAATAAAAAGCTGGCATTAACCCCTTTATTACCCAGTTTGCCACGGCACCAGGGCAACTGGAAGAGCCTGGGTACAGCGCCAGAAAATTGCGCTTCAATGAATCCGCCATTTTCTGGGGCGGCTGCGGGCTGCAATTCGCAGCATGGGGGGACCAGAACGCTTGGGCCTCTCCATGCTGATTCCAGCCCCCAGCTGTCTAGTTGTACCTGGCTGAGCCAAAAATATGGCGGAGCCCCACATCATTTTTTTTTCTCTACAATTAGTTCTACAAATAAAAAAAAAAAAATGGGCTTCGCTGTATTTTTGGTTGCCAGCCACAGTACAACGAGGCAGCCGGGGGTTGTTGGCAGTCCATAGCTGCCAAGTTGTACCTGGCTGGACCAAAAATATGGCGGAGCCCCACATCATTTCTTTTTTTCTAAAATCAGTTCTAGAAATATATAATAAAAAAAAGGCCTTCGCTGTATTTTTGGTTGCCAGCCAGGTACAACTTGGCAGTGTGGGGCTGGAATCTTTAGCGTGGAGAGACCCAAACGTGGGCCCCCACGCTGCAAATTGCAACCCACAGCCACCCCAGAAAATTGCACATTCATTAGAGGTGCCATTTTCTGGTGCTGTACCCCAACTCTACTAGTTACCCTTGTGCTGGTGGCACACGGGTTCTCCATACACGACATGGTGTCCGCTAACAATTTCAATGGAATAATTAGCTCCAATTGTTAGCGGAAACCATATCGCATATGCAGATCCCCTTCCTGTGTGCCTGAACATTGGAGCTCCCCCACAAGTGACCCCTTTTTGGAAACTAGAACCCCTAAGGAACATATCTAGATGCATAGTGAGCACTTTGAACTCCCAGGTTCTTCAGAAATTGATCCGTAATAAGGAAAAAAGTACTTTTTTTTTCGAACAAATTTTCTTTTTTAATTTTTACTGATCAATTTGTGAAGCACCTAGGGGTTCAAAATGCTCACCACCCATCTAGATAAGTTCCCTGGGGGGTCTAGTTTCCAAAATGGGGTCACTTGTGAGGGAGATCCAATGTTTAGGCACACAGGGGCTCTACAAACGTGACATGGTGTCTGCTAACAATTTGAGCTAATTTTCCATTCAAATTGTTAGCGGACACCATGTCGCATTTGCAGAGCCCCTGTATGCCTACAGATTGGAGCTCCCCCACAAGTAACCACATTTTGGAAACTAGACCCCCCAAGGAACTCATCTACATGGGTGGTGAGCACTCTGAATCCCCAGATGTTTCACAAATTGATCCGTAATAATGAAAAAGTACTTTTTTGTTCACAAATATTTTCTTTTAGCCTAACTTTTTTCATTTTCACATGGGCAAAAGGATAAAATGCATCTTAAAATTTGTTGGGCAATTTCTCCTGAGTACATTGATACCTCATATGTGGTCATAAACCACTATTTGGGCGCACGGCAGGGCTCAGAAGGGAAGGAACGCCATTTCACTTTTTGAATGGAAAATTAGCTCCAAAAGTCAAATTGCGCTCCTTCCCTTCTGAGCCCTGCCGTGCGCACAAACAATGGTTTATGACCACATATGAGGTATTGGTGTATTCAAGAGAAATTGACCAACAAATTTTAGGATCCATTTTATCCTGTTGCCCATGTGAAAATGAAAGAATTGAGGCTAAAAGAACATTTTTGTTAGAAAAATTAAAATGTCAATTTTTTTCCTTCCATGTTGCTTTATATCCTGTGAAGCACCTGAAGGGTTAATAATCTTCTTGAATGTAGTTTTCAGTAGCTTGAGGGGTGCAGTTTTTGGAATGATGTCACTTTTGGGTGTTTTCTGCCATGTACACCCCTCAAAGGGACTTCAACTGTGATGTGGTCACTAAAAAAAATGGTTTTGTAAATTTTGCTGGAAAAATGAGAAATTGCTGATGAACTTTGACCCCTTATAACTTCCCACCCCTAAATTTTTTTTTTTTTTCTAAAATTGTGCTGATGTAAAGTAGACATGTGGAAAATGTTATTTATTAACTATTTTGTGGCACATAACTCTCTAGTTTAGCAGAATAAAAATTAAAAATTTGAAAATTGCAAAATTTTCTAACTTTTTGCCAAATTTTTGATTTTTTCACAAATAAACCACAAAAATTATCGACCTAAATTTAATACTAACATGAAGCCCAATATGTCACGAAAAAACAATCTCAGAATCGCTAGGATCCGCTGAAGTGTTCCAGAGATATTGCCTCATAAAGGGACACTGGTCAGAATTGACAAAAATGCCAAGGTCAGTATGGCTAAAATAGGCTGGGTCCTGAAGGGGTTAAAAGCAGAAAATCTGTCCTATATAAAGTGCAAATTGCATAAGATGTGGTAATGTGAGAAGGAAGTGAGAAAGAGGTAAATGATCAGAAAGTTGGTGATATAGTATAACACTATTTAGAATGAAGCTAAAAGAAAAAAAGGGGGATAACAACCAAAAAGCCGATCAGTTATACAGAAAGGGTATACAATAAAGCCATATGCATAAATCAGGAATAAGCCATGTATGCCTGAGCTGGAATAAATCATCCCTTGCTTGAGAAGGAAGTGCTGTGACCCTCTTTTGAACTGTAATCAGGAATAAGGAGAGGAGAGAAACCTCAATATGTGCATCATTATATATAAGATGATTGCTGAAAGAAATTCTTAATGTTGTTATACTCAATAAAGCACACTTCTATAGCAGGTGCATGCCATTCACAAACCACTGGTGACAGAGAGATAAATGATGAAAGACTGAGGGTAAGAAACGACGTCCTCGCAGCCACTTCTACCGTATGAGGCTAGTGCCAGGCTGCAGCAACTAATACTTACCGGTCCTAGGAGAGATGCATGCTCACCCTAGGGCCTTGAGGTTAGTATCCCCTTGAGGGGCTATTATACACTTATAGACTATTTTATTATTGTGTCAGCATTGTTTGTGCACTTTTTGCACCTCAGTGATTATCTTCACAGTCTTGTGTTGTTTAACCCTTTGAGGTTCTTTTTCACCACGATCTTTAGTCCATGGATTTTTGCCACAGTTTTTATCTTCACAACTATGTCCTTCGTTTACATAAATTAGTATATGGGACCTCTTATGTAGGTTCTTTTAACACAAGTGGCATTGAGAACCACCTCTTAGAATTGTATACAAACCACACAAAAGTGTTTTTTCTCTCCTTTCCCCCCCCCCTTTTTTTTATTGAGTACTGTAAAGTTTTACTTTTTATCGTCCTATTCTACCTCTGTCGGTCTCGGTTGCAGGTGGATGCATATTCATGGTGTCCCATTGTTGTTTTAATATTTTGTAATCACTGTTTTATAAATCTTATGTGAACTAATAAAGAAGTTTTTTGTGCCAAGATTTGGGCTATAAACTCCTCTAATTATAGGTACTCTTTGATATTCGAGTTTGCCTTTTGATTTATCTGTCCAAAAATAGGTTTTATGAAGAGGAAATATAGTCCAGACATTGACAAGGTTAGAAACAATGATTTTTATTTGAAATAATAATTGTCTCCTTCAAACTTTGCTTTCGTTAAATAATGCTCCCTTTGCAGCAATTACAGCATGGCACATCGTTGCGAAATAGCCTTCCTTATTCAAAATCCCTTTTAGCTTGTACAAATCTCCCACTTTACCAGCACCAATGCATCCCCAGACCATCACATTACCTCCACCATGCTTGACAGATGGCGTAGGGCAATCTTCCAGCATCTTTTCAGTTGTTCTGCATATCATAAATGTTCTGTGTGATCCAAACACCTCAAATTTTGATTCATCTGTCCATAATACTTTTTTCCAATCTTCCGCTGTCCAATGTCTGTGTTCTTTTGCCCATATTAATCTTTTCCTTTTATTAGCCAGTCTCAGATATGGCTTTTTCTTTGCCACTCTGCCCTGAAGGCCAGAATCCCACAGTCACCTTTTCACTGTAGACGTTGACACTGGCGTTTTGCGGGTACTATTTAATGAAGCTGCCAGTTGAGGAGCTGTGAGGCGTTGATTTCTGAAACTAGAGACTCTAATGTACTTGTCTTGTTGCTCAGTTGTGCAGCGGGGCCTCCCACTTCTCTTTCTAATCTGGTTAGAGCCTGTTTGTGCTCTCCTCTGAAAGGATTAGTACACACCATTGTAGGAAATCTTCAATTTCTTGGCAATTTCTCTCATGGAATAGCCTTCATTTCTAAGAACAAGAATAAACTGTCGATTTTCACATAAAAGTTCTCTTTTTCTGGTCATTTTGAGAGTTTCATAGAACAAACAAATGTAATGCTCCAGATTCTCGAGTAGCTCAAAGGAAGGTCAATTGTATAGCTTCACTAATCAGCCAAACTGTTTTCAGCTGTGCCAACATGCTTATGCAAGGGTTTTCTAAGGTCTTCTTAACATCCATTAGCCTTCTTACACAGGTAGCAAACACAATGTATCACTGGAGTGGTGGTTGTTGGAAATGGGCCTCTATACACCTATGTAGATATTGCATTAAAAACCAGACATTTGCAGCTAGAATAGTCATTTACCACATTAACAATGTATAGAGTGTATTTCTGATTCATTTAATGTTAGCTTAATTGAAAAAAATTTGATTTTCTTTAAAAAATAAGGAAATTTCTAAATGACCTCAAACTTTTGAACGGTAGCGTATTAGTCACTTTGAATATGCTCAAAGCAAGAAGAGCACTGTTCAATGCATCGTATGTGGAGTCAGGAAGGAATTTTTTTTCCCCCAATGTGGAGCTTAGTGTTGCCACGTGGTTTTTTTTTGCCTTCCTCTGGATCAACATGTGGGGTTGAACTAGATGGATTTAAGGTCTTCCTTCAACCTTAAATACTATGGCAACACCACTCCAAACTCTGCAGAAAAATGTACTGCCGTATAAAATGGATGCAGGAACAATGGAGGAAAAATGTACACACTTATGCTGTGTTACAGCGAATGCAAAAGCTCATAAGGTGCGATCGATCCTGGCGCTTGTCTTCATGTAAACATCAGCAGTGCTGGCTTTAGGGAAATTGCGTTGGATGTTTTGTGTGCGCAGATTAAGTTCTTGGCTCAATGGCCACTTGGTACCATTTTCTTGAAGGCTACCGTTGGGAGACCAATGGTGTTAGAGGTGGTGCATGCACCTATTGAGATCTTGGATGATCATATTGTTGAAATCTCAATCTATGTACGCGCCACATACAGCACCATTACACTGTAAGTGATCAAGTGTTGCGAAACGCGCGTAGGGGGCTCTGCAGGGTGAGCCAGGGTAGGGGGAGCGGAGGAGATCCACCATAGGCGCAACCTTAATGGGTGAGTGATACGAATGTATTGGCTGTTATGACTATGTTACTACCCTATGGGCCGTTGATAATTAATTCCATTGTGATACCTGTGTATTGTGGATAGCTCTCTGTACCTGCACTGGGACTACTGGTCCTGCAGTATCTTTTGGGATGTCCTGCACAAAAACTCATTGTACTTAACGTATATTTTTCTGCTTTTAATCAATAAAGGTGTCATTTTTGTAACATATACTCTTTAAGTGGTATCACTTGTTTAAACCATTACACTGTAGCCTGCACAGCTGACATTTACCTGAACTCAACTACCGGGATGGCTCCTGCCTCGCACCACCCACAGCATCAGCGGGACATCCCCTCCTCCCAGCCCAGGGCCCACACCATCGTCCTAACTCTGCCACCACCAGCGGCTTCCTGCATCGGCAACCCTGCCTCCTAGGACCTAACTCCATTGACGTGGGCCCCTCCCTAGTAAGATACAAGCAGACAAACCTGCATTCTCATATAAACATTTTTTTTCTACGTAGTTTTCTTTAAATTTGGGGTGAGTTTTATAATCCTGCAAAATACGGTACATTAACCCATTTTGGTACTTCACAGGAATTATTGTGGAAAGAAAAAATTTAAATTTTACCTTTTCTGACAAAAATATTGTTCTAACCCCAAATTCTGCATTTTCACAAGGGTAACAGGAGAAAATGGACCACACAATTTGTTGTGCAATTTTTCCTGGGTACGTCGATACCCCATTTGTGGTGGAAACTTACTGTTTGGTCACACAACAGAGCTCAGAAGGGCAAAGAGCGACATTTGACTTTTGAAATGCAAAATTGTCTGGAAAAGATAGCGGACACCATGTTGCATAGCCCCTATTGTGCCTAAACAGTGAACACTCCCCAAAAGTGACCCTATTTTTAGAAACTACACCCCTCAAGTAATTTATTTAAAGATGGTTTGAGGAGCTTGAACCCACAGGTTCTCCACAGAATTTTATAATGTTGAACCATGAAAATTAAAAATGATTTTTTTTTCCCCACAAACACAGGTTTAGCCATCAATTTTTTAATTTTTACAACGGTAACCAGGGAAAGTGTTCCATAAAATCTGTACAATACTGCTGTTTGTGTACATGGCAGAGCTCAGAAGGGAAGAAGCGCTATTTGAATTTTAGCTCCATTTGGCACCATTTTGACTGCAACAGATTGCGGACGCGATGTCACATATGAAGAGCTCCTGACATGCCAAAACAGCAGAAACCCTTACCCAATTTTGGAAACTACATCTCTCCTGGAATTCATTTAGGGGTGTAGTGCGCATTTTTAACTTTAATATGAACAGAATTGTACAACATTGGGCTAAGTAATTGTAAAACTATGATGTTTTCCAATAAAACGTTACTTTGGCCCCAAGTTTTTAATTTTAACAAGGAGTAATAGAAGATAGTGAATAGTACAAAATTTGTTATGCCAAGCCTCCTCATGGAGGAATGGAAGGAGTTCAGATTTTGCCACAGCCCTTGAGTTGCCACAACGATCCCCCCATAAGGCATGCCTTTTTACACACTACAACTCTTAATTCATTAGGCTGGAAACACACTGTCCGAGTGAGTGACATGCGAGTCACTCGGAGGAGTCTCGGATGACTAACTCAGAATGTCGTCTTCCCTGTCAGGATGGGAGTGTGGAGCTGCTTAGAAACACAAGCAGCTGACACTCCCATCCAGAGAGGGGGAGGCCATTGCGAGTTAGTCATCCGAGACTCCTCCGAGTGACTCGCATGTCACTCACTCGAACAGTGTGTTTCCAGCCTTAATCTGGTGGTGGACTGAGCAAATTAACACCACAGGTGCATCACCAAATTTTATACTATTGGGTGCTAAAGAAAAAATAATTACAGTTATCACTAATATGTTGTTTTAGGCAAAGCTTTTAATTTTTTAAAGAGCTAAAAGAAAAAAATAACCACACAGTTTGTTGCACAATTTTCCTGAGAATAAAAAGTACCGCATACCTGGTCAGAAACTACTTTTCAGGCACAGTGCAAAGCTCAGAAAGGAAGACATGCCATATTATTCTGTTGTGGTTTATGCTTGACATATAATAATGGCAGAGCCAATGAAATGCCAGAATAGCAGAACCCTCCCACAAATTATACAATTTTACAAACTACACCTTTCATTGAATTGAATTAAATTGAATTGACCCAGGGGTGCAGTGGTATATTGACATCACAGGTGCTTGACAGAATTTTAGATCATTGGGCAGGAAAGAAAACAAATTACATTTTACCACAAAGATTGTGTTTTAGCCCCAGATTTTAAATTTCACAAAAGGGAATAGGTAAAAATAGCACCAAAATTTGTTAGACATTTTCTGTTGAACATGGCAATACCCCATATGTGACTCTATGTTACTGTTTGGTCACACAGGAGGGATGTAGCTCTTTTTGACTTTTGGAGAGCCAAGTTTCCTAGAATAGTTTGCAGACTCCATTTATAATGCCCCAAACAGTCAGAAGAGAAGAATCCCCCTTCATATGACTCAGTTTTGGAAATGACACCCCTCTGGGACTTCGTGAAGGATGTAGTGATAATTTTGACTCCAAGGGTGGTTTCCAGAAACGAGCAGGGGATTGTTGCAGAATGAAAATAGCAAATATGCCATTGTAGTGCCTATACATTGTAATGTCCGTACATTTCACCCAGCTTGTGCTTCGGGTCTCTCCTCGCTACTGCACTGAGTAACATGTTGACACTAAGTTCTCAGAAGGGAGGGGGGTACTTTTGATTTGGGGGTTGGATAAAGATGTGCCATGGTGCTCTCAGAGCCTTTGTGCTACCAGTACTGTGGAAACCACCTCGATTTCCCTTAACAGATAACAAAGTGGGACTTGCTTTATTTTTGCTGGGAAGATTTTACATGACATTTTGGATCACATTTATCTCTGAATGACGTGATTCAGGTGAAGCCCCTGACGGATCCATTTACTATGATTGAGCAGAGTTACTTTGGACTCAGACCTCAATTCAATGTTGTCCGTCTTTTCAGAAGTGCAAAAACTATGGCTGACCGTGATTTTACAAACGTTTAAAAAGACGAACACCATAGGCCATAGAGAGTCAAAAATTACTCACTTTGCCTTATTATAGTAAATTTTACATAAGGCGTTCTGTCTGAATCATATGTGGCGCCCCACTGGTCGGGACGCCAAGTAGGGGTACTGCACCCAGACCAGGAGTGTGTAGTATTCCTGTGACCAGGGTATTGAGATATTAATCGGGGACCCTCACCACATGCATCCACACACCTTAGGTCAGGGGATCAATAGGTTAATCTTTTGCTAGGAAACCTGTCCCGGTGGGAGAAGCTTAGGTGGTATAGTGGAGAGCGGGAAAGTTAAGCTGCCGTCACACGCTTTAATTTTAATGAACGATGTTGCTAGCGATCACATGCACGCGCGATCGCTAACAACATCGTTCACATTGCTGGTGAGCTGTCACACAGGCAGGCTCACTAGCGATGTGGACCAGCGAGATCGCTGGTAACCATCGTAAACATCGGGTTACTAGGTGCCGCGCGGCGCTTGGTAACCCAATGTTTACCATGGATACGAGCTCCCAGCATAGGCTGTGCGGCGCTGGGAGCTTGTTCATCGTTGGTCTCCCGGTGTCACACGCAGTTATGCTGCGTGTCCAGCGGGCAACCAACGATAGATTTGAGGTCATGCCCTCAAATCAAACGATCAACGATCAGCCGACTGCTCATTGATCGCTAGTTGTGTCACACGCAACAATGTCGTTTCGACATCGTTCAAGTGCCGCTAAACACATGACTTTAGAATGATATCGGCAACAATATTGTTACGTAAGACGGTACCTTTAGTCATAGTTGGTTGGAGGGAACCCTGTGAGTAGCGCAGTGGAGGGCACCTCAGGAGAGGTGTCCTAGGGTGTTGAGGTGCACCCAAATCCGTGCCGGTACGTCTCCCGGCTGGAAGGATACAGTTCAACACCAGAGGACCGGGCGTTTTTTCCCGATCCGCAGAACCGGAGGGCACAGACCTCTTCAGAGGTCGCGGCCAACGCCGGCATATTTCCCCTAAGGCCCCCGTATAGGGTCAAGGAGGCCCAGAGGGTGATAGACTCCAGAAGGATCCGTTGGGACCGGTGGAGGGCTCTGTGCATGGGAGCGCACGGAAGGAACAGTGGTAGAGCGCAGTCAGGACAGATAAAAAAAACTAAGCAGGGACATCACAGATGGCCCTCAGTGAGATGTCCTAATCCTCTGGTGACTACCGAGGCCAGCGGTACCCACTGAATGTGAACAAAGACTGTTTGCTGCCTGAGTCACCAATAAAGCCTTCTCCAGAGACAAAGACTGTGTGGTGTGTTTTATTAGCCTGCGCTGGAGGAGCCATATTCTTGTTCCCACAGACTGTTCTCCTACAGCTCCACCTGACGAACTGCCTCCCTGTGTGAAGTCTCCATTCTCCCATCACTGCCCCGGGGACCCTGCTCCACCTACGGGGAGCGTTACCAACTAGCTGACTCATCACCATCCCCGGAGGTCTGCAGCAGTAGCGGTATTATTACCGGATACCGTGGGTGGCGTCACGAGACACTTTTTATTTTTTCCCCTTTTTAGGAGGCCGCCAGGGCCACGGGACTGGGCACAGGCCACACGTGACATCGCCCGTGAAACCAATGCCCGGAACTAGGTACCCTGGGGTGGGTCACATACACTTCAGAGATTTATATGTAAACCCCGATGTAAGCACTCAGCATAGAGTGGAGGATGTGAGCTGTGCCTTACTGACATGTTTTGGAGAAAGGATGAAGTAATCAACAGAAGGTCAAGAATTGCATTCATTTATTTTTATGCCGTTGACCGTGCAGTATAATTGATTAGACGTTTTATTCTTCGGGTCGATGCGATTTACAGCGATACCAGATTTATATTGGGGTTTTATGTTTGGCAACTACCACACACTGAAACAAAGCTTTAAATACGTTTTTGCATCAACAATTACATTGTTGGCAGGGATATAGAAAGATTATAGCTCTTAAAATAAAGTCATTCGAGGGCTTGTTTTTCATGGGACGAGTTGAAATTTTTACTTGATTCATTTTCGCCACAAGATTTTTGGGAGGCAAAATTAATCAAAACCAGCAATTCAGAAATTTGAGTTTAGTTTTTTTTACACCTGCAGTTTATGTGATAAGACACATATTTTTTTTTTTTAGTTTTGCTGCTTTTACACAAAACTAATTTCATTAAAAAAAATTATTGTTTTTGCATCGCTCTATTTAGCTTTTTATTTTTTTGCTGACTGCACTATGTGTCGGCTTGTTTTTTGCATGACAAGATGACAGTTTACGCTATAGCATTTTGAAATTTATCTTCGACTTTTTAATTGCATCTTATTCAACTTTTTTTTTCGGCTGTAAGATGAAAAAAAGATTGTTTTTGACACTTTTTTTATTCATTTTTTTTTTTCAGCCAGTTTCAGGGTTAAATAGCATGACAATTTTATAGACCAGGTCATTCTGGATGCAGCAATGCCAAACATATGTACTTTTTTTGTTTATATGTAAAATATTTGTTTATTGGTATAATATTTTTATTCATTTTTTGTTCCTTATTTCATGATTTTTAAAAAACAGTTTTACAATTTTTCTTTTTTTACTTTTTCACTTAGTCTTTCTATGGGACTTTAACTTTTCTTACTCGGATCGCTGGTGTAATGCACATATACATATACAAGCACTGCAATGCATTACACCTGTCATTGAGGCACTGACAGGACACCTGTTAGTTAGACCACGTTCCTGGCTGTGTCTAATGGGGATGTCACACGCGTCAATATCGCGTGCAATATCGCTGCTGCACATGACGTTGCAGCAATATTGACGTGTGTGACAGAGCGCATCAACCAGCGATAAATCGCTGGTTGATGGTTGCCAGGTTTTAGAGCCTGCTCTAAAAACCTGGCGATGGTCGCCGGGTGGACACACAGCATCGCTCCGTGTGACACTGGGAGACGAGTGAGAAGCCAGCTCCCAGTACCTCTCAGCAAGCGCTGGGAGCTGGTATCCATGGTAAACTGCGGGTATCTAGGCAGCGCACGCTGCCTAGATACCCGCTGTTTACCTTGGAGACCAGCCTACTCCCGCTTACCACAGCCTGGCAGCGGGAGCAAGACATTGTGGAAACGATATTTAAATCATTTCCATGATGTCGCTGGTCCACTGATCGCTGGTGAGTCTGCCTGTGTGACAGCTCACCTGCGATCAGCCTTCAATGTCGAAAGTGATTAGATTGCTGACGAAATTGACGCGTGTGACGGCCCCATAACAGGCCTTCATAGCTGGCAGACCTGAAGGCCTTCAGGTCTGCAGTGGTCACGCCACAAGGGTGACGGAGGGGTGAGAGAAGATGGTTATTGATCACAGCATATAGAAGTTAGCACAGGGATGCATCTGTCTGATGATGTCATCTACAATCCTCCATGGACAGGGCTCCCAAGTGTACTCCTTCATGATATCACGGCTTACACTTTTCCTGTGTCTCCTCTTTTCGACCTTTGCAGACATCATGGAGGGGTACACTCGGGAGCCCTGTCTATGGTGGATTGTAGATAACTGTGGTGGTGCCTTTGCCATGGGCATCATTGGAAGGGGTATCTTTCAAGCCATCAAAGGATTTAGGAACTCTCCTTAGGGTGTTAAACCCTGTATGAAGGGCAGTTTTTTCTGCTATAAGAACCCGAGCCCTGCAACTAGGAGGTAGCTTTGCAGTATGGGGTGGTCTATTATAGACTGCAGTGTGGGAAGAAACATCCCTGGAATTCTATCACTATTGAAGCTATGACTGGGGCAATCTTGGCTGTCAGAAATGGACCTGTTGCTATGGTGGGCAATGCTGCAATGGATGATATTCTTTTGTTGTTGATAAAAGTAGCAGGAAATTATTGACATGATTTGCCTCTCAACAGTTTGTGAATGGTCAACCACTACCAAAAGACTCATCCCAGCTGAGCCCAGAATCCCCTTTTGGTATTTTCTAGCAGTACCAGTGATATGAAAGACCTGAAATGGATACTCTGGAACAAGTACCGTCATACCATGTGCACATTTAGATCATTTAGTGTCTGAATTATGGTTGTGGCTATAAATGCATGGTCTTCTAAGTGACTTGGAACGCGAATCAGGTAGAACATATATGTTAGTTAAAAATTCACAGATTCTGCCCTGTAATACTTAAAGTGTGGGTGAAAGTATAAAAGTTTCCACATCATTGCATTCTTGTTTCTTAATTTTATAGAGTCCCAACTTTTTTTTGTAATTGCGGTTGTATTATTTATACAATTAATAATTAATTAAGGGATAAACCATTTTAATAGATTTTTTTTCGTAGTTGACGAACCTGCGTTTTTCATTAATTATTTTCTTGCAGTTTCAAGACTAAAAGAAAACATTGTGTGAAGGAGCCCAACAACAGGATGATATTACCAGCAATGGCTTGCAATAAACAATGACCTACTGTTTCAGAAGGAAGAAGTTTCCAGATAATATTCTTCCTCTTACAACATCATTAAAACCTTCTCTTCTAGTTGTAGAATACATGGCTTCTGTTGAAACTTTGACATCAGCCCGATGCCCTGTATAGAATAAAAAATAAAAGAAGTCAGACATTCTCTTTTCTCCCCTCCTTCCCCCCCCCTCCTAGTTTTTGGTTTATTTGTCTTTTGACTTGATGTAGCCATGCTTTGAATGCATATTCTGCTATTTACTATCTTATAAACAGCCTTGACAGGTATATTTCAAGTCATATTTGCACTACTGTATAAAAACTTTTATATTCAATAAAAAACAAGGTTTTAACAAAAAAAACAATTATAATGATTTTTCTTGAGCCAAGTTAGGGAACTTTCACATCAACGTTTTTTCTGAATCGCAGCAGATCCGGCAGATTTACCGTATTTGCCTCGTAATGGCCGACTTGAGGCAAGCCCCCATTCATTCTCTATAGAACTTGCAGTCAGGTGCGGCAAGTGCGGCTTTTGCTGCGATCCGGCAAATCCAGCAGGTCAAAAAAACGCGGTTAGCTGAGGTTTTTTTTGACTTGCCACCAAGTGCCTAATTTGCCAGATCGCGGCATAAATCGCATTTGCCGCACCTGACTGCAAGTCCTATAGAGAATGAATGGGGGCTTGACGCAAGTCAGCCATTACACGGAAAATACGGTAAATCTGCCGGATCAATTCAGCAAAAACACTGATGTGAAAGCAACCTATCTTTTATTTGGATTAATGGGTTGGAACCTTACTTGAGCCTTAAATATTGGGGAACTCAAACCTATTCCGTTACAATTTACTTTCCTGTAACCTCTAGGGCCGGTCATTTCACTATATCTGTTACCTTGAGCCCACTTATAATGTAACATTTGAGTAACATTGACTCCTTGATCTTTTGGTATAATCTTTATGAATTCTCCCCATGCACCTGTATGTTTTTAATGGTAAATAATGTGTTTTTTTCATAATTTGTGCATAATAAAGTTATACTGTTATCATTATACACTTGAGGAAAAAAAGAACCTTTGTTGAATACATATAAATACCAACGTAACTAAATAAAAAAACAAACAAAAAAAACACATGTCTAAATCATGGCTAAGGTTGATAAAACAAGAAAAAGCAGTAAGGGCTCATTAAACAGAAATGGACATTTCACTAGAGAAAGTCAAATAGCTCGAAAAGTTACTCTATTACCAGGTTTTAACCACTTCATCTGAGAGGAACATAACGTTGGGACAGAAACCCTGATTCCAGTAGTTTCACTTAGTTTACTGGGTGCAGCAATTCTGATTCAACCAGTGCTGAGAACGATTGGACCAGGATGCATGCAGGCAGCTAATCCAACAGGGATAATACATTATTACATAGTGATAACCTGCTGAAAGATTCCCTTTAAGGAGTAAGGTTCCCTCTCATATGCTCCTATTGAAAGTTTAATCTATCAGTCATGTTATGCTGCTCAAATCACGGACGGCATGAATCAGAGTCAAGCTGCATTATTGAAGGCAGGCATGATTTTATCTGAAATAATCCAGTGCCACCCTCGGCTAGCGTCTCTATGTACAAACATGGGAGAGGTTGGTCAATTTCATATGGCGATGAGAGGAGATGGCGGCCGGAGGGGTACTGGACTAGTCTCATCTCTCCCTGTGATATGTGGCTGGATCTTCAAACTATGCTTCTTCCAAGTGATAGAATACATATGGGGCTACAATCATGCAGCCAAGATGCCTATGATTACACAGGTTCCTTCTAAACAGAAGCAAGTATGACAGCAAAGCTTTATATGAGACAACTCTGCTTACAATAAAAGCTATGTGAAATTAGCAAATATTTACCATATTCCAGTCCATCAAATCGAGCCATATTTGAGGCTACTTCAGCTGTACACAAGACATGGTAGCAAACAATAGAGTAGCGTGTGTGAGGCATTGAAACTTCAACCACCTTGGCTCCAGCATTCTCCAACAAATCTGCTGCTTTTGACCAGAGAGAAAGTAATTCTGCAGATAATCCTGGGCATGATATTCCTTAAAAAAAAAAAAAATTAACAATGGCACATTAAATGTGCCTAATTTAGAATGGTTTAGGCTGCGTTCATACACTGCGCATTTTTGAGCGCTTTTTTACGAGCGCTTTTCAAAAATGTGCAGGTGTGTATTGTCTGACAGCAAAGTGAATGTCAGACAATACAGCGCCGGCGTAAAAAAGAATTCAGATGTCAATTCTTTACGCAGCTGCTCCTGCGTTTTCTCCCTCTGACGTCACAGAGGGGAGAAAGAATTCCGCTTCCTCCTCCCCTCTGTGACAGCTGTGACCGCCCATTAGATTTCGCAGTGTATTAATATGCACTGCGAAATCTAAATTAAACAAAGCCAAATGTATGAAAAATAAAAAAGGATGAATACTTACCTGTCCGACGCCTTTTCTCGGTGTCCGGTGGTGAGGCCAGGAGATGTGTGTTCTGCCAGAACCTACCGTGATGTCAGAGGGGCATTCCCGGCACTGATTGGCCGCTCGCGGTCATATGATATATATCACATGACCGCGAGCGGCCAATCAGAGCCGGGAACGCCCCTCTGACATCACGGCAGGCTCTTGCAGGATACACATCGCCTGGCCTCACCACCGGACACCGGGAAAAGACGTCGGACAGGTAAGTATTCATCCTTTTTTATTTTTCATACATTTGGCTTTGTTTAATTTAGATTTCGCAGTGTATATTAATGCACTGCGAAATCTAATGGGCGGTCACAGCTGTCACAGAGGGGAGGAGGAAGCAGGATTCTTCCTCCCCTCTGTGACATCACCTGCGCTTTCTGGGGTAAAGAAAGCGCAGTGTGTGAAAGCCCCTGAGTATTTTGTTGCGCTTCTTTGCGTGGCCGAAAATCACGGCAAAAAGCGTGTACAAAAGAGCGCAACAAAATACGCTATGTGTGAACGTAGCCTAAAAAGCAAGAACACCCAAATAACACAGTATACACATGCTCTTTAAAGCTATGTTTCTCAGGGCTCACAAGCTTATAAAGCGCTATACATGGTATCTACAGGGCTCTATAGGATCATTTCTCCATAATACAGCCTGCGATTGAGCATTGTACAATCATATTAATTCTCTCAAAATCTGGGAGGAAAAACATGCATTTAAAAATAGGAGGCACAGAGGTAAAGGGTACAGTATAGCCACACAGCAGATTATTGTGGCTATTCTGTATGGACCCTTACAGTTTATGTTGAATATTTACCCATCAGCAGTCATTTAATAACCTATGTACACAGGCAGACTGCAGACAATGATGCTCAGTGCGCATAGCTGCCATTGTTCTTAGCGGTGTGACTCCTGTGTACACAGGACTATGCACCAACAAGAGCAATGATCTTTTATGCTGCGCAAAAGATCATTTCACCCATTGAACGAGCGTTGTGCTCATATATCGGGAGACTGTTAGCCTGTTTTCACTAATTATCGTGAAACGAGTGTTTTTAGGAAAGCTTGTTCACTATTATCTTTCAGTGTATATACAGTTTTATTCTATAATATTTTCCTTATTAGATGTGAAATTTGTGCTCCAGATGTGGCACAGATTGATGTACTAATATCAGCTATTTTAAAGGCTGTAGACAACTGGCTTTAGTTTTTTTAAATGTATTAAACAGTTTGTCGAAAAGGTAGAAAGAAAGCAGCAAATGTACTAAAACAAAAAAATAATCAAGGCTCAATTCAACACTCACTGGTGCAATGAAGCTGTTCAATTGGGTTTCTAAAAAGATTTGGTTCACAGACCATTAGCGATGGTATGCTGTACCAGCACGTGACACTGGCATCAAGCACTAACCTCAGAAGTCGTGTGCCACCATTAACTGTACAGTGACATGTTAGTGTTCATAGCACAAAACATACAGATGTCCATATAGCAGAAATTCCAGACTCCAACATGAAGACCAGAAGCTGGTTAGCTCCAAAATACTCGAGACCCATTTAGGTAGTCATCCATGTTTGTTTCTTAGTCTGTGCTTGCTGAGAACTAGGTTGGCATTTATGAGTTGGGCATTACCTTTGGAACTCCTACACAGAGCTTAGTCATATCTATTTTGTCAGGAAGAGTGAATGGCTGGAAATGCTCTTGGATGGTTGTTGAGTCTTGTGGGTCATGACCAGCAAGTACCCCTAAAAAACCGAAACGTTTGATAATCAGCAGTAAAAGTTACACTCGTAGTTTACAGTTGCATGTGTCTTTATATTACCTAGTACAGCTGCAGCATCATCCACACATCTTGTTAAAATGCCAGGTACATCCATAGAGTTTACCAAAGGAATAAGTCCATGGCGGGACACAAGTCCATACGTTGGTTCAAGCCCACTATACCACAGTGAGATGCTGGATTTCGAGTTGATCCTCCCGTGTCAGATCCCAGTGCCCTGTTTACAATCAAGATGTTTAATGGTTACACTATTGTATAAAAGTATTTTTTTCTGTATATTACAATACCAAAAAACATTTGTAATAAAAAATGCATCAAATAATGAAAATTAAAGGAAATATGTCTGTAGAGATGAGTCGTTTGTTCACTTTTGTACATGCTGTAGCTATTTAGAAGAACTCTCCTGGGCACAGATGGAATAGAGAAGTACAATTTCCTCTTATATTGTACACACAGATCTTACAGCAGTGCGTGAAACAATCGGAGTCAATTGAAAATGTGGATTAATATACTCTAAAGAAAAAAAGTACAGTTCCTCCCCTGGGAAACAAGAACTCACCAGAAGAATGCATCAAAAGCCTTTTTTTAATTGTATTATGACACTTTATCATTGTCCTGCCTTCTAAAGTCTCCATAAATATTGGATAGTCATTAGTGGATATCTCATGAGCCCCCCAAACACAAGGTTGGCTCCAAGCGCCTTAGTTGTCAATGTGAGAATCACTGCCAGACTCCTCTGACCCCCAACAGACTACACCGGCGGCAGCTTATCTCCCGGAGAACAATAGGATTAGCTGTTGAAAATATGACATGCTGAATCCAAGTTGCAAGGACCCTAGTAGCACAATAGCAGGGAGTTACTCTTAAGGTGCCGTCACACAGCACGATCTGGCCAGCGATGTCGGAAGCGATGCGCGGGTGCCCGCTCGCTTCCGACTTTGCTGGCCAGCTATCACACAGCATGGCTGCGGCCGGCGACACCGCTCGCTGGGCTGGGCTCAGCCCAGCGAGCGATCCGCAGCAACGCTGCGGTATAGGCTGGATCGCCGCCGACATCGCTCTGGCGATGTCACACGGCGCGATCCAGCCTTATCGCAGGTCGCCGGTTGACAGGTTTACGGTTCTTCCTGTAAACCTGTCAACCTGCGACCAGCGATAAAACGCGGTCGCGCCACTCATTTACACAGCGCGACGTCGCTAGCGACATCGCTGATACGTCACTTTTTCGGCGATGTCGCTAGCGACGTCGCCAGGTGTGACGGCACCTATACTCCTTCCAACAATAATACACTAATGAAAAGATTTTCCCATTCCTGCCTCAGTCTTTGCAGTATAGTTGACAAGTGAGCTACAGAAAACAAAAAGATTCAGCCTACTGAAACTCCAGCTGTCAGTATAAACATTTTTATATTTCAAGGTTATTATTTACGTATAAACTAGAGTGTAAGCCGAGTTTTTCAGTACACTTTTTGTGCTGAAAAGTGCCCCCCTCGGCTTATACTCGAGTCAGTGTTCAGAGTCAGTGGGTGGGGGGAAGGTCAGTGACCGGGGGCTGGAGGAAGTAGGGGGAGGCTGCAGAAGGAGCGGGAGGTCACGTGGGCCCGCTCATTAGTGTAATGTGATATGCACTACGTCCCCCTGTCCATCAATGGCGGGGAGAGTGGTGGATATTACATTGCACTATGTATACTCACTCCCCCATCATCACAGTATATGCCCTCATGCTGCTACACACCATAAAATAATAAACCATTGATCTCTCACCCTCCGTCGCTATGGCACCGCTGCGTCCTCCAGTCTTCCTGCTTCAGGGCAGGCTCTGGAAATGACCAGAAGCATACTACCAAACTGGCTATGAAGTAGCTTAAAGAGGACCTGTCACCTCTTTTCCCCCATGGATGTGAACGCTTGGGGGGGGGGGGGAGTGGCTCTGCGCGTCCCTGTGCTGGTAGCTGAGCGGGATATTGCTTATCACCGCCCCGGGTGGCTGTCCCGCCTCCTGCTCTGGCGTCAGAGCCTTTCCTCACCCTCCTCCACATTATGCTATGGAGGAGGGTGGGGAAAGGCTCTGATGTCAGAGCAGAGCAGGAGGCAGGAGAGCCACCGGGGGCAGTGATAAGCAATACATCGCGCAGAGCGAGGATTTCATGACTGGTACGAGGACATGGGTGGTACAGAGATGCAGGCTGCAGCACAAGGGCCGCCTCCATGGAAAATTACCGTAAGTTTTTATAAGCCTATATATCGGGGTAGCAGCCCCACAGAGCCATGAAGGAACCCTTGCTTGAATGCAGCAGACATGCTGCATTCAGTGCTGAGCTTAGATTCACATCCATGAGGGGGTGACAGGTCCTCTTTAACAAAAACAAAGTCAATGTTTTGGAGTGGCCATCACAAAGCCTTGATCTCAATCCTATTGAGAATTTATGGGATAAACTGAAAAAGCAGGTGTGAGCAAGGCGACCTACAAACATGGCTCAGTTACACCAGTTCTGTAAGGAGGAATGGGCCCAAATTCTTACCAACTATTGTGAGAACTTTGTGGTAGGATATCCAAAACGTTTGACCCAGTTCACACTTTTAGGGCAATGGTACTAAATACTAATGAAATGTATGTAAACTTAAGACTTTACAGAAAGTAATAAAAATGTCTTGTTGGCTGCTGAAGCGTCAGACTCCTTGGATCAATTCTCCCTTGTGTGGATAGACTGAATCCTCTGCAAAGACTCACCGAACTTCCATGATATTTTTCAATAAGAACGGGAGCCTCTTTATGTCCAACAGTAAAGAGACTTTGCCATAGGACTAGGGGTCTCCCCTTCATCCCCTTCCATCCTTTCTTCCTGCTGTGCTGCTCCCTCTTTTATTTACTTAGATTTTCCCTTCCTTTCTTCAACATACAAGGCTTTCTAGACTTGTGCCTGTCGGAACCAACCATTGAGAACTTGTGATTACTCGGAGATAGGACTGGAGGTGGCGTAGAGACGGGTACACTCTTCACCTAGAACCTGGACTACCCTACTACACATTCGAGGCTTCTGAAGCGACTTGCACTCCCTAAGAATCAATTTCGTTTGACTTGACTGCCTTCTGTTCCTAGGAGTTAATTTGTTAGCATACTTTAATTACTGAAAGTTAACCTAGAACCATTATGTACATAATTTCTGTAATTTTACTATCTCTTTTATTCTTGAATACCAATAAAAAGAGATTGAACCAAAAATGTCTTAAAACATTCTCTCTCTCATTATTCTGGCATTTGGCAAGTATTAATAATTAAGGTAATTCTAATTGACCTAAGATAGGTAAATGTCAGATAGTGAAAAAACATGCACAGGTGTCTTTTTATATAGTGTATGTAAACCTCTGGTTTCCACTGTATTTCATTGCACTTCACTTGCATGTTTTATACAGATGGCAACTAAAATAGACCAAATTTCTTCACTCCCAAGCACCCACACACATGTGCTGACAATGTCCAAGATGGCTGTCTGGTTATGTGGTTCAAGGTTGCCAACTGCACATTTTCAGATGCTTCAATGTGTTAGAAATATGAATAACTTAAAGGGATCCTGTCACCCCAAAACACCTCAAAACCTATTAAAAGCTGTCCCTGTGCGCATGCACAGTGCACGTTTTGAAGCTAATAGAGCGGCACGGGTGTATACGTCACCCAGCGCCGGAAATGACGCGTATCGCGTCACCGAGCCCCACTACAGGCCGGCCGAGACACAGGAGAGCGGCGGGGAGGCGCGCATTTTAATCAGATTCCAAGATCACGCCTATGGAGGCGTGATATCATGCAGTGGGAGAGCCTGGATGAGTGACTATGAATAGCATAGTCACTCATTATCATCCATAATGAGGTACTATAATAACATTTTTCTCCTATTTCATTTGGTGCTTTTAGGAGGTAAAAGGAGTGTAGGGTAAGTGTTACTATGCTGTAGGGACAGCTTTTAATAGGTTTTGAGGTGTTTTGGGGGTGACAGGATCCCTTTAAAAATATGCTTCAATTTTCATTGTCAGACTTCCTTTATCGATGGAAGGCACCTGTACACCAGAAGCTAGAGACATTTTTAGCGATTCCACCCTACAAAGATTTTTAAATTATACAATACATCATTTAGTAAATGAGAAGGCATTACTAAACAAAATACATCTCAGCACATGTAAACTTATACAGTTATGCTGATAGAAAAATAAGTTCTTTATAGCTCTTGAGAAGATAGGATGAAAAAAAAAGAGAATTTTGTTTACTTACCGTAAATTCTTTTTCTTCTAGCTCCTAATTGGGAGGCCCAGACATTGGGTGTATAGCTTCCGCCTCCGGAGGACACACAAAGTATTACACTTAAAAACAAGAAGTGTAACTCCTCCCCTACTGCCTATACACCCCCTCTAGGAGGAATCCCATCAGTTCGGTGCACAAGCAGGAAGGAGGATAAAACCCACATCAAGACCAAAAGGTCCGGTTAAACATTGTCGGCCAACAGGGCCAAAAGAGCGACATGTACAACACCAGTCACTCACATAAAAGAACAACGCCCAAAGGCCAACAGGGTGGGTGCTGGGTCTCCCAATTAGGAGTTAGAAGAAAAAGAATTTACGGTAAGTAAACAAAATTCTCTTTTTCTTTTTCGCTCCATTGGGAGACCCAGACATTGGGATGTCCAAAAGCTATCCCTGGGTGGGAAGAGACCCAAGCAAGACAGTAACTTCAAATGTGAGCAACCGCCGCCTGAAGGATCCGTCTACCCACATTAGCTTCAGCCGAAGCATATGCATGAACCTGATAGTGTTTCGTAAAGGTGTGCAGGCTAGACCAAGTGGCCGCCTGACACACCTGTTGCGCCGTGGCCTGATGACGTAGGGCCCACGAGGCACCCACAGCTCTTGTGGAATGTGCCTTAATCCCAGCCGGCACAGGTGTACCAGAGAGAATGTAGGCTTCCTGAATGGGAGCCTTGATCCACCGAGCCAAGGAGGACTTGGAAGCCTGCGTTCCTTTCTTCTTGCCCGTCGTGTGAACGAACAGGGCATCCGAGCGGCGAAAGGCAGCCGTGCGGGAGATATAAATCCTGACCGCTCTGACCAGGTCCAGAGTATGGAGAGACTTCTCATACTGGTGAACCGGATTAGGACAAAAAGATGGCAGGACAATGTCTTGATTCAGGTGGAACGGGGACAGCACCTTCGGTAGAAACTCCGCCACAGGACGGAGTACCACTTTATCCTGGTGAACTACCAGGAAAGGAGATTTGCAGGACAGAGCTGCCAGCTCCGAAACTCTGCGCAAAGATGTAATAGCCACCAGAAAGGCCACTTTCTGAGAAAGTCTCAAGAGAGACACCTCCCTCAAGGGTTCGAAAGGCGGCTTCTGCAAAGCCGCGAGAACCATATTAAGGTCCCATGGGTCCAGAGGACGTCTGTAGGGGGGAACGATGTGATTTGCCCCTTGCACAAACGTCTTGACCTGAGGCAGGTTAGCCAGACGCTTGTTGAAAAGCACAGACAGAGCGGAGATCTGGCCCTTTAGGGAACTGAGAGCCAACCCCTTGGTCAACCCGGACTGAAGAAAAGCAAGCAGGGTTGTAAGAGAGAAAGGCCAGGGGGACTTTCTGTGGAGACGACACCAAGAAAAGAAAATCTTCCAGACTCTACGGTAAATTTTTGCCGAGGCAGGTTTCCTGGCTTGTCTCATGGTTGCGGCGACTTCCGAAGAAAAGCCACAGGATGTCAGCAACCAGTCTTCAAGTGCCACAAAGTCAGGCTGAGGGCCGCTGAATTGTGGTGGAAGAACGGCCCTTGAGACAGAAGGTCTGGCCGGAGAGGGAGCCTCCACGGAATCCCCGTCGAGAGCTGCAGAAGATCCGGATACCAGGCCCTCCTGGGCCAGTCTGGGGCGATGAGCAGGGCTTGATGACATTCCATCCTGAGTTTCCGAAGAACCCTGGGTAATAGAGGGATTGGAGGAAACACGTACGGAAGGCGAAACCTGGACCAATCCTGGACCAGAGCGTCCGCTGCCACCGCCCTGCTGTCCCGCGAGCGAGACATGAACCGCGGGACCTGGTGGTTCAACCGAGAGGCCATGAGGTCCACGTCTGGAGTGCCCCATCTGTCGCAGATGTGCCGAAAGACATCTGGGTGAAGAGCCCATTCTCCTGGGTCCATACCTTGCCGACTTAGATAGTCGGCCTCCCAATTGTCCACTCCCGGAATATGTACTGCTGAGATGGACGAGCCGTTGTCCTCGACCCACTGCAGGATACGGTGGACTTCTGCAAGGGCCTGAGGACTGCGAGTGCCTCCCTGGTGGTTGATGTAAGCGACCGCGGTGGCGTTGTCGGATTGTATCCGAATCGGATTCCCCGCCAGGAATCTCTGAAAAGCCAGAAGAGCCAAATAAATGGCCCGAATCTCCAGAACGTTGATCTGAAGGGAGGATTCCCGCTTTGTCCAGGTGCCCTGTGCCCGGTGGTGAAGAAAAACGGCGCCCCAGCCTAGAAGACTGGCGTCCGTGGTCACCACCAACCAAGAGGGGGGCAGAAAGGATCTGCCCCGAGATAGGGAGGATGGAAGCAGCCACCAACGAAGAGACTCCTTCGTGTCCGACAACAGAGGGATGTGTTGGTCGAGGGAGGAGGACTTCTTGTTCAATCCGCGCAAGATCTGCAATTGCAGCGGACGGAGATGGAATTGCGCAAATGGCACTGCCTCCATGGTCGCCACCATCTTCCCTAGAACGTGCATCAGACGCCTGATGGACACTGAGTCTGACCGCATGAGAGACTGGACCTCCTCCTGGATCGAGATCTGTTTGTCGACCGGAAGGACGATCAGAGCCGGGGCAGTATGAAACTCCATGCCCAGATAAGTTATGGACTGAGCAGGCAGAAGAACAGACTTGGGTACGTTGATCAACCACCCGAAGTGCTGCAGCGTGTCTAGAGTAATCGAGAGACTCCGCTGACACTGCTCCGCAGAGGGGGCCCTGACCAGAAGGTCGTCCAGGTACGGAGTCACTGCATGGCCCTGAGAATGCAGAACCGCCACCATCGCCGCCATCACCTTGGTGAAGACCCTTGGTGCGGAGGCCAGGCCGAAGGGCAGAGCCACGAACTGAAAGTGCTCCTCTCCTACCGCGAACCTCAGCCATCGCTGATGTGCCGGAGCGATGGGGACATGAAGATAGGCGTCCTTGACATCTACTGAGGCTAGGAAGTCCCCCTGAGATAGAGACGCTATCACAGACCGCAGAGATTCCATGCGGAATGACCTGACCTTCACGTGCCGGTTGAAAAGTTTGAGATCCAAAACCGGTCGTACCGAGCCGTCCTTTTTGGGAACCGTGAAGAGGTTCGAGTAGAACCCCCGGTATCGTTCCCCGGAGGGAACCTGGGTCACCACCCCGTCTCGTCTCAAAGCGTCCAGCGCCTGACAAAAGGCCAAGGCCCTTGTTGGCGGGGGCGAAGAGATACAGAAACGAGTCGGAGGACGTGAGGTCAGTTCTATTCTGTAGCCGTGGGTGACGACGTCGACTACCCATTGGTCTTGGATCTGGCAGCGCCAGATGTCTCCAAAGTGGGAGAGCCTGCCACCGACCAAGGATGTTGCTGGGAGAGGCGGCGAGTCAAGAAGAGGCCGCCTTGGCAGCTGTAGCGCTGGCTGGCTTCCTTTGTTGATTTTTGGACCTCCACGTCCGGCCTGACTTCTGATCCCTGTCCGTACGGGAGGAGGAGGAGGACGACGTCTTTGAGGAGGGACGAAAGGCACGAAACTTGGCGTGCATCGGACGCTGACCAGACTTCTGTACCTTGGTTTGAGGTAAAGAAGTTGACTTTCCACCCGTGGATTCCTTGATGATGTCGTCCAATTGTTCGCCAAAGAGCCTGTGTCCCGCGAACGGGAGGCCTTGTAGAAATTTCTTGGACGTGGCATCAGCCTTCCAGTCACGCAGCCACAGCATCCTGCGGGCTGCAAGAGAGTTAGCCGAGGCCACTGCGGTACGGCTGGCGGATTCCATGACGGCCGATCTGGCGTAGTCAGTAAAAGCAGACGCTTGAGCAGTAAGGGTAGTCACCTCAGGAAGATCCTGAGCTACCGCATTCAGTTCTGTCAAGCAGGCAGAAACAGCCTGCAGAGCCCAGACTGCAGCGAAAGCCGGGGCAAACGAGGCTCCTGTAGCCTCATAGATTGACTTCTGCAGAAGTTCAATCTGTCGGTCAGTGGGGTCCTTAAGAGAGGAGCCATCTGCAACCGACATGACAGTATTGGCCGACAACCTGGAGACCGGGGGGTCTACCTTAGGAGAGGCCGACCAACCCTTCACAACGTCAGAGGGAAAAGGATACCGAGTATCCTTCTGTTTCTTGGAAAAACCGCTTGTCAGGACAAGCTCTGGGGGTCTGAACCGTTGATCTAAAGTTTGAATGATCAAAGAAAGAGCCCCGGGGTCTGGATGGAGGAAGGAACTGATACAGTTCCTCTGAGAGCGAGGTGTCCACCGTGGGAGGGGGAGCCGTGAGGTCTAATACCGTATTAATGGAGGACACCAAGTCATCCACGAAGGAATCCTCCTCTGAGGCCTCGTCCGAGGGCCTCACGGACTCCTGACCATCAGCCCCCTCAATCTGAGAACCCTCAGTCTGCTCCGTGCGAAGAGAGGAGGCCGGAGAGAGTGCTCTACGTGGGCGTTTAGGTGGCCGAGGAGAGGGATCTGCGTCCGAGACCCCTGTATTGTCTCCAGGGTCCACACCCCCAGCAGGGGACGACTCGCTGAGGTGCCTGCGGCGTGAGGCAGAGGGACCGGGGGCGCTTTCCCGGTGACCAGCCTGCAAAGATTCCTGCAAGACCCTGGTCAGAGCCGTCATGGACTGGGCAAAAGACTCTGAAAAGGTCCTAGTGAAAGCTACAGTCCAAGGAGGGACATCCTGGTCCCCCTGACTCGGGGAAGGCTCTGATGTAGCAGAGCTTGGGGGGCCCCCTGAGCCTCTACAGAGTCATGTAAAGAGCAGACAGTGCAATGAGGGTAAATAGACCCAGCAGGCAGGGCAATCTTGCAGGCAGTGCAAGATGAGTAAAATGCCTTCACCCTAGGGGCTTTGCTCCTGGTGGAAGACATGTCGCCCTTAGAATTAATCCTCCCAGAGGGAAACAAGCCAGAGGGGGGAATAGGAGAAGGAAAGGCACCAACAGGAGACCTGTGGTGACTTACCAGACCGACCAGGGAGTGTGTGTGTGCCCTCCGGATGCTCCGCTCTGTACTGGCAGCTGCAGAGTGCAGGGAGAGACGCTGGGAGTATGGGATCAGCAGTCTCCAGCCCCTACATAAGATGGCCGCCGGAGCCGAGCGAGGGGGCGTGGCCTAGCAGCCCGGGAATCCGGAGGGCTACTCCCCTCCCTCCCAGCCAGGCTATGATGCAAGCCCTGGCTGGGAGCAGCCGAGCTCCAAGACCGCCCCCAAAGGCGGGCGGGCCCGCCTCCCTTGGAGCCCGGGCTCATGGAGGAAAACAAGGCCTCAATGAAGCCGGGGCCTAAATTTAGAACGCCGGCCCGCGCTCGGGAGCACCCGAGCGCGGTAGTACCAGCGACCCCCGGGAAACCCGCGGCGCTGCAGTGGCAGGCCGCTAGGGACCGGGAAAATACCACCAGGGTCCCCTCTAGAGTGTGAGTGGCTGCAAACACATTAAAGAGCCCACTGAAAAGGGCATGAGAGCCTGGAGGGAGCACACACAGAGGGACAATGTCTCCAGAGTCCACATACTCCCTCCCCAGGTGGATGGACCGGGCTGCAGCAGGGCAGGCAGGGCAAGCATAACTCCCAGAGTACCTTAATGAGGTGCAGGGGACCGAGCCCTGTGGTCCACGACACCAGCCGACAGGATCCCTAGGGGCTGTGGATGGAGTCAGAGCTCCAGAAGTTCTGGGAGCCCGTACCGATCCCACTTCTCCAGAGCCCCGAGGGGATGGAGAAGGAAAACGCAGCATGAGGGCTCCAGCCCGTCGTACCCCAAGGGTACCTCAACCGCCTCTGCCCGAGGGTGAGGAAGGAGACATGCTGGGGGTCCCTAAGGATCCTCTTTGCTTCCATCCGACACTCTCCGAGGAGATTGAGTAAGACTAAGTGAGAGTGCATGAGTGCAGAGTGTGCCTCCTTCAACACAAAGCTAAGAACTGATGGGATTCCTCCTAGAGGGGGTGTATAGGCAGTAGGGGAGGAGTTACACTTCTTGTTTTTAAGTGTAATACTTTGTGTGTCCTCCGGAGGCGGAAGCTATACACCCAATGTCTGGGTCTCCCAATGGAGCGAAAAAGAAACAATATTAAAGAATGCCTGCATTTTCAAAGCTTAAAATAATACATAATTGTAACAAATCCTCCGCTTAATATGTCTTTGATAATTTTACTGCACTATAGAAAAAGGGCCATGCTGTGCTGTCAGTTGTTTAATCTGAGACTGGAATGTGCTGGGCTTCTTCAGGTGTTTGCTGCTCTTTCAGGTGTGAAAGCTACTTAGCTGAGCAGTTAGTCCCAGATCACTGCCAGTCGTAGAATTTTGCCCTTTGGTGCATGTTGGCCTCTCTTAGCTGTGCTCTGTGTTTTGATCTGCTGCCAGACCTTGGACCTCCTCTTACCATCCGTTTGTTTTGCCCCTTTGATTTGACCCGCATTCCTCTTGGTATTCTGATTGAGGACCGTGACCAGGCTGCGACTTTCTACGCGAAAAAGCACTTCCCTGTAACTACTAGATTTTCTAGAGTACCTCAGAATTTATCCATCATTTGAGCCGTAAATATACTAAATTTAAGGAATGTTACTATATTAAATTTGTGAAGAAGTGTAGTAAGCAGAGTGTGTCATTCCATAATCATATGTTTAAAAAAAAAATATTAGGTTAGGGTTACAATGCAACCTGTCATTTCATTTCAAACCTTATCAATAAACAGAAGGTAAGAAATCTATTAACAAAATAATTGTCACCATGTCCGGTCACTCACACGTAGCATGTTCCAGCGGACACTGCAGCAGCACTGCCTCCTGAACTGCCTCCAGTTATCACCCAATCTGAATTTTCATCACCATTAGCACAAGAGTCTTTTCTCTTCTCTCTATATTTCTTTGAAAAACTCCATGGATTTTTCACTGGACCAAATATGCCATCAGTACTGCCCGATCTACAGGAAACAAATGAAATGACATAATACACAGGATTTCATATAAAGAGCATAGTGACATCTCCAGGTAGCTCGTACACAAACTCAAACAGGCAAGTGTGCATTATTTTTAGAGCACAAAGACAGGACTATGAATTCCAAAACCTCTTGGAAGTAGTATTGAAGTATTCTACATTCCCAAAACATATGAACATGTGTAAGACTGCTCCTGTTGCTAAAATGACATGATTGACACTGACCAACCCAAATGTACTCGATTTTACACTGGCATAAAGAGTATAATTAATCCTGCAACTGGAGTATCTGAACTACTAAGGATACAACTAAAATCTTCATCATAAATATCTGGAGTATCATCCTTCCATTTATGCAAAACCTTTTCCTTCATTTGTGAAGAAAACCTCCTTGTTAGAAGACTATTGAGACTAGACAATGCATTTATAAGGTTTGTATCCTGAGCAGACTCTCTAGAAGAGTGAGGTCAGGGGGAAGCATCGGCACTGTGCCCCAATTATATGCCTTCATTGAATGAATGGCCTAAAAGGCTTAATTAATTGTAATTGCTGAAATTGACAAAGTCGAACTTCCTCTGCGATGTCCAAAAACAATAAAAATCCCATGTGTTTTCCAGAATTGATTCAGAAGAAGAAGCAGGATTAAGCCACAGAGGTGTAGGGGGTGATTATCTTCCCAGGAGTCAGATAGAGTATTATGTCATACCTACAAGGTAACCAAAATGGAAGCAGGGATTTTCAGGATACTAAATGTTGTGCCTCTTAATAAATATCCCCTTAGTGTTCATTCTGAATCCAAAGTGGGACATTCCAGATGTAAAGATGGATTAACTCAGAGGCAGTCAGCCACCAATACACATAGACCATTTGGCTGGCCAAATAGTAGTAGTGAAAGTAAGGAAGCACCAGCTTCTCCTCGCCCCTTTCCCAGGTACAAGGTGTTGTTTATAGTGTACTATCAGTGTGTTAACATACTTACCCATCACTATCTTCTCGGTGTCCAGAGCCGTATCACTCATCTTCTGACTGACGTGAATACTCAAGTGTCACACGCTTAGTTGGCGCTGAGATTGCTGGATGCTGCTGTGTATGTTTGTCTTTAGGAGTTGCATGGTTGATAATTGTGAAGTCCTGGCCTCCTGTGTTGTGAACTGCATTCACTATTAGGTTCAACTGCTGGTTGAGGGTTAATGTGTGATTCACTGAAGTCCCCTCCCCTTGGCCTTTAAGTAGTCTCTCCTTCCACCAGGTGGTGCTGCTGATAGAGTTTCACTCTATGCCTGGAAGCCTGTGCTGTGCTGACCTGTGTGTTTGTGTTGCTGAAGTCCTTTCCTTTGGAGTTGCTGTATCCCAGTTCTGTGGAGGTAGGTGGTGCGTAATGTGAACTTGAGCATAGGAACTCTCCACCAGGAGGTTCTGTCCTGTCACCTCTTGGAGAACCTGCCCACTCCCATTGTATTGGGCCTTCCTGGCTGGAGAAACACAACCCAGTAATTGACTGGCGGACCAGAAAGGTTGTAACTTGGGGGGCTTTTCTGTGTGAGTAATTGCTTTGCTACAACAATTTCTACCGTACTGGTTGCACCAACTCCTACCCCACGTCCAGAAGTGAATGGGAGTGAGCCTGGAAGAGGGGTTGGAGTCCAGACTACGCCTCAGATTAATGGTGGGTCTAGGCGTCGTTCAGGAGGAGGGGCCGGGGAGGGGTGGTGGTTCCTGCTGTGCACTCCAGGGAGGGAGCCCTGGGCCCCAGGGGGACGCTGCTGCAGTTTTCCGTGCTGGATGTGTGCCCTCTAACTGTGACTGCAGATTTGGTAATAAACGTGCAGGTCCGAACCTGAGAGATAATGAGTATGTGTGGGTGTTGTCCAAACACATCAGGTGGAGTTGTGCTGCTGGGACTCCTGGTTTGGAGTTATAGGACTGTTTCGGATATCAGCCATTTGTAATCTTGTGCTGTACCGTCTTGACCTACCCCCCAGGTCTGGCAACCCGTAATGTGTTTCATATCTCGTCACTCAGGGGATGTGGACTTCTTTCGGATGTGCTGTAGTTGAGTCCTGAGGCCTCTCTTAAAAGAGGGTGTACTGTCACGCGCTTAGTTGGCGCTGACATTACTTGATGCTGCTGTGTATGTTTGTCTTTAAAATTGCATGGTTGATAATTGTGAAGGTCCTGGCCTCTTGTGTTGTGAACTGCCTTCACTATTAGGTTCAACTGCTGGTTGAGGGGTTAATGTGTGACTCACCTGAACTCCCCTTCCCATAGCCATTAAGTAGCCTCTCCTTCCACAAGGTGGTGCTGCTGATAGTTTCACTCTATGCCTGGAAGCTGTGCTGTGCTGACCTGTGTGTTTGTGTTGCTGAAGTCCTTTCCTTTGGAGTTGCTGTATCCCAGTTCTGTGGAGGGAGGTGAGGGGGGAATAGTGTAGGGCTGGTGGAGGAGTTTTAGGGAGAGGCTGGAGGCCCGAACCTTCTCACCTTTAGAGATACCTTCAGGATCAGGGCCATTCAGGGTTCCTAGACTAGGGTCAGACTAGTCTTCCCTGGTCACCCTGCCCATAACTGCCTTTCCCTCATCAGCATTCTCACTACACCGTGATATCAAGACCATCAGGGTCACTCTCTATGCTCTGTGTGTGAGCCAGAAGTCTCTTTTACAATGTAATAGGTTATGGGTTTACAGTGGGATAAAAGAGTGTGTTGTCCTCAGCTGTAATTAATAAGATCCAAAGGCTTGTGAGATTACTTGGCACTATTTATTGAACCTAGGATTTGAAAATGAACCGGTTTTCAGCCGTTTTATTTTACTGAAATCCAGTCACTAGTACCAATACCTGATCTGGCTGATTGGAGATTAGAAAGGTACAAAAGTCCATGCTTAGACATTATTGTGTCTACACTCATAGAACAACTTCCACCTTCTACCTCTTATATGCGCCACCACCAACTCCCTATACTAATTTACAATGTACATCTACGAAAACATACTGTGATGCAAATTCTGGGTTACGCAGAGCGCAGTTTGATCTGGAGACTACAAAGAGTGATGATGTCAATGAGGAGAGGAGCAATACAACGCTGGACACAGAAGAACATGGCAATTGGTGAGCATTTTAGCACAATAACAGTACAGTATATCCACATATATAATATTTAAGAAAAGGAAGAAGCTCTTGGGTACCCAAACTGAAGAATTATAAAACATTTTGAAAGCCATTGTACAGCTCAGTTTAACTATATTTTATTATAGAATTAGATCACATGTAATCATCATATCTTTATAGAATTATTTAAACTTCATAATTTGACTTTATAAATGATTAACCTGGTGAGGCTTTTGGCTTAGCTAAATGTGTGGAATTGTTAGTGATGTTAGGGAGTACAATGAACACGAAATATTGTAAAATATGCACATACTATACCAACATTAGAAAATAACCAAATACAAAACAATCACAATCCAGGTTAGTAAATTGAATACAAAAGTAAAATTTATATATATATATATATATATATATATATATATATTATACACGCAGATGTTATGAACCCAAATTGGTTGTCTGCCACGCTGCCACTGATCTATATCTACAAGTACACGCTGTTTTGGCAGAGGTAAGCTCTTGTGACCAGACCTGAAATCTTGTGTAAAGCATGGAAGAAGTACGTGTTACCTTTCCCAGCATAGAGTATTTCTCATAAAGTATTGACAAGTCTGCTTTCACATGGAACAAGATAAGGCAGTTCAGTTTGCTATCTTAGAGTTCTGGGGATTTTAATGGAAAGTATCAAATCTCCTTGTTTCTCAGAGCAATGAAGGTAGACTGTGGTCACGGTGTACTTAAGTAAATTATTAGCCATTCATGAGCATACGTCGCAGGTGCCTCTTTATTTGTCCACACCAGAATGCAGGTAATAAAAACCTACAGTCATCACAGTTTTCAATTAGACTTCATGTTAAATATAGCAAAATAAACTAAACTGCAGCTTAAACTAACAAAGTATAAACATATTGAGCACCCAAAGCAAATCGACAGCTAGAGACACGCTATACAAAGAGAACAAATAGGAAACCCATCCCATCAAAGCAGCTGATTAGGGTCACTGGATGAGAATTTAGCCGTATGTAAGAAGATATATCCAAGATAATGTGGCAAGCAGAGTTAAAAAAAAAAAAATGAGCACAAAGCCCTCATCTCAGGTCATTGTCTATAGCCACAAAAACCACATACAGGTAATAGAATCTAATAGAGGAATCTTGAAGTGCAAAGAAGTCACCTCTGAGAACCACTTTAGTTTTTAGAGAGCGTATTATCAGGATAATCCATGTTAAACTAAAGATATGACCATAATGGCGCTGTCATACTGGCTTAGTACATACCTTAGTAAATACCTTCAATGTAGAAATCTGCAGCTTGCTTTTTTATTAAATTTGAGATTTGGGTAGGCTCTTCAGCTCTGCCATGACCCCCCCTCCAGCTGCATCTGGGGCCTTTATCTTCTTCCTGATTCAAATTTTGCACTGACGCCATGCTAGCCATGGGAACTACTTGCACAGAATCATCTTGTAGCAGGCTTCAAGAAAATGGCTCCAGTGCCAGCACAGGCACAGATTGACCTCTTGCACAAAAAGGAAGCTGAAATTTCTAATCATAATTGGCAACTTTCTACACTGAAGGAATCGATAAAGTCCGTATGACAGCGCCATTATGACCAATAGTGTAATGTAGAAGTAGAAAATACCAGTCAGTACCATTCCCATGATAAGAAAAAAGAAAGGAAAAGAATTCCAGCAACTACGCATTTTAGAGTTCATAACTTATTTTCTAATTTTACGTGGCACCATTGATACATCAATATAAGGTCACTGTAACCTTTGTAAACCAATTAATCTAAATTAACTGGTTTTCTTTCAGCAATATATCGTATTTTTCGGATTTTAAGATGCACTTTTGCTTCCCCCAAATTGAGGGGAGAACGGGGGTGCATCTTAAAACCCGAATTTTAAATAAATCCTACCGAGGAGGGGGGAATGTTGCAGGGGTGCATGCGGGGTTTCACGGGACCATGGGGGGTGGGGCAATGCCCAGAGCAGCGAGGGAATCGCAGCAGTTTTCCGGTGGCGCGCCGCCATTATAATTTTTCATCATGCAGTGCAGAAAGGCATTGCATGCTCGCTCTTGTGTTCAAACGTCAAGAAAATGGCCGGGGGTCGCAGTCTGCGCATGCGCCGTATCCGCAGTCATTTTCTGCCAGTCTGAACACAAGAGCGAGCATGCAATGCCTTTCGGCAATGTATGATGAGAAATGATAATGGCGGCGCCCAATGAAAATTAAAAAATATTTTTTCTCTCTTTTCCTTCACAAAATTTAGGAGTGCGTCTTATAATCCAGTGTGTCTTACAAAGCAAAAAAAAATAATTCTAAGGCCTGAGAACGGGTGTCAATTTTTAAAATATAGTTTTTGTTTGTAAATTCCATTTTTGGCTTTGGCATACAAGCCCTGATGAAAAAATGCTAACATGTGAATAAAGCCTAAAGGTACCTTTACACGCCGCCACAGTGCCTAGCAACCAGTATCAACCGCACGTGCACGTTTTTGACGGTTGATACTGATCGCCGATGCCGCATGTACACGCCGCCATTGCGTTGTCAACTGAAGGTATCTTTGTTCCCCGGAAGTTCAGACAGATCCTGCGGCTAACTTCCTGTTGAATACCTTCGCTGCTTCACACGCCGCTACCACAAAGCAATGTGGGCGTACATCTTTCGCGCCGCAAGTACATAGGCGTGACAGAGGTGTGTATTCCGTGACGCTAATACGCTGATTGGACAACGCAATAGCATCATGATTGGCCAGCCTGCGCAGGAAGGCTGGCTATTACATGACGCCATTGCAATTATGTAGTGTGAATGGACAGCGCTTTAAATATGGCGCCCTGTGAAGAGACAGCCAATGGTTACACAGTTCCCCCACTAATGATTGCTGATGGGGCGCGGTATCCTTGAGGCTGTGTCACGCCCCTGGGAAATCACTAGGCGACGGAAATTCCATCCCTGTGCCTCGTTTAGATGCCACTACCATGGTAATTGTGCCTTTATGTTGGCTTGGGTTTTTGAGAACGGCTCAGAAATAGGTATCCGAATCAACAGCGGGTAACGCGATCAACTTCCCAATTTACACGCCGCCATTTCGTAGCAATTTCATGGCAACAGACACAAAAATCCCCAATGCCAGACAGTTGCTACCACCCAGTGGTGGCGTGTAAAGGTACCTTAACAGATGCACTATATAAAAAAAATGTGGGTGGATTTCACCTGACACCCACACTTTTTATTACTAGGTACTGTTGACGATACTACTCACTTAGTTGCTGGTAGAGGTAACGACAGGAATGGTTTCCTTTTAAACAGTCTGGCTGGTTTATTTGCATAAATATATCAATATAGGATATAAACACTCAGTATGGAATATTTCCTTTACACAGGTGTCCAATTGAAGGTGTAGCAGCCTCCACACATAGACCAAGAGTGTGACAAACAGTCTCCATTTTAACACATGTATCACTCCCAAGGATGGGGGTATGTGAGAAGCCAGACCCGCCTATCTCTCCAACTACTCATAAAACCCAGCCCTAACAGGTCCTAGTAAACTCTTATTAGTAAATGTACTATAACTGCATGTGGGGTTACATCACAGGGGATAACCAACTCTGCTATACATATCTCCAGCCACCGTCTCATATTACGAAAAAGCTTAATTGAATGGTTTGCAATGGCATGGTAAAGCATTACCTTAATGGTACTTTTACAAGCGGCTACATTTCTAGGGTGTCAACAGGTAACTTACTGGCTGCAGTGAAATCATGGAGAGATTATTCCATTTGTACACAGCAACAAGATAGAACCTTGTCTCCATGATTTCACTGCAACCTGTAAGTTACCTGGTGACACCCTAGAAATGTTGCCGCGTGTAAAGGTACCATAAGAGATGACATTTTTGTAGGGCTGTCTACCTTCATGAATAGCTGAAAGATTTCCTGAATAAGGAACTCTTGTGAAAAAAGAAGGCTTTCATTACACACAGGCAGTGAACACATTTGTGGTTCAGTGTTGGCAGCAGTAACTAACAGTAGCTGTTGCGGTGAGTGAACACTAATGTCTCTGCTCAATGCATGTAGCAGAGGTGAGTGGATATCGCTGTGGATTATCATCCGAAGGTATTTTTGGGGTTAATAAATGGAAAAATGAAGGTTGTCTGTGTGTCTTATTTCAAATAAAAAAAAAAAAAAAGACACAGAAAAATTGTTTAACTATTTACTTGTACAATTGATAATGTTCAGGCTTCTATGAGACCTACATATTATAAATCCGAGTGTCAGAACTCTGGCACTTCTAATTATCATTTGTGCATCATTGTCGTTTTCCAAGATGGCTTCGCTCCTGTTCATGTAATCCTCCTTCCCTGCGTTTATAAACCTTAGTCTAACTTTTAGCCCTTTTTGAGTATTCAGTTTAAATTCCTGGCTTCCTGCGCTTCTCAAGAGTTCCTCCTCCTGCAAATCTGCTCCGGAGACTGTGAACTTGAAGATACAGAATATTTTTCGGCGGCATGGAGTTCCGGATGAAATCATCTCTGACCATGGAGTACGGTTCACCTCAAGATTCTGGAAGGGGTTTTGTTCTGTACTCAATATTAATGTTAGTCTTTCTTCTGCATACTAACCACAGACGAATAGTCAGACCGAGCAGACCAATCAGACTTTGGAGCAATATTTACGGAGCTACGTCAGCCAACTTCAGGATGATTGGTTGGAGTTACTTCCTTTAGCTGAATTCTCCTACTATAATTTTCAAGAGTGCCTCCAATAAAAGTAACACCATTGCTCGCCAATCTAGGCTTCCATCCAAGCATTTTTCCTAGATCACTGATTGATGCTCTGATTCCGGCAGTGGAAGAGAGGTTGTCTGCTCTGAGAGAAAATCTAGAGGTTCTTAAAGAATCATTAACCTCAGTTCAGGAACGTTACAAAAGATCGGCAGATAGATACTGGAAACCATGTTCATGGTAGGAGACTCAGCGTGGTTATCCATTAAAAATGTAAAATTGAACATTCCTTCACAGAAACTAAGACAGAAGTTCATTGGTCCTTTCAAAATCATCGGTATCGTGAGCTCTGTTGCCTGCAATCTAAATTTGCCCAGGACTATGAGAGTACACCCAGTATTCCATGTTTCCTTAATAAGAGATGACTCTTATTAAGTAGGTATTGAGAGGTATCGGAGGTATTGAGAGAGCTGGGGGGAGGAGGAATACAGAAGGGTGGTCTCGGACTTTGTTGACTGGTGCCAGGCTAACCATTTAGAACTCAACGTAAAGAAAACCAGGGAGTTGGTGTTGAGTTATGGAAGGTGCATGAAGGATTGCTTACCTATCACTATTGATGGTCAGGATGTGGAGATGGTGGAGAATTTCAAATATTTGGGGGTTCACCTGGACAGCAAGCTTGATTGGAGGTGCCATATGGAGAAGGTTTGCAAGAAAGGGATGAGTAGACTTTACTTCCTAAGGAAATTAAGGTCGTTTAATGTGTGTAGCAAAATGCTTAATGTTCTACCAATCTATTGTGGCGAGTGCAATCTTTGCTGCAATAATATGCTGGGGTAGTAGTGTGCGCACAGCTGACGCTAATAAGCTGAATAAACTTATCAAGAAGGCTAGTGCAGCGGTGGGTCTACAACTTAGGACTTTCGAGGAGGTATTAGAGGATAGAATTAATAAGAAATTCAAGGCTATAATGAGCAACAATACACACCCGCTCTCTGAACTGTTTGCGAAGCAGAAGAGCACATTCAGCAAGCGTCTAATCCAACTAATGTGTAAAAAGGAAAGATACAGAAAATCGTTTGTTCTGACAGCTGTGGGGATGTTTAACAAATGTATAAGTGTAAAGCGTCCCAAGACTATGTGAAGTTCTATGTGTATGGGGGGAATAGGTGAGGTACATGTACCAGTCTACCCACATCTGCTGTCCATATAGACTTATTTTGTAAAGTGTGAAATGTTCTTGATCTTTGTTCTGCTGCTGTAATACTGTAATTTCCTCCGGGATCAATAAAGTTTATCTTATCTTATCTTAATAAAGCCTATATCTCCTAATGCCTTCCAGGGATGCGTTGTGCTACCCTCTGCAACCTGTAGTGGTGGATGGGAAGGAGCAATTCTTGGTGGAAGACATCATTGATTCCAGGATTCAAAGAAATCAAATCCAGTACCTTTTAAGATGGCAAGGGTATTCACCTGAGGAAGACTCTTGGGAACCTGTGGCTCACATCAGTGCCCCGCAGACGATTGCTCAGTTCCATCTCAGATATCCTGAGAAACCAAGTCCGGGATCATCCATTTTTTAGGAGGGGGTAATGTCATGACTTGGGATCTTGTATTCACTGTTTGTGCATCCCAGCCGTTTTCAAAGATGGCTTCTGCTGCTTTGCTCCTGTTCATGTGATCCTCCTTCCTTGATTTTATAAACCTAAGGCCCCTTTCACATCAGCGTTTTTCGCTGATTGCGGCAGATGCGGCAGATTTACAGCATTTGCCACCTAATGGCCGCAATTGCGGCAAGCCCCATGCATTGTCTATGGGGCTTGCGGCAAGTGCAGTATTGCCGCGATCTGGAACTTGCAGCTGACCGCAGGCTTTTTCCACGGCTGCAACTTCCGCAAGTGCCAGATCGCGGCAATACCGCACTTGCTGCAAGCCCCATAGACAATGCATGGGGCTTTTCGTAGGTGTGCCACAAGAGCGGCCGTTAGGCAGCAGATGCGGTAAATCTGCCGGATCTGCCGCAATCAGCGAAAAACACTGATGTGAAAAGAGCCTTAGTCTACCTTCTTGCCCTTCTTAAAGATTAAGTTTGAATTCCTTTCCTCCTGCTTCCTGTATTTCTCAAGAGATCCTCCTCCTGCAAATTCGCTCTAGCTTTTCCAGTGTCTGCAATTTCACTTCCTGCTACTATACCTGCTTCAGTGCTTCTCCTGCAAACTCACTTCTAGTGCTGTCGTCTCTTACTTGCTTCAAGCCTACCTGCTTGTGATACGTAAGCCCTGTGTGCTTTTTAGCTTTTGCAGCTTCTCAGTTTATATTGTGCAGTTCTCTGGACTGTGCTGGACTTTCCTTAACTGCACTGCTTCAAGGTCAGGACTTGTTCTCTGTGACTACCATTCCCAGGCCTTCCTGGGTGTAACTAAACTCATAGACTGTTTCTGTTTTGGCATCTCCCTATGTGTACTGCTTCTGAGAGACTTCCCCTTTTGGCTTCAAGAAAGAAAGAATTATTTCAAGAGACTTTTCTGTTTATTGCATGTTTGATAAGCTTGCTCACTTTGCTGCATCTCATGTTTATTTTCTGCCCTGTATGTTCAATACAGACTAGTTTACCTTTAAAAACTAGGTCTCACTGTGTCTTTGCTCCCACTGCAATTAGATTCCTGAGTAAATCTTTACAATACATTACAGGGTATGCAAGCAATTAAGGAATTTGCTGGGGGTATGGCTACTTTAACCCAAGTTTGAGCAGCTGTTCGCAAAAGAAAGTGGTAGGTTTGCAGAACAAACTAGCAGGTATTGAACATAAAGGGCAAGTGTTTGGACAGACCTTGCAGGACCTGAGTCCATGGCAGCTCAGGGAAGAAAAGTAGCTGGCTTAGGGTGGAAACGCAAGAAAAAATGTGGTCCAATTGTCGTTCCCGAGTGTCTTACGAGTGACGTCCGGTTTTTGGTCAGTTTTGCATCCAACTGCTATGCGACTGTCGCGACATTTTTCTCAGATCACATCCGAGTGATGTCCATGTGCAATCCATTTTTTTTTCTCAGCAGCTATTTACTATATAATCATTTACAGGAACATTTTACAGTGTTCTCAGCTGCAGAATGATAATGTATCAGTGAAAAAAAAACGGATGCCTCTCGAATGGCCCGTGTGCGGTCCGTGATTTTGTTGGACCCATAGACTTGCACTGGTGAGTCTCACGCATGAATCGCATACTGTTGCAGCATGTTGCGATTGGTTTCTCATCCGTATATCGGATGAGAAAAAACACCCGACACTCGCAAATGTGCTCTCGGACATTAAATAACATTGGCAGTATACTACCTGAAAAGTAACCATGCAGTACAGTCTCCCAGTCCCTAAAGAACTCTCATCGCCGTTATCCATATCTACAGAAGTCCAAAAGATATGGATAACGGCGATGAGAGTTCTTTAGGGACTGGGAGACTGTACTGCATGGTTACTTTTCAGGTAGTATACTGCTAGTTGTTTTCTGTCTAGTTTATATGACTTTTTACCTTGTTTACCATATATTGTACATTGGTTGGTTGATTGATATGGTGGGTGGAGTTTTTATGATATAAATGGCACTGTGTTGTAATGGGATATATGCACTTGAAAAAGGTCGTCAGACCGAAACGTCGTGCTGAGATGACGGAATAAATCACGCAAATTTGAATTATACCGGCTGGTGAGGCGCTGTTCTTGCTTTTGTTCATTATATACCTGTGCCAGGTGGAACTCCCTGGCTGTGGACGTGCGCCTATATTGGGAACACATTTGGTTCCGATTGGCACGGGGTGCTGTGGTATTTATGCATATGTTATTAAATAACATTGGTCCAACTGCAATGCGACAAACTTTTCATGCCAGTGTGTCCATACCCTTAGAGTCCCAGTAAGAACTGGCCTTTTAGGACATAAATACGCAGTTGGTTTCAAGCATGGCAATACCTACTGTGTAACCGCAGCCAGCCAGTCCACCTAAGTTGCCACCTTTCAGAAATAATGGGGAGTGCAACAAAAACCGTAAATTTGCGACCCAATGCATGTTGTATTTTGATGCGCAAGACAACCGCTTTCATACTGATCGATCTATGTTGCTGACCTTACAAGCGCTTGCCTGGGCGAATCTGATGATGGAGTCTCGTGATCCACAGTTAAATGTTTTGGGTGTTCTTTGGTCACTATTGCATTAATGTTTGATGACCCTAACTGCCATGCTTCTTTTGAAACCTAGATAAATGAAAAAGCTCCGATGCCATTGTGCGGTTTAAATAATTTCTTCTTTTATTTTCTCATGAAAATAACGAGTAAGGAGCATTACTCCGAAACGCGTCTAGTTCCCCAAGGGGGCACCTTATGCTTTTATTCATGAGAAAATAAAAGAAATTATTTATACCGCACAACAGCATCGGAGCTTTTTTCATTTATCTAAGTCTGAAGGTGTTGCCTAACACTGCTCCTTGAAGCCGGGAAGTTCCTGTGAGTATTGAATGGTATAGTCTTGTATTCTCATTTTTCTTTTGAAACCGCCTATATGTTTTTGAGCCAGGGTAAACATTCAGTTAATGAATATGCTACTGAATTTAGGAAACTAGGGGTAGATACTAATTGGGACAGTTATGCACAATTACCTATTTTTAGGAGGTCTGCCTAGCATTGTAAAAGATTAATTGGCCCACTCAGAGTCACATGTATTGCTAATAAAAAATATGGATATCTTATAGCCTACATTATGTAACATAATGCTTATATGCTTTGATAAGTGTGGTCAACAGACCAAGGGTGGAATGTATTGCAAATATGAAATATGGTTGTCTGAATCCAAGCACTATATATTCCAATATATTGCAGTGTATTGATATACTTTAATATTGAGAAACTAGTTCATTCAAATGAACTGTCTTGATGTCTGCCATCCACAAACTGAGTGTTTGCTCTGTGTTGATACAGTAAGACAATGTTAATTGTTCAGTGGTCTTTGAAGCTGTGTGTTTCAAGGATTCATTATCCTGATTTGTACACAAGTGACCACTTTTGATATTTGCTTTGACAAACAAGTGTTATTGTAACCAAAATACTGTGTTTAAATAATAAGTTCACTGACCATTATGTTCCATGAGAAATACACAGATCGATTGTCTAGAATAATGTTTCTAAGTAAACTTCTCGATAACAGAATCTGGCCAATTCCGTTTGATCGACAAGTCAAAGCTTATAAACATTAACCAGGCCATTGTTGAAGCCTTATAAAAGTCGCTGGAATCATGATACAGACAGAAGCATTTTTGGTGGTGACTTCTCAGGAGTTCTCTGTCAATTGGACAGATGATGCTCATAAGCTCCTTGATGAAGAAGTCATTTTGTGTACCTGTATTCAGGACTTCTGCAGGAATTCTTATAAGCTCCTTGATGAAGAAGTCATTTTGTGTACCTGAATACAGTGTTGTGTTTTCCCACTGAGCTCTCCTGTCTTCATCGTGCTTCTCCGATTGATGTTACAAGACAAGATGATGTGCAACTCCGTGGTGATGTGATGTAAGTAAATGCATAACCTTTATGTGTTGATTATACAAATAGTGTATGCAATATCCTGATGTTTTATAGTTTTGTATTCAAAATCTTTATGTGCGGACTATACAAATAGTGTATGCAATATCATACTGTTGTAGTTTATAGTTTTGTATTCTAAATTAGCCTTTTAATAAAATTACTTGATTACCTTCTTTAAAGTCGTATCCGAACCTGTTTGTCAAACCAATTGGCAAAACATTTGGTGTCAGAAGTGGGATACGCGGAAGGATTCAGTAATTTTTTATATAGTGTGATATTGCATAAAACATGCCTCTTTTTAGGAAAAAAGTGGTTGTGAGTGAGTCTATTAAGACTCCAGGGTGGAGGAGGAAACTCCATATCATATTTTGGCGACTAAGTGGTCGCACAGTGTTGGTTCAAGTGAACTATGGGACAAATGTTTGCAGGATGCAGAGCCTGCTGATGTGGTAGAATGCTTGCAGAAAGTAAAAGTAGAAAAAGGGAAAGAATTGTGTGCTGTTGGTAGGAGTGGCTGGATCCTGCTATCTGCATATAGAAAACAGCATGAGGAAAAGCAAAGAATGTTAACTAAGGTGCAGGAATTGGAAATGCAACTGTGTGAGGCCCAGAATTCACAGGGTCAGGATAAGTTAGTAATGGACAAATGTGTTGGAACTCAGCATGATGAAGAACAGGCTGCTGTATGTGTAAAACAGTATAAGTGCAGAAAGAAGAGGGGGAAGGTGAACAAGAAGAAAGCTTTGGCCATAGCCAAAGAAGAAATGGAATGGAACACAGATCAGTGGGATAGTGATGCACAGGGGTCAACTGACTCCAAAACTGCCACTGACCCAGAACAGGGAGATGATCATTTTAATGGGGAGATGGAAATGGATCCTCTACTTCACCCATTAAAAGCTCATCGTATATGCCAGAGACAGGTTCTAGAGACAGCTACAGGGAATGACGTAGACGATTGCAGTGTGTCCAAAATGGTCACCAACGCAGAACAGAGGGATGATCATTTTAATGGGGAGATGGAAATGGATTCTCTTATTAACCCATTAAAAGATCATCATTTATGCCAAAGGAAGAGGGGGAAGGTGAACAAGAAGAAAGCTTTGGCCATAGCCAAAGAAGAAATGGAATGGAACACAGATCAGTGGGATAGTGATGCACAGGGGTCAACTGACTCCAAAACTGCCACTGACCCAGAACAGGGAGATGATCATTTTAATGGGGAGATGGAAATGGATCCTCTACTTCACCCATTAAAAGCTCATCGTATATGCCAGAGACAGGTTCTAGAGACAGCTACAGGGAATGACGTAGACGATTGCAGTGTGTCCAAAATGGTCACCAACGCAGAACAGAGGGATGATCATTTTAATGGGGAGATAGAAATGGATTCTCTTATTAACCCATTAAAAGATCATCATTTATGCCAAAGGAAGAGGGGGAAGGTGAACAAGAGGAAAGCTTTGGCCATAGCCAAAGAAGAAATGGAGTGGAATCCAGATCAGTGGGATAGTGATGCACAGGAGTCAACTGACTCCAAAACGGTAACCGATGCAGAACAAAGAGATGATCATTTTAATGGGGAGATGGAGATGGATCCTCTTCTTCACGCATTAAAAGCTGATCATATATGCCAGAGACAGATTGTAGAGACAGCTAGAATGAAGCAAAACCAGAATGAGGTAGACGATTGCAGTGTGTCTAAAACGGTCACTGACTCAGAACAGGGAGATGATCATTTTAATGGGGAGATGGAAATGGATCCTCTTATTAACCCATTAAAAGATCATCATATATGCCAGAGACAGGTTGTAGAGACAGCTACAGGGAATGAGGTAGACGATTGTAGTGTGTCTAATACATTTGAGTTGCAATGTACCTTAAGTAGGAGAAATACTAGGGGTGAAAAGGTCCTGGCAATGTATAGATTCAGGCGATCTGATGATCCCATGTTATTCTGTAGTAATTATCTAGCATTGTATAGAAATGTTTACAATCATCCAGATATGTCTCAGGATAATGCTGGTTTTCTATTTTCAATGGCAAATCATTGTAATGTGGATTATGCCACAAGAGTGTCTCTAAGAAATACCAGTTCATATGAAAGATTTGTAAAACTATTAAGTGACTGGTGTCATGAGTCAAAAGAGCAAGATGAAGTATCAGAGAATGTGTCTGCTGTATACAGGCCTAGGTATTGCTTTAAATGTGGGAGGATGGGCCACATTAAACGTTATTGTAATACTGAACTAGAGAGCCATTCATTGCACCAGAATATTGATAGTATTGAGAATGAGGAAGAACTTGCCATTAGCAATACTGAATTTACAGACACAGGTAAAAAAGCCGACTGTGCTACAACTGCACAAAAGTCGCAAGTAATGCAGATCCCAAATGTTGATAAAGGTGAGACTGAGAAAGAGCAGAATGTGTCATATTGTGGACCCCAAAAAGATTATGCTAACGGTCCTGTGTTCTGTCTATGGGGCTGGATCATTTTACATTGGTCACCAGTCATCATTCCTGTGTTGTGTATTAAGACAATACAATGTATCCAGTGAGGTTGTTTTGTTTTCCCTTCTGCTGTTTTTGTCTGTCTATATGTGGATAATCTATTAGCATATGGATAACAGATAGGATAAGGACAAAGTGCAGTATTTGACTTGTATTTTAACTTTTTCTTTGTGCTTCTTTTCAGACTGGACAAACCAGTTTTCAGAGGAATCAGATGCAATGTATTCAGTTATATATAAGACATGTGGGTTAGATATTGAGCTCAAAGTAAAGGTTAAAATAATTGTTTGCAAACAATTAAATAAGTAATCATCCTATTGTGATGAACCTAAAAGTTGTGGTTTAGTTTTATGTATGTTCTTAATCTTTATTTTCAATCAGGAACACAATAGGTTTGTAAACCCCATTTGTAAGTGCATCTTGATCATTTAAGTTTGATATTTCAAAGAATTGAGGTAATGTGATGGATCAGAATTATCCATGAGAAATGTATGAATATTGACTAAAGTGACATGTCAATAATACAGAAAGAAGATAGAATAGCTCAGTCAGTGTATTTCTTTGGTGAAATCAATTAGGTGTCCTGAATCTGCTCAAGCCATTTCTCAAGTAGCAGTCAGTGTGATCTCAGACAATAATATGTGTTTTTATTTCCCTTTAGATCAAAATCTGATCTGTAAGTGTTGCATTGTTGCTGTCCCCATGTGCGACTGCTGTGAAGAGCCGAGCAATCTTCAGACAGTAAACAGATCTCAACTATGGAAAATGTGGACTTCTGAAAACCAAACAGAATCTATGGATTTACCTAGCCTCAGTTGATGAACACTAGCCATTTTTGAATGGCAAAGGCGATCACTGCTACCAATATATATATATTAGAAACGTGTATGGTGTATATCCAAGAAGATGTGACCTAAAGTGTGAACTGTACAGAAGAAAATTTCTAATGGGAGAACTAATTAATATAAGGATTCCAAGTATTATGCCAGCTGATCCATGCTGTCAGTGGACTTGTGACAAACATAGAAGAGGCAGAAGCCAACATTTAAATATGTTGAATCAGACTGGGGATGGGGAGAGGGCTATTATATGTGGATTCAGTTTAGATAAAAAGTGTAAAAGTATGAGGGCGGGCAAAAATGTGACGTGTAACAGTACAGTGATCTCTCCATCATTTACAGAACATGTAAGATTGCCTAGAGGTTGAATGTTTACCTTTGGAAGTATCACTTTTAGTTATATTCCAAATAATATAACTAGTGGGTCGTGTGTTAGCTCTAAGTTAACTTTAATTATGTCTTTATTCCCAGCTCATAAAACTGCCCATATAAAGCGGGAATTTTCTACCTTATGCGAAAACTGCAATTATGATGTAGTATTATTAACTGATGATATAATAGGAATAATTTTTGCTATGCATGCATTGGATTGTTGTGGTAGGATAAATAATGTGTGGCTATATGATATCCAAGGGTGGAATGTATTGCTAATAAAAAATATGGATATCTTATAGCCTACATTATGTAACATATTGCTTATATGCTTTGATAAGTGTGGTCAACAGACCAAGGGTGGAATGTATTGCAAATATGAAATATGGTTGTCTGAATCCAAGCACTATATATTCCAATATATTGCAGTGTATTGATATACTTTAATATTGAGAAACTAGTTCATTCAAATGAACTGTCTTGATGTCTGCCATCCACAAACTGAGTGTTTGCTCTGTGTTGATACAGTAAGACAATGTTAATTGTTCAGTGGTCTTTGAAGCTGTGTGTTTCAAGGATTCATTATCCTGATTTGTACACAAGTGACCACTTTTGATATTTGCTTTGACAAACAAGTGTTATTGTAACCAAAATACTGTGTTTAAATAATAAGTTCACTGACCATTATGTTCCATGAGAAATACACAGATCGATTGTCTAGAATAATGTTTCTAAGTAAACTTCTCGATAACAGAATCTGGCCAATTCCGTTTGATCGACAAGTCAAAGCTTATAAACATTAACCAGGCCATTGTTGAAGCCTTATAAAAGTCGCTGGAATCATGATACAGACAGAAGCATTTTTGGTGGTGACTTCTCAGGAGTTCTCTGTCAATTGGACAGATGATGCTCATAAGCTCCTTGATGAAGAAGTCATTTTGTGTACCTGTATTCAGGACTTCTGCAGGAATTCTTATAAGCTCCTTGATGAAGAAGTCATTTTGTGTACCTGAATACAGTGTTGTGTTTTCCCACTGAGCTCTCCTGTCTTCATCGTGTTTCTCCGATTGATGTTACAAGACAAGATGATGTGCAACTCCGTGGTGATGTGATGTAAGTAAATGCATAACCTTTATGTGTTGATTATACAAATAGTGTATGCAATATCCTGATGTTTTATAGTTTTGTATTCAAAATCTTTATGTGCGGACTATACAAATAGTGTATGCAATATCATACTGTTGTAGTTTATAGTTTTGTATTCTAAATTAGCCTTTTAATAAAATTACTTGATTACCTTCTTTAAAGTCGTATCCGAACCTGTTTGTCAAACCAATTGGCAAAACAGTCACAAGAACTAGAAACGTTTACACATCATTGTGTACGCATAGACATTCACCTTACTGAGTGTAGAGAGGAGAAATTAGCAGTATTTATTTGTATGTCTAACTTTTCCCTTCCTCACAAAGAACCTACAAGTAAAACATCTCAGGAGGCAGAGGAGGCTCCTATGCAGGTTGACTCAGTGCAAAGGTGTGAGAGAGGAGTAAGGGGCACTCGGAGCACTGCCTCTGGGAGTCTATGCTGCTACTGCGGCCAATCTGACCATTGCTAATCAACTGTCCTAAGTGTCCCAAGAAGCCTAACAAGGTGCTAGCAGTGGTAAAGGAGTATGATAACTGTGATGATGAATATGACATCTCTGAATTCAGCCTGCCATTAAATACTGTATTTCATTCTCTTTCTATGGCTACACATCCCAGGGAGCAAAAGGAAAAGAACGCTCACTGTGCGGCCTCGCTCAATTCAAGTGTATAGAGCAGGCGTGTCCGACTGGTGCAGCCATCTAGTGGACGTGGCCTTGTTCTATACACTTGTACTGAGCGAAGCTGCACCCACTAGACGGGGCTTCTGGTTGAGAGGCCGGGAACACGAATACTGCATAATTGTGCTCCGTTCCTGGTTAAGGAACTGCAAATCCTTGCAGTGCACAGTACGTGCGCTGGGGGGATTGATAAGTCTGCAGTCACATAGACTACTTGTAGAATTATCATTTTTGACCAGACAACCCCTTTAAGTGTGCGGTCCATAAATACCCAAGTGGGCTTGGTACACATGATAAGTCCTGAAATTTCAGTTGATGTGCATCTCTATGGAGTAAATGCACAGACACATTAATCTGTATGGAGGACTTTAACCTCACTTCATACAGAACATTCTTTCAAGAGCTTATTAAAAGGGATCCTGTGAGCTCACTCATGCTGCTCACAGCACGGTCAGCATGAATCAGAGCATAAATGCATGATTATAAACAGGTATGTTTTCTTCTGAAATGCTCCGGTATTTCCGAGTTGGACGGGCGAAGCAGGGACTATAGAGATGTGTCTAGCCTGGTGCCGCCCCCAACCAAATTCTCTCTGTTCCAGTTTACTTGATTGACAAGTCTCACTCAATATACAGTTTACTGAGACATCAGTACATTTCAGAGCAAAATAGGCTCTGCCTGTGGTTAGAGCAGCATGAGTTGATTGATAAATACTCTTTAATTTATCTTCAAAACTGTATTCTGTGATGACTACCCTCAAAGTTATGCTTTGTACGAGTTAGAGAGTCAGGCGATGAGCTAACTACTTACCCCATAGCGAATTCATCCAGATTTGTTTTTCCCATAAGCACTGCTCCTTGATCGAGAAGTCTTTGGACAACTGTAGCATTATAAGGGGGAATGTATCCTGAGGGAAAAAAACAGTAACGATATTAGCCGTGACACTTATACAAATACGGTAGACTCTGTTCATTCTGCACTGAGGCCCGTCGGAGGGTCGTTCGAGGATTTCAGTGTTTTGATGGTGACAACAGAGCACCATGTTGTGCTATTTGGAATGATAAAACTGATGGAATCACTATTTCCAGGTATATTTGAACACAGCTTTACTAAAATACTTCCTAACAGTTATATTTCTTACCTTTCAACATTTTTGATGCACATGTTGTCTCTATATTTTTTGTGCTAAAGTTGTCTTTAATTGCAATAGGAATTCCATCTAAAACCCCAAGGGGCTTACCTGTATGGTTATGGGAAAACAAACACAAGAGTGAGAGTACAGAACAGGTGTAGTACACTCCAGAACAGAGATATGACTGCTTTAATAATATCCTAAATAGCCAAAGCAATTGCAATCTTTATACACTAGGTATAGGATCTCATCAGGTGCTATATTTTTATATAATTCTGCATATTCGATTTGTAAAGGACAATGCTTGTGTAGTTCACACATTTTCTATACATTCTAGTTCGAATAACCCTCTTTTCGCAATTAAACCTTACCTTGCTTAAAACGCTTGTCTGCTTCTGCCGCCTGTTTTAGGGCAACCTGTTCAGTTACAGTTATGTACGAATTGAGAAATGAGGTTTTCTTAATAAACGATAGACACTTCTGGCATAACTCTGTAGGGTTCAGCTGTCCGAGCCTAAAGGCAGCAGCTGCCTGTGGAACAAAACATAAAGCGTCAGACACTATTCTCAATGTTAAAGCATAAATAGTTCTGCAGCTGTCTAATATGCAGGGTGTTTGACCACATTGGTAATTTCTAGGAGACCTGTATGTGGTCTGGGAATAGAAACTTAGAAAAGCTACAAAAATATTTGAATCTGAGAGTCCTCAGTGGTTAATACCTTTTAATGAACTGGGGAGGTAAAATCAATGTTCTGAGATAAGAGGCACAGATTGTATTATTGTTCTATGATTAGTGGTTGGTCGCAGGGCTGGCGTTAGGGGGGGGCAGACTTGGCAGTTGCCCAGGGCCCCCACTGGAGCTGAACTGAAAATAGCAATAAAACAGTAAAAAAAATACACATATTTGGTATTGATGCGTTCATAAGAAGCTATCAATATATGAAGTAAATTAATCCAATTGGTAAATGGCGTAACGGGAAAAAAATAAAAACCCCAGAATTATGCTTTTTGGGCCACCACGTTGTTGCCATACAATGCAATAAAAGGCGATCAAAATGTTGTATCTGAGTCAAAATGGGATCAGTAAAAATGTCGGCTCAGGGCACATGGAGTAAGCCCTCACATAGCCCTGTATCTTCAAAAATTAAAACATCATGGGTCTCGGAAAATGACGAATAAAGTAAATTTTTATATTTTTTTTATTACAAATTTCTGGGGGTTTTTTTATGACTGAATTAAAAAAATGTTCAGTATCTTCTTATTCATTCTGACCTAGATAATCAACTTATGAAGTCACTTTTACCATATAGTTAACATGATAAGTAAAAAAAACAAAAAACATTGTGGAATTGCACTTTTTTTTTGCAATTTCAAAGCACTTGGAATTTTTTTCTCATTCTCCAGTACATTTTGTGGTAGAATGAATGATGTAATTCAATAGTACAACTCATCCCGCAAAAAAATAAGCCTCGATGTGGAAGGAAAAATAAAAAGTTATGGCTCTTGGAAGAAGCGGAGAGAAAAACAAAAAATCGCTCAGTGGTAAAAGTAATAAAATCCTTGCAATTGCCAAATAATAGGAGCAGGAGCGCCCCCCACAGGCTTCAGTCTTCACATGTTCATGATGGGTGTAATTAGAGTTAGGGGACCTCCTTAAAGAGGACCTGTAACCAAACCAGGCATGGTGATCTAATTACAGCACTGGATGCAGCATATCTGCAGCATCCAGGCAAGGGGTCCCCCAGCACTTGAGCAGCCCTGTACCCCGAGATAATACACTTAGAAAACTTACATGCTCCAGCCACTAAGGAGGTGGCTAGGGGCTGCAGCCAAGGGCAGATTCACACCTCCTGCATGTGTAATCTGCCCACCGCTGCCAATCATTCTCTCCCTCTTCAGCAGCATTTAAACAGAGGGTTTTTTTTTTCCAGAACTTGCTGTTTGGCCCCGCTCAAGTGCTGGGTGACCCCTTGCCTGCATGCTGCAGACATGCTGCATCCAGTGCTGTAATTAGATCACCATGCCTGCTTTGGTGACAGGTCCTCTTTAATTCCTATATTTGTAGACAGTTATCACGCCGAACTTACAAGGGGCCTAAGGACCTCTGATCGAAACACGTTGGTTTTCTAAGTTGCATTGTCCGTACTTAAGTTCCTACAATAACTGTGAAGATTTTAGCCCATGTTCGGAGAGCCAGATATCTTTTCATCATTACTGGGATAGATTTGGTGCATTTTGAGAACGTCTTTTTCCACGAGTCGATTATTCTGTCTGCATAGAATATCATATTACCTGTTTACTCAGAAAAAAATCTGTACTGATAACAATGGTCTTAATCGATGAACAGTAATCATCCCAACCGACGATCAAGTCCTATCAACGCTTGGTCATCAAGTATTAGTTGTTTAAATCGGCCTTAAAGGGGGTGACCCCTTTCCTAAACTGTTGGGCTATAAGTGTTGTGATGAGTATATAGAAATGACCATGCCTTGTTCGCCCTTCCCAGGTCCATCGCTGACTCTCCAACACGGTTCCCATTTGTTGGTCCGCAGTGCAGACGTCTTATGGTGCTGTTACACGCTAGGATATCGTCAACGATATCCTTAGAACGATCACGTGACAGTGATCGTTTCGACATAGTTAGTGCGTTGTCACACACAAGGATATCGTTAACAATATCCCATTCAGCAACGCTCCAGTTAAATAGTAGAGAAAGGACTGAACGATCTTATAAAGCGGCAGGAATAGGAGAATTATGAACGACATCGTTCAAAAAGGTGTCACACTGAACGATGTAGCTTATTCACAGAACATTAATTGGACGACGAACGATAGATTTGAGATCCGGATCTCATTTTTGGATGAACGTTCCAACGATTTTTCCTTCCTACATAGTTCATTTACACGCAATGACATACAAACAATATCGTTAGAACGTTCACAAATCCGTGACGTTTCAAGGATATCGTTAACGAGATCCTAGAGGGTTAAGCGGTCTTTACAGACAGACTGAGCTCAGCGGATCAAGCACAGACAGATATCGTTAACGATATCCTTGAAATGTCACGGATTTGTGAACGTTCTAACGATATCGTTTGTGCGTCCTTGCATGTAAACGAACGATATAGGAAGGAAAAATCATTGGAGCGTTCATCACAAAAATAAGATCCTGACCTCAAATCTATCGTTCATCGTCCAATTAAGGATCTGTGAAGAAGCCACATCGTTCAGTGTGACACCTTTATGAATGATGTCATTCAAAAATCTCCTATTCCTGCCAGTTTGGAAAATCGTTCAGCCCTTGTTCTCCTATTTAACTGGTGCGTTGCCGAATGGGATATCGTTAACGATATCCTTGTGTGTGACAGCGCACTACTGATGTCTGAACGATCACTCGCACGTGATCATTCTAAGTATATCGTTACCGATATCCTAGCATGTAACGGCACCATTAGGATGATGCAGTGTATGGCACAGGATTAGTGCATACCAGGTCAGTGATGGCAGTGCCCCCTGTACAGCACACTGACCCACACTGCTGATATCTGGGGCCACTTTATGCATACACGGTGCCATGGTGTGGGATTGGTGTAATATCTGTCTCCACATTATAGCAGCCTCAACCAAGACACTTCAGCTGTAGGCAAGAAGAAAGGAATCCCTCAGGAGTTCTCCACCCCTTGTCTCTCCTTACCTCCCGCAGACTGGAGCCCAGCATGCCTTATAATCCCTGCAGGACACCACATACACAGAGGGATGGCATACTACAGGAAGCCGCCATGTGTTGGTTGGCAAAAAAGTAACAAGATACTAGAACGCTTCCAATTGGTTGGCAGCTCAGTATCGGACGCTGTTATTGGACGAGGCGGGAGCGAGGCTCGGAACGCGGAAGTGCATAGAGGACACAGCGGGGACAAGGAGTGAATGAGGAGACCTGAGGAGTGAATGAGAGTGCTGAGAGCGGCGGCTGGTGACAGGGGCACACTGTGTGCACATTTATACAGCTCTACCTCCTGTATTAATGATATGAAGTGCAGAGCTGGAGACTCGTGACAATGTTTCTGTAGGATCGTGAAACTGCTCTGTCCATTCATTTCTTGAGGGCTCCTGAGGAGCACCAGGCTGATCAGGATGAACATTGTGTGCAGGAGATCTGCCTCCTCCTTGTGTAGACGAGCCAGTAGAACAGCGGATGTCTGTAGAGACAGAGGGGTCCATTCTTCATGTCGGAGGACGATGGTTATGCCAGCCTGGACCATTGACAAATATGGCGATAATGATGTTCTCCGCTTCAATGAAAATGTGCTTTTACCCATCATCCACTATCCAAATGAAGTGATCATTAAAGTCCACGCTGCAAGTGTAAATCCCATTGATGTGAACATGAGAAGTAAGTGGCCAAGATGACAAACCTGTCTGCAGATCATACACCAAGAATCTATAAGGCTACGGCAACAATGGAGTGGTACTGCAACCCAAAGGGGCACTACGGTAACTCCGGGAGCCTCACAGGTCAAGGGTACGGCACAGCTACAGCATAGTGCAGGTGAATGGGGAGGTACTGCAACCTAAAGGGCACTACGGCAACTCCGGGGAGCCTCACAGGTAAGGTACGCCACAGCTACAGCATAGTGCAGTGAATTGGTGTGGTACTGCAACCCAAGGCACTACGGCAACTCCGGGAGCCTCACAGGTCAAGGGTACGCACAGCTACAGCATAGTGCAGGTGAATGGGGCGGTACTGCAACCCAAAGGGCACTACGGCAACTCCGGGAGCCTCACAGGTCAAGGGTACGGCACAGCTACAGCAGTAGAGCAGGTGAATGGGGAGGTACTGCAACCTAAAGGGCACTACGGCAACTCCGGGAGCCTCACAGGTAAGGTACGCCACAGCTACAGCATAGTGCAGGTGAATAGGTGTGGTACTGCAACCCAAAGGGCACTACGGCAACTCGGGAGCCTCACAGGTTAAGGATACGCCACAGCTACAGCATAGTGCAGGTGAATATGGGGTGGTACTGCAACCCAAAGGGCACTACGGCAACTCCGGGAGCCTCACAGGTTAAGGATACGCCACAGCTACAGCATAGTGCAGGTGAATGGGGCGGTACTGCAACCCAAAGGCACTACGGCAACTCCGGGAGCCTCACAGGTCAAGGGTACGCACAGCTACAGCATAGTGCAGGTGAATGGGGCGGTACTGCAACCAAAGGGCACTACGGCAACTCCGGGGAGCCTCACAGGTTCAAGGTACGCCACAGCTACAGCATAGTGCAGGTGAATGGTGTGGTACTGCAACCCAAAGGCACTACGGCAACTCCGGGAGCCTCACAGGTTAAGGATACGCCACAGCTACAGCATAGTGCAGGTGAATATGGGGTGGTACTGCAACCCAAAGGGCACTACGGCAACTCCGGGAGCCTCACAGGTTAAGGATACGCCACAGCTACAGCATAGTGCAGGTGAATGGGGCGGTACTGCAACCCAAAGGCACTACGGCAACTCCGGGAGCCTCACAGGTCAAGGGTACGGCACAGCTACAGCATAGTGCAGGTGAATATGGGGTGGTACTGCAACCCAAAGGGCACTACGGCAACTCCGGGAGCCTCACAGGTTAAGGATACGCCACAGCTACAGCATAGTGCAGGTGAATGGGGCGGTACTGCAACCCAAAGGCACTACGGCAACTCCGGGAGCCTCACAGGTTAAGGATACGCCACAGCTACAGCATAGTGCAGGTGAATGGGGCGGTACTGCAACCCAAAGGCACTACGGCAACTCCGGGAGCCTCACAGGTCAAGGGTACGCATAGCTACAGCATAGTGCAGGTGAATATGGGGTGGTACTGCAACCCAAAGGGCACTACGGCAACTCCGGGAGCCTCACAGGTCAAGGGTACGGCACAGCTACAGCATAGTGCAGGTGAATGGGGAGGTACTGCAACCTAAAGGGCACTACGGCAACTCTGGGAGTCACATAGGTCAAGGGTACGCCACAGCTACAGCATAGTGCAGGTGAATGGGGTGGTACTGCAACCAAGGCCAATACGGCAACTTCCGGAGCCTCACAGGTCAAAGGTACGGCACAGCTACAGCATAGTGCAGGTGAATGGGGAGGTACTGCAACCTAAAGGGCACTACGGCAACTCTGGGAGTCACACAGGTCAAGGGTACGCCACAGCTACAGCATAGTGCAGGTGAATGGGGTGGTACTGCAATCCAAGGGCTCTACAGCAACTCTGGGAGTCACACAAGTCAAGGGTACGCCACAGATACAGCATAGTGCAGGTGAATATGGGGTGGTACTGCAACCCAAGGGCACTACGGCAACTCTGGGATCCTTACAGGTCAAGGGTACGCCACAGCTACAGCATAGTGCAGGTGAATGGGGTGGTACTACAACCCAAAGGGCACTACGGCAACTCTGGGAGTCCCACAGGTCAAGGGTACGCCACAGCTACAGCATAGTGCAGGTGAATATGGGGTTGTACTGCAACCCAAAGGCACTACGGAAACTCTTGGAGACACATGGGTCAAAGGGTACGCTGCAGCTGCTGATGTTTGGCAGTGTGAACTTACATGCAGCGAAGTTGTTGTTTAGCCCATTCTTAACTTGCAGCAATAGTTAAGAAATTCTATGGGTAAACTTTTTAAGGGTTGTCCGACCTCGGGGTAAAAGTCTATAATTTTTATTTTTGACTGTAGACTTGTGACTCCTCATAGTGCAGCTCCAGGAATGGGCAATCATGATTGCTAGTATGAGATACTCATACTTCTGGTGACATTCCTACTGGACATTCTTCCTCGCTCAGTTCACTTGTATTGTACGAGGCCACGAACATCTCTTCGGCACTGCCTGCATACTTGCTGTCATGCCCCGCCAGTTCCTAGCATGGGAAAATTCTGACAGTTTGCACTGCAAAGATACACAAGTCTGCAGTCATATTGATTGACTACAGACTACTACCCTGGGGCAAGACAATTCCAGCAGTTTTTTTTTCTACCCCATCTGAGAGCAGCATGATGTAGGTAAAGAGATTCAAAGACTCACTTAGATTACGGGCTGCAGCTCTTCATACACAATCAGAATTTTTAGCTTTAGCCATGCAACAGAACTCAAAGAGCTGCCCCTGTTCACACCAGACTGTGTATGTTCAAAGTCTATAGACAATGAGCTGCTAATCACAAAGGGGGGTATGCCGGACTTCGGCTCATGCTGATCCAGTAATAATAGGTTACTGGTGCTAAAACAAACATTCCAGGTAAACAACAACACAGTGTGATTAAGAGATGCATGGTTGAAATCAATGTGTTATCTCTTATGTTTTATTTTGCTTTTACAACTTAAATAAGATTTTTTGGGGTCTCATCAATCCAAGTGACAGTCTACAGCAGAGGTCCCCAATCTTTATAACAGCCACATTCAATTCTGAAGTTTGTTGTGAGACACATCCAGCAGTAAGAGAGGGCTGGGAGCCACATAGATCTCCCACACCCCTCACAGTAGGGGCACCCAGAGACCCCTTTATTATTATTTTATTATTATTATTATTTATTTATATAGCGCCATTAGGTTCCATGGCGCTTTACATGAGGATAGGGAAGACGAGCACAATTACAATAACTAGACAATCAGGACATATAGGTACAGGAGGGGAGGGGACCCTGTCCACAAGGGCTCACAGTCTATGAGTATAATGACAGCCAGAGCTTCCATAGAAATAACACGATGCAGTATATCAAGATCCAGGGGTTCTTACCTTACCCCCATTTAGATCTAATCTACTGTGCAGGGCAATTCACAGAAGTCACAATCTGGAGACCTGCTCTTCATAGCTGTTTTGTAGACCCGGTGCGTATGCACCAAGCTGGAAGAACCAGCCATGTTCATGTTAATACAGGAATTTTGCTGCGCAAATATCGCATTTTTATGGTCAGAACGATCAAGTAAATACCAGTGGTCTAGGTAGAAATTTGCAAGTGCCAGCCAATCATTTTCCCTCATTTTATTTCTAGATGGTTATGGAGCAAGAAGTCTGAATATGAGTCGGGATCCTCTCAATGTAAAGACGTCTGGCAGTGAATTCCCTTTGATTTTGGGCAGAGATGCTTCAGGAACAATCATGGAATGTGGACTTAGTGTAAAGTACTTCAAACCTGGAGATCAGGCAAGTATATGGAAGAAAACCAATTATAGTTTGAACTAATATACAGCGGGTGAATTACGTATCACTGGTTTTCTAAGTAAATATATTTCTAAGGCTGGAATCCCACCTTCCGTGTGATATGCAACTAAGGCTGGTTTCACACTGCAGTTTTTTCCCTGATCAGTGTCCATCCAGTTTGTGTGCCAAAACCAGGAGTGTCTCCAAAACTCAGAATAGGTGTCAATCTTTCAATTATACTTTTTCTCTTAAACTTCCTCTCCTGGTTCCTCTCCTGGTTTTGACACATAAACTGGATGGACACTGATCAGTGAGAAAACTGCAGTGTGAAGCCAGCCTAAAGTGTCATGTATGATAAACTTGGAATGGCCTCTCCCTCTCTGGATGGGAGGGTCAGCTGCTTGTGTTTCTAAGCAGCTCCACACTCCTGTCCTGACAGGGGAGAGGCCATTACAAGTTAATAATCCGTGACACGTCCAACTTAAGGCTCCGTTACACGGCATGACATCGTTAACAATATCGCTTAATTTGTCACAGGTTTGGAGTCGTTCAAGCGACATCGTTATGATCTCGCTGCGTGTGACTGCTTGCCACATCGTTGGTGAGTCGTCCACAATATCTAGACATGTGACATCTCATCAACGATGTCAAAAAGATGTCGGAAACGACCGCGCGCCCACAAGATCTTTGTCAACATCGTTCCAACGTCGTGCCGTGTAATGGGGCCTTTAGTCGCATATCACACTGACAGTGTGATTCCAACCTTAAGGTGCTATTGACATGAATGTCACACCAGATGTCAGTAACAACCCATCCAATCTACACAGGCAATTAAATCAAATTATAGCTGTACTTAGATTATGTGTAATAATGAGAAATTATACAAAAAAAGTTTTGAACACACTTAATGAAATGTCATTAATACTTCATACAAAAGCCTTTGTTGGTGATGGCAGCTTCAAGACACCACCTGTATGGAGAAACTCTTTGCATGCATTGCTCAGGTGTGATTTTGTCCATTCCTCCACAGAAACATTCTTCAAAGCATGAAGGTTCCCTGGGCTCCTTCTATGAATTCTGAGCTTTAGTTCCTTCAACAAATTTTCTATTGGATTCAAGTCAGGTGATTGGCTGGGTCATTCTAGCAGCTCTGTTTTCTTACTGAAACCAATTGATCGTTTCCTTGGTTGTCATCCTATGCAAGAAAAAGAGGAGATGGGAGCACAATGTGAAGAACCGTTTATAAGTATTATTTTCCGGGGTGCCAAGTGGCCACTCACCACGGTGGTTGTGCTCGCCCTGCACAACTTCTGTAGGTAGCCTGTAGATAAACCTCCTCCGTGGAGGTGTTTAGGATGCCATCAGCTGTAATCACCGCCGCTCCCGGGGAAGTTCCTGTTGGGTCACGTGACCGGGCGCAAACCGGAAACACATCAGCGCAGGTCCTATAGCAGTGTTTAGCGATCTTTTGCCAGCCAGGTCCTGTACATTAGGACCTGGTTTAAGTATTTCTAAGGCCCAGAGCTGCTCCTGCCGAGTTACCCAAGGGTAATAAAGTGCAGTTAGTATAATGTATCGGTCTGTGGAGCGCTAGGTTTAGAAATAAACAGGGGGCCAATGTTAACATTAACAGTGGTTTTATTAACCCCTTACAAGGCCACAACGCGTTTCAGCAGCAAAGCGCTGCCTTCATTAGGTGATGTCAACCTGATGAAAGCAGTGCTTTGCTGCTGAAACGTGTGTGGCCTTGTAAGGTGCTAATAAAACCACTATTAATGTTAACATTGGCCCCCTGTTTATTTCTAAACCTAGCGCTCCACGGACCGATACATTATACTATCTAGATCAGGGGTCTCAAACTCGGCTGGGTTGGTGGGCCGCACCTAGAAAAATTTTTTTATCGGGGGCCGCATTGCTTGTAGGAATAAGTGACATTTTTAGTAATGCCAGAATTTTTTGCTCAATGTAGTACTGTCCAAATCCTTATCCCCTTCTTGTAGTAATGTCCCCATCTTGGTCCCTTTCTTGTACTAATATCCCCATCCTGATCCCCTTTTGTACTGATGTTCCCAACCTAGTCTACATTCTTTTTACACACACACATTCACTCACTCACAGGCACAGGCTCAGACTCACTCACAGGCTCAGATGCACTCACGCTCCGGCTCAGACGCACTCACAGGCACAGACGCACTCACAGGCTCAGACGCACTCACAGGCTCAGACGCACTCACAGGCTCAGACGCACTCACAGGCTCAGACGCACGCACAGGCTCAGACGCACGCACAGGCTCAGACGCACGCACAGGCTCAGACGCACGCACAGGCTCAGACGCACGCACAGGCTCAGACGCACTCACAGGCTCAGACGCACTCACAGGCTCAGACGCACTCACAGGCTCAGACGCACCCACAGGCTCAGACGCAGACGCACTCGCAGGCACAGGCTCAGACGCAGACGCACTCGCAGGCACAGGCTCAGACGCACTCACGCTCCGGCTCAGACGCACTCACAGGCACAGACGCACTCACAGGCTCAGACGCACTCACAGGCTCAGACGCACTCACAGGCTCAGACGCACTCACAGGCTCAGACGCACTCACAGGCTCAGACGCACTCACAGGCTCAGACGCACTCACAGGCTCAGACGCACGCACAGGCTCAGACGCACGCACAGGCTCAGACGCACGCACAGGCTCAGACGCACGCACAGGCTCAGACGCACGCACAGGCTCAGACGCACGCACAGGCTCAGACGCACGCACAGGCTCAGACGCACGCACAGGCTCAGATGCAGACGCACTCGCAGGCACAGGCTCAGACGCACTCACAGGCTCAGACGCACTCACAGGCTCAGACGCACGCACAGGCTCAGACTCACGCACAGGCTCAGACGCACGCACAGGCTCAGACTCACGCACAGGCTCAGACGCACGCACAGGCTCAGACGCACGCACAGGCTCAGACGCACGCACAGGCTCAGACGCACGCACAGGCTCAGACGCACGCTCCGGCTCAGACGCACTCACAGGCTCAGACGCACTCACAGGCTCAGACGCAGATACACTCACGCTCAGACACGCTCATGCTCACTCACTCAGGCTCACACACTCAGGCTCACACACTCACACTTAGGCTCACACACTCAGGCTCACACACTCAGGCTCACACACTCACACTTAGGCTCACACTCACACTTAGGCTCACAACACTCACACTTAGGCTCACACACTCACACTTAGGCTCACACGCTCACACACTCACACTCAGGCTCACACACTCACACTCAGGCTCACACACTCAGGCTCACACACTTACACTCAGGCTCACACACTCAGGCTCACACACTCACACTCAGGCTCACACACTCACACTCAGGCTCACACACTCACACTTAGGCTCACACACTCACACTTAGGCTCACACACACTCAGGCTCAGGCTCACACACTCAGGCTCACACACTCACACTTAGGCTCACACACTCACACAGGCTCACACACACTCAGGCTCAGGCTCACACACTCAGGCTCAGACACTCAGGCTCACACATACACACACTCACATTAACTCACAGACACAGTCTCTTTTGTAAAACTAACCTAGCCGGCGGTCCTGTGTGGGGGCCACCGTGATACTGCTGTATAATCACTTCCGACACCTTCATTGACTCTTCACTGCCGCACACTCTGCCGCTCGCTCTGCGCCCTATGCAGGTAACCTAGCCGGCGGTCCTGTGCGGGGGCCGCCGCGATACTGCTTTATTATCACTTCCAGCCCCTTCATTGACTCTTCACTGCCGCACGCTCTGCCGCTCGCTCTGCGCCCTATGCAAGCCGCCAACCATTGAGAGGCCCGCAGATGACGTCATGCGCCTCTCATTGGCTGGCGGCTTGTATTGAACTTGCAGGGCACAGAGCAAGCTGCAGAGCGAGCAGCAGTAAAGTATCAATGAATGGGCGGAAGTGATAATAAAGCAGTATCGCGGCGGCCCCCGCACAGGACCGCCGACATGATTCACGCTCCACTGTGTCGGGGGCCGCATGCGGCCCACGGGCCGCGAGTTTGAGACCCCTGATCTAGATCATCCTGGCAGATAGCAGCAGATTTTAATCAAGAATGTCCCATTAATTGTCCATTCATTCATCCTTCAATAACATGAAGTTTTCCCATGCCATATGCTGAAAAACAGCCCCACACCATGATTTTCCCACTTTCACACTTCACTGTTGGTAGGTGTTTTAGGGGGTGATAAGCAGTGTCTTTTGGCCTCCAAACATGGTGTGTATTATGGTATCCAAAAATTTCAATGTTAGGCTCATCTGACCAGAGTATATTCTCCCAGTATTTGACAGTTTTGTTATTAAGCAAGCTATGAACGTGCTTTTTCTACAACAATGTAGTCTTGCGTGTTGAGCTTGTATACAGGCCATGGAGTTTGAGCGTGTTAGTTATTGTTTTCTTTGAAACAATTGTACCTGCTTGTTCAGGTCTTTCTGTAGCTCTACATAGGTGGTTCTTGGTTGTTGAACAACTCTTCTGATAATTCTATTTACTCCCCTGTCTGAAATCTTGCCGGGAACATCTGGTCATGGCAGTTTATGGTGAAATAATGGTCTTTTCATTTTCCTGATTATAGCCCCAACAGTACTCACTGGGACCTTCAATAGTTTAGAAATGATTCTCTAACCAATGCCATCAGTATGTTTTACAATAGGTTTGTGAAGGTCTCAAAAATGGCTCACTGGTTTTACCCTTCATGAGATGTTTGTTGTGTATTTAGATACATTTTTACAGGCGATGAGTTGAATTAGCTGATTATTTCTCACTAAGTGGAAGGAGTGCTTTCTAATTACTGATAGGTTTCAGCTGGTGGTATGACTTTCCATGGCTTTTTGCACCTCTATTTCTTTTCCCGGTGTCATTTCTCATTGGTTGTTACCAACATCTGATGAGAAATTCATGGCAATAGTAACTGTAGAAATATATTTTACTTTAGAAAATTGATGATCTCTACAATACTTATTTTACCCATTGTACATGTATTAATGAGATGTTAATATTTTCTGACTCCTCTCATGGTCATTTTTGACCTTTTTTATTGCTCTAAACTCGGGTCAATACAAAAGGCAACATGTATTCTAATCTCACCATTTAAATGATGTGTAACACATTGTAATCAGTTATATGTGTTTATCACAATGAACGGATAATAAACAATTAAACAATTTGAAAAATTGTCCTAATTAAAAATCCTCTAAAGGTACCGTTACACGCAGCAACATTGCTAGCAATTTCACTGGTAATTTGCTGGTTGCAGTGAAATCATGGAGACATTGTTCCATTTGTACACAGCAACAAAATAGAATAATGTGTCCATGATTTCACTGCAACCAGCAAATTACCAGTGAAATTGCTAGCAATGTTGCTGCGTGTGACGGTACCTTAAGGGTTTGTGTCTACCGCTCTACGAACTTCACCTATATTCACTTTGAATTTATTGGAGCGAGCAAAATAGTTATTAAAGTGAACATAAGCTAATTATGGATGACAAGGAGAGGTATAGATTTGGAAGTTACTGCTATGCGTTTCCTTTCTTCCCATCCGGCATGTGTTATGGTGTTGATCTTCTGAACACTGCTCATTCTATGGTACCACAGATATGATACTAGGTAACTATGCGGCATTATTAATTTTTCGACCATACAAAAGAAACGTTTACTTATAGTCTGTGCCAAGCAAAATTTCTTCTATAGAGTAAGGGGACTTATGAGTTCATGTCAGCCTTGGTCTTAGGTCTCATTCAGAATTATGTGCAAATAATGTCAGTCTGGGCAATTCAAACCAGTTTGTAGACCTTTTATATGGTGGCTGATAAAAAATATATTCAATTCTGAAGGATAGCAGAGGTGTAGTCATAGAGAAGTATTCTTCTTCTATACTTGGCCATGCAACTCTCATTCACGCCTTATTTGCATTTGCTTTTAGAGCCATGGAAAAGCTCAAAATAATGCAGTGTAGGTGAATATTAATGAGTCTTACATGTAAGAAGTGTATTAAGCCATAGAAATGTAATAAAGATAAACATTGATGACTGTCATGCTAATTTTGGTAAGTTTTTGGCTTTGACAGGTGTGGGCAGCGATCCCTCCATGGAAGCAAGGGACCTTTGCAGAGTTTGTTGTTGCAAGTGCTAATGAGGTAAAGACACTAAGTTCCCTCTAGCTATATCTCGCCTTGTTATATTTTTCATATACTACAGTATGAGCCCTTACAGGGTGAGGATATTGATATTTCTTTGTGCTACTGATGTAGCAGTGCATATGATGCCTTCCTTTGTCAATGCGACATCACAGTAAGAGAAGAGTGTAAACACACTATCCTACTTACATGCGAGTCTCTTGAACGAGACTCGGATCAGTGACCCTGAACGGCCTCTCCCTCTCTGGGCAGGAGTGTGGAGCTGCACTAGAACACAAGCAGCTGACACTCCCGTCCAGAGAGGGGGAGGCCGTTCAGGGTCACTGATCCGAGTCTCGTCCAAGAGACTCGCATGTAAGTAGGATAGTGTGTTTCCACCCTAAAAGAAACAGCCTTACCAACCCAAGATCAGATTACCAATGCACAAGATGCAGCAGATCCCTATGATAAAGATGAGGACAGCACATGTGCAAAATACTGATGAAACTACTATTCACAACCTACCAATTCATGAAGGAGGTGGCTGCTAGTATTAAACATGCACACAGATGGGGCTTACATAAGGCGCCAGTCACCCAGGAACGTGTGATGCACAATGTCTGGAGATGCCTATACATGTCATTTCAACTGAAGTTTTGATACAAAGCACATAATAAAATATTATCGTTCCGTCAATCTACCATTTTTTAATCCAACACAGAATTATATGATAATCTTGCGTTTCTCAAGAAACAGCAAGAAAACTGAGCAGCAAAAAAAAAATAATTTTAATTAAAGGGGTGTTTCTCCTGTTTGTAAAATGCTTTAATTAGTTAGACAGCATGAAGATAAGCAAGTTTGAGTTTGACTTGCTTTTTCTATCTGGTGTCATTCTCCTGCAATGAGAGAATTGATAGAGTACAGCTCTTTTCCATGGAGTCCGCTCTCAGACCCTTGCTGAGGATAGGAGTGACAGCAACCCCATTGATTTTCTTTTTTTTTTTTTTTTTTTTTTTTTTAAACCAGATAAGTTTTTATCAAAAGAATTTGGCATTACAAAATTGCATTACAAAGTGCATTTTAACAACCATTTATAACAGTAGAACACCCACCCCGTGCACCTCCTCATACAACCCCATTGATTTCTATTCAGCAGTTAGCTGCTTACCCCCCATATTTTCATCTTCTGAACAGATACAGTTATGAATCACCCATCCTGCAGATTTCAGAACAGGTGTCAAAATCATGGCTCTAACTGTCCACACCTGTGTGCTTGTTCAAATCTCCTACTATTCCTGTGTATGTGTACAGTGAAATAAATATAGACTCAGAACAAATCAATGAGGGCAATATGAGTTACTGCAGAACATTTGATGGGATTTGGAGTTCTGCTACTACAGTTCTATTCCCTAAAGCTGTCACTCCTGAGGATTTCCCACCCTGTTAGAAACCAGAGAGTGAGGAAGCTGTGAGGAGATAGCATTGTTATGAACTGGTCAAGAGGCAGCTTGAGAATACACCTTTTACATAAAAATAAGTTGTAGTAACATATTTTGTGCCATTGATTGTGAATGTGATCTCCTTTTCCATGATTTTTAACTAAATCAGAATATTGAGTATGCTTAGCTTCATGTACTTATAATACTAAGTGTAGTAAAATATACATTGTATGGGAGATAGAATAATGCAAATAAGTCCTGTATTTTTAAAAAAAAGGTTTTCCCCAAATCACAAATGATCACTTATCCACATGATCATGAATAACTTGCTTATTGCTGGGGATCTAGCCTTTCAGTCTCAGCAATTCCAAGAATGTGTGTCTCTAGAGCCATGCCTTGAATGGAGTGGAGATACACATGCATGGCCTCAGCTCTGTTCATTGTCAATGGGACTGCTGGTAAGGACTAAGCACTGTACTTGGCTTTCTCTGGCAGTCTAATAGACAATGAATGGTCAAGCATGTGCATCACAGCTCTTTTCAAGATTTGGGAATTTCAGAGCCCAGTTCTCAGAATCATGGGGATCTTGAGGATTAGGTGCAATATTGGGTAAACCTATTTAACTCTTTAATGTCAAAGCAGGTGGACTATGTCCACTGACTTGGACAACCCCATCTCAATCTGTATGTTTCCCCCTTTTAAAATGCAAAGGCACAAATGAGTAGGGGAAAAATAGCTTCTGATCATAGACTTTGAGATTCTTTACACCAATATTCATTACTGGTAGGAAAATCATATGTGTCATTAGGTAGTCAATGGTTTCTATATCATGTTCTGCCCAGTGGTTGTCTCACAATGACCAAATGTCGTTGAAGGCATCAACTATATTTTGAAGCATTGCTGTAAGGCAAGGATGGGGAACTCCAGGCCTCGAGGGCCGCCAACAGGTCTTGTTTTCAGGATTTCCTTAGCATTGCACAGGGTTTGGAATCGTCACCAGTGCAGGTGATTAATATTGCACAGGTTATAATATAAGGAAATCCTGAAAACATGACCTGTTGGCGGCCATCGAGGCCTGGTGGTCCGTGTTTTTGACATCTTTGATGTGTATTGGAACCATCTTTTTTTAATGATGCTAGCAGACGTTCTCGTATCTAGATGATGGCCATCTGGAAATGGAATCTGGATTTTTTTTGGCTGATTCTCCTAGTGCAGACTAGACATTATCTTTACCATGGTAAAATTACTTTTTTACATAGACAACAAGTTAAAATAATGTGCGATTTGTTAATAGGTATCCTTCAAACCAAAGTCACTTAGTCATACAGAAGCTGCGTCTTTACCCTATGCGATACTCACTGCATGGGCGGCCCTTGTTAACAGCTGTGGCTTGAGTAAGGAGAAGTGTCCAGGAAAACGGTAATTAACACTCATTTATTTATGATGTGCTGATATTATATTAATGCTGTGATTGTAATAATAATGGTGCTGTAAAATAAATTATAATAATACATAGCACTAACATATTCTGCAGCACTGTACAAATGTTATCAGACATTATAGAGTAACACATAAGATAGCAAAGGAGAGCAATGAGGGCCCTGCTTATTGATTGCATTAGATTTTCACATGGTTACAGTTCATTTATTGGCTATTTGGCTACTTATGATAAAATACAGTGGAAATAATTTGCTTGAGTAACCTCTTATCTTTCTTTTTTTACAGTGTATTAATTATTGGGTCATCAGGGGGAGTTGGTACAGCAGCCATTCAGGTATTTGAATCTTATATGTTTCTATATAATTCAGCTCACATTTTCCACCCGCATTCCTCTCCAGCCCCACTAAGGACATCCTCCAGGGGTCCCTAGCCTATAGCTCGGGAGCCACATGTAAAATAGTCAATCCGAAACTTGGAGCTCTGCCCCTTTCCTTTTAAGCATTTCACTTATATTAACAACTTTTGGTTTACTCCAAAACACTGGTGCAAAGCTTTATTTCCGCAATGTGCTGTGCGTTATGGCTACATGGAGTCTCCACTAGAGAGGGCGTTGGCGCTAACTGTGTACTATTATTATATATTCCATATTATATATGGAAGTCAGTAGTAACCCTTTATGAACTAAGCTCTTGAGCTCCCTCTAGTGACAGGTTGAATGTTATGTTTCAAATGTATGATCATGTTATTTATCATATTCAGGAACCAGATTATATGTGCAATTATTTAATACTATGGTTATTAATTATATTTTTCGATTAATATTAACTTCACATATATCTATTTTAGTTACTGAAAGCATGGGGCGCTCATGTGACTGCTGTTTGTTCTGGAAATGCCTTTGCCCTGATGAAAAATCTGGGAGCAGATGACATAATTGACTATACTGCAGCAAGGTTGCAGGACCAGTTAAAGACAAGGGAACTGTAAGTTCATACATCTTAGGAGTAGAATTTCTTCAGACTTAGGTATTTTGTTTTGTCAGTTTTCTTGGCTAGAATCTTAGGGGTACTTCACACACTGCAACATCGCTAGTGATGTCGCAGAAACGTCACAGGTTTTGTGATGTAACAGCGACCTCTCCAGTCATGTTGCAGTGTGTGACATGCACCAGCAACCTGGTCCCTGCTGTGAGTTCGCTGATCGCTGCACATCCATTTTTTATTCCTTGGTCTCCGCTGGCCAGCACGCATCCTGTGTGTGACAGCGAGACACCAGCGATCAGCGACCTCCCAGCCAATGCCCAGTGCCGCACATTAGACGTTGGCCACTGGTAACCAGGGTAAACACCGGATAACTAAGCAGCGTGCGCCGCTTAGTTACCCGGTGTTTACCGTGGTTACCAGCGCCCTCCCGCTTAGCCCAGCCTGTAAGCGGGAGGATGCTAGTAACCAGGGTAAACACCGGGTAACTAAGCACATTGATTACCAGCGATGTCGCTGCTAACTGGTCGCTGGTGAGTCTGCCTGTTTAACAGCTCACCAGCGACTGCAGAGAGACTTACCAGCGATCCCGGCCAGGTTGGATCACTGGTGGGATCACTGGAAGGCTCAGTGTGTAAAAGGGCTCTTAATGTGAACCTGTCACCAGATTTTTGTCTTTTAAACTTTACAATACTTTATAAAAGTGGATGACTCAGGAGTGATTACAATACATGAGCTCTGCAGCGTTGATCCTAGAATGTACAGCTGCAGTCAGGACCTGCAATGTTCCTATACATTCTTGGCTCAATGCTGCAGACAGTGATCGGTTCAGAGAGGCGTGGTGGACAGTACGACAGCCAAGCCCATCGGACCAAAACCAGATAATTATAATACAGATAGGAGACTTTTATAAAGTATTTTTTCTGTGTACTGGGGCAGTAAGGGCATAATAGGCATCTTCCTAGAATGCAGCATAAGTGCTGCTGAAGGGGGCGCATTTAGTTTAAAATACCCAAATCTGGTGACAAGTTCACTTTAAGGCTGGCTCCAGACTTGCGGACCCTCCACAGCGTCCTGCGGAGGAGATCCGCAAGCTGAACGCAGCCCCTATCTTTATAATGGGAACTCACGGTCATGCACAGGTCTGCGCATGACCGTGCGCTCTCATTCACTGCAATATGTTACTTGTACGCAGGCGGATGCCCGCGCACAAATCACACACTCTCGTCTACACCATGAGCGCGACAGGTCGCGTTCCTGGTGCGGATGAAAGTGTGTGATTGTGTGTGATTTGTGCTCAGGCATCCGCCTGCGTACAAGTAACATATTGCAGTGAATGAGAGCGCACGGTCATGCACAGACCTTCGCATGACTGAGCGGTCCCATTATAAAGATAGGGGCTGCTTTCAGCTTGCGGATCTCCTCTGCAGGACGCTGAGGAGGGTCCTCAAGTCTGAAGCCTGCCTAACACTGTCTTCAATGATAAAACACCAAAGCATTTAACCTGTAAGGAAGTGTACTTTCATCTGAGCATGGAAGGGTTAATAAATTCTCATCTAGCCTGAAAAAAGACCAGTGATTAGTTTCCTTCAATTCCAGAGGTAACTATAGAGTTTTTTTTCTATTTTTGGCCCTCTTAGATTCAGATTCAGTACTGCTTACAGACAGCACCATTAAAGGGTTATTCCCAGCTTCATAGAAGTGTAGGATTTTGTTACAAACAAACTGTGAGGAGAAGGAGAAATGAATGTCTCCATCTTCTCCATTTTGTGAGTCTATGGACATTAAACTGCACTCAGATGTCATCCGAGTGCAGTCTGATGGTTTCCACGAACCCTTAAGGGCCCATTACACGCTTCAATGTGTCAGCAATCCGACCAATGATCCAATTTGACCTAGATCGCAGGTACGACAATCAATGATCGCTAGTGAAATGTCACAAGTACAGATATCTTTAACGACGCAGCAACGATTCCACGACAAACGAAGAATACTTGCGGTCGTTTGGTTGCCGACATCCTTCAGTTCTGAATAGGCGAAGTCGTTAATGACATCGTTATCAAGGTGTCACACATGACGATGCTGCAGGTTGAACGGACGACCAACGACTAATTTATGGTCCTGTTTATAAACCTGCAGCGATTTATTATTTATTTATTTTGTATCGGTTTGAGGAAGATAAAACAGACGGGCATGGCTCCATAGACTAATATTGGTCCAAGCGCGATCCGATATTTTGTTGGATTGTATTTGAACCGAAAAAGATCAGGAAAGTATATTATATTAAATTTGTTTTATAAATATTGGCTGTTTATTCTGTAGAGACCAAATGTCCTGTCGGTATGATTGATAAGGTGTTACACGTAAATCACAAGTTATTAGTCCTTGTTTGTTGATGGCAAATACATTTTATCATATTGTGAAGAATATGACTATCTTGTCTTCTGACAAATACTGGTTTAATTCAAAGCAAATCAGTTTGCATATTTAATCATTCGCCATGGTCCTATCCGATGCAACATGGAAATCCGAACCTCCATGGCTTGTTTTGCTTAGATATTTGAATGATTTATTTGACTGTGTCATGGTCATCCTTTCATTAACACACTGAAGCATCAGGGACCCAGAAATTTGTGAATAAACAAATGACTTTCTATCTTGTGTATGAGTAATTCAGCATCTGAAGGACCTGTGGTAATGCATGCAAGACCCGCTCAAGTATCTGGCATGTCTCTCGCCCAGTGTGACTCCAGAATCAATCAGAGTGTCATCAATGCTTCCAGTTTCATCACTTTTTTTCTGATAATGTTCCTCTGGCTTCTCCTATCTATCAGTCAGTGAAAACCAGACAGTGCGTGGGTGGCTTTCCAAGTGCTGTCCAATTTTTTTTCAAAGACCCATAGCCTTGCATTGCTGATTTTGATGTGCCAAGCGGATCAATATCAGACATGTTTTTGTGATTTTGCACCAACAGCATGGTCCAAGGAATGAATCAGACATATAAAGTACTCCTTACACAATCATAGGTATGAGTGCTATCTGTGAAAACACCTGTATGAGAAAAACAGATCTCTAAATGATGTAAATCGGACAGCCACGGATCCGATTTGGCCCCCATGTTAAGCCCCAAGGATCGGATCGGATATGGCCTAATTGCCATCCGATTTTGTGGGATCCGATTTATGTCCGATTTTTTGCTGTACCCAAAATTGGAGACTGCTCCGATTTTGGGCACAGAAAAAAATCGGATCCCACAAAATCGGATGGAAATTAGGCCAAATCCAATCCGATCCGATCCTTGGGGCTTAACATGGGGGCCTATGAGCGTGGGTCCGAGGAAACAGCTGATTGTTTCTCTGACCCGATTTTAGTGTACTGATCATGCTCAGAACACTAAAATTGCTCCTAACCGTTTACTTCTGCAATATATAATATACATTGCAGAAGTGAAATATAGTAAAACAAAGAGTTAAAAATAAAAAAATCAGTATTCTCACTTATGCGGGATCCACCGCTGCCTCCAGCAAGGTCCGGGTGCTTACAGGACCTGTGGTGATGTCACAACCCGGCATCGTCATCGGGTCACATGACTGCAGTAACTGCGGTCATGTGACCCGATCAGCTGATCGGCTTGTGATGTCACCGCAGGTCCTATAAGCACCCGAATCTTGCTGGAGGCAGCGGTGGATCCCGGATTCGTGAGAATACTGATTTTTTTTTTTTTTTTTTTCTTTTTAACTCTTTGTTTTACTATATTTCACTTCCGCAATGTATATTATACATTGCCGAAGTGAAAGTGCCCCGCTGTGTCCGGGTCCGTGATAATCACGGACTCGGACACAGACTAGGTCACCCTCTGTGGTGCCCTTTCCTGTCCGTGGGGTCCTACAAAAAGTAGGATCCCACGGACAGGAAAAAAACAGTTATGTGAAACCAGCCTTAATAGCATATCATGCAAGTAGCTGGTAGCCATCAACCATGATCACAACCAAAATCTGCATTTCATTTCCACCTTTTTAAACATGCTCATCCATAGGAAAAGATGCATAAGGCCCCTTTCACACTGGCGTTTTTGAAAAAATGCAACAGAATTATCTCATCTGCTGCATCTTCCACCTAACGGCCACACTTGCTACACCTATCCGGCAAGCCCCATGCATTATCTATGGGGCTTGCGGAAAGTACAGTTTTGCCAGTTGAGGCAGATGCGGCACTTGGAGCCGCGAAAAAAACGCCGTCCGCAGCATTTTTTTTTTGCTGCCACATCTGCCACAAGCCCCGCATCTGCCGGCAAAACTGCACTTGCCGCAAGCCCCATAGTCAATGCATGGGGCTTGCCGGATAGGTGTAGCAAGTGTGGCCGTTAGGTGGAAGATGCCGTAATTCTGCCGCATTTTTTTCAAAAACGCCAGTGTGAAAGCAGCCTAAATCGTGTGTTCACTACTTGTTATGCACTTATCAGAAATTCCCTTTCTGTAGTGACGTCTGGTCACCACGGCTCATTTTGTAAATGTAGGGTAGTAACTGCTGGTGTAATTCCATATCTGGTGACCATGGTCCATTGCTTCCAGGGGCAGTAGTATTCCTTCCGGTGTCTGGTATGGAGTCTTTTACATCACCAATGTTATTTGGACATATTCTGGAAAAAAAATCAAAACTTGTATACAATTATTAAACATCTTGCCATCCCAACATGAGAATAAAGCAATATGAATCTTCACTAGAAAGCACAGTTTGTGGATTTTCCTTATCAATGTGTAGTTCTTGAGTATTTTTTTTTTTTTTTAAATGTATAATTTACCTTTCAGGTTTGATGCAATTCTTGATAACATTGGAGGAACTAATGAAGAATTAGCTCTTAAGTTTCTAAAACCATGGTCTGGAGCCTCATATGCCACCCTGGTCACCCCGTTCTTGTATAACAATGACCAGCTGGGTATAGCAGATGGCATGATGCGTACTGGCGTTACTCTAGCATCAAAAGTAATGAAGGTAATAAGCCTCATTTCTGAATAATCAAAATGAAGATATGTGCAGACAAGAATATTTGCTATAATTATACCTGTAGTCTTAAAGTGGTTGTCCGAGCTTTTTCGATAATTTACATGTGTATCTAGGCTGCAAAATGTTGACAGTTTGTAATTTACATGCTGTCAGCATTTTGCATACTTTCCCAGATATCACCTGTTTGCGTCTGGAGGAGAACATCCAGGGGGCGTTTTGTATTAGAGCCTTCATGTAAATGGAGAACTGGTCATTTACTCTGTGTCCTACAAACACGCCCCCTCCCCCAGTCTACAGTATGCCCGGCAACGCCCAAGATCCTACAGCCCGCTCCAGTCCCAAGCATGACCACCCATCCCCTCTGTACACAGTAGGTCACCTCCTCATATGGCACAATTTACAGAGTCTGCAGCTCTGTGCACCGCTCTGTGAGCTGCAGATTTGGTACACTTGGTCAGTGGAGGAGCTGAGGGCAGTTTGCAATCATGTGTCCCCTCACTTCCTCCTCCTCCCTGCTCTCTGCAGGGGAGCTGGTCTTCTCTCCCAGTTGCCGACTCTCTGTGCCCCTGCTCTGTGCAGGGAAGCCGGTCCTCTCTCCCCAGTTGCCGGCTCTCTATGCCCCTGCTCTGAGCAGGGGAGCCAAAGCTCATCCTCTCTGTATCTCCTGCAGCACAGAGCCAGCAGCCTGGGAGAGAAAACCAGCTCCCCTACACAGAGCAGGGTTAAGGTGATGACACACAGGATTACACACAGGATTGCACACAGCCCCTAGTTCCTCCACTGACCCAGTGTGCTAAATCTGCAGCTCATAGAGTGGTGCACAGAGCTGAACACTCAGTACATTGTGCCAGAGTAGGAGGTGACCCACTGTGTGCAGGGGGGGTGGATGTTGATATTAGGGGTTGGGGAGGGCCTGTAGCAGTCTGGGGGTGGCTGGCCATACGTCACACTAGGGGAGGGGGCGTGTTTGTAGGAGACTTGGAGTAAACGACCAGTTCTCCATTTACATGAAGGCTCCAATACAAACACGCCCCCTGGACGTTTTCCAGACACAAACAGGTGATATCTGGGAAACCCTGAAAAATGTTGACAGCATGTAAATTACAAACTGTCAACATTTTGCAGCCTAGCTATATACAGGTAGGGCCAGAAATATTTGGACAGTGACACAATTTTCGCGAGTTGGGCTCTGCATGCCACCACATTGAATTTGAAATGAAAGCTCTACAACAGAATTCAAGTGCAGATTGTAACGTTTAATTTGAAGGGTTGAACAAAAATATCTGATAGAAAATGTAGGAATTGTACACATTTCTTTACAAACACTCCACATTTTAGGAGGTCAAAAGTAATTGGACAAATAAACATAACCCAAACAAAATATTTTTATTTTCAATATTTTGTTGCGAATCCTTTGGAGGCAATCACTGCCTTAAGTCTGGAACCCATGGATATCACCAAACGCTGGGTTTCCTCCTTCTTAATGCTTTGCCAGGCCTTTAAGCCGCAGCCTTCAGGTCTTGCTTGTTTGTGGGTCTTTCCGTCTTAAGTCTGGATTTCAGCAAGTGAAATACAATGCTCAATTGGTTAAGATCTGGTGATTGACTTGGCCATTGCAGAATGTTCCACTTTTTTGCACTCATGAACTCCTGGGTAGCTTTGGCTGTATGCTTGGGGTCATTGTCCATCTGTACTATGAAGCGCCGTCCAATCAACTTTGCAGCATTTGGCTGAATCTGGGCTGAAAGTATATCCCGGTACACTTCAGAATTCATCCGGCTACTCTTGTCTGCTGTTATGTCATCAATAAACACAAGTGACCCAGTGCCATTGAAAGCCATGCATGCCCATGCCATCACGTTGCCTCCACCATGTTTTACAGAGGATGTGGTGTGCCTTGGATCATGTGCCGTTCCCTTTCTTCTTCAAACTTTTTTCTTCCCATCATTCTGGTAGAGGTTGATCTTTGTCTCATCTGTCCATAGAATACTTTTCCAGAACTGAGCTGGCTTCTTGAAGTGTTTTTCAGCAAATTTAACTCTGGCCTGTCTATTTTTGGAATTGATGAATGGTTTGCATCTAGATGTGAACCCTTTGTATTTACTGTCATGGAGTCTTCTCTTTACTGTTGACTTAGAGACAGATACACCTACTTCACTGAGAGTGTTCTGGACTTCAGGTGATGTTGTGAACAGGTTCTTCTTCACCAAATAAAGTATGCGGCGATCATCCACCACTGTTGTCATCCGTGGACGCCCAGGCCTTTTAGAATTCCCAAGCTCACCAGTCAATTCCTTTTTTCTCAGAATGTACCCAACTGTTGATTTTGCTACTGCAAGCATGTCTGCTATCTCTCTGATGGATTTTTTCTTTTTTTTCAGCCTCAGGATGTTCTGCTTCACCTCAATTGAGAGTTCCTTTGACCGCATGTTGTCTGGTCACAGCAACAGCTTCCAAATGCAAAACCACACACCTGGAATCCACCCCTGACCTTTTAACTACTTCATTGATTACAGGTTAACGAGGGAGACGCCTTCAGAGTTAATTGCAGCCCTTAGAGTCAATTGTCCAATTACTTTTGGTCCCTTGAAAAAGAGGAGGCTATGCATTTCAGAGCTATGATTCCTAAACCCTTTCTCCAATTTGGATGTGGAAACTCTCCATATTGCAGCTGGGAGTGTGCACTTTCAGCCCATATTATATATATAATTGTATTTCTGAACATGTTTTTGTAAACAGCTAAAATAACAAAACTTGTGTCACTGTCCAAATATATCTGGCCCTAACTGTATGTAAATTCTAGAAAAAGCCCAAACATCCCCTTTAAGAGGTTCTTGTACTACATCCAAAGTGTTGAAGTGTCCTGCTCTTTCTTTCTGTTCTAGCACTACTACAAAGGAATCCACTACCGATGGGGATTCTTTGCCCCAGTGGTCCATCTCTAGATGAAGTAGGAGAACTCGTTGATGCTGGCAAGGTACGTGGCACTTCAGTGAATTAGTGCTATATCCGCTTACAGTCCATGAATTAACATGCCCTATAAAGGACATTTATGCATTTTGGGCCAAGTCATCATGTGAGGATTTTTTTTAATGTCATTTTTTCTTCCTAGTCTTATCATTAACTGAAACTTATTGCCCCCAGTTTCATCAATATTTGCACGTCTGTCATAAGTTTGGCTTAAAGGGAGCCTGTCAGGTCTGGGCACTCAGAACCATGAGTAGTTCTGAGTGCATATCTCTAATCCCTGCCTGATAGTCCCAGCATGTTGCAGCATGAATACACTGATCTTTGGAAAAAGTATTTCTAAAGATCCTTTATGACATGCTAATTAGGGATTTGACTAGTCGAGTGAGCGTTACTTCCACTGACTAGTCGGCTCACAGGGACTTTTGATCATGCACAGCTTAATATAGCAACTCTAATAGTGATGCTCTGCAAAGCATCTTATCACAGCCACAGGGGCATAGTAACATGCTAAGTGGGCTGACTAGTTGTGGGAACTAACACCTTCTAAACTAGTCAAAGCCCTATTTAGCATATCATAAACAATCTTTAGAAATACTTTTTCTAAAGATCGATGTATGTATGCTGCTAGATTCTGGGTGCACAGGGCACATGACACGTTCCTTTTACAGTAAAATAAAAAATCTTTTTTAAACCGTTTTAGTGACACCACAAGCTTAAAAACATCACGCGTTTCTCTAGAAGTTTCAAACATTTCTGGCACACATGACATCGCTCCAGGAGAGGACTGATGTGTATTTACGACTTGTCTGAAAATTGCAAATGATGAATTAGGCACAAGCATCTAGAAAAGTTACAGGAGGTTGTTTTTTTTTTAACACTGTTTGTACCCTACTACTATGGAATAGGTCCAACTTCTGCACCAACTTCGTACATCTCCGTTCCGAACTCAGAACATATACCATACATATCTGATTGGGATAAAATCAATACTTTAGGCAAAACTGATACTATGGTATTGTAGTAGTACAGGTCCATAGTACATTGACATTTGAATGAGACCTATCACCTTAATACAGACCGCAATGTATGGTCTGGCCGCAGTTCTCCTGACCTGAATTTAACAGCCAGATATATGCCTAGTCTGCATTGTGGCCTAAACTTATACCATGATACATGGATGACTGATTTTGACTTTAATTACCCACTTGCATTAGACTTTAAATAAAAATGTTAACTTTCACATATTCTTTATTAATGAAATCAGGAAGGACATGTCTTTAAGCCTTCACAAGAAGTCTTCAGTAGGCTGATTGTGAACCATACATATGCTTGTTGTTAGGCAGTTCTGTCTATAGGGGTATGGCCTACACTGCATTCACAATACAGCTGATAAGATTGTCAAGTTGCCTCATGCCACCACCTCTGTTCACATGGCTCTGCTCTGTTATTGCAGAGCACAGAGCCATATGAATGGAGGAGTCACATAAGGGCTCACAGCAGCTGTTTGAGCCCAGCAGGATGCCTGCATGAGGTAATTTGACAGTCCTATCAGCTTTATTGTGAACACCGTGTAGTCCACGCCCCCTATAGACGGAGCTGCCTAACCAGGAGAATATATGTGTGGTTCAGAATCAGCCTACTAAGGACATCTTGTGAAAGTTTCTTTAAAGGTGTTTCCTTCCTGATTTCATTAATATAGTATATTTGAAAGCTGATTATAATCACTTGCTCTACATGACTATTAAATAAAAATGTAAACAGCAGTTACATTTTATCTTGTTTTCACTGCATTAGAGCAGGATAGATGACAACTTTCTAATCTGCGGGTGTTTCACTGTCGGGATAAACACTGCTTGGACAAATGAGCAACATTTGTCCTTGACAGAGAATTTTCATCTCCATTACAAAATGGAGTGGTAGGTCAAACGCGTAACCACCAATTCATTCTTTCTCCCTGAGGCTACCAAAAAAGGCATGGGGAGTGAATTAAACAACATGTTGATCATACACACGGCCACTCCCTTGTAACCGAGTTAAAAGTTCCCTATTCTGCTGATCAGTGCAGGTCCCAGTGGATAGATAGCCACAGCCCCTTTAACACTGGTATTTGAGCATCCCCACTTAGTGTAGACCTCATTTTATGTTGCTTATAATTTTTTTTGTGGGTTGGGGGATGGATAGAGGAAGTATCCACTCTGTCGAGAGTAAACTTTGTCATTCATGGTAATTTTGCATAAACAGATGTATATTTGTCTAATCCCTTCTCTCTGTGAACCTACGTGTTAATCCCTCTTCCAAGAGCACAACAAAAGTGCCTTGTGCCAGGAATCTGACGTTCTGCTGTACATAGGCTGAGACTTTATTATTCACATAATCTCCCCTGATCATTGTGCATTCATCCTGCACCAGGCCTTCGTCGTCTCTGCTGCCTAAATACCGGAAGGACTTTCAACTGACTCAGTTGATTTTAGCAGTGGCTCAGTGTTATGTTGTCCCACTGTGTCGTCAGCCGTTCCAGGATTAGATACACAATGTAGCCGATCAATGCAAATAGTGTAATTGTGCAATGCTAGATGGAGGGGATCACCACTTTGGTATTCACGTCTCCCTGTTTTTTATCACTGAAAAGAATCGAATTACTAAAACAATAGAAGAGATGAAGTGATATAGATCAAACCTACTGACATCTGTTTTATGATGAAAACAAATAATTTGTGTTTTAATGATTTTATAAATATCAGTTAAACGTTCAGATAAATTCCTGGTACAGCTGACAATACAGTAAAAAGAAAGAACTAAATATTTTACAGGGTTTTAAATAAAAACATTTGGACTGTTTTTTTAGGGTGTTTAATGGCTATGAATATTTTTTAGCTTTTTCTTGGGTGCTATGCATATAGTCATGTAACTAGCTGAAAATTGTAATTTGTGCACCCTGCAGAGACCAAGCCATCTGGGAAGGTATTATCCAATTTGTATCTATATCTGGGCACCTGAGTTTTTTGAACAAATGAGTCGAACCTCTTTCTGCCACATGAATATTGCTTGGCATATTATTTACAGGTCCCTACCTTTATGGGCTATTCTGGAGCAGTCAACACATTATCTTTGTACTCCTTTCCTGCTTTTTAATTTGGCTATACTGGTATGGCGTGCAGTAAGAAGCTCATAGGATATTAGAAACTCCCCCACTGTTGTACCTTATGAAAGGCAGTAACTGTTGGGAATTATATGCTGTTAGTAGTCAGGAGACATGTACATGGATAATACTATCAAATCCTTTACACAGCTACAGAAAAGTTTTAACCTTGTCGCAAGTCTGCCTTATAAATGCATGCCACTGTAGCACACTGTCAGTAGCCATTTCCCAAATGTGCAGTGCCCTTTAATTGGGCTATACTGCTTTTAACGTCCTAGCAGTCTAATATCTGCATTATTGTCAAGGCAACTGTGGGGAAAAGGGAAACCGGGGTGCCTGACCTACCCCTCAAGCTAGGAGCCATGAACTATCCCCAACTCTGGGGTACTCCTGTTGGTTGAGAGGCCTGGGTCTCCACCTTTGCCTTTCTCCTATGCAGCCCTGATATGATTCCCATTCCCCCTCCCCTGAAGCTGGGGAGTAAAGAAACCCACAGATAAAGACTGATAGGGGAATACCAGAACACAAGCTCACAGAACACACACACACACACACACACCAGGAGAATACTATAAGTAATAAGGAAAAACACAAGAAAAAGCTGGAGTTAATAATACACCAAGAAAGTATTAACCAAAACTTAACAAGCAGCTGCCGATACCAGACTGCTGGAACACCAAGATAGAACCGGTATTGCTGGAGCAAAGTAGAAGCCATAGTCTGCATCAAGAGCAGATCCCACTATCTTAAAAAGGCAGGGAGTAACTGTGATTGGTCTCTCGGAAAATGCAAGAGGTAACCAGGAGTCATACATAGATAAACTCCTGCTAGCCTGATCACACTGAGAACACAGCTGGTTGACGTCCAAGCCTGCCTGTGGAACTCAGAAGCATGAGAGAAACCTCAGTGTGGAGTGTCAGAATCTGAAGTGTGAACAGAGCCAGATGTGCGCCATGACCCAAAATGCCAAGTGACAATTATAGAACTATGCTGGGAAAAAAAACCTCCCTACTAACAATTAGTAGTAGAGAATAGATGTAAAACACAAACTTGTATCTAACAGCAGAACACTGGGAAGAAGCGTTAGAATCCTCACGACATGTATCTCCTGCCATGAGTAACACAATGATGCAGCTTTATTTACTCCACCAAAGCTACATTTTACCTTCACAGTATTCTAGGATACCTGTCCCAGCTTTATGATGTCTAATGTCTTTTTCTGGTACATGGTAGGGGGGAAATTTTTCGGGTTATGTGTTGGAGAAATTAACAACCATCTCAATGTGAGTCGATATGGCTTCATCATATGGGCATTTTTCACCGAGAGACCTTGTTTTCTGCACATAGAACAAATACTCTTAAATAGATGGGAAGTAGAGGCCCATCCATCTCTGTATGGAGAAGTTGGGGAACAAAACTGTACCAAAAATAAATATGTAAAAATAGGAGTTGTCTCCAAATGTTCTTTAGAATTGTGGGATATGTCTAGCTCCATAGACTCCTGTAACTCTGCAATTTATCTGGATCAGATTTAAAAGGGAAGCTGTCATGTAAAGAAAAACTCTATTAACCTGCAGATGTGGGGTTAATCTGAGACATAATGGCATTCTGCTGTGCTGCTGCTGCTGCACTGATAGCCCTGCTGCAAGGAAGAAGTGAAGTTAATTCCTCCTGACAGCCTCAGGCTGTCAGTCACAGCTGTGCAGCCACCTTTCATTCAGTCACAACTCTGTGCATAGTGTGCGGCGACTGTAACAACTCCCCCAGCACTGACTGAAAGCCGGTTCTGTACTGTTGCAATTTTGAGCCAGCTGTGAGTCAGTGCTGCAGTGTGGTTACAGTCTCTGCTCCGTATGTACAGAGCAATGACTAAAGCCATACACATATGACTGAAAGACCGAGGCTGCCTGTAGGAAAAAGTTAATTTCCGCCCAGCTTCAGACCTACCAGTGCAGCAAATGCACAGTGTTAGAACACTATTAAATGCAGATTAACCGAATAGTGTTTATTTACAAGACCTGTCACTGTTCAAGACCTACGTATCTCCAGATGAAAACTGGAAAGCTTTTGATCTTATTTTATGCCCGCTGCTCCCCTCCTTTCATTTTGTTTTTAAATTCTCTAGATCAGTGATGGGTAACCCTTACACGTTTGTCAGAGGTGACACGCTGAGCCATTTTTGCTGACGGACAGCATCCAGTAGTGGGGAACTGTTCTGTTGAGAACACCGCACAGATGGCCACATTTGTGCCATGCTCTCAGCAGGAGAGTTGCCCCTCCTCCAGATGCTGTCAGCTTGTTGCTCTGGGTCTTCAGTATGTGACAGCGTTAGCATGCAGAGCAGGGAAACTCTGTTGCTGAAAGCGTAGCACGAACACGGTCATATTTCTCCAGTAAGTGAAGGCAGTTAAGCAGTGAAGCCAGAGCTCCCACCCACACTAAATTTATTGTGGACTTGCACCCAGACAGCTGGGAATGTGTTCCACCTTTGCCGTGTCAGTGGCACAGTGCTGGACCAAGATCCATTCCAGTGACTACGGGGAATAGGAAAGTCATCTCGGGCATGTATGCTCCTTACGGCCTGGCCATTATCTTACAGCAGCTACCAAAATCTCTGCTGAAGGTGTACCCACTACAGTTACAACTCAGTAATACTGGAGGAATAGAACACCCCATCAGAGTTAGTTAACCCTGCCAAGACTTCACTGTGTTGCCACTATAGCCCAACACAGTTACTGCTCAGCAATTCTGGGTTAAATGAGCGCCTCACCTGAGACTCTAGTTAACCTCTAATTGCCTGTATGGCTTACAGGCGATCTGTCCCCTGTCATGGCCCCCGATGGAGAACCCAAAAAATAAAAAAGGATCATTTAATAAAGGAAGTGGTAGAAGCAGTAGCCAACCCTTTTAAAGGTACCGTTACACTCTTCAATATCGTTAAGATCTCACCAACAATTTCATGGGAGCGCAGTCATTAGGACATCTTTTTTAGATCGTTGGTGAGATGTCACACGTGTTGATATTGTGAACGACGCACCAGCGATGTGGTGAGCAGCTATCGATCGCACAACCCAGCAAACGATACTTGTTCACTGTTGTGAATAGGGAAAGTCATTAACGACATCCTTATTGCGGTGTCATACACAACGATACAGCAGGTTGGCTGTTCGAGGATCGTCTGATTTGAGAAAACGTTCTCAAATCTGCGATCAGCGATCCAACTATTTATCGTAGTCGTATCTTGGTGTAACACGCAATGACGTACTAATGATGTTGTTTGAACGACTCCAAATCCGTGAAGTTTCAGCAATATCATTCACGATCTCCTTTTGTTATTAGAATTACAAAACTACAAAATTATGCGTTTTTTCTAGAAGTGACAGCAGTTTTGTTTAATACTAATTTTATGCTGTCCAAACTGTTATACATTTTTCAAGCAGTACCTATTTTTGTTCCCAAGTCCTTCTTTTCTCAGCTCAGGGCTCTCTCAATGTCTTTTGTCTGGCGTAATGGGAAACCCCGTTTAGCATTCAAACTTTTGACGTGGAGTAAATCCCGAGGGGGAGTGGGCCTGCCAGATTTCCATTGCTATCACACGGTGGCTGTATTAGCCAGAATGGTAGACTGGTTTAGTGGGGCTGAAACAAGGCAGTGGGTGACCATGGAGGCACATGTTTCTGGCTGGCCTACAACATCACTTACATGGGTCCTAGACTCCAAGCGTCCCAGGGGCATCTTGGATTCGCCGCTTACACGAGATCTTCTCAGGGTCTGGGATGGAGTGCGTACCAGATTCAACCTCTCCACTATGGTGGGACCTTTGACCCTACTGTTTGGTAATCCCGACTTCCCGCCGGCGGTCGACGTGGATAGGTTCATGGGTTGTTCTCTTGGGCAGAAAACCCGCGTTTGTGAGACCCTCATGGGGGCCTCCGATTTGCCCGCTTTATCGGTTTTAGAGACAGCTTTCCAGATTCTCGGCTCCATTGGTTTGCCTATCTTCAGCTACAGTCTTTTTCTCCATTCGCCTTCCACGACAGCATTGGAGGATGTCGTCCACCCCCTATTGGGGGACAGGAACACAGAGAGGTTAAAAGCCCCTCCCCTTCCTCAGTACTCCAGTGTCTTCCTGTCCCCCTTGGGGCATGGAGAGGTTCCAGTGCTGTCAGGCCGGCAGAGGCAGCATTGGGGTGTACTTACAGCCGGGCCAGGGATGGACGTCGGGGGTGGCCTCCTCCTCCTTCTCGGGGCTCCCGTGGTGGGACCATCCGGCCTTCCTGCGTCCTACGGGGCAAAGCAGGCCGTGTATTGCAACGCCGGAGGCCTGTTCAGCTCTCCGGCGTCTCCCTCCTCCAGCTGCGGTCCCTGGGGCATGCATCAGAGGTGCCGCGAGGCACTTCGGTTTCGGGTGGGCTTTTCCGGTTTCGGGTGTGACACTTCCGGTTCCGGGATGGCACTTCCGGTTTCGGGCGGCAGCTCCTGTCAGGGCTGTGGCAGGCTGGGTGCGGCTCCAGGGAACCCAGCAGGACTTTCGCGCGCTACTGCCCGCGGCCGGTGACCAGGAGGAGGGAGGGAACAGGTGTTCCTCGTTGGGGGAACGGTACTTCTGGATAAGTACCCGCCGGAAGCTACACCCAGGTAAGGCTGATCCCTGAAACATGGAAGGTGATAGGCTTCCACCTCTGCTTCTGCAGAGCCCAGCGTTCCCCCAGCTCATGTAAGTGTTTCTGGGGGTGGTCACAAGGGGTAGAGTAATTTAAGCCCTGCACTCACACTGTGACCCCCTTCTCTTCCCTTTTTGTCTATAGGGAGACGAGGGCCGTCTGTGAAAGGGAGCAATAATGTGGCTGCGGCACAAAATTTCCCTCTTCCTACAACAAGGTGTCGGCCATGACTGACAGGGTTGTCAGGATGGACTCCCCATCCTTGCTTGAGGAGCTCCAATCCATTAGGGAAGAGGTGCAGGCTTCTATCTCGGCACTGCAGGGTTTTGCTGCAGCTTCCGGGCCTTCCCCTCTGTAAGAGAGGAAGCTCCAAGATTGTGACTCTGTGGATCTCATAGAGGCTGGCCAGAGCTCAGCGTTAGAGGACGGCGAGGATATTGCCGCTGTTGCCTCTGTCAGACACGAGAATCTGGACACTACTATTTTTCCACGGAGTCCATGGGTGCATTGGTGGACACTGTCCATTGTACCATGGGAGGAGGTGGTGGAATCCCCTTCTTCTGTGCAAGACTAAATGTTCAGAGGCCTGAAGGCTAAGCGGCTCACCCCATCCGAGTGGATTGGAGGGTGATGACTTTGTCTGGGAGGTCCCGAAGGTGGACATCCAGGTGGCCAGGGTAGCAATCAGCTGCTATTGTAAACCCATTGTGCATGCCCTTGACACACTGTTGAAGCTAAGCAGCAGGAGCCTCAGTCACGGGCTGGATGGGAGACCTCATGAGAGACCCAATGGGAATCTCTATGGAAGTCTCTATAAAGTCAATGGGACTTCTAACATGAAGGTCATTCATGGCAGTATTCCATTTGGGAAGCTTGGCATATAAGACCGCGTTGCCTTTTGAAGATTCCTCCCGGTTGAAGGACCCCCTCGTTCGTAAGATGGAGAGTGTCCTCAAAAAATCCTGGGAGGCGGCAGCTATGTCTTTAACTGTGTACATTTCCCCTACATGTGAGCAAGTCTCTCTTTAAGTGGCTCACCCAGCTGGGAGAATTCATCCTGCAGGGTACTCCCAGGGAGGAGCTTTGGACTCCTTTCCACTTCTGAGACGTGCTACGGGCTTCCTGGCCGATGCCTCTGCTGAGTCCGCGTTGGCGCCAGGTGCGCAGTGTTGGCTAACACAGCTCGCAGGGCAGTGTGGCTTACAAAGTGGAATGGGGAGGTCACGTCTAAGCTCCAGCTGTGTGGCCTCCCCTTGCAAAGGGCATTGGATGACATCCTGGAAAAGGTGTCAGACGGAAAAGGTGTCTCCCGGAACAGGAGCCCTTTCGGAGGCAGTCCTTTGGCCTGAGCGCAGCCAACCCTCCCAGTCTAAAGGGAAGGGTAAGTCTGGTCGCTGGGCATTCCAGTACGGGAACAAGACCCGTAATATCTTGCTCCCCCAGCAGCGGCATCACCAGGCGCCCCTAAACAAGGTCGCCTTCCCCATTGCGGGGCGGCTCCTGCGGTTTCTGCCACAGTGGCAAGCAATCTCCTTGTGCCCTTGGATCCTCTCGACCATTTGGGAGGGTCTACGCTTGGAATTCGAGAGCCACCCTCCGTGTCTTCGAGTCCTCTCCCTTGCTCAGGGAGACTCTCGCACGTTTTTTCTTGTCGGGTCTGCGACACCTGTTGGATTCGGGTGTGGGGTCCCCGGTTCCTCCTGGAGAGCAGGGCCAGGGGCGCTACTCCAGGTTGTTGTGGACCTCCAGAACGTGTATTCTCATGTCCCCATACACCCGTCCCACAAGCGCTTTCTGCAATTCACAAACTCCGGGTCAGGCGGGACGGTCCATTCTCGGCTTAATGTGCTGCCCTTTGGGATTTCGTCGGCCCCAGAGGTTACCAAACTCATGGGGAAAGCGATCACATTCATCCAGACCCAGGGGATATGTATGCTTCCCTATTTAGACGACATGTTGGTGGTGGCTCCTTCGCAGTGCTTCTGCGCACAAAGGTCTCCAACACATTGGAGATTCTTCAGTCCCTGGGATGGGTACCCAATCTTCGGGAATCGGAACGGGTGCCTGCAACCCGACGTCAATTTTTGGGAGTCTTGCTGGCCTCCTCCAGACAGACCTCGTTCCTTCCTGCGGCATATCAGCTTTTGCGCCGCGTGAATCTGACCCGCTTCCGGGCAAGGGGGTCGCCCTCCTTGCGGGAAGCAATGTCCCTGTTAGGGGCCATGATGGCCTGCATTCAGTTAGTAACATGGGCTCGGACTCCTTCCCGACTGCTCCAGGAACACATACGGAGTTCCTGGGACAGACGTCAGGATTCCTTAAACTCGCGGGTCCGGACCCCGGGGCGGGTGGTAACCTCGCTTCCTGGGGATGAATCCCAGACACCTTCCTGTGACCTCCGTTCCCACTGATGCCAGCGGTTCCGGTTGGGGCACGATGGTAGTTCGCCCACCGTTCCAGGGGATTTGGAGTCGCTCGGTCAGTCGCCAGTCTTCAAACTTCTGGCAGTGGAGGAAGCGCTTCTTGCTGCAGCTCACGTTCTCCGGGGTCATCATGTCAAGGTCCTGTCAGACAATGTGACTACGGTTGCTTTCTTCAGTACCATGGTGGTACTCGTGGCTTACACTTGCAGGGGCTGGCAAGACTGTTCTTTTTGTGGGTAGTACGCCATCTTCTCTCCTCCTCGGCAGTACATCTGAAGGGAATGGCCAATGTACAGGCAGATTCTTGAGCCGCACGGAGGTCCATTCAGGAGAATGGTGCTTCCATCCAGATGTATTTCGCTCTCTTACGGACAGGTGGGGTGTCCTTTCGATCGACCTGTTCGCTTTGGGCTCGAATACAAAGGTGCCAACCTTTTTCTCACTGACGCGGTTGGACCATCCTCGGGGGCTGGACACTTTTGCCCATCCCTGGGACTTCCGGTTGGTGTATGCATTTCCTCCAATCCCGCCACTTCCCAAGACGTTGCAACGGATTCGGGCAGAGGGGGTGACACTATCCTGGTGGCTCCCCTGGGGCCCAAACTGGCGTGGTACGACGCCATCCGAGACCTGGGCCTGGAGGGACCGATTATGTTAGCCCAGTCTCAACCTACTGTCCCAGGGTCCTCTGTTTCACCCGGGCCCTCAGTGGCTCATTCCGGCGGCCTGGCTGTTGCGGCCGGGATCCTGAGGACCAAGGGTCTCTCCCAGGCAGTGATCCGCACGCTTCAGCAGAGCAGGAAGCCTGTGACAAACGCTATTTACGGGAGGGCTGGAATCGGTTCCTGTCCTGGTGTGCTCCTTCCATCCTGACCATGCATCATCCTAATGTGGCCCAACTCTTGGATTTTTGCAGCGTAGCTTGGATTTGGGGCTTCGGCCGAGCACTCTTTAAGTCCAGAGGTCGGCACTTGGGGCGGTTTTTGCCCAGGATCTTGCTTCCCATCCATGGCTCAAGCAGTTTTTTACTTCTGCTTGGGGGTGGCGTCCCCGGATTCGGCCTTCTGTCCCTCCCTGGGATTTGATGCTTGTTCTCCAAGGGCTTGCTCGAAGTCCCTTTGCACCCTTGTCTGCTGCATCCCTTACGTCTCTCTCTCACAAGGTGGCATTTTTGGTGGCCATCACTTCTGCTCCCAGAGTTGGAGAACTGCAGGCACTCTGTCTGGGCTCCGTGCCTCGTGGTGTCCGTTGTTCATATTACGCTTCGGTTGCATTAATTTTTTCTTCTGAAAGTTGTCGGCTTTCCATCGGTCCCAGGATGTGGTTCTGCCTTCAATTTGTCAATCTCCTGCTAATGCGGCTGAGGCCGTGTTTCACTCCTTGGATGTTCGTCGGACTGTCCTCCTCTATCTCCAAGAGTCTGCTTCCTGGAGGTTAGCTCAGAACCTGTTTGTTCGGCTTTTGGGAATAATACAGGGAAGAAGACTTCCCAGGCTACCATCACTTCCTGGATCAAGAAGGCGATCTGTGAGGTCTACGTCGCTCCGGTCCTTGCTCCTCCGGTGGGGTTGAAGGCTCCTTCAACTCGGGCTGCTGCTACTCCCTGGACGGAGCAGGCTGGAGCTTCATCGGAGCTGATTTGCAGAGCGGCTACGTGGTAGCCTCTCCTCACTTTTTCTCGCCTCTATAGGTTAGATCTGTCCTTCAGTCGGGATCTGTCCTTTGGTAGGAGAGTCTTACAGGCAATAGTCCCACCCTGAGGAGTATCGGTGGTATTCCTCCAATGCTGTCGTGGAAGGTGAATGGAGAAAACTGAATTAGTCCTTACCGGTAATTCCTTTTCTTGGAGCCTTCCACAACAGCATCAGTTCCCCCCTTGTTGGTGTTTTGGTTCCGGTTTGTATCAGATAATCCATGGCTAAGGGTGATCTTGGTAAACACTGAGTACTGAGGAAGGGGAGGGGCTTTTAACCTCTCTGTGTTCCTGTCCCCCAATAGGCGTGGACGACATCCTCCAATGCTGTCGTGGAAGGCTCCAAGAAAAGGAATTACCGGTAAGGACTAATTCAGTTTTTAACATCCTTAGGCTCATTGTCTGAACTGATCAGAGAGCGAACCGCTTTTGAAGCCCTCTTATTGCAATCCTCACCTGCGTCGCACGTCATTTCATAGATCTACAATATCCTGACTTGCTCTTCTGACCTAGACCCATGTGGTATGTGGTTGCCTGGGAGCATGAGCTGGGCGCAATGCCATCGGATATGGATTGGGCTAAATCTTTCCTGTGTGCGCACAAAATGTCACTGCCCTGTAAGGTGCAAGAAACAAATTTTAAACTTTTAACTAGATAGTATTGTTGTCCGCAGGGACTCCACAGAATTTACCCATCTATACCTCATGTGTGTTGGCGCTGTGACGCGCCTGGAGGTGGCTTGCTCCATGTCTGTTGGAACTGTTCGCCTGTGCAATCTCTCTGGCAACAGGTATTCCCGGTACATGAACAAATCTTGGGGATTTATTTCCCATGCCTGCCTCAGATTGGTTTACTCTCTATGATTCCCCGTGCGTTTAGAGATATCAAAATTGGCTTGTTGAGACACTGTTTGGCTGCAACTAGAGCTGTGATACCCCAGAAGTGGAAGTCAAGGTCAGCTCCTACCATGACGGACTGGCTCCAAGAGATGGATCACATCTGCCGTATGGAGAAACTTTCTGCCCATTCTGACTCTCAGTTGAGTAAATACTTTTGCACTTGGACGGACTAGCTTCTGTTCGTGAATCCCCAGATTTTTTAGATACTCTTTTCGCCTAACCTGATCCCTTTTGGAAGGGAAAATTCTATTCTCTACACATGGTGACTTGGCATAGTTGTTTCCTCCTAATCCACTACCCCCTCTGATCCTTACCTTGGTTCTTTCTTCTTTTCTTTCATTACCAGTTTTGAATAAATTATTTTCATCTACGCTTCATCTGACTCCCTCTTCTTCCTTACAAACTTATTAGACTCTGTCTATTTCTTGTCCTTCTCTCCTAAACTTCATCTCCTTCTTTTGTTTCTTTGCCCATTCGGGTTAACAGTTATTCAGTTATATTGTATGCTTGAACCTGCATATTATATTTTAATAAGTAATGCAAGTATCTTGAATGACATACAGTCATATGAAAAAGTTTGGGCACCCCTCTTAATCTTACTCTTTTTTTTTTTTTTTGGTTTAAAATTGTTTTTTTGCAACATTTATTTCAGTGTGATATATGTAATAACTGATGGACACAGTAATATTTCAGGATTGAAATGAGGTTTATTGTAGTAACCAAAAATGTGAAATATGCATTATTTCAAAATTTGACAGGTTTCAATTATGGGCACCCTTCTGATTATCATGATTGAATACTCCTAACTACTTTTTACTGACTTACTGAAGCACTAAATTGGTTTGGTAACCTCATTGAGCTTTGTACTTCATAGCCTGGTGTATCCAATCATGAGAAAAGCTATTTCAGGTGTCCACTTGCAAGTTGTTCCTAGTTGCATCTTCTCTGAGGAGTGGCATCATGGGCTCCTCAAAACAGCTCTCAAATGATCTGAAAAAAAAGATTGTTCAACATAGTTGTTCAGGGGAAGGATACACAAAAATGTCTCTGAGATTTAACCTGTCAGTTTCCACTGTGAGGAACATAGTAAGGAAATGGAAGACCACAGGGACAGTTCTTGTAAAGGCCAGAAGTGGCAGGCCAACAAAAATATCAGAAAGGCAGAGAAGAAGAATGGTGAGAACAGTCAAGAACAATCCACAGACCACCTCCAAAGACCTGCAGCATCATCTTGCTGCAGATGATGTCACTGTGCATCGGTCAACAATACAGTGCACACTGCACAAGGAGAAGCTGTATGGGAGAGTGATGCGAAAGAAGCCGTTTCTGCATGAACGCCACAAACAGAGTCGCCTGAGGTATGCAAAAGCACATTTGGACAAGCCAGTTTCATTTTGGAAGAAGGTCCTGTGGACTGATGAAACAAAGATTGAGTTGTTTGGTCATACAACAAGGCGGTATGCATGGCGCCACAAAAACACAGCATTCCAAGAAAAACAATTGCTACCCACTGTCAAATTTTGGGGAGGGTCTATCATGCTTTGGGGCTGTGTGGCCAATGACGGCCAATTTAACAAGGGAATCTTGTTAAAGTTGAGGGTCGCATGGATTCCACTCAGTATCAGCAGATTCTTGAGAATTATGTTCAAGAATCAGTGTCAAAGTTGAAGTTACGCCGGGGATGGATCTAGCAAGACAATGATCCAAAACACCGCTCCAAATCTACTCAGGCATTCATGCAGAGAAACAATTACAATGTTCTGGAATGGCCATCCCAGTCCCCAGACCTGAATATCATTGAACATCTGTGGGATGTTTTGAAGCGGGCTGTCCATGCTCGGCGACCATCAAACTTAACTGAACTGGAATTGTTTTGTAAAGAGGAATGGTCAAAAATACCTTCATCCAGGATCCAGGAACTCATTAACAGCTACAGGAAGCCACTAGAGGCTGTTATTTATGCAAAAGGTGGATCTACTAAATATTAATGTCACTTTTCTGTTGAGGTGCCCATACTTTTGTACCTGTCAATTTTTGAAATAATGCATATTTCACATTTTCGGTTAGTACAATAAACCTCATTTCAAACCTGAAATATTACTATGTCCATCAGTTATTACATATATCACACTGAAATAGCTGTTGCAAAAAAACTATTTTAAACTAAAAAAAAAAAAAGGAGTAAGATTTAGGGTAAGTGCACACTGGCCGGGTTTTCGGCGGTTTACCTGTGTAAACCGCCGTTTTGTTTACATTAGTTTTATGTTAATTTATGTTAATCCAAACCGGCGTTTGGATTAACATTAAAACTAATGTAAACAGCCCAAGGCTGTGCACACACTGGCGGTTACCCAGCGTCATCCGTTGCTAACCCGCAGGTTTCCCAGCGGGTTAGCAAAGAATGACCATGTTCTAAAAACCGGCGGTTCTGCAGCGGCTGCAAGCAGAATCATGTGCTGCTTCCAGCCGCTGCAGAATCGCCGCCGAGAACCCGCTGGGCAGCCGCCGGATACCGCCCGCACATACCCGCCAGGAAGCCGGTGCACGGCGCCGGAGCTTCCTGGCGGGTCCCGCCCAGCCGCCGACGACCAACACGCCGGGTAATGTGAACTTACCCTAAGAGGGGTGCCCAAACTTTTCATATGACTGTATAACGTGTTGGCCTTAGAGGTGCTTGGACTGTGAAGTCTAATACTTTGATGTTTAAACCCCTACGCGATATGTCTATGTTTATAATTGACAAAGTTGTACATCTTCTGAAACATCTCATAATAGCTCAATAAAAGAATTTTGAAAAAAAATACTAATTTATGTATTTGGGGGCATGGCTCACAAGACTCTCTAAGTGGTAGGTGGGCTGTCTTTAGGCTTCTCTGTAAAATTTCCCTGTAAGACACGTTCTTTTGATAAAGATCTTCAAAATTAGCACTAAATAAAAAGACTAATATCTCAGAAACCATATTTTTACTTTTAAATCTGCCAAACCACCAGAATAATCGGGAAAGCAAAGGGAATAAAATAAGAGCAAAAAACTGCCTACTTTTCAACTTAATAGAGATCCTTTTTAAGGTCCAGTTACACAGCACAACATCGTTAATGATATCACTTAAACGTCATGGGTTTGGAGTAGTTCAAGCGACATCGTTACTACCTCGTTGCGTGTGACTCTGCGATGTTGCAACGATAAATCGTTGAATCGGGGATCGCAGATTTGAGAACATGTTCTTAAATCACACGATCAACAATCAGCCAACCTGGTATATCATTGTGTGGGACACTGTGATAACGATGTCGTTGACGACTTCGCCCATTCATAGCAAATGAGCAGGTATCGTTTGCTGGGTTGTGCGAACGATACCTGCTCACTACATCGTTGGTGAGTCGTCCATGATATCTAGACGTGTGACATCTCACCAACGATGTCAAAACAATGTCCTAACGACCACGCACCCATGAGATCATTAGCGACATTGTTTCAATGTCGTGCCATGTAACAGTAACTTTAAATGCAACAATATACTCCAATCAGATGATCACTAATCTCACTGGGGCTTCGATTCATCAAGACTGGTGATTTCTCACATCAGTTATAAATTTTGATTAGTCACTGGAGCTGGCTTGGAGGTATCAATAAGGTAGCAAACCTTGACTAATAACCTAAGTTATGCAGCTAAAGGGTCCTTAGGAGGTTCCGTGTGTGTGACCACCCTTCTGTAATATTGTGATTATTGTTATATTAATTTTAGGACCCCGCGCTCACTTACACCTTTTTCTGTTCTCGTTGTACTTCAAATTACTAGAGATACATTTTCATTAAACACATATTTTTTAATTCTGTTACAAATATGGCTAGGTACAATGATATTGTGCCATTAACCGCATTAAAAATACACTCGTGTTTATTTAACAAACATTTGATTGATATAAAACCATAAAATTCATTACTAATCAAAACCCTACTTAAAATTGGAGATGTCATCATATTTCAATTAAATTCAGATTACCGTATTTTCCGCACTATAAGGCGCACCTAAAAGACTAAGATTTTCCCAGAAATCATAGGTGCGCCTTATAGTGCAGTGCGCCTTATATACGGATTTTTCCAGGAAAATTTAGCACCCCCCAGAAAATAAGGCATACCTTTGTGCCGCAATATCCTCCGTCCCCGCCATCCCCCTCTGTCCGGTGCCCGCCTGGCATCGCTGTGCGGGGGCGTGATCACCAGCCGCCATTCCCGCCATCCATGCTGGTGCCGGGGCCTGCTTCACATCACTGTGCGGGGACGTGATCACCAGCTGCCGTCCCCGCTGTCGTGTCCGGTGCCGCCGCTGCATCGGGCGCGCTCACAGCCCAGGAGCCCAGGAGCCCATCAGCCAATCACAGCTCCGCCCAGGAGCCTTGAGCCAATCCGAGGCCAGCTGACGTCAGCCCATAGCCTCTGATTGGCTGAGGGCTCCAGCGCTGTCATTGGCTGTGGGCTCCAGCGCTGTGATTGGCTGAGGGCTCCAGCGCTGTGATTGGCTGAGGGCTCCAGCGCTGTGAGTGACTTGCCACACAGTACAGTAAGTGTGTATGTGTGTGTGTGTGTGTGTGTGTGTTCTGAGTGTGTATGTGTGTGTGTCTGAGTGTGTGTGTGTGTGTGTGTGTCTGACTGTGTGGGATGCTGGAGGGTGATGGGAGGCTACACAGGGATGCTGGAGGGTGATGGGAGGCTACACAGGGATGCTGGAGGGTGATGGGATGCTACACAGGGATGCTGGAGGGTGATGGGAGGCTACACAGGGATACTGGAGGGTGATGGGATGCTACACAGGGATGCTGGAGGGTGATGAGAGGCTACACAGGGATGCTGGAGGGTGATGGGAGGCTACACAGGGATGCTGGAGGGTGATGGGAGGCTACACAGGGATGCTGGAGGGTGATGGGAGGCTACACAGGGATGCTGGAGGGTGATGGGAGGCTACACAGGGATGCTGGAGGGTGATGGAAGGCTACACAGGGATACTGGAGGGTGATGGGAGGCTACAGAAGGATGCTGGAGGGTGATGGGAGGCTACACAGCGATGCTCGAGGGTGATGGGAGGCTACAGAGGGATTTTTTTTATAGTAATATGGTGCGCCTTATAATCCGGTGAGCCTTATATATGGACCAAGACGGCTTAAAAGTCATTTTTTTTAGGGTGCGCCTTATAATCCGGTGCGCCTTATAGTGCGAAAAATACGGTAAATTACAATATAGAAGTATCAGAACATAGAATAGAACTACTGTAATATAGGAGAACAAGCCCACAGAGGATCCAAATTGCTCATCAGATTAAATTACAATATAGAAGTATCAGAACATAGAATAATGTTGAAATATGATTACATCTCCAATTTTAAGTAGGGTTTTGATTATTAATGAATTTTATGGTTTTATATCAATCAAATGTTTGTCAAATAAACACAAGTGTATTTTTAATGCGGTTAATGATACAATATTATTGTCCCTAGCCAGATTTTTAACAGAATTAAAAAATATGTGTTTAATGAAAATGTATCTCTAGTAATTTGAAGTACATCGAGAACAGAAAAAGGTGTAAGTGAGCGCGGGGTCCTAAAATGAATATAACAATTTCTCTTATCAGTTCTGATGATAGGGTGTGGTGTAGTCAGACGCTCCTGATTCATGAAGAGCCACACTCTTCTTAATATCAGGAGCATCTTATAAGTGGTGTCTGCTTCACCATAAATCTCACTGAGTAAGATTTCTGGTGTTGGGGTTCGGACACACTGGCATGAAACTCGGACGACTGCAATGCAAATAAAAATCGCATTGCAATCGGACAAATGTTAGTCAATGTCTGAGAGAACATTTCCAAGTGTCGGACGTTTTTTTCTCATCCGCTTCACGGATGACGAGTCAGTCGTAACATGCTGCGACAGTATGTGAGTGTCGGACGAGAGTTGCCAACGCAAGTCTATGGGTCCGACAAAAAAGACGTACCACACTCGGACCATCCGAGTCGAAAGCGATTTTTCACTGATACATTATCATTCTGTAGCTCAGACAACTGTAAAAAATGCTCCTGTAAATGCTAATGCAGTAAATAGCTGCTGAGTAAAATAAACGGATTGCACTCGGGCAACACATGGAAACCACACCGATCAAAAGTCTGATGACACTTGTCCGACTCTCGGATCCGTCAATCGGACCGTTTTTGCACTTGCCATTGTGTTTCCAGCCTAAGTATTCTGCAGGTTGAACTGAATTAGATGACTTCTGGTATCACACCCCCCAACTCACCCCAGATCTGCCCATTTTGGTAGAGCTTGGAAAAACGCGTGTGAAAATACCAAAAGTCGCAACCTTTTTGCATAACTCTGTGTTGCACAAACATTTTGCGACTTCTCAAGTCAATTTATGCTAGAATTATGGTGTTATTGTTTTGATGAATTGGGATCTATTGGTTAGTCTAGGCTGGAGGCAAAATGTGTTATTATTGTATAACATCAATATTTGTAAAATTAATTTGAAGACGCACATGTGCACAATATGTTCGTTTCATTGTGCTGTGTGTTTCTATTGTGAATTTTATATAACAAGCTTAAACCATGTATTTTGTGGGAAAATCCTTTTATTAACTTCTAGTATTTGGATTTAGTATTCCATGTAAATTAGAAGCCATTTTTCTTTTTTTTCAGATACGTCCTGTAATTCAAGATGTAGTTCCATTCACGGACGTCCCTCAAGCCTTCAAAAAGCTAGAAGCAGGACATGCTCGAGGAAAGACTGTAATCCAAGTTGTTGATCCTAAAAAATAAACATTTTTGTACTGCCATTTTTTTCTGCCTTGCTTTTTCTTCACATGGAAGCAGTGATGTCATCTAATTTGTACTTTTTTTTTTTTTTTCTCCTTGCTTTTTTAAAATCTGTCTAATAAGAGTGATACTAGAAGGTCCTGGTGAGTGGGTTAACGGAAATAGATACGGCTCGTCATCAATATAAGTAAATATATTTCTAGGTCCTAATTTCTCACAAGGCGTTGGTAATAATTCATCCAATCTACAAAAGAAAACAAATCAAACTGAAGATCATAAATTACGTTATGTGTAATATTGAGAATTGAGAGAGGGAGAAAGTATTGAACACATTGAGAAATAGAGGCAGATGAGATATGAAATCCAACGTTTTTTTTCAATGTTCCAGGCAAATGTTTTTGAACAAAAGTAAAATCTTTTAGTCCATTAAAAAATTCACATGTAATACAACTGACATTTTAGACAGTATGCAGTAATTAGACTACGCGTTTTAGCATTTACTGCCTTCCTCATAGTCTATTCTAGTTTTTATATACAAAAACTACTCAAAAAGGCAGCATCAGAAAATCTTACCATCTGCAGCCAAAAAAAAAAAACAACACTGCACTTGCAGGATGCAGTCAGACCCCACCATGTAGAGCAAGCCCAGGTGCAGGCTGATAAAATCACCTCTACCTACAAAGACATGTGGGAGGTGACTTGCCATGCACATATTGGGCCTGCATAGGACACCATTCACACCGATACAAAATGATGCGGAGTGTCGGATAGCCACCCGACCAAATGGGCCACCCAGTACGATGTCTCCGCACCACTGGATGAACAGTGCTCCATGAGACCCAGCTGCACCCCACGAAAATGATAAAAAGTGCAAAATGTTTTTTATGATAAACAAAAAACCTTTTATATGGGGTATTAGTTCATGTATTGGCCAAGACACTTAAGCTCATAATCCACGTCACGGATCCCCATGCTTACGAAGCCTAGCAAAATATATACAAAAACTACTCAAAAAGGCAGCATCAGAAAATCTTGCCATCTGCAGCCAAAAACAAAAACCAACACTGCACTTGCAGGATGCAGTGAGACCCCACCATGTGGGGACGTGGCCTGCCGATGGACCCGACAGGACGCTGCTGTTAAGACTCCTGCGGCCTTCGGGGTTCATCTGCCCGGGATTTGGCGGCATTTAATCTGCCTACGGCGAAACATACATCATCCAGGGCTCCTACACCCCGGGAGCCCACCTGGCAAGTTTCCGTGCACCATTGATTGAGGGACTGTCTCTCCGCCCAGAAGGAGCAGTGCGGCGTGTTCTTAAGATGGCCGTGGCTCCCTGATCAACAGCCGCGGCACACGTCTCTGCTGGTGTGAGCAGCGGGATTGCATTGATTGGTGCCGGGGCACAAGCGTGCAGCGGCTGCACAGGCCTCTCCCAGTGAACATCATGCACCAGGCATGCATCAAAGGCCCAGTTGACTTCGACGGGGCTGAAATTCATCTTATGGCGGATCTATCTAGGGCTACGCTAATAATACAAAGGGCTCTGAGGCCGCTCCTTGACGCCTTGAGTGAGAAGAATATCCCGTACTCTTGGGGGTTCCCCTTCCAGCTCCAAGTTTGCATCCAGCAAGGGGTATTTGTCCTCCGGTTCCCACAGGACTTGGGGGCCTTCCTGGAGGGGTTGCGGATCTTCCTGAGCTGACAATCCCGGAATGGCCTGTGAACACCTATATGCCCCTTCGCCGCGGAGACAACAGACGCAGACCTGCATTACCCCAGAGAGCACGTAGGAGGAGTGTGGTCCATTCCCACACGGCAGAATCTTAAGACCTTGGATCTTTTTCACAATTGCCTTACATCGATGGAATCCGTGGTTCCACGAACAAGAGCATAATTTCCCCACCCACCTTCCCTCTCCCTCCTTATCCGTACCCTCCCTTCTATCCTCTTCCCCCCCCTCCCAGTCTGCCTTTCCTTCCTTCTTTCCTCCCTCCATCTCTCCATTACCTTCGTCCCTTCCCCTTCTACTTTTTAGCATTGAGCTCAGATCTGGGACTGAGAGGCTTCAAGCTTTTGCTCATAAAATGTTCGTTGTAATGAACCGACTTACTGTTGGCAATGGTTCCAAGGGGTAATGGTGAAGCTCCCTTGCACCACGCTGATCTCAGCCGTTGTTATTACTTCACTATATATTTGCCAACGCTCTGCTTGTGTGCTTGTAGAAGAAATGTGGTGCAGCCATGCACAGTGGTACTGTCAATCATGGGCCTTACTCATGTATGGTTCATCTCGTTAGATTAAGCTACTTGATAAGCAGAAGCGTAATTCTATTATGTATATTTCCTTCCCTGATTTTTATTCTCCCTTCTCTCATCCCGTCCCTTTTTATTCTCCTTCACCTTATACCCACCCCTCGCCTTTCTCTCCTTCCCTTCCTTTCCCCCCCTACTCTTTCTTGAAGTTAGGCTCCATTATAGGATTAAGATAGTGCGATCACCGTAACATTCTGGTTTACTGTTGGTGACCTTATTAGAGTGTACTGTTGAGGTGCCCTTGCATTCGATATTGCCGTTATTAATATTGTGCTTTATGTTGCTGCTGTTTCCCGGGGGGTGTCCCTCGGGGGCCCTTCGCTGACTCATCGAGAGACACTACCCCACTTAGGGACACTTGTATCACAAGTGATCCTATACAAGCTCAGAGCATGTATCTGGAGTTTGTATAGTTTTTACACCCCGACTTAGGCTCGGGGCGACAGCCCAGCTTGTTTTTGGGCTGCATCTCCTTTTTATTTTCTTTCTTTTCTTCTTTTTTTCCTCTTATCTACTCGGCTTCCCTTTTCAAACCTCATATTCTTCTTACCTCTTACAACTTTTTCTCCCCATTTAGCATCCCCATGACAACTTGTGCAATATAGAATACTACTTTCGTTGATTAGATCTGAAATATGGCTTCTTTGAAGTTGGCGTCCCTGAACGTAAGTGGTTTCAACCTACCTCAAAAACGTAATCAAATTCTGCATGGTATGCACAAGATGGGGTGCAGATTCTCTTACCTCAGGAAACCCACTTTAAGACTAACCATTTTCTTGAGGTGAAGAATCGGTACTACCCACACTGGTTTCATGCTTCTGATCCCTCGGCTAGGGCCGGGGGTGGGGGGTTAGTATCGCCATACATAAACTTTTGCACATTTCGTCCATTAAGTGGAACCTGACAAGCAAGGCAGATATTTGTTCCTGAAAGTGACAATTAATAGCCAGATGTTTACATTAACTAATCTTTGCCTTCCCAACACAGGACAAGTAACCTCAGGACTGCGCTACCTGAGGAAATTGGACACTTTCGCCCATAGAAAGTTTGCTGTGTTAGGAGATTTCAATATGCCCCTGGACAGGAGATTGGATACGTCGATGGGAAGTTCAGTGATCCCTTACACCCAGATTGGAGCTTTTAAATGTGCACTCCACTCCCTTAAAGTGGTGGATATCTGGAGGATCCTCCATCCGTCAGATAGAGATTGCTCACATTTTTCGGCGGTGCACTCCTTTTCTCCATCTATACTCTTGGTCTCGGACAACTCAAAGTCCCATGGCTTCCAGTATCACCTGTACGCTGATGACACTCAGATCTACCTCTCTGGCCCAGATGTCACCTCTCTGCTGTCCAGAATCCCGGAGTGTCTATCAGCCATATCCTCCTCCTTCTCCTCCCGCTTCCTAAAACTCAATGTAGACAAAGCCAAACTCATCATCTTTCCTCCATCTCACACACCTTCCTTGCCAGACTTATCTATCACAATAAATGACATCACACTTTGCCCTGTACCCGAAGTCCGCTGCCTTGGAGTAACACTTGACGCTGCATTGGCCTTCAAACCGCACATCCAAGCCCTTGCCA